>CM031604.1:70941632-70959132 GCA_018398815.1 Conus ventricosus
CATATTTTTTTCAATGCTCTAAAAACGCTCCCCCCCAACACACCCATCACTCACGATCAAGCGCCATATTTAATCGCTAACGTCACGAACCACCAGCCAACATAATCTGGAACGCGCAAAAACAAACATACCCGGCGCTAGAAAACACGCCGAGTGAGTGGGTCAAAAAACGTTCCAGTTCAATTTAATCCCAGCCCTAAAGATACAAACTCAAGGCCACCAAGTCTGTCCAAAGCGGGACTTTTGAAAGCTCAAAACCGCATACAACTAACTGCTAGCAGCTGACAGATGTTCCGTCCTGGCCCATAAGGGACCTGTAGATGTGTGATGTGATGGCCGGTTACACGCATATTTTTGGGCAAGTCGTTCGTTCCCAAAGTAAAACGTCTCATATTGTACGAGTAAATCAACTTCACGTCAGTTCTATTTTCAGGACCCACAGTTGTCGGCGGCATCCTGTCCCCTAGCAGACGACAATCATAATGAGTCTCCTCAAATTCCCGATCATAACCCCACGCACCCACCTACCCCTATATCCCACACAGGTATCCGCCTACACGACCCTCACGCTCCCATCCCACCCATCCCTCCCATCTCCCCCCCACACACACCACAAAAAACGCGCGAGCCGGAGAGCACACCAAAATCAAATATAGGCGTAATATGAATGGGAATGAGCAAGCAAATCAGACGGGCATCATGCCTCTGGTTTTAACAGTAAACGTGTTCCTGGTGTGTGGTGTGTGTGTGGTGTGTGTGTTGTGTGTGCGCGCGCGGCGCGCGCATGTGTGTGCGTGGCGCGTGCGTGCGTGTGCGTGCGTGCGCGTGGAGGGGTGGGGGGGGGGGGGGGGGGGGGTTTCGTGCCGCGTTTTGTGTGTGAGTGGTGTGTGCGCTTGTGTGTGTTACAAATGATCAACTTCACTTATCATCATAGTTGATTCCCATCGCATATCTGGGTTTCCTTTAGATAAGTTAAAGGCTCGCGAGACGTTAGCTTCCAGAGATCACTCCAGAGTCCAAAAGAAGACGGCGCCGAAAATGCAAAGAAGATCCAATCGTTTCTTGATCTTTTAAGAGCAGTGCGGCTGGCTACACTACGTCATGATTCTCAAAACTTTCCAATGCCCAGGTATGTTGATCGGCAGTGCAGCGTTTCGTTTCTGGAACTTTCCATTTCATAGTCTACAATTCATCAGGATTTTTTTTTTTTTGGGGGGGAGGGGGGGGGGGGGGGGGGGGGGCTTGAACGAGATCAGAGAGAACTGTGAAGGGGTGATCGAAGACAGTGAAGGACACGTCTCCCTTGGGGGGGGGGGGGGGGGGGGGGGGGCAGCTGTGACGTTATATGAAAACTAAAGTCTCAATCACTCGCTGAAAGTATAGACATCGAATTGTTTCCAGAGTCGAATTTAATGTGTCTGGATCGATTCAACCAGATAGAAAGAACAGACTCCTGTCGATCGTCATACGTCCGTTTGAGGTGTAAAGGATCAGGGTTTTTTTTTTTTTTCCCACAGTAACGGTATGTTGTGTGCGTGCGTGCGTGGCGAGAGAGAGAGAGGAGAGAGGAGAGGGGGGGAGAGGGAGAGAGAGAAGAGAGGAGAGAGAGAGAGGAGAGGAGAGGTGTGTGTGTTTTGGTGTGTGTGTGTGTGTGTGTGTGTGGGGTTTTGGGGTGTGTTGTTGTGTGTGTGTGTGTGTGTGTGTGTGTGCATGTGGGGTGTGTGTGTGTGTGTGCATGTGTGTTGTGTGCATGTGTGTGTGTGTGTGTGTGTGTGTGTGGAGAGAGAGAGAGAGAGAGGGAGAGGGGGGGAGAGAGAGAGAGAGAGGAGGGGGAAGAGAGGGGGAGGAGAGAGAGGAGAGGAGAGAGAAAGAAAGAGAGAGAGAGAGAGAGAGAGACTCTAAATGACTCAATGATTTTTTAATGTCAATAGTTTGTACAGCCGTTATGACATGGGGGCGTGAACTTTTTACCCATATAAAAACTTTCTGAACAAAATTTCCCCAACAAGTCAAAATTTTTTAGACATCTGTGTGGAGGAGAGAGGAGAGGAGAGAGAGAGGGAGAGGAAGGGGAAAGAGAGGGGAAAGAGTGAGAGAGATGAGAGAGAGAGCTCGGAACCGGAAAATTTTAATTGCAAAGGCCCACCGACCTATCTGGCAATGAGGTCAAGAAACAAAAATTAAATCACACACACTGACGCTGTATCATTTCTACTGATCGCGCTCATTTAAAAAAACTTGCTCACACCAACTGTATAATCGTAAATTGTGTATACCGAAAGATACATACAAAATCACACCCTTTTGGGAGCACTCCCCCAGACTCGCACAGCTCGCACATACAATTTCGCTCGCACTTACAATTGCCCCGCGCGCAAACACACACACAAACACACACACACACACACACAACACAACACGTAACACAAGCGTTAACACACCACACCACACACACACACACACAACACACACACTCACGAGCACCCCACACACCACATACACACACACGCACGCGCACACACACACACACCACCAACATACACACACACGCACGCGCACACACACACCACACACACACACACACACACACACACACACACACACACACACACACACACATTTTTCGCATGACCCCTAAGTATCACAAGACGTATCGACCACGAAACAAGGTAAAAAGATACATTTATGAAAACATTATGGTACTCCTAATGTTCATCCCAGTAACAATTCTTCTTTTTCTTCAAGGCATAGAAGATATACATCGCAACAAAAGCGAATTACGTCCCTTTTCTCGTTTTGCAGCAAAAACTTCAAAACAATGGTCGTGTTACATTTGTTACATTTTCTTTGATATACTTATTTCTTAAATCTTGATATGATGGACTTTCCCAGCAAAAGTGTATTTCGTCTTCAGTTTTGTCACAAAAAGGGCAGCTTTTTGAGTTATTTTTGTATCTGTCGTGGACTTTTATATCACTGATTCCTAGTCGAACCTTACAAGAACTTTTCGGAACTTTGGTTTTGTGTATTTTGCAAGATACTTTTCCCAGGCTGCAGTAATGATTTAAACAAAACGATAAGTAGAATACCTGTCCTATTTGACAGTTTGGTGTTCCACTCTTGCTGATAGCAATCAATCTTCGTTGTTTTAGTTCCGTAGAAAAAGCTTTTCGTGACCAACTCCACCGTTAAGCAAGACAAAAGAAAAACCATGTGAATCAAGAAAATTTTTTTTATAGACTTTGCCCAGTTTGAATGTATATTTGGAGAGAGAGAGAGAGAGAGGGGAGGAGAAGGAGAGAAAAGAGAGGAGGAGAGGAGAGAGGCAGAGGAAGAGGGGCTGAGGAGAGAGAGAGAAAAGGAGAGAGGAGAGAGGAGATAAAGAGAGAGAGAGAGGAGACTTAAAGCACGTATCGGGAAATCTGTAACGGGAATCGCGCACTTTTTTTTTGCCCCAAAGTCCATGCTAAAGGCAATAAAATAAAACAAAATTAAATTAAATCAAAAAGATTTAAAATGACCATTCAGAAGGTCATTAAAAAAAAAAATGGCACCCGACATCGAACCAATCCTTGGAACAGTAAGCAAACGGTATAACCATGAAACAAACGACCAAAAGCTATCTCAGCAATGAGAATTACCGTTCATACACATTGTTTTAGGACATTCCAAACGAATTTACGACATGAACATGCCAACTGTAGATCGAGAGCCGTGTTCACTGTGATAATATCACTGTTCACACCTTGAAAATCACCGGGGAAACAAAACTTCTCCTTGCCCCGCAGACAATTCGACACAAACTCAACAATGTGTCTCCAGATCAGTGGGGGGAAAAAACCCAAACTAATCCTTGTTTGAATGAGCGTGAGCGTAGGTTGAGGGGGAAAGGGGGAGGGGTATTTGGCACAGCACAAGCGCGCGCGTAGGCCACGCATTATAACATATATATTACAAACACGGGGCACGCAACCCCCTGCAACACACACACACACCACACACACACACACCACACACAACAACACTTACTTCAAGAAGGGAGAGCGAAAAAAAAGAGTTGTTTATCGCCTCTTGTGTGTGTGTGTGTGTGTGTGTTTTGTGTGTGTGTGTGTGTTGTGTGTGTGTGTGTGTGCGCGCGTGTGTGTGTGTGCGCGCGCACGCGCGTGTGCGTGTGTTGTGTGCGCGCGCTGCGCGCGTGCGTGCGCGTGTATTTGTGTGTGTGTGAGTGTTTTACGCGTTTGCGCGCGCGTATGTTCTGCATGTGTGCGTGCGTGGTGCGTGCGTGCGTGCGCGCGGCGCACGCGTGTGTGTGTGTGTTATGTGGTTTTGTCTGTTGTTTTGTGTCTGTGTGCGTGCGTGCGTGCGTGCGTTTTGCGTGTGCGTGTGTGTGTGTGTGTGTGTGTGTGTGCGTGCGTGGGGCAAAACCGCTGATGACTGGTGTTGACGTGACCGGGACCAGGGGGGGTAAGACTGTAAGCTGTATTGAAAAGTAACGATCTGTGGACCAGGCAGTCACACGCCTCAAGGGAGAACAGGGGAGGGGGGAGGGATTCCGTGACATTTAGGCTGGTGTCTCTCAAACTATTTGGTAAACTTGAAAACTCGTAAGTTCAAGCGTTTTTATCACTTCCCCTGCTCTCTCTCCCTCTCTCTCTTCTCTCTCTCTCTTCTCTCTTCTCTCTCTCTCCCCTCTTTTCTTTTGTCTCTTTTCTCTCTCTTGAGAAAGGAGGGGAAAAGGTTTGAATTTTACAGGAAAATTTGTTATTTTCTTGATCTGAAACCGTGTTAGCCCTTGACAGGAGCAAACAATTTTACATTTCTAAATAACGGGCAGTCAGTCTTTGGTATTCAGAATAGCTTCCATCGTTATAGATACAAAACTGTAAACGGGCGTGATCTGTTTTGTCCCCTGCGCAAAAAAATCACAGGGGAGCGAGTTTACGCTTGTTCTTTCTTGCCCTGCTCTCAGGAATATACTGGACAATCGCATCAAGCTTTAACTTATAAAAAGAAGCCTTTCTATCTAAAATTTTTTCTTGGTGGGGATCTTCTTTTTCTGCTGAAGACGTCTTTATTGTTTGTATATATAAAGCGTTTAATCTAAGAGAAATGTTCTTTCATGACATTAATCTTCATGATCTGTTCAACGACCATGTTGTTCGTCCTGTTTTGTCTTTTTTTTCCAGTTATTTATATGTAAAAATTCACACACACCTTTATCAGGGGCCAACGCCCTTTAAAGAACAAACCACCTGAACCTCCCCCCCCCCCCCCCCCCCCCCCCCCCCCCACCCCCCCCCCTCCCCCCCCCCCTCCCGTCTGTCCCGTCTGTCGGCTCTCCCTCCTCTGACATATCCAGTGTACTTGATCTAACAGTTCTCTTAAAACAGTCCATGCGTTGCCTCTGCTCTGGTCTTCAGATTTCTGCCACAGATCACTGCGTGGTGATTGTGCTGTGAATTGAAGTTAAAAGGTTGTGTAAAACTGTGGTTTTTACTTTTAGCCATCCTTTAAAAAGTAACAAAAATTATGCCAATCTCTCTCTGCGTGAAACTGCTGGATCAAATGTTTGTACGCGCACGCGTGTGCGTAAGCAAACAAGCGTGCACGCGTCAGTTTCCTGAGTGAACGGACACCCGTACATGTGCAAGAGTACCGGTTGACTGGTGCATCCTTGGCGCGAGGGGTGTGTTGTAAGGCGTTTAAAGTAATGTATGGGAATGCATGTGTAAATGGGCGTACAAGTGCATGCGTTGCGTGGGGTGCGTGCGTGCGTGCGTGCGTGTGTGTGTGTGCACACGGGGCGCGCGCGTGTGTGTTCGTGTGTGTGTGTGTGTTGTGTGTGGTGTGTGTGTGTGTGTTGTGGGTTGTGTTCATGCCGTGCATTGATTATTTGTGGGGAATGGCTAAAAAACAAAACCCCAGCAAACACCGACAAAAATAACAATAACCAAAATAATGATACTAATGATAAAAAACATTTCAACATAACAAAATAGTAAAAAACATAACTGAAATAACAAAAACAAAGACTAATAATGCTGCTGATGATAATGACTGAGGTGAAGACCAAATTAATAGTGATGAATATCATAGATTAGCTGGTAAAAATGTACCTGACAATAATCAAGACGAGCAAAACAACAATAATAATAAAATCAATGATGATGGATGACAAACAACAACAACAATTTTATTTGAATAAAGTTTGTAGGCATGAAATGTTCAATCAATTACATTAAGCTTCTTCCGTTGACAATGAACTATTTACGTTTAAAAACAAATTTCAAAAATTCATGAAACCCATTCGGGGGGATTTCAAACTCAGAGCCGCATATGCATTCAGCGCCGTGTGTGTGAGTGAGTGATGAAGTGAGTGATGTGTTTTGTGTGTGTGTGTGGTGTGTGTGTGTGGTGTGGTGTGTGTGTGTCGTGTGTGTCTGGTGTGTGTGTGTGTGTGGTGTTCGTGCATGCGTGCGTGCGTTGCTGTGCGTGGGGCGCGCTGCGTGCTGTGTACGTTGCGAGCGTGCGTGCGTGCTTGTGGTGTGTGTGCGCGCCTTCTGGTGTGCGTTGTGTGTGTTGTGTGTGTGTGTAGTGTGTGTGTGAGTGTGGTGTGAGTGTGAGTGTGTTTTGTCGTGTGTGTGTGCGCGCGCGTGTACGTGGCGGGAGCGGCGGAGCGAGCGGCCCGTGCAAAGCATGCGTGTGTCTGTGTGGTGTGAGTGCGTGGTGGGCGTTGTGTGGTGTGTGTGTCTTCGAAGCACACTGAGAGAGAGAGAGAGAGAAGAGAGGAGAGAGAGAGAGAGAGAAGAGAGAGAGAGAGAGAGAATCCTGCAAAGTGTAATACACAAGAATTTAGTGCAAAAGGTATACAAAAGAGAATGAAATACAGTGGCATAAACCCTAGCACGGACAAATTGGAGGCTATCAATAGACACTTGAATGATCGTGAATTACAAATTGCTATCAAAAACACTTGAATTGATCCGTGATTACAAAATTGGCTATCAATAAAACCGTGAATGATCGTGATTACAAATTGGCTATCAATTAAAACTTGAATGATCGTGATTACAAATTGGCTATCTATAAAAACTTGAATGATCGTGATTACAAAATTGTCTATCAATAAAACTTGAATGATCGTTATTACAAATTGGGTGGGCATCACTAAACCTGAATGATCGGATTATCAAAATTGGCTATCAATAAAACTTGAATGATCGTGATGTACAAATTGGCTATCAATAAAACCTGAATGAACGTGATTACAAATTGGCTATCAATAAAACCGCTGAATGATTCGTGAGTTACAAATTGGGTGTCAATAAAACTGAATGATCGTGATTTTACAAATTGGGTATCAAGTAAATCTTGAATGGATCGTGATTAACAAATTGGCTAACAACAATAAAACTTGATGAAATCGATAGACATGATTACAAATTGGGTATCCAATAATAAACTGAATAATCGTGATTAGCAATAAAACTTGAATGATCGTATTACAAATGCCCTATAATAACACTTGAAGATCGTGATTACAACTGGGTATCAAAAAACTTGAAGATCGTGATTACGATTGGCTATCAATAAAAACTTGAATGATCGTGATTACAAATTGGGTATCAATAAAACCTGAATGATCGTGATTACAAATTGGTATCAAAAAAACTAGAATGATCGTGATTACAAATTGCTATCAATAAAACTTGAATGATCGTGATTACATATTGGCTATCAATAAACTTGAATGATCGTGATTACAAATTGGGTAATCAATAAACTTGAATGATCGTGATTACAAATTGGCTATCAATAAAACTTGAATATCGTGATTACAAATTGGGTATCAATAAACCTGAATGATCGTGAATACAAATTGGTTACAAATAAAACCTGAATGATCGTGATTAACAAATGGGTATCATAAAAACTTGAATGATCGTGAATTACAAATTGCTATCAGCACCAGTTTTTTATTGATAGCCAAGTTAGTAATCATCGATCATTCAAGTTTTATTGATAGCCAATTTGTAAACACTATCCTTCAAGGTTTATTTGATAGCCAATTTGTAATCACGATCAAATTCAAGTTTTTATTGATAGCCAATTTGTAATCACATTCATTCAATTTTTATTGATACCCAATTTTGAAATCACGATCATTCAGTTTTATTGATACCCAATTTGTAATCACATCATTCAGGTTTTATTGATAACCCAATTTGTAATCACGATCAATTCAAGTTTTATCGATAGCCAATTTTGTAATCCGATCATTCCAGTTTTATTGATACCCAATTTGTAATCACGATCATTCAAGTTTTATTGATACCAATTTGTAATCACGATCATTCAAGTTTTAATGATAGCCAATTTGTAATCACGGTCCCCATCCAAGTTTTATGATACCCAATTTGTTTAATCACGAACATTCAAGGTTTTTTATGATAGCCCAATTTGTAATCCACGATCATTCAATTTTTTTGATACCCCAATTTGTAATCACGATCATTCAGTTTTATGATAGCCAATTTGTAATCACGATCAATCAGTTTTATTGATACCAATTTGGTAATCACGGTCATTCAAGTTTTAATTGATACCCAATTTTGTAATCAAGACATTCAAGTTTTAATGATACCCAATTGTTATCACGATCATTCAAGTTTTTATTGATAGCCATTTGTAAACACGATCATTCAAGTTTTATTGATAGCCAATGTTGTAATCACGATCATTCAAGTTTTATATTGAATAGCCAATTTGTAACACTATCATTCCAGTTTTTATTGATAGCCATTTGTAATCACGATCATCAGTTTTTATTTGATAACCCCATGTTGTATCACGATCATTCAAGTTTATTGAAAAGCCAATTTGTAATCACGTCATGTCAAGTTTTATTGATAGCCAATTTGTAATCACGATCATTCAAGTTTTTAAATTGATACCCCGACCCCACCCAATTTGTAATCAACGATCATTCAAGTTTTATTATAGTAAATTTGACAATAATCACGATCATTCTAAGTTTTTTTATTGATAGCCAATTTGTAATCACATCATTACAGGTTTTATTGATAATACCAATTTGGTAATCACGATCAGATTCAAAGTTTTATTGATAGCCAATTTGTAATCACGACAATTGTCATCAATCAAGTTTTATTGATACCCAAGTTTGTAATCACGATCATGCATTGTCAGGGTTTTTATTGATAGCCAATTTGTAATCACGATCATTCAAGTTTTTGGATACCGCAATTTGTAATCAAACATCATTCAGGTTTTATTGATACCCAATTTATACAATCAAATCACGATCATTAAGTTTATTGATAGCCAATTTGTAATTCACGATCATATATTCAAGTTTTATTGATACCCCAGGCTATTTGAGTAATCACGATCATTCAGGTTTTATATTGACACCCAATTTGTAATCAAACGTCAATGAGGTTTTATGATACCCTATTTGTAAATCCACGTCATTCAAGGTTGTTGATATTTGATACCAATTTCAATTTGTAATCACGATCATATCCAGTTTAATTGTTAACCAATTTGTAAATCACGATCAATTCAAGTATTTTTATTGATAGCCAATTGTAATCAAGATCATTCAAAGTTTTTATTGATAACCCATTTGTAATCACGATCATTCCACGTTTTAATGATACCCAATTTGTAAACCACGATCATTCTAGGTTTTATTGATACCCAATTTTGTAATCCCACGATCAATTCAAGTTTTTATTATTGATAGCCAATTTGTAATCGACGATCATTCAATTTTATTGATACCTCAATTTTGTAATCATCGATCATTCAAGTTTTTATTGATAGCCAATTTGTAATCACGATCATCAAACAAGTTTAATTGATAGCCAATTTGTAATCACAGATCATTCAAGTTTTATTGTAGCCAATTTGGTAATCAAACGATCATTTCAATTTTTATTGATAGCCAATTTGTAATCACGATCATTCAATTTTTTATATGAAAGAAAGAGGCCAAATTTGTAAATCACGATCATTCAAGTTTTTATGATAGCCAATTTGTAATCACGATCATTCAAGTTTTATATTATTGAATACAACCCCAATTTGTAATCACGATCATGCAAGTTTTATAGATTTAGCCAATTTGTATCACACGATCATTTCAATTTTTTATTGATAGCCAAATTGTAATCACGAATCATTCAAGTTTATTTTAATGATAGTCCAATTTGTAGATCACCACGATCATTCAAGTTTTAATTGATACCATCCCACCCAATTTGTAACAACACAATCATGGGGGGGGGGGGGGGGGGGGGGGTGGGGGGGGGGGGGGGTGGGGTGGGTTGGGTGGGTGGGGGTGGGGTGGGGGTGGGTGGGGGGAGAATTATGGGGGGTTGTGTGGGGGGGTGGTATTTGGGGGGTGTTAATTGTTATTAGGGTTTTGTTGAGTGGTGGCATATTGTGGGGAGATCAATAAAGAACTTGATGGATCGATGAATTACAAGTTGCGGCTATCTTGATATAGGTGGTGATGGGGGGGGGGGGTGTTTTGGGGGTTGATTTTATTACTTGAATGATCGTGATTACAATTGGCTATCAATAAAAACTTGAATGATCGTATTACAAATTGGTCTATCAATACAAGTTAATGGTTATACAGGGAATGATTCCGTTGCAGCAAGAGCCGGCAAGATATGTAATCACGATCTGGGAAGGTTGGTCAATTTTTTTTATTATGCAGTATGTCCGACTAGGGGAGATTAATCATGGACGATCATTGGACAAGGATTTAAGGTTGATACCCAAGGGGTTTGTAGATCACGATCATTTCCGGTTTTATGCTATCCAATTTTTGTAATCACGATCATTCAAGTTTTATTGATAAGCCAATTTTAATCACGATCTAACATCGAGGTTTTATTGATACCATACCATTCTATTTTGTAATCACGAGTCATTCAGGTTTTTAATGATACCCTATTTTGTAATCACGATCATTCAGTTTTTATTGATAGCCAATTTTGTAATACACCGATCATTCAAGTTTTTATTGATACCCAATTTGTAAATCACGATCATCAGGTTTTATTGATACCCAATTTGTAATCAACGATCATTCAATTTTTTATTGATAGCCATATATGTAATCACGAACATTCAAGTTTTATTGATACCAGTTTGTAATCACTGATCATTCAAGTTTTATTGATAGCAATTTGTTAATCAACGATCATTCAAGTTTTATTGATAAATCACGATCCATTCAAGTTTTATTGCTACCCAATTTGTAAATCACGATCATTCAAGTTTTATTGATAGCCAATTTGTAATCACGATCATTCAAGTTTTATTGATACACCAATGTGTAATCACGATCATTCAAGTTTTTTATGTGATAGCCAATTTTTGTAATCACGATCATTCAAGTTTTTATGATACCAATTTGTAATCACGATCATTCAAGTGTATTGATAAGCCAATTTGTAATCACGAACATTCACGTTTATTGATAGCCAATTTGTACTCACGATCATTCAAGTTTTTTATAAATTGATACCCAATTTGGGTAATCACGATCATTCATGTTTTATAGATACCATTTTGTAATCACGATCATTCAGTTTTTTATTGATACCCAATTTGTAATCAGATCATTGTCAAGTTTTATTGAATAGCCAATTTGTAATCACGATCATTCAAGTTTTTATTGTGATACCAATTTTCCTGAATGATATCGTGATACAAAATTGGGGTATCAATAAAAACTTGCATGATCGTGATTACAAATTGGCTATCAATAAAACTTGAATGATCGTGATTACAAATTGGCTATCAATAAAACCTTGAATTATCGTGATTACAAATTGGTATCAATAAAACTTGAATGATCGTGATTACAAATTGGCTATCAATAAAACTTGAAAATGATCGTGATTACAAATTGGGTATTCATAAAAAGCCTGAATGATCGTGATTACAAATTGTTAATCAATAAAACTGAATGATCGTGATACAAATTGGGGATCAATAAAACATGATGATCGTGATACAACTTGGCTATCAATAAAAACTTGAATGATCGTGATTACAAATTGGCTATCAATAAAAACTTGAATTACGTGATTATCAAGATTGCTATCAATAAACTTGAATGATCGTGATTACAAATTTGGGTATCAATAAAACGTGAAGGATCGTGATTAACAAATTGGCGCTATCAATTAAAAAACTTGAATGATCGTGATTAACAAATTGGCTATCAATAAAATCTTGAATGATCGGTTACAAATTGGCTACAATAAAACAAGTTTTATTGATACCCATTTGCGTAATCACGAGATCATTCAAGTTTTATTGATAGCCAATTTGATAATCACGATCAATTCAAGATTTTTATGATAGCCATTTGTAATCACGATCATTCAAGTTTTATTGATAGCCATTTGTAATCACGATCAATTCAAGTTTTATTGATACCCAATTTGTAATCACGAATCCATTCAAGTTTTATTGATAGCCAATTTGTAATCACATCATTGAAGTTTTTTATTTGAATAGCCAATTTGTAATCACTATGCAATTCAAGTTTTTTATTGATAGCCAATTGTGTAATCACGATTCATTCAAGTTTTATGATACCCCAATTTGTAAACACGACATTCAAGTTTATTGATAACCCAATTTGTTAACACGATCATCAAGTGTTTTATTGATAGCCAGATTGTTAATCACATCATTCAAGTTTTATTGATACCCAATTTGTAATCACGATCATTCCAGGTTTTATTATAGGCCAATTTGGAATGATCGTATTACCAAATTGGCTATCAATAAAACTTAATGACAGATCGTGATTACAAATTGGTATAAATAAAACCTGAAATGATCGTGATTACAAATTGGCTATCAAAAAAACTTGAATATCGTGATTGACAAATTGGCTATCATAAAAACTTGAATGATCGTGATTTACAAATGGCTTATCAATAAAACTTGAATGATCGTGATTACAAATTGGGTATCAATAAAACTTGAATGATCGTGATTACAAATTGGGTATCAATAAAACTTGATGATCGTGATTCAATTTGGCTATCAATAAAACTTGAATGATCGTGATTACAAATTGGCTATCAATAAACTTGAATGATCGTGATTACAAATTGGGTAATCAAAAAAACTTGAATGATGCGTATTACAAATAGGCTATCAATAAAAAGAAAACTTGAATGATCGTGAATACAAATTGGGTATCATAAAACCTGAATGATCGTGATACCAATTGGGTATCAATAAAACTTGATGATCGTGATTACAAATTGGCTATCAATAAAACTTGAATGAACGTGATTACAAATGGCTTATCAATAAAACCTTGAAATGATCTTGATTACAAATGGGTATCAATAAAACTTGATTGATCTGATTACAAAATGGCTATCAAATAAAACTTGAATGATCGTGATTACAAATTGGTAACAATAAAACCTGAATGAACGTTGATTACAAATTGGTTATCAATAAAACCTGAATGATCGTGATTACAAATTGGTATCAATAAAAACTTGACTGATCGTGATTACAAAATGGCTATCAATAAAAACGTTGAATGATCGTGAGATTACAAATTGGCTATCAATAAAACTTTGAATGAATCGTGATACAAATTGGCTATCTATAAAACTTGAATGATCGAGATAACAAATTGGGTATCAATAAAACTTGAATATCGTGATTACAAAGTAGTGCATCATAAACATGGAATGATCGTGATTACAAATTGGCTATCAATTAAAACTTGAATGATCGTTGATTACAAATTGGCAATCAATAAAAACTTGAATGATCGTGATTACAAATTGGGTAAACAATAAAACTTGAATGATCGTGATTACAAATTGGCTATCAATAAAAAACGTTGAAATATCGTGATTCAATTTGCTATCAATAAAACCTGAATGATCGTGATTCTCTTTAACCCGTTGTATAAATGAAGTAAGGCTGGCATTTTCCGCACACTCAATTTGTTGATGAATGGGTAAACTATTTGACTCTGTGTATGTATCACAGTGTGCGCTTCCTGCTTGAATGCAAAGTACTTTCAACGACTGAAAAAAAAATGCCCTCCCTGTACCTAAGTATATAGCTTCTCCGCTGTCTTCTCTACACTCGCCGGTTGGATGGGGAAGAATCAAACACACGCCAGTGTTGTCCGACATCATTTTCATAATTTCCCAGTTGGGATAACGTTTTTATGCCCAAAACAGTTACCTGCAAAAAAAAAAAAAAAATTGTTGCCAGCTTCTCAACAAGTCAGTCACTCTCTTTCCGATCCTATGGGAAATCATAGCCCAGCCATTCTTGCGTATTTTTAAACAGTCCCAAGGGGGAGAAAAAAAAATTCTTTTGATGATTTAGCACAGGAAAGTTGTTTCTTTCCACCACTAGTTTAGAGAAAGGGTGGAGGTGTGTCTTTTGATACAAAAACCTACCCTATTCTATACCCTATAAAATCGAGTCCTCCTTCCCTTAGAAGACCACACCTTCCACTCCTCGTCACAACAACCCCTTTTCAGGTGTGCATACCTCTAAGGGGTGCTGGAACAGAAGTGTGCATGCCAACACCTTCTCAAGCCAAGGGAAATCGTCATGGTCTTGTATGTCATTCAGTAAAACCTGTCGTTTGTGCTATGTAATGTTTTATATTTCTCGGCTAATAAACTGAAGCATCCATTTGAAAACACTTTTATTAAAAAATTAACACCGACAAGATTCACAAAACGCACCCATGGTGCAAAACGCCCACCCCCTGCACACGCACGCACTCTCTCTCTCTCTCCCCTTCTCTCCTCCCCTTTCTTTTCTCTCTCCACACACACAACCACAAACAATACACACATCACATTTACCGTACATCCCAACTCCACTGACCCACACCTCCATTTATACCACATTTTGGACACTCTCTCTCTTCTCCTCTTCTCTCTCTCTCTCTCACGCGCAGGCACGCACCACACACACACGTAAAAACCACGTCACACAACCCACACAACAACCACCACACAACCACAAAAAAAAACCCCAACATGACCACCACACACACCACACAACAACACAACACACAACACACACACAACCACACACACAAAACCCACACCACACACACAGTTCTCAAAAATTACATCAGTGCTTTGTGGTTCTTTCGTTCCCGGGGGACTTTTGGTTTGTTCTTTTTAAATGAAAGTCCTTTCCCCCTATCTTTTCTTTATTGGGGAAGTTGTACGTAATGAAACAACACCTCTTTCATCGTTTCCCGTGTGTGTGTGTTTTTTTGGTGTGGTTTTGTGTGTGGGGTGTGGTGTGTGTGGTGTGTGTTTTATGGTGTGTGTGTGGTTGTGTGTGTGTCAGACCTGCCAACCCAAGAGCCAATGAGTAAGAATTGAAGCTCAGTGGGGCAGAAATGTGTAATTTCTGAAGTAAGAGTAATGAGCGCGACTTTACCTTTTTTGAAACAAAACGATGGATGAAATTGTTCACAAATTTTTGTGAACTTTACTTTTCTTCAAAAAAAAGCTTTTTTTTTAAGTGTCCCGAGAAATCTCTACAAATTATGAAAAGTAGAAAATGGAAAAAACACAAAATCCCCAAAAACCATCAGGGCTGGACACCAAGGTTTGTAGTGGCCAAAACAACCAAAAAAAATTGGAAATGAAATGGGGCAGGGAACAGTAAACAATAAACAGAAAACAAGGGGGGGAACGTTTGCCCCCATTTAAAAGGGGAAACTAACAAAAGAAATTTTTTATTCAAGACTGGCACAACCTTTTTTTAAAATTTGAATAAGGTCAGACAAATGCAAAAAGACGAACTATCTTATCTTTTAGGGGGGAAAAAAAAAAAGCGCGGGCCAAAACTAAGACTTGATGAATGACTTGGAAAAGATTTGGATTGGGGGGGGGGGGGGGGGGGGGGGGGGGGAAAAAAAGAGGGGGGATTTGAAGATGGGAGAAACGGGACATAAAAATTAAGAAAATAATAACCAAAAAAAATTTCCCCCCTTTTGTGATTCTGTGAGGGGGGGGCCATCGCTCTGTGGGGATTGTGTATTTTTTAAGTATCGCACCACCCCAGAAAAATTTTCCCCCCCCCCCCCCCCCCCCCCCCCCCCCCCCCCCCCCCCCCCCCCCCCCCCCCCCCCCCCCCTTCCTGATTCCTCAGTCCCCCAACACAAAAGGTCCATTCTGCATCGAGAGCAGCAGCAGTTTAGGGTTCCCGGGGAAGGGGGCCTTTTCAATGTGTGTTTCTTTGTTCGACCGCTCTTCAATGTTTTTCGTCTCCCAAACTGAGAAAGCTTCTGAAAAAAATGGTGCATGGTCGGGTGCGTAAGAGGTGTTGTGTCGACGAAAAATCCGGCCCAAGCTTCACCCCAAAAAACCCCCTTTTCCTAATTTTATCCTCTTATGGGTGTCTACAGTCTGAAAAAAAGGTTTTTGCTGGAAGAATTCGGCGCGTTTTTGGGAAACGATGTGCTTGCGTGACTCAAAGGGACGCTTTACATCCACCATCCCCCCGATTTGGGAAAATTTGAATCCGACTCGCAAGTGGCAACCCTGCACAATTTCACCTTTGCCCAAAGGGCGTAGCAGGGGAACTTTTCCCATTTGTTGATGTGGGGTAAGGGTGGTTTTTATAGAGTGTTTTATTTGTGTTGTGTGGTGTGTGTGTGTGTGTGGGGTGTGTGGGTGTGTGTGTGTGTGTTGGGTGTTGTTGTGCGCGCGCGCGCGCGTTGGGTAATGGGTTGGGGGGAGGAAGAGTAAGCCGGGGGGGGGGGAGAGAAGAGAGGGGAGAGAGAAAAAGAGAGATTAAGAGAGAAGAGAAGAGAAGGGAGGGGGGTGAGAGGAAGGAAAGGAGTTTGGTTAGAGTTTGTGAAACATGTCGAACGGCTTTCGTTTAAAGCCTTTGTGAATGGGGGGGGGGGGGGGGGGGGGGGGGTGGGGGGGGGGGGGGGGGGGGGGGGGGGGGGGGTGTTGTTAAAGGAAAAGTGGAATGTATCTGTCTGTCAGTTACAAACTCTGCGTTGATGAGTGATTGTGTTTCTTGTGCTCGAACATATTACAATCGTGACAATCGTACGTGCATCTGATGTTTAAAAAATACAAAAATAAACAAACAAAAACTTGTGAAAACTTTCGTTTTGAGACTGAACACTATTGGTATGAAACTGTATTTTTAAACCTGTGGTAAAGCATGGGTAAAATGCTTCACATACTAGGGTAGGGCAATCGCCTCGAACACCAACAGCAGTATGAACATACGAACACACACACACACCACACACACACACACACACACCACACAAACACACACACACCACACACACACACACACACACACAACACACACCACACACACACACCCCTTTCATGTTAACAGATGTGAATGAACACCCGCTTGAATCATAACTGAAAGCAATCACACCAAATGGTTGTTC
>CM031604.1:70964132-70991632 GCA_018398815.1 Conus ventricosus
TTCTTCTGCGCACTCCCGAAACGCCGATAATGGTCAAAATGTTGACCGTGGGTGTATACGGAAGAAGAAGAAGAAGACAGGCCGATGACTTCTTTGCAGGAGTTCTTTGCCCAGTTGTGCTGTCTCCCCCACCCCCACCCTACCCCCTCCATTCCCCTTTCCCCTCACGTGATTTAATCTGCCAGTTGAAGCAGGTTACCGGCGAGTGGCGCTTGCAGGTTGAACGCGAGAGATTTTGGACGAGGAACAGTGCTGCCCGTCTGCTCTGCCAGGTACAGTGCAGCCTGAGGTCAGAGATGCTGACAACTGGTACAGAGTTTCTTCCCTGAGGTCAGAGATGCAAACAACTGGTACATAGTTCTTCCTGAGGTCAGAGATGCAGACAACTGGTACAGAGTTCTTCTTCCCTGGGGTCAGAGATGCTGACAACTGGTACAGAGTTCTTCCCTGAGGTCAGAGATGCAGACAACTGGTACAGAGTTCTTCTTCCCTGAGGACAGAGATGCAGACAACTGGTACAGAGTTCTTCTTCCCTGAGGTCAGAGATGCAGACAACTGGTACAGAGTTCTTCCCTGAGGTCAGAGATGCAGACAACTGGTACAGAGTTCTTCCCTGAGGTCAGAGATGCAGACAACTGGTGCAGAGTTCTTCTTTCTGAGGTCAGAGATGCAGACAACTGGTGCAGAGTTTCTTCCCTGAGGTCAGAGATGCGACAACTGGTACAGAGTTCTTCCCTGAGGTCAGAGATGCAGACAACTGGTACAGAGTTCTTCCCTGAGGTCAGAGATGCAGACAACTGGTGCAGAGTTCTTCCCTGAGGTCAGAGATGCAGACAACTGGTACAGAGTTCTTCCCTGAGGTCAGAGATGCAGACAACTGGTACAGAGTTCTTCCCTGAGGTCAGAGATGCAGACAACTGGTGCAGAGTTCTTCCTGAGGTCAGAGATGCAGACAACTGGTACATAGTTCTTCTTCCCTGAGGCCAGAGATGCAGACAACTGGTACATAGTTCTTCCCTGATGTCAGAGATGCAGACAACTGGTGCAGAGTTCTCTCCCTGAGGTCAGAGAGCAGACAACTGGTACAGAGTTCTTCTTCCCTGAGGACAGAGATGCTGACAATGGTACAGTTCTTCTTCCTGAGGACAGAGATGCAGACAACTGGTACAGAGTTCTTCTTCCCTGAGGTCAGAGATGCTGACAACTGGTACAAAGTTCTTCCCTGAGGTCAGAGATGCAGACACTGGTACAGAGTTCTTCTTCCCTGATGTCAGAGATGCTGACAACTGGTACAGAGTTCTTCTTCCCTGAGGTCAGAGATGCAGACAACTGGTACAGATTCTTCTTCCTGATGTCAGAGATGCAGACAACTGGTACAGTCTTCTTCCATGATGTCAGAGATGCAGACAACTGGTATAGAGTTCTTCTTCCCTGATGTCAGAGATGCAGACAACTGGTACAGAGTTCTTCCTGAGGTCAGAGATGCGACAACTGGTACAGAGTTCTTCCCTGAGGTCAGAGATGCAGACAACTGGTACAGAGTTCTTCCCTGAGGTCAGAGATGCAGACAACTGGTACAGTCCTCTTCCCTGAGGACAGAGATGCAGACAACTGGTACAGTTCTTCTTCCCTGAGGTCAGAGATGCGACAACTGGTACAGAGTTCTTCTTCACTGAGGTCAGAGATGCTGACAACTGGTACAGAGTTCTTCCCTGAGGTCAGAGATGCAGACAACTGGTACAGTTCTTCTTCCTGGATCAGAGATGCAGACAACTGGTACAAAGTTCTTCTTCCCTGAGGTCAGAGATGCAGGACAACTGGTGCAGAGTTCTTCTTCCCTGAGGTCAGAGATGCAGACAACTGGTACAGAGTTCTTCTTCCCTGAGGTCAGAGATGCAGACAACTGGTACAAAGTTCTTCTTCCCTGAGGTCAGAGATGCAGACAACTGGTACAGAGTTCTTCCTGAGGTCAGAGATGCAGACAACTGGTACAGAGTTCTTCCCTGAGGTCAGAGATGCTGACAACTGGTACAGAGTTCTTCCCTGAGGTCAGAGATGCAGACAACTGGTACAGAGTTCTTCCCTGCGGTCCGAGATGCAGACAAACTGGTACAGTTTTCTTCCCTGAGGTCAGAGATGCCAGACAACTGGTACAGAGTTCTTCTTCCCTGAGGCAGAGATGCTGACAACTGGTACAGAGTTCTTCTTCCCTGAGGTCAGAGATGCAGAGAACTGGTACAGTTCTTCTTCCCTGAGGTCAGAGATGCTGACAACTGGTACAGAGTTCTTCTTCCCTGAGGTCAGAGATGTTGACAACTGGTACGAGTTTCTTCTTCCTGAGGTCAGAGATGCTGACAACTGGTACAGGTTTTCCCTGAGGTCAGAGATGCAGACAAATGGTAACAAAGTTCTTCTTTCCTGAGGTCAGAGATGCAGACAACTGGTACAGTTCTTCTTCCCTGAGGCCAGAAGATGCTGACAACTGGTCAGAGTTCTTCCCCGAGGGACAGAGATGCAGACAACTGGTACAAGGTTCTTCCCTGAGGTCGAGATGCAGACAACTGGTACAAAGTTCTTCCCGAGGCCAGAGATGCTGACAACTGGTACAAGTTCTTCCCGAGGCCAGAGATGCAGACAACTGGTACATAGTTCTTCCCTGAGGTCAGAGATGCAGACAACTGGTACAAAGTCTTCCTGAGGTCGAGAGATGCAGACAACTGGTTACAGAGTTCCTTCTTCCCTGAGGCCAGAGAGGCTGACAACCCGGTACAAAGTTCTTCACCCAAATACCCCCAAACCCAGATGGGCTCCGTGAACACTGATCACAACTTCTTCGTCGCCGAAAAGTGTACGACATGGCTGGCAGAATCATGCCACGAACACGTCAAACTAAAGACACTGAAGTAAGAAGAGCTACTGGATCCATATGAACGGGATATCAGACGACGAGCAACGCGTTCTACAGGCGAGACAAACACGGAGCGTTCTACAGGCGGAGACAAACACGGAGCGTTCTACAGGCGGAGACAAACACGGAGCGTTCTACAGGCGAGGCAAACACGGGGCGTTTCTACAGGCGAGACAAACACGGAGCGTTCTACAGGCGAGACAAACACGGAGCGTTCTACAGGCGAGACAAACACGGAGCGTTCTACAGGCGAGACAAACACGGAGCGTTCTACAGGTGAGACAAACACGGAGCGTTCTACAGGCGAGACAAACACGGAGCGTTCTACAGGCAAGACAAACACGGAGCGTACAACGACCGGAGTGTTCAGATGAAGGCAAACGTAACCTCGGTTGCATGAGCAGCTGGAAACGACATGGTGGGACAGAGCGGTGCGAACTGAAAGCACCTTCCATCCAGGGACCTCTCCCATTTCTCTGCTCCCATCCCTTCCAAAGGGAGATGACCGCTCTTCAATTTCATACACCTCCATCCCAATCCCTCTCCTCTCCCCCAACATCCTCCTCACCCCTTCCCGTCGTCCCCCTCTCCACTTCCCAAGTCCACGACTACTAGCCCCCTTCATGCAAGTGTCTTTTTTTTTAATGCATGAGTAAAACAACAAAGAAGTACCATTGTTGAATAATTACCAGAACTATTTTTCCACCCGATTTTTTTCGGGAAGCGGGGTTATGAAACTTCCACAAGTCCACACAAACATATCCAAAGCCAAAGAAAGCATTTGTGCACAGGGGTCATGACCAAGTAAAGCTGAGAGCGACAAGAGGCAGAAGAGGGTGGAGTAGGAGGAAGTGTGAAGGCGCGGGAGGAGGGGGGGGGGGAATGGGGGAATGGGGGGGGGGGGGGGTAGGAATGTGAATCGACGGGCTGGGGTTGGAGAAGAAGAAAAGGGAGCAGAGAGAGACAGAGAGTGGAAGAGAAGGAGAAAAAAATCATGAGAAAGATAAACACAGGTGGCAAGTTTGTACTGGCTTGTTTGTCCAACGAGATGACTCAATACAGGGGCGACGTGGGCCGTCCAATCCCATGAAAGCACGTGACGCACAAGGCAAAGGGAAATAAGCTGGGCGAGAATCGGGCGCACGTCAAAGGACAAGGCGAAGAGGCGCAGAGGGGAGGAGTAAGGGAAGGGAGGTAAAGCATGGGTCCTCTTCGTCACCCCTCATTCCCCCTCCCCCTCTCCTCTCCTTCCAGTCGGTCGGAGAGGGTTAGGCGAGGTCACAGACGGCCCAGAAAAGTGATGTTCCAGCGACTTGCACAAACCTTGTTTGGACTGAACCTTGCGCAAACATGGCCCAACAAGATCGGAATTTGAATCCCTCCCACCCTACCCCCTCCCTTCGCAGTGGGTTACTCTGCACTTCCCTCACCCCACCCTCTACCTAACCTCCCCCCCTCCCCCTCCCCTCCCCACAAGAGGAGTCATTCTAAATATTAGTATTTTCTTCAAACTACAACAGATCCCCTTCCCCCCACCTCCACCCCTCCCCCCTCGACAACCCCCCCCCCCCCCTCCCCGCCCCGACTCGTATTTACCGGCAGTTAATTTCAGCAGCAGGGAACCATTGGGATTTTATTTTTTCTCCGGCCTGACGGGTAAACAAAGTCTGCCGGGCTCCTTGCGACAACGGCGATGACATTTTCCTCCAATAACCCCTAAATAAACGGCGCGGCCGCCCGCTATCCCCGGCCCACTGTTCGTCTTTCATGCCGCACTGCGGCCCGAGCAAGCAGAGGAAAATAACATGCGAGGGGCAGCATTACCGGTAAATTAACTTTTGCTTTTGATCAGATGCTATTTATTTGGCCGGCCCGCTGTTTACCCGGCTGCCAGGAATAACGATCATCTAATTTCTAGGTCGATGCCAGTCGGAATCGCACCCCCCCCCCCCCCCCCCCCCCCCCCCCCCCCGTCTCTCTCCCACTTCTCCCATGACTACTGATCGTGAGAGGGAAGGGGCCTGGAAGGGAGCACGGCGGGAGGGCGAGGTTGCTGAGACAAACTTTTCTCCCCGACTCAAGAAAAGTCATTTGAGCCCCCTTCCCCCCCCCCCCCCCCCCCCCCCCCCCCCCCCCCCCCCCCCCCCCCAATTTTTTTTAAACGGCGGGGGCAAGAAGGGAGACAATTAAGGAGACGAGACAGGAGTCAACAGTGTACCGTCAGGCTGGCCATCCTGGCGGAAGGCCTTAGGTATGTATGACTTCCATCAGTTCACGTGTTTGAGGGCGGCTCTCAATGGTAAACAGGGCCCCCGAGTGAAGCTAACTGTGTCTCTTCATAGACATCAAGAGGTCGGATGGGGCTCGGGGTGGGCTTTGGCACGTTGTGTCGTCTGGGGACTCTCCGGTACAACTTCACAGTTAAAGTCAGGGGAAGCGCTCTCTCTCTCTCTCTCTCTCTCTCTCTCTCTCTCTCTTCTCTCTCTCTCTCTCTCTCTCTCACACACACACACACACACACACACAACACACACACACATACATACACACACACATTTACACACACAAATACATATGCGCGCGCGCACGCGCACAAGATCAGCCAATGTCAAAATGTAGATTCAAGTAAAATTTTCTCTTCTCCCTATCCTCATTAATTCGTAACACTGACCGCGATCACTGGCACACACACACACAGACACACACACACACACACACACACACACACACACACACACACACACACGCACAAAGGGGCCTGTGTCCACCCACCAAAGCACACACATACGCACATGTCTGCTCTCACCACAACCACACACAATGATAACAACGATAACAATGACACAATGTCAGGTCGGTACCCAAGGTCTGACCAACGCGCTTGGCTAATGCGCAGGTCAGACATCCGCAAAGTCGTCGCCGTGAGACCCTCTTCTTCAATTCTCTTATTTCAGTCATCAAGCCGCTTATCCACCAGCGTCAAATCGTGTGCAGCGCGGTCGCCAGACTTGGCAGACATGGTGGTATATGGAGTAGTCCGCAGGCGGTGACACCTCCTTGGTGATACTGACAGTGACACTGACCGCGAATGACCATGGCTTGAAGAATATAGGCCACATTTATCGGCATAACCTGACGCTTCAACTCACCTGCAGTGCATAAGCAGACATGCCAGTCCCTGAATGGGCAACCGCGGGCGTCTTTCAGACGTGAATAGTATTCCTGCGTTCTTTAAATTCTGGAATTCACGCTCTTCCCGCCTCTCCACTCATTTCCTCCCCCCCCCCCCCCCCCCCCCCCCCCCCCCTTCTGTCTGTCTGTCTGTCTGTCTGTCTGTCTCTCTCTCTCTCTCTCTCTCACACATTTTTCTCTCGTCTTTTTCGCCTGCCCACCTGTACGTTTTTGAAGAAACCCATTCCATTTCCGTATCTAAATTTGAACTTACGAACATTCATCAGCTCTGTTAGAAATCAGTTTTTTTTGTTTTTGATCAGGGGTGGGTTGGGGTGGGGCGGAATGGTGGCGGCATCCTGATGACGCGACGTTGCGCTTTGGCTGTTTGATCCTCTTCGTGTGTACCTCCAATGCAGCCACCTGTCTGCATTTCAACATTTTCTTCTTTTTCTTCCTTCATCCCCACCCCCACCCCTTTCCCAACTTCCATGCTGATAAATTGCACAGGACAGAGAACACCAGGACTGCGTCTTGGACTGGTTCCAGTACGGAAAAGAACGTCTGGCCAAACTGTCTGTTGCAGGGAAGTGTTGTGTTACTGCAATGGTCAGCGACACATCGTGGGTTCCATCTGTGTGTTGTAACAGTTTTACTGTTGAAGCGTTTCTGAACATGATGCAGTCTGTCTTACGCTGGCAAGCCCGACGCGATCTTTGTGGTGGATGAGCTTTAAACAATACTTATATATGCTCACCACACACAACACACACACACACACACACACAAGCCAGCCAGCACAGTGCTGCGCAAGAACTACTTATCAAACCGCAAACAAAACCAACCCGTTCCATTTTTTTCCCTATAAACAAACATACACGGGGAGAAAAAAAAAAGCACACACACACACACACACAGACACAAACCGAACTAAGACCCTCCAGACAAAAACAGCAGCTGCCGTCAACGAGAACAATAGTTGGGTTTGAGAAAGTAAAGGGGAAAGGGGGGGGGGGGGGGGGGGGGGGATGCCGTGACCACCCAAAATCGATAAGCAGGAACTCGCAGAATATCCGAAAGTCCAATAAATCAACCCGCTTCCAGCTAAAATCTATTTTCATTTCATATTTGTCTCCCCTACTATTCTCCTCCCTCCCTTCCCACCGTCCATCCAAACCCCACCCCAACCCACGCGTCCCTCGCCTCCTCACCTCCCCCTCTCCCCCACCGTGTCAAGTTACTAGTCTCCCCCAACTGCAGTGGGAGGGTAAGAGAAAGGAGAGTGAGAGAAGGGAGGGGCCGGGGTGAGGGTGGGGGGTGGGTGGGAGAAAAGGTCGACTGCAAGTGGTCTGAAAAAGTTTTGCGAGACAGCCAGCAGCACTGACTTAGTAGTCGTGGCTGCAAAACCTGCAGAGGCTTACCATGACAGCCCAGAGTAACCTACCTACCTCTACCATCACACACACACACACACACACACACACACACACACACACACACACACTCTCTCTCTCTCTCTCTCTCTCTCTCTCTCTAAACTAGAAAGAAAAAAAATCAAGAAAGTCATAAACGGTGAACATGTGAACAATACGATCAATTATTGGTACCACTTTACCATTTCGACATCGCGCGCTCGAACCTTATGATTTAAATGGCAGGTTTTAGTATGAGCACAATGCTCTCTCTCTCTCTCTCTCTCTCTCTCTCTCTCTCTCTCTCTCTCTCTCAAGCTCTGTCTCTCTCTCTAGTTCGCTCTGTCTCTCTTTCTCTCACATACAGAGAAGAGAGAGAGAGAGAGAGACACAGACAGACAGAGACAGAGACAGACACAGAGGGAGTGAGGGAGGGGGAGAGGAGGAGAGAGAGAGAGAGAGAGAGAGAGAGAGAGGAGAGAGAGAGAGAGAGAGAGAGAGAGGAGCGCACACACCACACACACACACACACACACACACACACACACACACACACACACACACACACACGTCAGCAAGCGTGCACTTTTCCGCGCATATGGGTTGGTGCAGGAAACAACAAGCAGTCATGCATGGACACACACCTGGCTGAACTGCGGACCGACAGGCCAGTTCCTCTATGTGTGCGTGTTCGTTGCATGGGACGCGTGGACGCGTGTGCCGACAAAATGCATATCTTTTCCCACTATGAATGTGAACGTAATTCCGAACAAGTTGTGACAATGGATACATACATCTTTAATAGATGCAAGCAGTGACAATGACTGCGTACGAGTAAGTACCTTTACGTGATAATTACGGCTCCATATCCAGACAAGTAATGCAATGTGTGCGCGAACGGTTATGTTAAACATGATTATATTTACCCAATGCGCACGGGTACACTAAAGAAACGAAATGCGTGTCGCGACCATGGATACACACACATAATGATACGCATGCCGTGACAAAGATACATACAAGTAATGAAATGCATGTCGTGACAATGACCACACACAAGTTGTGAAATGCATGTTGTGACGAAGATTCAAACAAGTAATGAAATGCATGAAGTGACAAAGCATCCAAATAATGAATGATTTTTTGTTGTTGCATGAAGTGACATTCAAGTACTAAACTGCATGTACTGACAAAGACCACCAACCGCAAGGGAAACGCACGTGACAATGGATGCACACAAGTGACGAAATGCATGCGCTGACACTGAATACGTATCAGTGATGAAATGCATGCAGCTACAATAGACACACACCAATAATGAAATGCATGTAACGACAATGGCTTCACACCAGTAATGACTTGCATACTGTAACAATACTGAGTGGACACACACCAGTCACAAAATGTTGTTGGCGAGAATGGAAACAGAAGGAACGAAATATATGTAGTGCATACACTGACAATGAATACATACCAATAATGAAATACTTGCAGTGACCATGGGTAACACCAGTAAGGACATGCATGCAGTAGCACTGGACACACGCCAACAATCAAATGCACGTAGTAGTCATGAATACGTTCAATTAATAAAATGCATATAGCGACAAGGGATGCACACAGTTAATGAAATACGTGTAGCCAAAATGAATACATACCAGTAATAAAGTGCACGTGGTGACAATGGACACACACTAATAACGAATGTCATGACAAAGACCCTGTCAATAATGGGCTGTACGTCGTGACAAACGATATTTACCAGTAATGGAATGCATGTGTGATCGTAATGAATATGTTTAAAATGCAGATCGTGACTATGGAAACACGGAAAATAATAACACGCAAGTAGTGACAATGCCTGAGATAGAAAGTCACGGTGATTTAGTGTCAACACTGAAACGTGGAAATCAGTCAATATTATGGTCTGCTGTATAAGGTGGACTGGGAAACCACAACAACAGTAAAAAAAAAAAAAAAGAAAAAAAAAAAAAAAAGACATTTCCGACTAGCAAATCATGGATGCAGAAAGCACCCACTGCAAAAAATACGGAGGAAAAGTGAAATCAGAGCACGCAGGAGCAACCACACCGGCCCCATTCCCCTCACCCCCATCCACCCCCTTGTCCATCCTTCACACACACAGAGAGAGAGAGAGAGAGAGAGAGAGAGAGAGAGAGAGAGAGAGAGAGAGAGAGAGAGAGTTAGTTCCAGACACGTTATTATCACAGCGTTAGTCAATACACCACCACCACCAACCGCAAAAAGTTTCAAGAGTGAAATCCTCCAGAGATTCCATCCCTGGGAAAAAAAAGGAGAGAGAGAGAGAGAGAGAGAGAGAGAGAGAGAGAGAGAGGAGAGAGAGAGAGAGGAGAGGAGAGAGAGAGAGAGAAGCTGAAAAATTGGGAAGAGGTAGCGAGGACAGGAAAAGGAAGGAGGGGGAGGGGGATGCGTTTCGGAGGAGAAGAAAAACAAGACTGCCTGCCTTTGGTGGTAACCCCCAGTACTAAGCAATCAATACATGTTGGCCCCTACCCGCTAGGAAAAAAAAGGAATGGAGGGGGTGGGGGGGGGGGGGATAGAAAAAAGAAATCCCCACCGCTCGGCTCGGTAACCACTGACAAGGACAATCCAACTCCAAGTCAATTCGGATGACTTTTCTTCCCCCCACCTCCACCTTCTACACCCCCTCCACTACTCCATTTCCCCTCCCACCCCCCACCCCCTCTCCCCACCCCCAACACACCCTCCCCAACTTCCTCTCCATCTTTCTTTTCAACTCTGTAAACAACTTTGGGCAAACACCCCCTTCACTCCCCCACTCTCCTTACCCCCTCCTCCCAACTTTTTCGTTGTGATGTCTGAAGATGGTAGAGAGAGATGAAGACCAGAGGGATGAGAGAGAGAGAGAGAGAGAGAGAGAGAGAGAGAGAGAGAGAGAGAGAGAGGGTGGGAAGGGGATGGAAGGAGAGGTGGGGAAAGGGAAATAAGGGGGGGAGAAACTTGGTCCTAGTGGTGTTTACGGGGTTTCTATTCTGGGGACGTGGTAGTATTGACAAGTGTGGGCAGTTGGTAGCTGGCTTGGAAGCAGCCGGCACGCGCGGAGCCGTACCACCGACGGCTCGGATGACTTTTTGGGTACACCCCTTGCCCCCCTCCCCCCCCCAACCCCCCCTCCCCTCCCTCTTCCCTCCCCACCCCATGCCTTCTCACCCTCCTTCCCTGCATTCCCACCTCATTCCCTCCTCGTCCCTCCAGACAACCACCAATGCCGGTGGCTAATATGCGTCGCCAATGTGGTTGGTTGACGACGGTGTTTGACGCCGAGATAACAACAATAAAATAAGGATAGCCTCAATAACAAAGAGGAAACTAAGAACGAAAGAAAGAAAAATAAACAAATAAAATCAATCGAACAAAGAAAAGTAAACAACGACAGAAAAGAGTAACAGGAAAACAGAGAGAGAGAGAGAGAGAGAGAGAGAGAGAGAGAGAGAGAGAGAGAGAGAGAGAGGGGGGGTTAAGAAGAGAAAGACAAACATGAAAAAGAAACAGTGAGTCAGAAAAAAAACACTGAATATTGATATTTATTTATAAAAGTTCCCCCCCCCCCCCGGGAGGATGGAGGGGGTGTTTAAACTTGGGTTAAGAGCTACTATAACGACGGTCAGAACTGCTCACCATACTGCATAACACTTAGAACAGCGTCTCAAAAGATCGAGTTTGTGAACCCAGGTCTTCGGGGCAGCATTTCAAGACCTTTCAAAGCCCTCGCCTTCAGAGTCTCTCCTGGACAGCTGCATGGTAGATCGAAGGTACGACATCGGTGAAGGATCAATGCAGGGAGCTAGGACTGAATGAGGGGTAGAACAGTTAAGACACGGTAGACAACAGGTAAAAGGTATGGAAACGAGCTGGCGCGTGTGCGTGCATGCATGTGTGTGCGCCCGCCCGCGAGTGTGAGTGTGTATGAGTGCGTGTGCGTGTGCGTGCGCGCCGTGTGTGGGTGTGTGTGTGTGTGTGTGTGTGTGTGTGTGTGTGTGTTGTGTGTGCGCGCGTGCGTGCGCGTCTGTGTACACGCGCGTTTAACTGTTGGTTGGTTGGTTGGTTCGTTCGTTCGTATTTAGATTGCTTGGCTAGTTGTTAGTTGGCTGGCCGTTTGTTTGGTGGCTGGAATGTTGACACGAAAACTGAGTTTGCTGTCGGGAATTCCACGTACAGGTTGCTTCAGGTGGTGTGCATTTACAAACACATTTTATACATTCTGCAGTCTTGCTTTCCTCGGCAGCACGTCATGAATGTCAACGAGAGGACACGGCTTTCTTCTACGGAAGGAATGCTCTTTCCGTCAGGTGTTTTGGATTGATATCACAGAACAGTCGACTACATATACTTATGACCAGTACTTAAATGGTACTGTGTTATATCACTGCACCATCATAGTTTCTCAAAACGAAATTTGGATAGCTCTCCCGATGAAAAAGCCCGTCGCCGTTGCACGGGAGACACCAATTGTACTGGGTTTAGTGTTGTTTGGGTACGTTTCTGCTCATATCCATCACAGGTTTTTTTTTCTTTCCTTCACGGGTTTGCCGGCGATAACTCTTTGTCGCCAGTAGTTTTCACTAGGGATAACCCTTGTTTCCACTGACGAACGTCTCGCTTGCCTCTGTGTTTTTTTGCCAGGGACAACTCCCCTTTCGCCCTTGGTTTTTGCCAGAGATAACCCCTTGTTGCTATCGATTTTCATCAGGGATACCTCATCGTTACCATTGGTTTTCACGGCAGACAACTGCTTGGTGACACTAATTTTTTTGCCAGGGATAACTCCTTGTTGCCCCTGTTTCTTGCCAGGGATAATTACTTATTGCCCTTGGCTTTTGCCAGGGATAACTCCTTGTTGCCATTAGTTTTTTTGCCATGGATAACTCCTTGTTGCTCTTGGTTTTTGCCAGGAATAACTCCTTGTGCCATTAGGTTTTTTTTGGCCAAAGGGATAACCCTTTTCCCCTTGGTTTTGCCAGGTTTAATCCTTGGGGTTTGTTGATTTTGCCAGGGTAACGCTTGTTGCCTTAATTTTTGCCAGAGATAACACCTTGTTCCCAATTAATTTGGGTGCCGGTAACCCCTTTGCATGAATTATTTTTGTTGCCAGGAAATTTCCTTGTTGCCCTTGGTTTCTGCCAGAGAAACTGCTTGCAGACATTAGGTTTTTCCTTTTTTTTTGCCAGATATCACTCCTTTCTGCCACGTGTTTCTACAAGGGATAACCCCTTTAAATTGCCACTGGTTTTTTGCCAGGGATTCCTGCTGCATTGGCTTTTGCCACTAAGGGGGGGGGAAACTTCCTGTTAGCATCGTCTTACTTGATAACCCTTTGCCCTGGTTTGCAAGATTACTCGCGTTTCCCAGGTTTTTACCAGGATTCCTTTCGCCCCGTTTTTCCTCTAGGTTCAGTAATCCTTGCTGCCCTGCTTTTTGCCGGATAACTCCTTGTTGCCCTTGCTTTTGCCAGGAAACTCCTTGGCCACTGGTTTGTTTTATTCCAGGATACCTCCTTGTTGCCCTGGTTTTCCCCAGGATCTCCTTTGTTTCCACTGGTTTTTGCCAGGGATAACTCCTTGTTCCTAACTTGGTTTTGCCAGAGATAACACCTTGTGCACATTTATTGTGCCAGGATAACTCCTTCATTAACTAGTTTGTTGCCAAGATAACTCCTTGTTGCCCTTGGTTTCTTCCAGAGATAACCTGCTTGCCAGACATTATCTTTTCCTCTTTTTTTTTTGGCCGATCACTCCTTCTGCCACTTGTTTCTACGCTATAACTCCTTATTGCCACGGCTTTGCCACGGACTCACCGCTGTCATTGCTCTTGCCACAAGGATAACTCCCCTTGTTGCATCGGTCTTTTCCTTAGATCAACTCCTGTTTGCCACTGGTTTTTGCAGAAATTACCCCCGTGTTTCCGCAGTTTTTACCAGGATAGTTGGCTTTCGCCACCGTTTTTCTCGCAGGAAATCTTCTCCAACTGGTTTTTGCCTGGATAACCCTTGTGATACTGATTTTCTCCAGGGAAATTTCCTTAACGCCTGGTTTTACCGGGACCTTCCTGTTGCCTGTTTCCCCGAGATACTTTTTACACTGGTTTTTGCCGGGGATAATTTCCTTGTTGAGACTGGTTTTTGCAGGGTACTCCTTGATGGACACTTTATTTGTCAGGGACAACTCCTTATTGACCTGTTTTGCCAGAAAATCTCCTATGCATGGTTTTTACCGGGATAATTCCTCATGCCACGTTTTACCAGAATATCTCCTTGTTGCCACTGGTTTTTATCTGGGACAATTCCTTAATTGCCATGGTTCTTTGGACTTTCCTTAATGCTTTGGTTCTCCGGGGCATTTCCCCTAATGCCTGTTGTTGCCTTCCTGGGACAATTTCCTTGTGCTGTTGTTGTTCTGTTCCCGGACAATTCCCTTATTGTTTGGTTCTGCCAGGACAACTCCCCTTTGCAGTTGGTTCACTGGGACAATTTCCTTATGCTGTTGGTTCTGCCCGGGACAATTTCCTTAATGCTGTTGGTTCTGCCTGGGACAATTTCCTTAATGCTGTTGGTTCTGCCTGGGACAATTTCCTTAATGCTGTTGGTTTCTGCCTGGACAATTTCCTTAATGCTGTTGGTTTTGGCCTGGGACAATTTCCTTAATGCTGTTGGTTCTGCCTGGGACAATTTCCTTAATGCTGTTGGTTTTGCCGGGACAATTTCCTTGCTGTTGGTTCTGCCGGGACAATTTCCTTAATGCGGGTTGGTTCTGCCTGGGACAATTTCCTTAATGCTGTTGGTTCTGCCTGGGACAATTTCCTTAATGTTGTTGGTTCTGCCTGGGACAATTTCCTTAATGCTGTTGGTTTTGCCTGGGACAATTTCCTTAATGCTGTTGGTTCTGCCTGGGACAATTTCCTTAATGCTGTTGGTTCTGCCGGGACAATTTCCTTAATGCTGTTTGTTTCTGCCTGGGACAATTTCCTTAATGCTGTTGGTTTGCCGGGACAATTTCCTTAATGCTGTTGGTTCTGCTGGGACAATTTCCTTAATGCTGTTGGTTTCTGCCGGGACAATTTCCTTAATGCTGTTGGTTCTGCCGGGACAATTTCCTTAATGCTGTTGGTCTCTGGGACAATTTCCTTAATGCTGTTTGGTTCTGCCGGGACAATTTCCTTAATGCTGTTGGTTCTGCCGGGACAATTTCCTTAATGCTGTTGGTTTTGCCTGGGACAATTTCCTTAATGCTCTTGGTTTGCCTGGGACAATTTCCTTAATGCTGTTGGTTTGCCTGGGACAATTTCCTTAATGCTGTTGGTTCTGCTGGGACAATTTCCTTAATGCTGTTGGTTCTGCCTGGGACAATTTCCTTAATGCTGTGGTTCTGCCTGGGACAATTTCCTTAATGCTGTTGGTTCTGCCTGGGACAATTTCCTTAATGCTGTTGGTTCTGCCTGGGACAATTTCCTTAATGCTGTTGGTTCTGCCTGGGACAATTTCCTTAATGCTGTTGGTTCTGCCCGGGACAATTTCCTTAATGCTGTTGGTTCTGCCTGGGACAATTTCCTTAATGCTGTTGGTTTGCCTGGGACAATTTCCTTAATGCTGTTGGTTTTGTTGGCAATTTCCTTAATGCTGTTGTTTTGCCTGGGACAATTTCCTTAATGCTGTTGGTTCTGCCTGGGACAATTTCCTTAATGCTGTTGGTTCTGCCTGGGACAATTTCCTTAATGCTGTTGGTTCTGCCGGGACAATTTCCTTAATGCTGTTGGTTTGCCGGGATAATTTCCTTAATGCTGTTGGTTTTGCCGGGGACAATTTCCTTAATGCTGTTGGTTTGCCTGGGACAATTTCCTTAATGCTGTTGGTTTTGGCCGGGAGAATTTCCTTAATGCTGTTGGTTCTGCCGGGACAATTTCCTTAATGCTGTTGGTTCTGCCCGGGACAATTCCACATGTTTGGTTTTGCGGGACAATTTCCTTAATGCTGTTGGTTCTGCCTGGGACAATTTCCTTAATGCTGTTGGTTCTGCCTGGGACAATTTCCTTAATGCTGTTGGTTTTCTTTCCCTGTTCTGGGAACAATTTCCTTAATGCTGTTGGTTCTGCCTGGGACAATTCCAACTGTTGTTGGTTTTTGGACAGGGAAATTTCCTTAATGCTGTTGGTTCTGCCTGGGACAATTCCTAACTGCTGCTGGTTTTGACAGGGACAATTTCCTTAATGCTGTTGGTTTTGCCGGGAAATTCCCTTATGCGGGTTTTTGACAGGGACAATTTCCTTAATGCTGTTTGGTTCTGCCTGGGACAATTCCTTTGCTGGTTTTTGCCTGGGACAATTTCCTTAATGCTGTTGGTTCTGCCGGACAATTTCCTATGCTGTTGGTTTTGACCGGGACAATTTCCTTAATGCTGTTGGTTCTCTGCCCGGGACAATTCCTGTATGCTGTTGTTTGACTGGGACAATTTCCTTAATGCTGTTGGTTTTTGGGCCGGGAGAATTTCCTTAATGCTGTTGGTTCTGCCTGGACAATTTCCTTAATGCTGTTGGTTTTGGCCGGGAGAAATTTTCCTTAGTTGCTGGTTTTTGCCTGGGACAATTTCCTTAATGCTGGTTGGTTCTGCCTGGGACAATTTCCTTATGCGTGGTTTTGCAGGACAATTTCCTTAATGCTGTTGGTTCTGCCTGGGACAATTTCCATGTTGCTGGTTTTGCAGGGACAATTTCCTTAATGCTGTTGGTTTCTGCCTGGACAATTCCACCGTTGCTGGTTTTTGACAGGGACAATTTCCTTAATGCTGTTGGTTCTGCCTGGGACAATTCCACTGTTGCTGGTTTTTGACAGGGACAATTTCCTTAATGCTGTTGGTTCTGCCTGGACAATTCCACTGTTGCTGGTTTTTGACAGGGACAATTTCCTTAATGCTGCTGGTTCTGCCTGGGACAATTCCACTGTTGCTGGTTTTTGACAGGGACAATTTCCTTAATGCTGCTTGGTTCTGCCTGGGACAATTCCACTGTTGCTGGTTTTTGACAGGGACAATTTCCTTAATGCTGTTGGTTCTGCCTGGGACAATTCCACTGTTGCTGGTTTTTGACAGGGACAATTTCCTTAATGCTGTTGGTTCTGCCCGGGACAATTCCACTGTTGCTGGTTTTTGACAGGGACAATTTCCTTAATGCTGTTGTTCTGCCTGGGACAATTCCACTGTTGCTGGTTTTTGACAGGGACAATTTCCTTAATGCTGTTGGTTCTGCCTGGGACAATTCCACTGTTGCTGGTTTTGACAGGGACAATTCTCTTGTTACTCTTTTTTTCCAAGGACAATTCTCTTGTTGCTCATTGTGTTTGCCAGGGAGCATTCTTTTGATGCTGTTGGGTTTTTTTCCCCCCAAGGATAACTCCATGTTGCTGTGGTTTCTGCGAGACATAACTTCTTGTTACTTTTTTCCCCCCTATGACAATTCCCTTATTGCCGTTGGTTTTCGGTAGTGAGGTGTTAGGAGTCCTGTGCCAGACTCGACCGATGGAATTAGGGTCTTCGTGTTTCTTGGTGGAATTAGGATCTTCGTGTTTCTTGGGGAGTGCAGTCTGCAATCCGCTTCCTTGTACAGTACATGACAATGAAGAAGGAAAAGCGGCAAACCATACTCGCGCTCGGTTTTCGAAAACCGCAACGGATTGTTGTATTGGGATTACATTCGCCGTGAAAGAATTACTCAGTACTGCATTTACTGTTCATGTTTTTGCGCAACGAATGCGAAACTATATGTCGTCGACAGCATGTGAGGAAAATTACTATGTTGCGAGACCAGTAAGCGCAATGTGTCTGAAAGCCGGATCCTCTTCTATAGTGCCATCAAATACAGCCATGCTGCATCTCCGTTAGTGATCAACGTGAATGTATTTAGAAACTATCAAGAAATATTCTGGACATTGAAAAAAAAAATGCTAGCCGGTAGACAATATTTCTCTAAAGCTCACTTTGTAAAAAAAAAAAAAAAAAAAAAAAAAAAAGGTGTGTTCCAAAACGGCTTCACCTCGTGAGTTTTGAAAAGGGGTTCATACACTCTAATTTTCACCTAAATAATCTACTAAAGCAACTTCCCATGATTCCATCGGTCCTTACACACCGTATGTGTGATGGAACGTCGAAAACATCCTCCTCTCCCCTCTCTCTCCTCTCTCTCTCTTCTCCACTCTCTCTCTCTCTCTCTCTCTCTCTCTCTCCTTAGGAAAACTGATGGCGGCATGTGCAGTCTGACTGTTTAATTACGCTTTCACTTCCGTCTACAACGAAATTATGTCAGTTCTGACACTTTCCCTTCTTCTTCATTCCTTCCTCCTCGCCGACCCCCCACCCCCACTCCCACCCCCCCTTACAACCAGATTGCCGTTAATAATGGAGATAGAGAACTAAAATAAGGGGAAAAATATGTTGTGCGTGCTCAGTTCAGTTCAGTTCAGTGGTTTATTTAATGTCTTTTCATCGCCAATGATATTAGACACGTTTGTGCGTGCGTGCGTGTGTGTGTGTAGGGTGTGCGCACGCGCATCCACGTGCGTGCATGTGGAGATGGGGGTGGGGGGATGATGGACACACCAGATTAATAGCCAACCATTTTTCTCATTAAAAAAAAAAAATCTCTTACACGTCCACTTCCCACCCGGCTCATCCATCACACCCTCCCTCTTCGTCTTCCTATACTCCCTCCTCCTCTTCCCTCCTCTCTCTCTTCCTCTATTTTCTTCCTCTTTCTCTCGTGCTTCACAAGCATTTTGCCAAGCACATACAAAGCAACAAAGAACGCATTTAAACAATGAACAAAGGTAAAAATATCGATTCCCACGCCCCCCCCCCCCCCCCCCCCCCCCACTCCTTTCTCCTCCATTTGCTTTTCTTGTTACTGTGAATAACCTCTCCCACCCACCCCCACCCCCATCCCTCCTATTGTTTGCCCTCCACAATAAACTTCAGAGCGTGTCCCCCCCCCCCTCTCTCTCTCCCACCCCATCCCACTCAACCCCCGACCAGTGTATTAGTTTCTCTTGTTCACAATTAGGCAGCCAACAGTTCTAACACCATTGTGGCCAAACGCTTTAGTCTTCATTCACTTTTCCACCTCACGACATGTTCAACAGTTTAATTCATCTGTTCAATTAATGAGCATCGATCGAAACAACCGTTTCTTCAAAACTACATAGAACGATCAGAATCCTAAACGCGTACTCGACAACAAAGCATTGAAAAGTTAATAATGTGCTCGAAAGCGCTGTCATAGTGTAAAAGACGTGCTGTTTTCTTTTTTACAGTGACGATGTACACTAGGACAAAGAATTTACAGTGCGCTAAAAAGAAGAGCATTATTCAAATGTTTGTCTTTGGCAGGGGGTCACAAAAGCAAAAACAATGTTCCCGTTCTATTTTTTACTTCTGCAGTAAACATTATAGACTTGCATAATCACCGGCACTGTCAACGCATTATATCTAAGAGGACAGTTTTGAAACATACGCACGCACGCGCCCACGCGCACACACGCACACCGCACAAGAGAGACAGAGAGAGAGAGAGAGAGAGAGAGAGAGAGGAGAGAGAGAGAGAGAGAGAGAGAGAGAAGAGACAGACAGACAGACAGAGACAAACAGACAGACAGAGAGGCAGACAGACAGACAGCGACAGTGAAACATGCAGAGAGAGAGAGAGAGAGAGAGAGAGAGGAGAGAGAGAGAGAGAGGAGAGAGAGAGACAGAGACAGAGACAGAGAGAAAGACAAGAGAGAGAGAGATGGACACACTTTTTTCTCCGGAGCATTTCTCTACAGTTCAACATGTGGGTAATTTAAATTCGACGCTGAAATAAACGTTGAAAAGCAACAACAGACGGAAGAATAAATAAACCCTAAACAATACATAACCGGATTTCAGAACGGATCATCCACCCCTTCCAGCGTGCTTTTTATCAACTGGTCAAGGCCGAACCAAACGGACACGACACGGAGGGGGGGGGGGGGGGGGGGGGGGGGGGGGGGGGGGGGGGGGGGGGGGGGGGGGGGGGCCTTATCAGACCGTACTGCTCCACATCCACACGTGAGTCACTCCACGTGCTGGCGGTGAGTGGGGAAAATACTTCCATACTGCAAAAGTCGGTACAACTGTGGATGACAATGCAGCCCTCCTCCCCAATGGGGAAAAAAAATGAAAGAAAGAAGGGAAAAAAAAAAACCAGGCCACTATCTGATTGTCACCGCAACAAAACCTTCCTTTCGGGGGCCTGGGCCACATGCCATCTCTACTGACTTTCCGCACCGCTTCATTACTCAAAGGACACCGCTTCATTACTCAAAGGACACCGCAAAGGACGCGACTGAATCACTCAAAGGATACAACTGAATTCTTCAAAGGATACCACTGAATTAACCAGAGGAGAGGACAGCACTTACTTACTCAAAGGACACCACGTCATGACTCGGAGAATACATCACTGAATTTACTCTAAACGATACCACTTACTTACTCAAAGGACACCACGTCATGACTCAGAGAATACATCACTGAATTTACTCTAAACAATACCACTTACTTACTCAAAGGACACAACGTCATGACTCGGAGAATACATCACTGAATTTACTCTAAACGATACCATTTATTACTCAAATGACACCACGAATGACTCGACGAACAACCTAATTCCTCAAAGGATACCATTGAACTGCTCAGATGACACCTCTTAATTTACACCACTTACGAAGAGGATACTATGTCATTGCTTAGGCGGCACCACCGAATTACTCTTAGGATTCCTCTTAATTACTCAAAGGACATATTCTGACTCCGTCCCACCCCTGCTTTCCTTTCCGTGCATCTTGTAACCGAGGCGTTGAGAGAGAGAGGAGAGAGAGAGAGAGAGAGAGAGGAGAGAGAGAGAGAGAGAGAGAGAGAGAGAGAGAGAGAGAGAGAGAGAGCACAGACTGACGGAAACACACACCACACACACCACACACACACACACACACACACACACACACAGACGCAAGGGGGAAAAGAGGTGAAGAGAGGGTAATAGGCCATAGGGGCGTGAGTACAAGTAAGGGAGAAAAAAAAACCCACTCGATCCACATCACAAAGTACCAGAACTATTGCGCTTAAAAAGTTTATAACAACAAAAAGAAAAGAGAGTACGGGTAAAAGAAGAAGAAAAAAAAAAAAAAAGGCTGCTAGCATGCTCAGTCCTCAGGCGACTGTTTCGAAACGAGTCCAAAAAAAGAGCCGAGGGAGAGGAGAAAATGACAAAATCAATACCGAAGCCCACAGGCTGACTTGGTTGGTCGCTGCAGTGGTAGTGGTGGTGACGATGGTAGTGGTAGCGTGGTACTAAAGGCTGTCAGCTCTCTCTCCTGCCTCACAATGCAACACTCCCCTTGGTCACAAGTTCCGCACTGCTGTTTTTTTTTTGTTTTTTTTTTGGCTGGGTTTTTTTTTTTTTTTTTTTTTCTCTTTTCTCTCCCTTCCACTGTCTTTCAATCTGTCCAATGCAAACAAAACACGCGCTCTGTGTTTACACAAACACTGCTTGTGTTGCCCGCAGCAACGATTTTTTTCCTTCCTTTTCAACTCTAAGACCGGATGGAGGTAGGAATAGGAGCGGGAAGGGGTTGGAGGAGGAGGGGGGGGGGGGGGGGCACACAGACAGTGGATAACCTAAAGGACGAAGGGCGAAGGTGGGACAGGGAGTAGATTGGGGGGGGGGGGGGGCGGGCGGAGAAATGGATGTGAAGAGTGGGGAGGGGAGGGAAGGTCGAGAGAGAGAGAGAGAGAGAGAGAGAGAGAAGAGAGAGAGAGAGAGAGAGAGAGAGAGAGAGAGGAGGGTGGTGTTAAAGAAAACAACGGCATAAAAAGTTGTAGAAAAAGTTTTGGAACAACTTTCCGCAGCAGCAGCTAGTCATCCAGTACGTGCGCAGCGCGCGGAAGAAGAAGATTGGTCCATCGCTGGAGATTATGTATTGTTTTCGATCGTAGGCTGCAGAAGAGACCAGCTCCCACCGACTGTTATACTGCCACGTTCTGTTTGCAGTTAAAGTCACGGCTGGACTCTAATTATCCGTCAACTCTCATCATATGAAAAACTGAAGGCCATAAACGGCACTGAAAGGGGCCCCAGGCCCTTGGGTTTTCTTTTTCCAAGCCCAGTTTGCTTTAATCGCCAAAATCAGGGGCTTTTCTCGTTTTGGGTTTTGGGCCCTATCGTTTGTCGTAATGGGCGAAGGGTTTTAGCGAGCGAGTTCGGGCCCGAAAAAGAAATCCCAAGTATCAAAGTTACAAAAACTTCCCCGTTAAAACATATAAGCCAAACGTCCTGTGTTTTTCAAAAAAACAGTCCGGGACGCGCCCGTGAATCAAATTCTTTGGGGAAAATTTTGAGGGATTGGGGAGCAAACAATACGCGAACGTTTTCTATTTTTTAAAACAAGTGCGATTTTCATTAATTTTATCCAAAAAAGCCCTTTGGGGCCTTTTTGGGGGTTTGGAGAAAAGCGACAAACGGAACCCCAAAAGGGCGGGTCTTCTGAGGCGCGCTTGTATAAATTTATACGGAATACTCCCTCCCAAATTTTATCTTTTTCCCCACTCCGAGGGGAAATTATGTCACAAAGATGGCAAACGGGGGCCAAAAACCGTTCCTCCAAATTCATACTCCTTGGGGCCCTTTCGTGGGTAGTTGGGGTGGGGACTGAAAAAGGGCACTGGGGAGGGGGGGGGGGGGGGAAGAGAAAAAACAAAAGGGAGAGAGAGGGGGGAGAAAAGAGAGAGGGGAAGGGAAAAGAGAGAGACAGATGAAAAGGAAAAAGGGCGGGCACGCGGACAGAGGAGAGAGAGAGAGGGAGAGGGGAAGAGAGGAGAGAGAGGGGAAAGGGGGGGGGGGGGGGAGTGGGAAAAAAGGGACAGAGAAAAAAATTTGGAAAAAGAGACTGTTTTTGGGTGGATCGGATTGGGTTTGAATGCTTCTGTGACATAAACCCAAAGGGTTGGTTGAATTATTAATCATAATACAAACGAGCACGCTTTCAAAAAACACACACACACCCCACGCACGTTGCGCGCGGGGTGCCAGAGGGGAGAGGGGAGAGGGGAAAAGAGAGAGGGAGAGAGAGAGGGAGAGAGGAGAGGAGAGAGGGAGAGGAGAGAGGGAGGAGAGATTCCATCAAAAGCCGAAACGGACACGAGCGATGCGACCTACAAAAAAGCGGGCCAGCCAGAAACCAAAACCAAAAGAGCGTGTGCTCATTTTTCTTCATGCGCTTTGGTTGAGAAACGGCAGGGAGAGGGGGAAAGGGGGAAATTTGGAGGGGGGGGCCCCCCCCCCCCCCCCCCCCCCCCCCACAGGGGGGGAAAAGGGGGGGGGGGAGACAGACAAAAAGGGAATTCAAAACAGAGAGACGCTGGGGGACAGAGCGTAAAATATGAAAAAAACCCAGTGAAAAATTTTGAAATGAAAAATGAGTGTCCTTTTCGCCCATTTAAAACTTACGATGTTTTACGCTTCCCCCATTTTTGTTGAATAATAAGAAAAAAACCAATGCATGTTTTTTTCAAAATAGAGTGATTTGTGGAGGGGGCGAAGGGAAGAAAAAATTTAGAAATTGAGTTTGTTTCTTCCCGCCAAGGGGGGGGGGAATACCCCACCCATGGACAAAAAACAAAAGATTTCCTTTTTTCGTTTTTTTTTTCGTTTTTCGTTCTTTGTTTGTACTGTCCCAAATTTTAAAATGTGATTTATTTTTTGCCTGAAGAAGCCCAAAAAGGGGGTTAAAATGTTCGTTCTTGTAGGTGCTTTGTTTGTAAAATGTCTTTGGGCCCGGAAAGAAACAAACTTTTTCAAAACAATGAATGAATGTTTTTAAAATGTGAAAATTTTGAGCAAAAAACGGCAAAAAAAACTTCAAAAATTATTACTGCTGTCAAAAATGCCCCGAATACATGTTCCACACGAATCCCTAACAAATGGAGGAAAACACGAAAGGGGGAGGGGGGATTGGGAGGGGGTGCGAGAGGGAGGGGGGGAAAGGGGGGAGGAATGCAGGGGGGAGGAGGGGGAGAGAGAGAGAAGGGGGGGAGAGAGAGGGAGGGGAGAGGGAAAGTGAGGAGAGGGGGGGAGGAGAGAGAAAAGAAGGGGAGAGAGAGCGAGCGACAGGGCAGGCAGAAGGGGCGACAAGGGCAGCAGAAAACACACCCCACACAAACACAAAACACAACAACACCACACAACACACACACACACAACCCCACACAAACACCCGGGGAAAAGGGACGCCGAAAAAAACACAGCCCGGGTATACAGGGCGTACAGACAGAAAAGGCGGGCAGGGAAAACAGCTTACGGGAAAACCCCCGGAGGGCAGAAAAAAACAGGAAAAAAGAAGAAAAATACAAAAAAAATTAAAAATCCCCTGTCCAAAAAACTTCCCTGGGTTTTGGGGGAAAGGGAAATTTTCAATTCCATAAATGTTTGGGGAAAAAATTTTTATCATTTCCACGTTTAAACGGTTTTTAAAAAGTACAATATGTCCCTTTTTTTTTTTTAACATTGTTTCCCCCTTGGGGGTTTAAGCTTTAAAGATAACGAAAGGAAAACATGTTGACTTAAAGGAAATCAACTCCCCTGAAAACCTCTGTGGATGAGCCCACCCCCAAAAAAAAATTTTTTTCAACGTTGGGGGCCCGTTTGTTCTCTCTTGCCCAGGGCGTGCACCCAACGCACGAAAATGCACGCAAAATGCACACCCACCATACGCGCACGTGCGCGCACGCGCAGTACAACAACGTTTAGCGCGCGTTGGTTTCATGAGGTGGCCCAAAACCCCAAACAATTATTTTTAATCTCAAAATTTAAACGCCGGATGACTTAGATTTAAAAGAATAAAAGAATAAAACCCGTAACAAAAAATTCTCTTCCAAATCGCCGAAGGTTTTAACATGGGTTTCATTCCTTTGTAGAAAAGCTGGTGAAAAGCCCTGGTGGAAAATAAAAAACAAAAATAAAAAATTACATTAACTATTTTTTTAGTCATTATAGGTAATTTTTAGGCATCTCAATTTAAAAAAAACAATTAAAAAATTTCCAAACCCAGTTTAAGCAATTAATGGTTCAGGCCTTTTTTACTCTATTAAATTTCATTATTTTAAACATCAGTATTTCAATTAAAAAAAAAGGGAAACGCCCCTCGGGGATATCAAGATCTATGCTTCTTTTTTTAAAAGTTGCTTTCTGCTACTTCCATACTCATAAATGTTTTTTCAACAAGGAAAGTGTCAAACAGAGTGAAATATGAGGTTTTATAGGGGTTTTTGTAAGATTGTTTTTTTTTCTGATCCATCTCCTTCAAAAAATCAAGGGTTTAAAACAGAAGACTTTGCAGCCAATCATCCTCATCATCATCATGATAATTTTAACCAACAATTAAAAAAAAAATGTTTAAAAGCTGTAGTAAAGATGGCTGAAAAAAGCAGTGGGAGAAACGCAGACCTTCGTCAAGGGGCCAACGAATTGGTTCGGGCCCGTGAGTCGTTTGTGTGTGGAAAAAAAAGCAGTGTTTTCCGTCAGGGTCATCAAAAGGTGTTTTTTTTATTCCTCAAACCAAAAGAAACGAAATGTCTTTTGTTTTCACCCCTGGAAAATTTTTTATTTTCTTTTGGGGGCATACACTATTTTTCGACTGTTTAAAAAAACTTTGCAACAGCAACTTCCCCGGGGGGTTCTCGGTTTAGTGAAAAAAAGTTGGGAATAATGTATGAAAAAACATCTTGAACCCCCTGTTCGGATGAAATTCAAACCACAATACAGTTTCCCCATCAAAATTTGATTGGGTCGTCCTTGCGTCACTTTCCTTTTTTCCCCCAGTATGTTTCCCAAAACGATTCCGTTTGTTTTTTTGGGTTTTTTTTTTTTCCCCCCAAAAAAATTTGTTTATTCTCTGCGAGGATGCCGCCTCTGGATCGGATCTACATTGGCCATATTTTATCTATCCCCCTGACGACGTTGGAAACGAAAGGGTATCAGTTTGTCTGTAATCTTGTTGATGGGGCAAGACAGAAAGAAAAGAAAAAACCCCGGACGCGGGTGGGGAAAAATAGCCTCCTTGGCAGAGGTGTAACGATAAAAGGTTTTTTTAATAGATACTTGCACATGCAGTTCCAAAGGGGTGTGTGTGTGTGTGTGTGGGGTGTGTGTGTGTGTTGGGTGTGTGTTTGTGTTGTGTGCGCGCGTGCGTGCGTGCATGGGCCGGGGGGGTGTGGGGGTGGGGGGGGGGGGTGGGGGGGTTTGGGGCGTGGTTGTGCTTGCGCGCGGCAGCCCGTGTGTGTGGTGTGTATGTGTTGTGTGTTGTGCGCGCGCGCCAGTTGCGCGCAATTAAAAAATTTTGTAAGAAAAAAAGTTGAGAATTCTGGCTTTGGGGTTTTAAACAGTTTCCGGGGGAAAGAAAGATTTTTTTAAAAAAAAGCAGCCGAGTTCCATTTGATCCTTCCAAGCCCCCTTACCCCCCCCACCCCCACACCCCACCCCGCACCCCTTTTTTCTTCCGCAAAAGCAGTGATAAATTGCCATACACATGCTCTTTAACGGCCTACCCAGGAATGAAAACGAATAAAATGAGATCGACAGAGAACAAAAAAGCCAAAAAAATTTGAAACGTACAAAAACTGAACAAACATTACAACTAACCCCACCCCCCCCCCCCCCCCCCCCCCCCCCCCCCCCCCCCCCCTTTGAAAACATAAAAAAGGACAACACCCTTAAACAAACGCAACAAACAAAAACTCTTTAATGCACACTCTTCTATAACCAAGAGACAGCCAATCAAACCGTAACGGTCGTTTCGGCGCGGATCCGCTTCCGGCCACCGCTATTCTAGACATGTTCACAACGGACGCCATCCCTTCACTAACCGAAATTCCAAACAACTCAGCACGAACTTAATTATGCCTTTTTTTATGTTCAAACCGAGTTTGGAGAGCTGAAAGCGCCCTCAGCGAAAGCGTCGTCGCCCAGGTCCCATCACCACAACAGGCCTCCAGCCCCCCCCCCCCCCCCCCCCCCCCCCCCCCCCCCCCCCCCCCCCCCCCCCCCCCCCCCCGACACTCCAGGCCCAGACACGATCCCAGCCCAGCAGTCGGTGGTCTTTGTTTCTGTTCTTTGTTTGGCCCGAAGGAGACCTGACGGATGAAACGCGTTGCTTGCTCTGTATTGTGGTTCGTTCAGTCCACTGTTCGCGCGTCTGGCTGACACAACTTTTCTTTCTGTCCAACACGGCTTCTACTTTCATGCCTCAGCGACAGTGGCCACACCAGAGGTTTCCTATACTAAGCCCCCCATACACACAGCACCTCACCCACCACCCACACATCTTTCTGTCTCCTCTCTCTTTCCCCCCACGCTTCGTTAGCCCAACTACCCCTTTCCTCCCCCAACCACCGTTTACCAGGGTGTGGAGCTTCAGCGCAAGGCGTGTCAAACACACCAGACAAACAAACAAAGTGGGCAGATGCTAACGAGGTACTGCTCCAGCAAAGGTGAGGCGAAGCAAGCCAATTACCGGAGAAAACACAGTTCATCGTCTCCCCCACCCCACCCCCCCCCATAGCCCCCCTTACTGTATGCCAGCTCTAAATACCAGTCACTGGTATGCAAGGTGAACACGCACACACACACACAGGCAGAAAACAACCAAACGGGAAAACAAAGAGAGGCGGGAAAGGCGGGGCAGGACAGAGGGAGCGTCTGAAACGCTCACAAAGAACCAGCCAATCAGGGAATAAAATAATAACCCACGAAACACGACTCCATCGCCATTAGAACCTGAATATCGTTTATGCATGGGGTTCATCGGAAGTCCGCCCGTCTCCATGACGGTTCACAAAGATGGCCGGGCTGAACCAAGCAAAGCCAATATTGCTCTAAATACATGGCCACAC
>CM031604.1:70994132-71004132 GCA_018398815.1 Conus ventricosus
ATCGCAGACACGATTGAAAAAAAGGAACAATAATGATAATAACAATGAGAACAACAACAGGAATAACGACAACAACAATAAAAAAAAAAATATAAAAAAAAACAAACGAATCACCAAAGAGGGCAGACGCTTTGTGCGACAGAATATCTCTGACACTAGAGGTCTACCAACCAGAACGCTGCAATAAAAGCAAGCAAGTGACCAAGAAAACTACCAAGTTGTCTAAGGAAAGGTCTAAAACACTTGAAATATCTCCCTGCAAAAAAATATAAAAGACGGAGAAAAGAAACAAAGGAAAGAAAAAGAAAATGACACAGCTGAAGTTGACATGTAAAAGACTGCCGGCAGAAGCTGGAACAAGAGAATAAAGGCTGAGTTATTAGACGTTGAACGACTAGAACGAACACATGCCTCTACAGAAGCAACGCCTTTAGACAACCAGGTCTTCTACGGGCAGAACAAGAAATGTTCGATAGCCATACTACAGATACCAGCAGCGGAAAACCCGTTGAGAGATTAACATAGACCGTTCTGTCCAAGACTTCAACCTTAACGCCTCGTGCCACCATACTTAAACTTAAGTCTATTTAAACGACACCATCCCAAGCAGGTCTAAAGAAGAAGAAAAAAAAACGATGAAAAACCCATAGTTCAGTCTCTGCAACTTTTTTCAGCAACTTTGCTCATCACGCCACACAACACATTCTCATTCATTCATTCATTCATTCTCTCTCTCTCTCTCTCTCTCTCTCTCTCTCTCTCTCTCTAGCAAACAGAAGCATGGGTTTTCGATACCGCTGGCGACAGCTGTCACAACATCGGTACGTAACACTGTTATTCCCCCTCTCCCTCCCCCTCCCCCTGACCCTGTCATTCTCTGCCGCAACAAGTGTTAAGTGTTATGGGGAAGGAGAAAGGAAGGGCACCCCAGTGCACGTGTCAAATGATGGAACCCACAACACAAACCAACCAACCTGGATACACAATATCGTACTGAATGTCAATGCTACAGCAACATGAGGTCGATGAACTGCTGGACCAAAACCAGTCCATAGCTTTATTGTTCTTGATATCAAGCAAGAGAGTAAGAAAACCCTTTTGCACTATTTGCTTGTCTGGCAAGAGAAATGGGCCAAGGTATTGCTTCGTAACCTATGTAGGAAATCTGAACAGACAGTCGACATTGAATGTAAAACCACGGACTACAATACAAAACGAAGGAATAAGGTACCATTAAAAAAAAAAAAACATGAAAACGTTCTGGAACACTTTTAAACAACAACCTACAACAAGTAGAGAAAGACACCCAAACCTAAACTCGGAACCTTAACCCTAAAACAAAGGTATAAAAGCAGCAAGACATAGACTCACAACTACAACACCAAAATAACGTGAGAAAAGACCCCAGACACAAACTCACAAATACAACCCCAAAACAAAAAGGGCAAAAGATACCAAACATAAACACACAACTACATTCCCTGCTTAAAAAAAAAAAGAAGTAAAAAGACACCCAGACATAAACTCACAACAAACCCAAAGCAAAGAGTAAAAAGACATTCACACATAAACCCATAACAATCCTAAAACAAACTGAGATACCCACACATAAACTCAAATGTAAAACAAACAAACAAAAATAAAGAGAAAAGAGAAGCACAGACATAAACGCACAATTAAAACTCCAAAGTATTAAAAGATATCAAGACATAATGCACATCTACACCACCAAAGCAACGCAGAAAACGATATCAACAATATGCACAACTGCATCTCCAAAACAAAGTGTGAAATGATATCAAGACATAACGCACAACCACAGTCCCAAAATCAAAGTGAAAATGAAGATTCAACGCCCATCTTGCGCCGAATGGGATAAAGATAAGTGACTGCTCGTTTATTTTCGTTGTCCAGAGTGTTGTGTATCTTTCCTGAAGAAGACCCAAGAGGTGGAAACACGTAGTGTTTTGTCTTGTGATTCGTTTGTCCAAGTTTTTCGGCGGAGCCTTATAAAAATTTTTTTTTAATTTTGTGGAAAATGAGATCAAAAACAAGAACGCAACTATAACCCTAAATCAACGTAGAAAAAGAAATCAAGATGTAACGCATAACAACTACCCTGAAACAAAGTGGAAAAATATATCAAGACACAACGCACTACAGTCAGCGGATGAAAGGTGTGCATAAAGTTCGCAGGCCCTGCGCACTTCTTAACCATTCCGTCCTTGCACTGAATGCCTCTGGTATCACACACCGTCTTTATCAGTCATTTATCAACTGCTTTGGTCGCAAAGTTTAGAAAGCTTTCCCCCTTTACCTAAGCGCTTCATCAGCACTTACCTTTCAGACTTCAAATTGTAACCACTTGCAGTTACCGTCCCCATCAAAACGTTCTGAAAATTGAGAACGGTCTACCCAATCCTTTTTCCAACTACCCTGCTCCCACACCAACCCCACCATACAGACACTCACAGAAGACCAAACACAACACCCTGATCTGCAGACTAATGTCTGCACACAGGATAACAAAGCAATGCAGCTACTGAAGAAAGCAGACACATGGCTGATACCAGGGCTGTTGTGCTCTTCAATTTTCAAACCATACTCTATAACGTTCTGTCAGAAACAAACAACTTAAGCTCTAAGTATCCTCCACCCCCACTGCCCCCCCCCCCCCCCCCCCCCACACACACACACACACACTCTCCCCACGATTCCCGTTCTGTCGAACTCAGCAATGTCTCCAAAAATGGGACAAGAAACAGTCAGAGATATAACACCCACCTCTTGAAATTAACAGTTCAAGAATAACTTACGACGACAGAAATGCGAAGAAGAAACGGAGGAGGACGACCAGGACGAAGACAGCAATGAAGCGTGGAACATAGATGACAACGAATATAATGACGAACAAGGAAGGATGATGATGCTGACAACAAGGATTATTACAACGAAAAAAAAGGAACACAGAGAAGAACTCTGAAAAAGAAGGTAGAGGAGGAGCAACGAAGTAAGAAATACGTTTGCAATCCTGGCGTGCCGCACTCACCTTGAGGCATGCCGAAGGGCAGACCAGCCAGGAGGAACTGTCGCATGGGTGACTGCATCTGTCCCATCTGCTGTATAAGCTGCTGCTGCTGCACCGCCAGCTGCTGCAACTGCTGCTGCACAGCCTTGCTGCCTTTGCTGTTCTCCCCGCTCCCCGTTTGCAGCAGCTGAGACTGTTGGAGAATGTTCATCTGTAGCTGCTCGTTCAGCTGGTGGAGTGCTTGCTCCTGGAGCTTCTGCAATGGGGCAAACACAAACATTTGATGATTATTTGTTCAGCGATTTGAAAGAACAGCATGCTTACCCTGGCGGAGAGGAACCTCTCACCACTGTTTGACCGCCCGTAGTCTTGTCTGTTAGGGGATGTTTTCCACCAAGACTCACTATCCAAGACAACCCTTCAAAGCAGCGTGGAGAGTGAACACTCCAAAGACAGACAGCAGTCGTCCTGCACAGACGGCGTGCTGGACTGAACTGGTCACAGCAGTCTGCCTTGTTGCGTAGGGCTCAGGACAGAGAGCTGGTGGAGATCCGTACAAACAACTCTCCCTCTCTGCACATGACTGAGCACAAAGAGCTGGTGGAGATCTCTGACTGCTCCAAGGTATGTCATGACAACCCTCAGACCCACAATGATTATGACATCAAGGCTACCTAGCAGCTGAAGAAGGAAACATAACAAAAGCATCATTTACAAAACGTTGCACAGGCATCACGCAGTAGCCGCCATGAGGACAGGAAGCGGGCCCTCAAAGGAAAAAGATTACATATTTTTCCCACTCTCCCACCACCACTCTTCCACATCCCGTCTTCCCTTCTCACCACACCTTGCCTGATGATCAGGGTGCCAGTCTTTAAGATGAACATAAATCGAGGTACAGCATGCCCTTCGTGTACGCTTAAAAAAAATAAGGCGTTAAAAAGAAATGTTCAAAAAGCGAGTTGTCCGAGGCAAAATTCTGTACAACAATCCCCTTTCTCCAATCTGCCTGCTTGCAGCAACTGACGCAACAGCAGTGCTCATCATCGGGAGACGCTAATTTGCAACTGACCCGTTTAATTGGTGGACTGCTTTATGCATTTTCTGTGTGATAAGTGAATATGCATGAGGGAATCCATAGCTCGAAAAAGTCAGCAGTTGTCATCTCTGCTACAGTCGGACTCTACTGCCACTTCAAAGCTGTATTCAGCAATTGTCTTGCACACGTAAAACCTGGCGAACAAGGCAACCAACAAAGAAAACAGCGCGCAATATTACGACGCACTAACTCTCCTAAAAACTTTGAATCTTTGCACGATTTCACGCACACAGTTAAACTCAGCCAGTCCAAATGATGTGCACTATGCCAGAAACACTGTCACTGTGTCTTACAATTTACAGACGCTTCTCCTGCGACAGCCGATTTCTAACAAACTACGAAACACGCCATCCCCAGGCTGCAGATGCACACTATGCTGTAATCAACAAAACAATCATTTCGAAAAGAACGCAAAAAGTGACGTTTGGAGCTTTAAATATGCAGCCTGTGTACGCGTTTTCCAACACCCAAGGTTCTGGACTACAAATGGGCAGTTTTACGACGAGAACAAGACAGGCTCCGATCTCGTTACAAATGAATATTTTTTTCTGAGCTGTAAACACCTAGCCAGCGAGGCCAAGTTTATGAAAACAAACAGCCAGTTTATCAAGCACTTCCAAGTCTCTCGGAGCAATTTTGTTAGGCGGGAATTCAAGCTAACAAGACCATTTGATGTTGCTCTATGAACAAGAGGATTCAGTCGTATATGACTGCAGGGAAAAAAAGAGACAAAGTGATCAGGGATTTGTTTTGCACTTTATGTAGGAATATTGTCAGTATTTATTTAGCCTTTTCATACAAACGTTATTTGGATTTTAGCACACTTACATTTATGAGTGATTGCGATCATCGAGTCGTGGCATTCTGGTCGTGCTGGCCTCAAGAAGGAGCACAAAAAGTATGGCACGTGCTTTGTAAGTATGCCTGCGCACGCGCGAGTGTACGTGCGTGCAAGCGAGCGAGCGAGCGTGCGTGTGCGTGCATGTGTGTGCGCGCGCACGCGTGTGTGTGTGTGTGTGTGTGGTGTGTGTGTATGAAAGAGAGAGAGAGAGAGAGAGAGAGAGAGAGAGAGTGCGTGGTGTGTGTGTGTGTGTGTGTGTGTGTGTGTGTGTGTGTGTGTGTGTGTGTGTGTGTGTGAGTGTGTGTGTGTGAGTGTGTATGTGTGAAAGAGAGAGAGAGAGAGAGAGAGAGAGAGAGAAGAGAGAGAGAGAGAGAAAGAGAGAGCGTGTGTGGTGTGTGTGGTGTGTGTGTGTGTGTGTGTGTGTGTGTGTGTGTGTGTGTGTGTGTGTAAGCGCGAGCGTTCATGTATCCATGGTGAGCGATACATGCACAGAGCAGACATACATACATTTAATGGACTTCACCACAGCATATATGCGCATGTTTCCTGCGTATGTATTTCAATAAGCATATAGATGCAGGAATGTGTGGAGTGAGCGTACGTGCGTGCGTGCGCGTGAGAATGAGAGAGAGAGAGTGCAAGTGAGCGAGTGATCGAGCGAGCATGCGTGCGTGCGTGCGTACGTGGTGCGTGCGTGCGTGTGTGTGTGTGCCGCGCGCATGAGAGAGAGAAGGGCAGGCAGAAAGACGGACAGACCTTGTGTGTGCCTGAGAGTGTGTGTGTGGTGTGTGTGTGTGTGTGTGTGTGTGTGTGCGTGCGTGCGTGCGTGCGTGCGTGCGTGCGTGCGTGCGTGCGTGCGTGCGTGCGTGCGTGCGTGCGCGCCGCGCACGCGCGTACACGTGCGAATATAAGAGTGTCTAAGCATGCACGCTTGTCTCCGTGTTGGCTTGGCTAATTTTGTTGTTGTAATACACATGCATCAGAATGAACGCGTCGTCAATACATCAAGAACATGTGCTTATGGCTTTCTGTTGTGTCCATCCCTTCCACTCAGCCCCCACCCCCTTCCCAATACAAGCCCACGAACCAACCAGCCAGCCACCAGCCCAGCTCACCTGGTGCTGCTGAAGGAGCATGCCCTGCTGTTGATGCTGCTGATGCTGCATCAAGCTGGACGGCGTCGGCCCGTTCATCAACTGCTGCTGCAGCTCCTGCATCTGCTGCGGCGTCAGCCCTTGCTGCGCGGCGGCCATCAGCAGATTCTGCTGCTGCTGTTGCGTCTGCTGCATGGCTGCGGCCACGGCAGCGGCAGCAGGGTCTGCGGCCTGCGGGACTTTGTTCTTGCGCTTGGCGGCTCCGGACAGCACGGGTACCGGGGCGCCCTTACCCGGGTCTGAAACAAACCAGCCGTGGGGGGAATAGTTGGTCAGGGTACGTTCGCGTTGTGGAAGGAGGGTTGCCTCGTTTCAGCCCCCCTCTTTTCACTGTAAATGCGTCAAATGGATTGATAAACAGATGAATGAATGGATTAATGACAAAAGCAACAGCAGCAACAATGTACCTGCCAGTCAGACCCCAACATGGTCTAATGTAGCAAGAAAACACAAAGAGGGAGGGAGACAGACAGATTGATTTTATGCAGAGACACAAAGAGGGAGGGAGACAGACAGACAGATTTTATGCAGAGACAGACACAATGGCAGTGTGTGTGTGTGTGTGTGTGTGTGTGTGTGTGTGTGTGTGGCACATTTATAAATATCTGCGGCCATCATCTGGATGTTGATTTATGGGATGGTGTCATACAGTTCCATCATTATCACCACTGCTACCCTCGAACTATTCATCATTTTCATCACCCTTTTCTAGCTGAACGACATAGTCTGTGCGGAAAAGAAAGGAACATAAAACAACAAATGTTTTTGAGCACTTCACGCGACTCTTTCCTTACCCCCCCCCCCCCCCTACACACACACGCGCGCGCATGCACATCCCCCCTCCCCCTGAACTGTAGTAGCAACAAAACTTGCAAGAATCCTGTAACCTGGCATCGTAACCCCTTCACCCTCCAACGTCTGTGACTATTGGGTATATAAATATCCCCCATCCCACCCTTCCCCCCATCCTTCACCTGAAGCCCTCCCATACATTTTGCATCCCCCCCCCACCCCCTTCTCCTCCCACACCCACATAAGACTGCCCCATCCACTGAAGTATTTCTGCGTCCCCCACATGCCAGACCAGTTATTGTTTCATGGTTAAAATCTCCACCACCACCACACACCACCAATACCACCTCTTACTCCCCACTCCCCCCCCCCCCCCCCGCCCACCTCCCTCACCTGTCCTCTCTTTTCAAGTGACTGACAACTGAGACAATCAGAGCGACCCGAGGCAGTCAGAACAGGCAGTAAATTATACATCAATCTGTTTTCAAACTCCCTGACACACAAACATTCGACCCCCTTGTTCTTCCAGTCTGCCGAGTGAACCCCACGTGAAATCGATCCGGCCAATTCCGGTCGAGGTTTCGGTTGGAAGGACCAAGGCATGGGAAGGAGATGGAGTGGTACACTCTATGGGAGAGAAGTCCAACGTCACTGCAGTCACTCACCCTTACTATTCGCCCCCCCCCCCCCCCCCTTTTTGTTTATTTTCTTTTCGGTTGCCCAGTTGACTTCCACTTGTCCACACACACTTTCTTTTTAACGCACTGTGGTCCTATTTCGCTTTGGGGCATTTATTTACGCCGTTTTAGCTTTAAGGCTTTTTTGGTTGTTGTTGTTGTTTTTCATTTGACATCCGTTCCATTCATTTTTGCCCCGTTCACCTTTATTTTTCTTTTGCCCCATGAACTTCAATCTTTAAAACATTCACCCGGTGGACTTTCACCCCAATAACTTCTATCGTCTTTCACTTCCGTCCCACTGTCGTCCACCACCACTCACCCCCTCCGTTTCTTTGTTTTTATTTTGTCTTTCGCCCAGTTGATTTCCATCCTCATTGTCTTTCACCCATTCAACTTCCGTCCCACTGAGCACCATCCGCTTTGCCTTACGTCCAAAGAGCTTCTGTTTGTTTTACACCATCACCCGGCTGACTTTCACAATTGACGTCCGTTTTCTGATTTCTGCCTCACTGACTTCCATCATCTGTAACTCCCTACCCATTTACTCCCAGCTTCTTTGATCTCCGCCCCATCGACTTCTGTCCCATGGACATCCTCTTTGACTTTCACCCAAATGACTCCTGCCCTACCGCTTCCCACACACGGACTTCCATCCTCTTTGACTTTCACCCAAATGACTCCTGCCCTACCGCTTCCCACACACGGACTTCCATCCTCTTTGACTTTCACCCAAATGACTCCTGCCCTACCGCTTCCCACACACGGACTTCCATCCTCTTTGACTTTCACCCAGATAAATCCTGCCCTACCGCTTCCCACACACGGACTTCCATCCTCTTTGACTTTCACCCAAATGACTCCTGCCCTACCGCTTCCCACACACGGACTTCCATCCTCTTTGACTTTCACCCAAATGACTCCTGCCCTACCGCTTCCCACACACGGACTTCCATCCTCTTGACTTTCACCCAGATGACTCCTGCCCTACCGCTTCCCACACACGGACTTCCATCCTCTTTGACTTTCACCCAAATGACCCTGCCCTACCGCTTCCCACAGACCGACTTCCATCCTCTTTGACTTTCACCCAAATGACTCCTGCCCTACCGCTTCCCACACACGGACTTCCATCCTCTTTGACTTTCACCCAAAGACTCCTGCCCTACCGCTTCCCACAGACCGACTTCCATCCTCTTTGACTTTCACCCAGATGACTCCTGCCCTACCGCTTCCCACACACGGACTTCCATCCTCTTTGACTTTCACCCAAATGACTCCTGCCCTACCGCTTCCCACAGACCAACTTCCATCCTCTTTGACTTTCACCCAGATGACTCCTGCCTTACCGCTTCCCACACACGGACTTCCATCCTCTTTGACTTTCACCCAAATGACTCCTGCCCTACCGCTTCCCACACACGGACTTCCATCCTCTTTGACTTTCACCCAAATGACTCCTGCCCTACCGCTTCCCACAACACGGACTTCCATCCTCTTTGACTTTCACCCAAATGACTCCTGCCCTACCGCTTCCCACAGACCGACTTCCATCCTCTTTGACTTTCACCCAAATGACTCCTGCCCAACCGCTTCCCACAGACCGACTTTCCATCCTCTTTGACTTCACCCAAATGACTCCTGCCCTACCCCTTCCCACACACTGACTTCCATCCTCTTTGACTTAACCCAAAAAGACTCCTACCCCCTGCTTCCCATACACCGACTTCCATCCTCTTTGACTTTCACCCAAATGACTCCTACCCCTGCTTCCCACAGACCGCTTCCATCCTCTTTGACTTTCACCCAAATGACTCCTACCCCCTGCTTCCCATAGACCGACTTCCATCCTCTTGACTTTCACCCAATGACTCCTACCCCCTGCTTACCACAGACCGACTTCCATCCTCTTTGACTTCCACCCTTTCACTTTAACCCCCACTGACTTTATCCTCTTTGCGTTCCGTCCCGATGACTTCATCCCACTGTTTTCAGACTATCTGGTTTACAACGGCTGACTACTACCTTTATCACCTCCATGCTCACATCCCTTTGTGTGTGTGCTTGCTTTTCTTGATGTTGCTGTTTTGTTGGTGGTGGTGGTGGTGGTGGGGGTGGCGGTGTGTGCGAGTGTGCGTGCGTGCGTGCGTGCGTGCACGCGTGTGTCAGTTTTGTTTCTCTCCAAAACTCTCATTAATCGCACAGTGTCGTCCTCTTTTATTTTCTTCCAGTTTGCTTCCTCATCTCTTTCCATTTTCTCTGTAACTTTTTGCCAAATTTAGTTCCACCCTTAAACTTCCCAAACTGTATTTAAACTTTTGCCCCGGGTTTACCCCAACCCCACCGACTTTTTCGCACCCCTTGACTTTTATCTTGTCTAGTGTACAGCCCTCTTTTCTCCTTCCATTT
>CM031604.1:71014132-71049132 GCA_018398815.1 Conus ventricosus
AGAGAGAGAGAGAGAGAGAGAGAGAGAGAGAGAATGCTTAAAACTGGCTCTTACTCTCTTGCATTGTTTTTCGTTTCTCTGACGTTTTGTTCTTTATATGAGGCAAAACACCAAGTAAGAATGGAGTAAACAAAGAAAATGTGGAAAAAATGCGTGTTTCCTGTGTGTGTGTGTGTGTGTGTGTGTGTGTGTGTGTGTGTGTGTGTGTGTGTGTGTGTGTGTGTGTGGTGTTTCCTCTCTCTCTCTCTCTCTCTCCCCCTCTCTCTCTCTCTCTCTCTCTCTCTCTCTCTCTCTCTCTCTCTCTCTCTCTCTCTGTGTGTGTGTGTAGATAAGGTAAGATAATGTTGCTTATAGCCCAGCCGACCGCAAAGGGCAACATCTGTGTGTGTGTGTGTGTGTGTGTGTGTGTGTGTGTGTGTGTGTGTGTGTGTGTGTGTGTGTGTGTGTGTGTGTCTGTGTGTGTGTGTAAAGTAATGTTGCTTATAGCCCAGCCGACTGTAAAGGGCCACATCAGGGCTGTGTGTGTGTGTGTGTGTGTGTGTGGTGTGTGTGTGTGTGTGTGTGTGTGTGTGTGTGTGTGTGGCAAGAAAGGAGATCAAAAGGGCAGACGCGGATTAAAAACTTTGAAGCTCTCTCTCTCTCTCTCTCTCTCCTCTCTCTCTCTCTCTCTCTCTCTGTTTTTCTTGCTCTGACATTCAGATTTAGACTTCTTCTTTGTGTTTACAGTAATGGATTAACCCTTCGCAAAAAAAAGAGAAGGGACGAGAGTGGAAGGGATAGTAAATCCATGTAAAAACACGCGAAAATACGCACGTGTACTGTTAAAATTTAAAATAAAAAAAAGAATGACCGAATATGCGTTTTCACTGAGTAAGTTATCCTTTGATTGACTTCAAATTCGACTTACTAGCAAGAAACTGAACTCTTCAAACGCAGTTATGGGCCGATACTTTGTTCAAGCCAAAACCCCTTGAGCCAGCCAAAGGGCTGTGCATCATTTGTCTTGTGACTCATTTTTCCTACGACTTCCAGAAACACGAACTGTATTCAAACGAAAACAAAACTTGCATTTTATTATTTTTTTGTCATTCAAAAAGTTTTGGTGCATAATGTCATTATGAGTTAAGTTAGCAAGCTCAATGGACTTGAAACTGCATTGGTAATTCGCTGGACTCGCAAGTTCGGGAACAGTTACATGCTGGATATAACGTTTCTGCAAATGCCCACACCCATTTTCTTTCACAGTCTCAAAAGCACACCTAAACAAAGAGTGGAACTAATCCCCAGTTTCACCTTCACGACATAAACCACTGTGCCCTTCGCCGTCCGGGAAATTCTGCAATTCTGTTGGAAATGGACTTTATCATTATAAACTCAAATCTATATTCTAACCCATACCCCCCGCTCTCTCTCTCTCTCTCTCTCTCTCTCTCTCTCTCACACACACACACACACACACACACACACACACACACAACAGAGTCACACACCTCCACCATCTTACTCTTCCCTCTGCCCCCCCCCCCCTCCCCCCACTTCCTACCTCCCTTCTTTCTCCGCGCCTTTTTTGTGTCTCTTTCTCTATGTAAACAAGACAGTCTGCAGCCCAGACACGCGCACGTGCAGGTTATTAGCAGAACAGCTCTAGCAGCAGAATAGAAACAAAAACGTTGTCAATGACAAACATCTATACTAGTCCTAGTTCTCAACAACTCCTACGCTCGTCTCATATGACTGATTGAGTTCCCGGTCCCTAAGTCGAGCAGGACAGCGTGCTGTGAACCAAAGTCACAGATGGACAATAACTGAGCTATTAATATCCTCGTTGCATCCGTGTCTAAAAGCACACGTTTCCATTTAGGTCACCGGTCGCCTTTCGGGACAAAAGCCTACATGTCGTTTTCAGCACACGGTGAAAATAATGCCACCTCCATGTGTAAGAAGATACACAGGACGAGGTTTCTTCCATGCTTTCAGAATTTTCACATGAACACACGAGGACGACAGATGACTGAAAGTGACGTTTCTCAATAACACACACACCACACACACACACACACACACGCGCGCGCGCGCGCGCACAGAAAAAGAGAAAGAGAGAGAGAGAGAGAGAGAGAGAGAGAGAGAGAGAGAGAGACAGAGAGAGAGACACAGAGAGAGAGACACAGAGAGAGAGGGGGGGAGAGAACAAGGAGGACCCCCAGAGAGAATCGGACGAGAACGAAACAATGTTAAACAGCTTACACTTTCTACATTCCAACTCGTTCCAACATTCCATAACTTTCACAGTTCCATCTTTACAATTCCACCTCACCCCTCACCCCCTTACATCCTTGCCTCCCAAAGCAAACTCCGCACTGACCATTAACATACTGGTAGAAAAAAAAAACAAAAAGCAAAGAGGAAAAAGAAAGATAACAAGGAACAAGAAAGGCGTGAAACAATGAAAGTTGAATTCTCATCCACCGCAATTAATAGTCTTTTAAGTTCAATAATTTCATGCTTCTAAAAATCAGTAATGAATCTTAACAAAATGCATACAACTAAAATTGCAATTATCTCATCACCGCTGAAACTAGCGTTGTATTTGTTCAGTATTGTTGGATGGGTTCTTAAAGAAGTCAGTAAATGGTGATCGATTAATCAATCTGTTCCGCTTTGGTTTTGTTGTTCTTTGTCTTTTAAACGATTGTCAGTATTCACTGATTCGGTGTCGATTCGCTAAACTGTTTCGTTTTGTTGTTGTTGTTCTTATAGTCTGTTTCGGTTTGTGGTTTGTCTTATAGTCTGTTTCGGTTTTGGTGTTGTTGTTCTTATAGTCTGTTTCGGTTTTGGTGTTGTTATAGTCTGTTTCGGTTTTGGTGTTGTTGCTTATAGTCTGTTTCGGTTTTGGTGTGTGTTATGTCTGTTCGGTTTTGGTGTTGTTGCTGTTGTCGTCTTTGTTTTTGTTCTTTGTTGCTGTTTCAATTACAGTTCACCTGTTAAGTGCTTTACAGTTTTGAATTTGTTGCCTCTCCACACAAGGACTTCCCAAAATAAAATGATTATGTATATTATAAGTAATTCTACTGCTTTGAAAAATGAAGGTAATAAACGGTTTTTTTTTTCAAACTGCTTTTCATAAATGTATTAAAGGTAAAGGGTGCATCCTATAATGTTGGTCCGGTCCAAAGTCTTCATATATCACTCCTGTTCAATACGTTGTAAGCAGCATACACACGTTTTAAACAACGCATGTTCGCAGTTCACTATCCAGTCATTTAAGTCTCTGACTTACAGTGTTCAATACATGCATAGCGCTGCGCTTGTTTGCAGATCTTAAAGCTCCGCGTGCACATAACTGTCTTCTTCACCGATTTTTTTCCGCCAAGCACATTGATGACCGATGATGAGAACAACTGCCTTCCAACCAACCAACCAGTCTATCTTAATAACTGCCTTCCAACCACCAACCAACCAACCAACAACCAGTCTATCTTAATAACTGCCTTCCAACCAGCCAACCAACCAACCAACCAGTCTATCTTAATAACTGCCTTCCAACCAACCAACCAACCAGTCTATCTTAATGACTGCCTTCCAACCAACCAACCAACCAGTCTATCTTAATAACTGCTTCCAACAACAACCAACAGTCTATCTAATACTGCCTTCCAACCAACCAACCAGTCTATCTTAATGACTGCCTTCCAACCAACCAACCAACCAGTCTATCTTACAAGAGAGATAAGCGAACAGAGCTTCGGGTTTTTCATTTTCAAAACGCTGAAACTTTTGTCTGTTTGTTTGTTTGTCTCTATCCCCTCTACACGACACCCTTACTCACCCAACCCTCCATCTCTCTTCTCCCACTACCCACCTGGTACCTGTATCTTTTTCGCCCCATTTCTTTTTTTTTTCTTTCCCTAAAATCACGTTCAATTTGTTTATCACTCTTACTAATGGTTGCCGTCAGCTCCAAGATCAAAGCTATCGATGTTTGTTTTCAAACAGTCAATAAATCATACGGTTTCTGCCTGTCTGTTTGCCCCGGCCCAGCCGATTGAAATAGCAATATTGGCAAGCCATTTGAGTGTTTATCCACTACACGCTGTCGCACTAAATTAATGACCAAACCCTATATGTTTTTTATACTCTCTCTCTCTCTCTCTCTCTCTCTCTCTCTCTCTTTCGTGCACCCTCGCACGCGCAAGCGCGCACACACACAATGTTTACACAGGTCACCAAAAGCCAGAAAGAGAAGCCTCGTGTGTTCTCTCGTTCCCTCTTTCGCGAAGAATACGCGCTTGGCTGAACCTTGTATATCGCGTACCGTCTTCCTTTATCTTATAACAGATGTTACCCAACAGATTTTGTTCAAACCATCCATCCATTCTCTTTTCAAGCTTCGGGAAGTTTAATCCTTTGACTCCTTTTAGCGTATGCAATAAGCACAAACTGGACATGCTCATTCATACTGAACATTATCAGAATGTACACGTATTGAAGTTAAAACAAAACCACTTTAATCGAAGACAACTGTTTCAATGGAACATTGTCAAACAAAAGTAACGTAGACACCCTTACCAAGTCTCACTAACCTGCTCATTTCAAGCTGCGCTTTCTCCAAGTCTAAAATAAAATACTGAAATTAAACGAAGACAACCGAGAGCGGTACTGCATGGGTATCGGTGTATTTTTAAGTGCCATACTTTGTTTGTTTGTTTGTTTGTTTGTTTGTTTGTTTCAAGACGTTCTGGAATGTTCTTGTACTACATTACAACGCCACCCCCCCCCCCCCCTCCCCTAACTTCGCCAACGTGTTACACACAAAAATCTAAGTTCACCAACGACATGTGGGAGCAACCGAAAATCCTCCCACCATCCTCCATCGACCAGCCCACTTTACCTGTGCATAACTTTCCCAGATTTTCCTTCTGTGTTGGCTTATGTTGTCTGAAACTCCCGTCAGCATGATTCGTGCTCTGGAACGATGATATGCCGGGTATTTCCTTATTTTCATAACCTAGTCGAGCTCCAATATGGATGGTTTAAGTTTACCATCATCATCATTAAATATTATTATTATATTATTTCGTTATTATCATTATAGCCCAGCCGATACCCAAGCGCCTTTCCTAAGCTGTCGCCGCTCGCAGAAAAGAACTCTTGTTCACAAAGAACGACAGCAACCAGAACAACTATAACCGTATATCAAATAACTACAAACATTATCATTACATACATCGCATTCTTAACATGCTAAGTAATCGCTGGTATCTTTCGGGCCGATATAAAACAAGGCCGTATTAATGGGCCAGACGTCCTCCTTAATTCATCAACCCCAGGACAAACAGTAAAAACAAACAAAAGAATAATGATACACAACACAGTATCCCCCCCAAACACACAAAAAAGCCGCATGGGCAGACAGACCCTGCAGAACGAACAGGTAGTGTCACCTCTGGACGGTGTGTGCAGTGTCTCTACCCAGCCGCCAGATAGCAGCGACAAAAGAAATCTGACATGTTTTATCAATTCTGCATAAGAAAATGTGTAACAATTTTCAAAAGATAAAAAGGACCGGTGAAAGGGCTGTAAAGGCAGGAAGACTGTGGACGACAATGAAGGACCGGTGAAAGGGCTGTAAAGGCTGTAAAGGCTGTAAAGGCTGTGGACGACAATGAAGCAAACCAAACAAGAAAAAAACCACATACGGCAGATTCAAGGTGACAAGAAAAACACACACAAAATTACTAGCACAAAACTTCTTAAGGGCGCGCATTCACATTCTACTGAAGGAGCCTCCGATATTCTACCCATATCGATTATAGGGCCATCAACGTTTGTCTTTTGGCTATGGATTACATTACAAGACAACTAGTTATATTGAAGAGAGAGAAAAAAACTAAATCAAAAAGGTGAAAGTCCCATAGCCTAAATGGCCGAAGAGACAGTGAAGAGGTCCACCGTGTCTGGGGCACGACACGATGGGGGCGGGTGTAATCCCTCTCCTTCTGCCGCCTTTAACCTTCCTGACTGAATCAGCTACCCGTTCACTTTTGTGTGTTCATAATGTTCAAGACGTAAAATTGTGACCCCACGAGTGGCTGGAACTCACCACCATCAGCACCACAGACAAACGCTGTGATCATTGCACTGTGGCGGATCCCTCTCCATGGGATATGAAAACCAAATTCTTTAACATCTGTCTGATCTTCTGCCTGCGTATACACACACTAAAAGTGTGTAAACACCACGTTGACCCAGCACTTTTGCTTTACTGCTGAATCTCCTCTGGTGGGTTACTAATCACGCACGACCTGCTATTGATCTCTTCAGTGGACTACAGGTGCTGGGTCTCCAACACGATGAGACGGATGTGGCGGCGTATGTGGTGTCCGGAAAACAGAGCAGTATAGGAGGTATGTCACTGAGCAGGCACGACAGATCATACAGCAAAAATTGAATAGCTGAATGAATAAACAAATAAACAAATAAACAAATAAATGAACGAATGAATGAATAAATGAATAAATAAATATATATATAAATAAGTAAAAAAATAAGAAATAATACATATGAAAAAAATTGTCCTAAATTTGTGTAACATTGAAGCCTGTTAAAAGTCCACTGTCGTTTAAACCCGCCATAGATTGATTAAATAACGTCCGACGCGTTGTATACTTCACTATGGTGCCCGTCTCTTTAAGGAATGGATGCGCAAAACCCGTCGTCGACTGCTGGTGTTGTGCGGACTATTAACAAATCCCCGTCAATGCGTCAAGAGATACATATTAAGTGGAGGCAGCCTTGAGATGAGAGAGAGAAGGCAGAAGGGAGGGAGGATGGCATGGAGATGAAAAAGAGAAGGCAGAAGCTAGGGAGGATAGCATTGAGATGAGAGAGAGAAGGCAGAAGCTAGGGAGGATAGCATTGAGATGAGAGAGAGAAGGCAGAAGCTAGGGAGGATAGCATTGAGATGAGAGAGAGAAGGCAGAAGCTAGGGAGGATAGCATTGAGGTGAGAGAGAGAAGGCAGAAGGGAGGGAGGATAGCATTGAGATGAGAGAGAGAAGGGAGAAGGGAGGGAGGATAGCATTGAGATGAAAAAGAGAAGGCAGAAGGGAGGGAGGATAGCATTGATATGAGAGAGAGAAGGCAGAAGGGAGGGAGGATAGCATTGAGATGAGAGAGAGAGAAGGGAGAAGGAAGGGAGGATAGGATTGAGATGAGAGAGAGAAGGGAAGGAAGGGAGGATAGCATTGAGATGAGAGAGAGAAGGAAGAAGGAAGGGAGGATAGCATTGAGATGAGAGAGAGAAGGGAGAAGGAAGGGGGATAGCACTGAGATGAGAGAGAGAAGGAGGAAGGGAGGGAGGATAGCATTGAGATGAGAGAGAGAAGGAGGAAGGGAGGGAGGATAGCATTGAGATGAGAGAGAAGGGAGAATGGAGGGAGGATAGTACTGAGATGAGAGAGAAGGGAGAAGGGAGGGAGGATAGCCTAAGATGTGAGAGAGAGAGAGAGAGAGAGAGAGAGAGAGAGAGAAGGAGGGAGGGAGTAAGGAAAAGAGGGGAGGGAGGGAGGGGAAGAGAGAGGGAGGGAGAAAGAGAGAGAAAACACGCGCACTCTCTCTCTCTCTCTCTCTCTCTCTCTCTCGACTCTCTCTCTCTCTCTCTCTCTCCTCTCTCTCTCTCTCTCTCTCTCTCTCCCTCCCTCTCACGTACGCACACGCGCGAACACGCACACACACACACACACACACACACACACACACACACACACACACACACACACACACATGTTTGCTGATGTTAGCTGCCCTGAGGGACTGACAGATACTGATAGAAATTATAGGATGCATGAAGAAAAATGTGAAGCAAATACAGAAGGAACACATGATAAGTGCAATAACCTTAATGCTTCTTTAACAATAACAGAACTAAAAGAAGCTATAGGACAAATTCCAAATAAAAAAATCATCTGTAGGATTAGATGCAATATCTATATCAGATGTTAAGGAATTTGCCAGAAAATTTTATTGATTTTTCTTCTGGATTATTTGATAAATGTTGGAGAAGTGGTGAAATGCCGAAAATCTGGAAACAGACAATTATTGTCCCTATTCACAAACAAGGTAAATCTACTAACGATATTAAGAATACAGGCCTATCGCATTAACATCCCATGTCTGTAAAACTCTCAGAAAGAATAGTTCTAAATAGACTTGTACATTACTGCGAAAATATGATGTAATTCCAATTAACCAAGCTGGCTTCCGAAAAGGAAGATCAACAACAGAAATCTTAGTAAAATTATCTACTAATAAATAAAAACAATTTGCCAGACGTAAATGTATATTAGCCACCTTTTTTGATATAAAACAAAGCGTATGACCTAGTGTGGCATTTCCAGCTCTTGACAAAATTAAAGACATTGGCCTGTCTGGAAACGTATATAACTATATTAAATGTTTTTTTGCAAGACAGGGTGATACAAACTAGAATAGGGGAAAACTTATTCAACATCCAGAAACTTATCAATGGGAATCCCTCAAGGGTCAGTTCTAGCTCCCCTTCTCTTCACCATATTAATGTATGATTTGCCAAGTAAGATATCGAACAATGTTGTACTTGTCCAATATGCGGATGATATATGCATGTGGATGGAAGTAACTCTGAAAAAGAAAACACCCCAGCGTGTATAAATTATATAAAAAAGATTTATCAACGCGAGCTTGACAAGATGGGTGAATATATGAAGCTAAATGGGCTAAGTCTATCTTATGAAAACACAAACATCATTCTCTTTAACAATGGCTCAAATCCAGATAGAATGCCTGTCTTTACTTTGGGTAATACAACTATTAGATATGTAACACAGGTAAAATTTTTGGGAGTTCTTTTTACTTCAAAGTTAACATGGAACATACACATCGATAATTTACTAACTAAAGCAATGAAAACGTTAAATTTAATAAAAAATAGTCTCTAAACAAAAAATGGGGACAAAACTCATGTACATTAGTTACACTGTGTAAATCTTTAATGCGATCAAAGTTAACATATGCACAAGAAGTTTTTTTCAGTGCTCCAAAATATTTATTAAAAAAGCTTCAAAGCATTGAATGTAAGGCATTAAAAGTAGCACTAGGTCTACCAACTCATGCATCATCATCACGAACATATTTTGAGACTCAAATGCTTCCATTAGAAGAGTATAGAAGACTAGCGTGTTGTAAATATGTAATTAAAAATTCAGCTATCAAAACATACATCAACTCTGACGTAAAGGTTAGGTCAGATATTGACTTTCCTAAAAGAGCTAAATCAATATCCTCTCAAGTTACACTAGCAACATTCACAACCAAAACTATAACCGACTCTGGCATTTCTACAGATCAAGATTCAGTATCTGTCAGACCATCATTTTTCCCAATACCAACATGGGAACTTCAAAAAGCTTATTTTGACCTTGACCACACAAAATATAAAGAAAGACGAAAACATAAATATGCTAGCCAGTTATACTAAAATGCCATATTAGAGAAAACTACACGAACCATTTAAAGGTATACACAGACGGTTCTTGTATAAGCAGTAAAACAGGGTGTGCCTTTTTAATTCCTGATTTGAAAATTGAGAAATCGTTCTATACTGGATTACACAAGTCCATATTTACAGCAGAACTAACAGCAATACTTATGGCCTTAAATTATTTGATCAACTTCCCTCAAACTGTATTTCGGATTCTTTTTTGTGTAGATTCTAAATCAGTTTTGCAGGCATTACAGCCTTACAACTGCACACACCGGCCAGAAATGATTATGGAAATCAGTTGTTTGATACACATGCTAATTGTAAGGGGTACCAGATAACGTTTTGTTGGATACCATCTCACTGTTCTTTATACTATAACGAAAAGGTAGACAGGGCAGCCAAACATGGCGCTAAGTGTGGTTCTCAGTCTGAATGCCTTCATTTTCCTCTTTCCTTGCACGAGCATTATGGTCTACTAAGGTCGCACATTTGGAATGTTTTCCAAAATGAAGTGAAACATCAAAACAACCAAGACCATTTTAATATTCAAAATATAAAAGATAACTTTATTACGACTGAAAAATTACTTTCCTTAATGTACAGATGGAAAACTTGATGCTTTCAAAACAAAATATGTCAAAAATGTAGTTTGCATTTGTGGATGCAAAATATCTCCTAGTCATATTCTTTCATGTCAAAGCTTGAAGATATTCATTCCAGTTTTATCGCAGAATAACTCGCTCAGTATATTCGATTCACCAGCTTTGACCTTTGACTTTTTTGTAAGTCTAGAGAAAAGTCCAATTGGTCACTATTTATAATCATTTTTTTAAATGCGGAAGTGATGGAGGGGTAGAAGAGGTGAAGGGGTGAGGGGAGAGGAGAGTGGGGGGTGGGGGGGGGGGGGGGGGGGGTAATAATTTTTGTTGATTTTTTGTTTGTTGTTGTTGTTGTTGTTATTATACTAGTATAGCTATATATTCTTCTTGCATTCAAATGCACATACATTTTCACGCCTAAGCATCCGTATGTATACACACATACATGAATATATAGAACTCCATACAGTTTAGACATGCACAAGTTTTACTCTTTTACTCATGCACTACTTTCTCTGTTTTTTTTTTTCTTTTTTTTTTTTTCCCCTTCGTCTAATATCACGATTAGTGGAAAGACGTTAAATGAATGACACACACACCACACCACACACACACACACACACACACACACACACACACACCGTGAAAGACATGAAAGACAGAGAGAGGGGGAGAAGGCGAGGGAAGGAGAGTGGGGAGAGGTGAGAGAGAGAGAGAGAGAAAGAGAAAGGGAGGGAGGGTGGGAGGGGGGAAGGGAGGTTCAGAGAAAGACAGACACGCACCACAGTGAGAGGGGGAAGGGTGTTGAGGAAACAGAGGGAACCAGTGAGAGAGAGAGAGAAAGAGACAGGGAGACAGACAGACAGACAGATAGACAGGCAGACGGACAGACAGAAAGACAGACAGAGAGATTGATAGGCAGACAAAGAGAGAGAGAGAGAGAGAGAGGAGAGAGAAGAGAGAGAGAGAGAGAGAGAGAGAGAGAGAGAGAGAGAGAGAGATAAAAGAAGAATTTTCATTATCAGCAACTCCAGCCTAATCTAAAGAAAACCATTTCTGCATTCACACAACGCAATCTCCCCCCCCCCCCCTCCGCCCTCATCATCCCCCTCTACCCCTATCCCCAGCCCCCTTCCCACTTTCTTCTCTCCTTCACTCCTTCCCTCCTCTCGTCCCCAATCTGCCCTCCTCTCGTCCCCAAATCCCACTTTCCCTAAAGCATTGATATTCACATTCCAGTATAGCCGTCAACACAACAATTAAAAGTGATGACGCTGATCACTGAGATGATACAGATAAAGACCACTTTCGATGAATATCATTTACTACTTACTGTTAACAATACAAGCGTCGTCGGAGTCATTGTTAAGATCAAGAAGCAAAGTTCGTTCCTCCCATGGTACTTGCACATCTGGAGGCAAGGAGACTCGCTCCTATTTGTTTTGACCAATCTTCCGCTCTTAATCCTGTTTCATATAAATTTGTGCGCGCAAACTCTCTCTCTCTCTCTCTCACACACACACACACACACCACACACACACACACACACACACACACACTCACATACATGCTCTCTCTCCCCACCCCCTCTCTCTCTCTCTTTTCTTTGTTTTTGATGTACCGATACCCAAAGAAAACTAGGCCAACCAGTACGTAAAAAGGAGCAGCACGTGCGCGTGTGATGAAAGCATTATGACAGTACTTCCCGCTAATGATTTTTCTCTCAGATTTCACCCGCATTCTTTGTGTGGACGCAAACCACCCAAACACCTGTGTGTGAACACTGGTACAGTCCTGAGTCGTGCGCCCGCCCGCGCGCGCGCTCACTCACACACACACACACACACACACACACACACACACACACCACACCCAGAGTCAGACAGATAGGCAGACAGGCAAAGAGAGAGAGAGACAAACAGACAGATAGGCAGACAGACAGAGGGAGGGAGTGAGGGGGAGAGAGAGGGGGGGAGGGGAGAGAGAGAGGGGGGAGGGAGAGAGAGAGGGGGGAGGAGAGGAAGGAAGAGAGAGAGAGAGAGAGAGAGGAGAGAAGAGGAGAGAGAGAGAGAGAGAGAGGAGCAAACGTAAACGCTACTTCGAAGCCACGCATCTTTAACTTGAGACTGTTCTTCACATCTAGCTTGAAGCATGATGTAATCAGTTACCTTGTTTATACTCCGAAGTCGAGCACTAAAACAACCCCAGAGTGAAATATATGTAAAACAGGCAACTTTTCAACAGAAATTTTCATTCAAAACAACGACTTCTACAACACGAACGTTCAGATAACAATTAAAAACACCTACCAAAACTATGTCCAATCAAAGATACTACTGGATAAAAGATTTTCAAAATTATTTCTGAATAAAATAAAATTCGCATCATGAGTGATCTAGGAGAAAAACCTATTCTTTTTTTTCACCACTTACCTCCTGTAGTTTCACACAAGATCTGGTCTTTTACACATCACGACCCAATGAACGGGGATGTTTTTTCACCCCTCACTTCTTTCCAATAGCGTAGGTTCTTTCCATCCAGGAAATTACAAACTTCAACTGATGAGACATCAGTGCAATACGATGGATCTCTAGTAACATCCAAGGCTACATGCACTGTAGTGTGGTGTGTGTGTGGGGGGGGGGGGGGGGGGGGGGGGGATGGGGAAGGAATGGGGAGGGCTGGATTCCGGCTGTATATGGCCTTCATCAAACAAGGCTGAAAATATGTCAAACTTAACTTAGTAAACAGTTTGACTATTTCATTTCCCAACCGTTTCCGTGGCAGCACGAACGCACACATAATTAAATATGCACACACACACACACACACACACACACACACACACACAACACCACACACCTGTTTCAGTATTCCCCAAAAATGAGTCAAGAGGGCGATCGTATGTGACAAACCACATACATTAACAAACGCAAGGGTTATAACTGCAAGCGGCTTTTCCCATCGAACAGTGTTGACATTTCCCTTGTCTTGTGGCTATTGATGATAACGTTGCTGGTTATCTGTCGGACTTGGTTTAAGTGGAGTCTTGTGTCGCTGTGCAGCCTAAAATCGCTTATCTGGATGATGGGTCATTCGCACTCGCGTGTAGGCTCTTTGGAAATAAATTTGCCCGGGGTTGATACTTCCACACAAAATACTTATTTACTGCTTTGTTTGTTGCTTGGGTGCTGTCCCTATGCTCGTCATGGTGAAATCATTCTTGCCTTCCACTTAAGCCCAACTCGCACAACGTGTCCAACTGAAACGCGCTCTCCAGGGAGACCAACAAATTAAGAGCGGTAGGTATTTCAAAGCAATTTGTCGCCGCAAAATGCCACGTACGTGCCGGTTCAATCGCACGCCTGGTTCAAGTCCCATAGCCTAATGTCCGTAACGGCAATAAATTGTTAAAGAGATCCACTGTGTTTAGGACACGACATTGTGAAAAGTGACGCCCGCCTCTCTCTTTCCTCCACCACCACCACTTTTTCCTGAACTGTTTCAGGTGCGCCCCTCCCCTCTCCTGTCTGGGTAGGCAAAGGCCGTTTCCAAAACGTGAACTCCGACCCTTCGAATGGTTCAACACACGAACTCCATAGTCGAGCGCTCAAGCCATTGGTCTAGGGGCCCCCACCATGTGAATGGTCCGTGAGATCCAGCTGCTGATGTAGAGTTCCTGTATCTTTCCTCTATCACGTCCCACTGATTTAAGGGGCCTCTGAATACATCGATCAGAATAGAAGTTTGAACCACGTTAAGTTCTCGTCTGCTATATTTACGCGACACAAGCTGGCATAGCCTTGAGTCAGCCAGCGGCGCCGATAACTGATTCATGATGCCTATTTCACGATACCTTTTTCCCCTTCCCCTCAGTCTACTCTCCACATTACACGAAAACAGGGAAATACGTCATGTGACGTAGGCCTGAAACATTCAAAAATAGCAACAACAACAAAACCAAAAAACTTTTGTTTCTACTTTGCTCGTAGATCGGATCAGTTCGTTATCCCAATCACTGTCTGTTTAGTACATGTAAAGAACTTGTTTACCGCTGGGTTCGTTGGTTGAGCGATTGCCTGAAAAGCTATACGCACCTTGAAAAAAAACCCACCAGTTTTTGTATGGAGCAGTGGATATGTAAATTTAGGATCAACAGACTAAACTTGCTAGAAAAGGTACTGCACTAGGAGCACTGGTAGTTCTCTATGATCAAGTACTGAACAGGAGTACAGCCTCCGAGATTTCCCCAGTAAGGTCCCGAGCTTCACAGGCAGTGGCAAGTTGTAGGCAACCAGGCCTTTACAAGGTATTTCAAATTCATGAGAGTTCCAGGTCACTCGGAAATGAGCACAGAATACTTGATTCGACTGTGTTTTTTTTCACTCCGTGGCCTAACTGCTGTGACTGGTTTAACTGCTATCCTTGAGAAGCGTTTGTTTATGTTCTGTCAATGCCCTATTCTCATTACCCATCATCAGTTAGAGAACTTTGTCACCGACATGAATTCCCTGTGTAGAACTGGTTCAATAACAAACAATAAACAGGCAGAGCGACACAGCAGCTTCCACATCTTCTACAACATTAAGTCACTGATATTCCTATTTCCGTTTAGAACAGCTGACACCCCCACCCCCCTCCCTCCGTATCAAGATTTTCAGTTTTCGGAGTAGCATCGACTCCGCAACAGTTCTTCTATGTTTTCCTTCTTTGTTACTGACAAAAAATTACTTAATTCAATTCTAGTTCTGTTTGTTTGCCAACACACTTTCTGTTGAGTAACTGCTGAATCGACTTCACAGCCCGCTTGCTCCGTTTGAATGGAGTGTGTTCCATGCCTCGTTTGTTCGGTTCTTCCAATGGTTGGTGAACTGGCTGGTTGCACAATTACCACACTGATCAGTCCGTGAGCAGAGCGTTTTCCCTGCCAGCCCGTTCATTCTGAATTGTTTACGGAGACTGTCGTTTTTCTTCCCAATTCTTTGTGAAAATTATAGCACCTGCTATATTGTTCTGTGTTTAACAATATAAATAGAAGGGAATAAGTGGACAGATGAAGATACATTATTGTTAAGAAAGGGTATTTAACCAAACAGTTGTGTTTTGTAGGCACAATATCTGATTTCTCTTATATCTTGGTCCGAAGTTCTCCATTTCATTCCTTCTCTCTTCTCTCTCTCTCTCTCTCTCTCTCTCTCTCTCTCTCATACACACACACGCGCGCGCGCGCTAAACACACACACACACGCATACACACACAAAACACACGTTAAAAACACACACACACACACACACACACACACACACACACACACACACTTTATTTACCGCGAATCGCACACAGCAATCGCATCAACGGCAACATTATATTTGTAACTCACTTCTACAACGACTACTAAACTATAGTAAAACAAAACTCTTAACCCGGTAAACAGTGGTGAATGACGAACTTGAAAAACATCTGCATGCAAGCATGACACAAGATCTTGAACAAGGTGAAATTGCGGTTTCTCCCATCAATCGTGTCTACTATACTAGCTGTAACCGTATTCTGTTTTGTTCCAAAGGACAAACACGACCCTTCTGCCCCCTCCTCCTATCCTCCCATATTCTCTGTCCTCCGTCGGAGAGAGAAAAAAAACGAAAAAAAAAACAAAACGAGATTTACCTCTTGGTGCCCTTCACGATCAAGTTTCAGAAAACTTTTATCATCCCCCACCTCATCTTCCCCCCCCCCCCCCCCCCCACTCGCATCCAATCACCCCCACCACCCCCTTTCCCCACCCTCCTTCAAATCTCGACCTCCCTCGTCCTCTTTCCCGATCCAGAGCACCATCAGGAAGGGACTGGAAGTGCCTTCAGTCGTGCCCTGTATCTCTGGCACTCTCAGTTCAGCCGCCAGATCCACCCTGTCCGGCTGGGGAGGACCTTCATTCAAATCGCGTCTCACATCTGAAAGGGGGGCAACTGCTGGGAGAGGGGCAGCCTGGGGGGATGGGGCTGGCTGCGCAAGGGGAGGGGGGGGGGGAGGGAACGGGGAGTCACGGCACAGCCCTGACCTGCGCTGTGACATCATACGTACATTGAAGACAGTTTGGCGGTTTTTTTTTTTCTCTTTTTTTTTTTTTTTTGGCTAGGGAGGGTGAATGGGGAGGAGCTAAGGTGACAGGACCGACAACCACCCTCTTTACTCCTACCCCCCCCCCCCCCCCCTTCCTCCGTGGGAGAGAGAGGTGGGGGAGAGGTGACAAAACTGACAACTACCCCCTCTCCCTTTCCTCCTCCTCTTCCTCTTCCATGGGAGAAACATGGGGAGGGGAATGCTGGTTGTCATTTATATCACCTTACAGAAGAAAAAAAGAAACCCATGCCATACTCTCTTTCAAACTGGTGTAACAGCACAGCGCAGGTCGATGCTCTCCAGTGACTCGGGACCTCGGTAGTAAACGGGTCACCTTTGTCCTTGTTCCATTGCGCGGTATGTGTCTGCTTACTATCGCTTCCTCGTCGGTTACTTTCTTTACATGCACCCACGCACGTATGGAGGCACTCACGGACACACAGCATTTACCAACACACTTTTCTTTTAGAATATTAAAATACCTTTGGCGAGTCGTTTTAAAAGGTGACAGGAAGGAAGCTCAATCTTCTCTGGTTTTGCCCTCTCCCGTTCTTGACTGTTCCTGTGATCATCTGGTGAAGGCGCAGCCGGTGAAGGGTAGCATGTTTCTGAGTGTTATAAACATCCTACACGGCTCTTTGCCGATCTCCGCGCACTGTCACACGGCAATGGCACAGTCCCCGTGCTACCTACCGCTGACCACTCCTGTGTTCATACTTTTTCTTTAGACCTTTGCACCCTTTGGATATTTCGAGGCTCACAAATTCGCTGCTTCGCGGTTATTTTGCTTCATTTAGGCAACCTTTTTTTATCTACTATAATTTCATATTTTCCAAATACAACCCTTTGCTAGTGGCTTTGCCAATCCTGGACGGTGGTTTTCTCCCATCACACAGTGAAGGGAACACTATTATAAATGGTATGTCTCTGTTTAATGGCCATGGTAAATGGTTCGAAACCGAAGGCGGGTTTTCATATGAGACTCGCTGCACTTCGAGCATTCGAGCATCGTCAACGGGACAATTTCATTCAATCAAAGAATGATGGATCTCTCGTCGATGATAATGTATTTTCTTGGCAAACGTTTGTCAACGATCAGTCGCCTCCATTCTGGTGCCAGTTATAGAAGCTAACACCACGTGAAAAATAAATACTTGTGTCATAGTGCAAGATTTTCATGGACCGTTTTATTGTTATCAAATGCAAAATTTTCGTAAGCACTTTTATTGTTATTAATTCTAATCAACCTCATAATTCACTTCATCTTCAAGGAATAAGACGCACTTTCTTTAAAAACAAACAACCCAACCTTATATTGATTTTGTGACTGAAATGAATCCGACGACAAATTCTCATAAACCTTTCAACAACATACATCCTTTAATCACACATCACGCAAACAATCTGTCCTTGATTTCCTCCCCGTCCTATCAGCGCTCCAATGGCGTGACAAACCGAACAACACACTTAAAAAGTCATTGTCACACTCTGTCACGACGTTGACCTTTTGCTGCCTGCCTCATACATCCAATCCGTACTTTTCGATGTGAAAATGAAACCATTCAAGGCAAATGCATAAACAAAGCCTTCATAAAAACGACGACTGTATATGTATACACGACAAGATGCCTACAACAAACACATACGGCCAGAAAAAGTCCTTTGGCTTGTTTCTATCAATACAAATTATCACATCACGGAACATTTTTTTAAAGGTTAACAGGTTATAACAGATTAAAATACCCAGTGCTTAAGACTGGAAAAGCAGCAAAAAAGAAAAAAAGGAAACAAACAAAAGAAAAGAGAAAGAAAAGAAAACACACACCCCAAAATAACGGAAAAAGAGAAAATGGAAAAAGAAAAACAGAAAAGAAAGAAAGGGGAGTGGAAAAGAAAAAGAATTTAAAAAAAAAAATTCAAGAGAAAAAAGCTGACATGAAAATAAAACAAGAACCACAACAGAAAGAGAAAAAAAAAAGGAGCACAAAAAACAAATGACAGAAGAAAAGTCGGACAAAGACGTATTCAAGGCATAAAGAGGCACCCGCTGTTGCTGTCTAGTTTCTTGGTGCTCTTTAACAGGTGGAAGTCGAAGCCTCTTCCTCCCAATCGCCAGAAAGTGAACAGAGCTGGACATAGGCCAAACTATATAATAATGTTCAGAAATAAAAGAGACAGAAATGAAAAGCCATGATCAAGTTTAACAATGTAGACTCGAATTCAGCTTATTCTCGTCCACTTCATCATCAATCTGAACAAGAAAAGACTGGAGGTAAACATGGACATCTTTCTGAATTATGTTCAGCCATTGTTTTTTTTTTTTTTCGGTTTCAAAATAAGGTGACAACAGGAATTGCCACATAAGAGAAAATTTAGTAAGCTGCCAAAGGAAGGAACAAATTATAATACAGACACAACGCGTTTCGACCTACACGCCTTTTCAGGCAGGACAAATAACACTCCTCAAGCAAATGTTCGTCCTTTGTTTTCATTGTTTTGAACGCTATTTGTCCTGCCGGAAGAAGAGCGCGTTGTGTCTTTTGTAATTTGTTTGTTCCTTCCTTTGGCGCCTAGTAAATTAGTTCTTGCTCGCATTTTTCCCATGCACCAGAAATAGTAACGTCCTTTGATTAGTAGGGAGAGTCATTGGTTGTCTACCTCTTCCCCCTCCCCGTTCCCTTCATAACTGGCCTGCCTACAAATTCTGACTACAGCGATAACCGAAAGCAAGGAAAATAATTGCTCTCTCTCTCTCTCTCTCTCTCTCTCTCTCTCTCTCTCTCTCTCTCACACACACACACACACACACACACACACACACACACACACACACACACACACCAACACCACACACCACAACAACAACATTAACAACAAAACTTGAAAAATGAATGGTACTACACAGTCACATGAACTGAAGCATGGACACTGCGAACCCACCCACGCTCCCTAGCATTCGCCTCCCTCAACTAACATTCCTGTATCCGACTCCCTCCTCGGCCGGTGTAATACGAGAAATTTACTCCCCGCCAAATATACTCCGGAGTAAAAACCGCGTACGCAGAATTTTACTAGGAGTAAATTTCGCGTACGAGATTTTTACTCCCTTAACCACGCCAGATTTACTCCCTCCACGCAAAATCTGGCACGCAGAATTTTACTGGGAGTAAAAAGCGCGTACTCCCCAAACTTAAATTACCTCCCATCTGAAGTGCTGGTACTATTTAAAGTCTAGCCAATAGCGTATTACTGGGAGTAAAAAGCGCGTACGACAAATGTTACTCCCCAAACTGAAGTTACCTTCCTTTTGAAGTGCTAACACTACGAAAAGTCTAGTATTACTGGGAGTGAAAAAAGCGCGTACGACAAATTTTACTACACAAACTTAAATTACCATCCTTTGAAGTACTAGTACTATGAACACTAACGAGCACATTTAGGCGATTGTGTAAAGAGGCTATTATAAAAGTACCAATCGAAAAACGCTAACAGATAATATATACCATATTTGGCTGTATAGCAAACAGAGCTGCAGATTCTCTCTCTGTTCGCTCTCTCGCTCTACATGTGTGTGTGTGTGTTGTGTGTGTGTGTGTGTGTGTGTGTGTGTGTGTGTGTGTGTGTGTGTGTGTTGTGTGATCTTTTTCATACAGAAAGAGTAATGACTGCAAAGACGGAAAATACAGACATATAACCATGATATGTAAAGAAGACAAGAAGAGTAAATGGATTCACTTTCAAATGGTTACCTGAACACACACACACACACACACACACACACACACACACACATACACACACACACACACACACACACACACAGTTTTAGGGATTTGAACCTGTTTATTAACAACAAATAGTTTCATTTGTAAACAATTACCTAACATAAAAAAATTAAATTATAGTGATTTCAAACTGATTTTTTTAAAGAAAAGCTAAGCAGAAACACAAAAAATCAATTCACTTGTAAACAGTTACATGGGAAAAAAAAACAACAACAGACAAACAAACAAAAAACAAACACTGTAAATCATATTGATTTGAAGCTGTACATTAAAAAAAAAATAGACACACAAATATAACAGGCTAATAACCAGAAACTGTCATTAATCACCCGCGAGTTCACGATTACGATTATTGTTTTTGTAGTGTGTGTGAGTGTGTGTGTGTGCGTGTGTGTGTGTGTGTGTGTGTGTGTGTGTGTGTGTGTGTGTGTGTGTGTGTGTGTGTGTGCGTGCGCGCCATTCTGAGTCTAAATGTGAAACATTGTTTACTTCCTGTCATCTCTGTTGCGCTTCTTGAACAGCACACCTTGCTCCAATGCAAATGAACCGGCTTGCTGTCTGAAGGTTGGTTTTTTTTTTTTTTTTTTTTTCTCCCTCTGTCTTCAGCAAGCCCGTCGGGATATCTTCCAAATGCGAGAAATTCACGCACGTGTTTAAAATCAACGTGCTAGTAAGCAGCCATACTGCCACGGCATTTTAGCTTACAGGGTGACAACTCTTTTGTACCACAATCATAAGAGTGATTTCCCCTGACATAGTTCTTCCTTGTATTTAATACACCTTTTTAAATAATAAACGACACTAGGGCCTACCCACCATCATTCTTGTTGCTTATTCAGTCTAAAAAAAAAAAAAAAAGGGGGGGGGGGGGGGGGAATTCCGCGTGGGGAGTAAAAACGGCGTGTGTGCAGGGAGTACTTTTCGCGTAAAGGGAGTAAAATCGGCGTACGCGGTTTTTACTCGGGAGTAAATTCCACGTGGGGAGTCATTTCCTCGAGTTACACCGGTCGGCATTTTAGACGAAACATACAGGGCTGGACAAGAGATGGTGGAGGTAGGGTAAGGGTGGGGAGTTCGTGGTTTTTAGAGACACCCCACCACCCCCATCCCCGGCTGGCAACATGTACATTATCTACAATACCTTTCTCCCACTAGAGGAAGGGCCCCCAAAACACCGTTTTGGACCCACCCCCCCTCTTCACATATCTGATCCGGCCCTGAATTATATAACTTAATACTGCAGACAAGAAAAACATTACTGTGATGGCGACCCCAACGAAGATGCTGGTGGTGATGACAATGATGAAGACGAAACTGTAATATGAGTGGGAAGAAGAGGAGGAAAAAGAAGACGACAAGATCGACAACAAAAAGACCGAAGATGCGGGAGAAAAAGAAAAAAAAAGACAGATTTAATAACAAGAAAGAGGAAGCCCGTCACGTGTTGACGTCAGTCGCGCGTGCACGCTGCACTAGAGTTCCTGTCTTTCGGGACTGTGCGCCTCTCTGCGCCCTTCACTCCTGGCTGGGGAGAGAGGGAGACGAGGAGGAGAGGGTGGAGATGAAAAGCTGTAGAAGAGAGATGGGGGAGGGAGAAAGAGGGTGGGAGTCGGTAAGAGATGACTGTTGTGTGATTTGCGGCAGTCACTGACAAGCCGTTGAAGCCCTGTGACGGATCGTTCCGGCGGTGACTCCTTTCCACCACATTCACTACTGTGTCCTTCTCCGTCCTCCTCCCCTGTACCTCCCCCTACACCCAACCCTCCTATCCCATCACCTCTTCACTCCACACACACCCCGCCGTCTTTTATTCCCCTACTTGTCGACCGAAAGGGAAAGGCATATGCTTGTTTACATAAATATGACAGCAGGCTTAAAAATGATTTCTTTGCCGTTTGACTGCCCCGTCCCAGTGACCCATTTCCGATTTTTCACGTAAGCACAAGCTTTGTTGCCCGATTCGCTTTAAACTGTCTGAGGGGGAAAGATTTATTCGCTGAATCAAAGGTTTTTGTTGTCCCCTAGAAGGAACTGCGTGACATCTCTCCCTCCACGGTTTTGTGAAAGAATGTGACACTGTGTGGAGGAGAATGGAAACTAGGAAAAGCGACAGGGAGAAAGCAAAGGTCGCTTGGCTGTAACCAAATAAAGAAGGAAACGTGCATTAAGCTGCCACGTACATTTCAAACACTCTTTTTCATTATTTCTCTTACAGTTCGGACACCTCTACAACTTGTCAGTGCCGAGTACGTAAATGCCCAGGATTCGTTTTTTTTTTTAAATTTAAACGCACAGCACCATTTTCCAAAGTATCCTACCGGCGACAAGTCAAGGACACAGAGAATGCTGTCTTTTCAAAAGTTGTCTTTTTGAGGCATCACTGGGTCGGCCCTTCATCTGTTCAATTTATGCGTTGTCATGCTGAACAGATGATGAACATCGTGAACACTAGTGCACGTGCAACAAGCTATGCCACTGTCGCTATTTTGGCTTGTTAACCAAAGCGTTTTGATAATGAGTAATAATGCCATGATTTTCCTGGATGTTGTCCTCAGGTCTGAGCAGCAACCTGATAAGCACAGAGGAGAAGGATGAGTCACCTACACAACGTATCAGTGACATTGCAGCAGCAAACATGAAGAGGGTCCTAGCAAAGATACACAGGGTACTTTGTACATTTTTGTAGTCATTTTTTCCGTGTTGAAGTATTTACTTTCGACTAAATTTTTATTTTGGAACTGCTGGAAATCAAAACTGGTTCTTGAATTTCTATCTGTGGAAATTGTTTACCGCACAACCAATCAACAGCCACCTAAGGTCGTCTATCAGATTGAAATGACCATCCCTACCAGCCACCGTGGCGGAATGAATGGCGTCGCTGACTCCCGGCTGGGAGGTCGTGGGTTCAATTCCCATCAGAGACATTTGTTTGTTGAATTTTTCTGCCCCGATCGGCTCCTACACAAAGTTGGGCTTGCCATGCGGTCAGCTGGGAAGACTAGGACCACAGTCGACTTTCATTCACTTAATGGACGCATCTCTGGGAGTGTTGCTCAAATCTCCTGCAGGTGTTTTTATCTCTCGGGCCTGGTTGACGACGGCAGGATATGTTATGAAAGTAGGCGAGGAGTACAGCCCTGTCATACAGTCTCAGACCAGAAAAGAAATCAGTAACATCATCTTAATCATCCTAATCCTCTTTGATCATCATTTTTTTCAAAAAGTCTCAGAATTCAGTGTCCCTTCATGGTGAATTCGGTTTTGATTGCCCCTCCACGTCTGTGCCATTGGTTTGATCCTGTTGGGGTCACCGGTATTGGCAATTTCATGGACACATGGACGTGGTGGCGCCCTCCAGAGGGACAGCTTACTTACGCCGGCTCCGCGACTCAGCAATTATTGTCCTCAGTAAAGGGTTTAGAAGTTGGTGTTCTGCATATGTTGGATCAGATCAGGTACCGCTAAATACTACCAAAGTGACTCGGCCGGTCTACTCTAGTGGGTTGCCTCATGACGACTTGACTGCTCCCTGTGGATTGCCGGTGCCGGGCTGTGGCAGGTCGGGCCCGGCCGTGGCTGTGGATGAGGGGAGTCAGAATGAGCAGTGTGGGTGCAGTGCGCCATACACACACACACACACACACACACACACACACACACACACACACACACACACACACACACACATCCCGGAAGGTGGCGTGATTGCAGATATTCAAATACTTTACCTTCCACCACAGAACGTCAACATGTTAAATTCTGGCAGCTAGAAAACCAAATCGTCTGATATGCGCCAGGGTTTCGACCTCGCAACCTTTGAGTACCAGCCCGATTCTCCTAACCTACTGAACTATTCTGGTGCCTAGTAAACAGGAACCAATCTTCCCTTTTATAAACTGCCACCTTCTACCCGCCTAAATGCGGGATCTGTTCTGATTTTGTAATCTTCCAGGGCACAAAATCCTGTCTGGCCATTTGGTTATTTACATTAATAAAAACGAAAAAGAAAGAAAGAAAGAAAACCAGCTTCCAAACACGGGAACTGGCCACTACTGCAGTCACTGGGACTCCTGCTCAGACGCCAAAAGAAAACAACAGGCAAACAAAAACAGAAAACAACAACAACAACATTAACAACAACGACAACGCAGGACCCTGTTTTTCCATCGCCATAGTGTGCATTCCCACCTCCATCAGCACACAGTCTTTGGGAGATAAAGTTTAGAGAAATAGGAGGAAGAGGAGGAAGAGGAGGGGAAGACAGGCTGAAAGACAGAGAAAGAGGCATGAGGGAGGGAGGGAGGGAGAAAGAGAGTGAGAGAGAGAGAGAGAGAGAGAGAGAGAGAGAGAGAGAGAGAGAGAGACAGACAGACAGAGAGAGAGAGAGAGAGAGAGAGAGAGAGAGAGAGAGAGAGAGAGAGAGAGAGAGAGAACAAAGATTGCTATGCTATATAATCTAGTAAAACAAAGTAATGATAGTAAAGCGTACATTCAGTTGCCATGTGCATTTCAAAATGTCTTCAGAATTATACAGATTTTGTTTCAGATGTTTTCCACATTTAATTCTGTTGCCAACCTTTTTTCCTTCTGAGGAAAGTTTATAACTGGAGTAAGACGCTAGCCCTGCGTGAACATCTCTAAATGCAGCAGTGTTTACAGCAATGCTTGTTTTAAACATGTGTAATGCAGACATAAAGCTATACAACTATGTAACTCCTTCTCCAGCACATTTTTTATATTCATCTTACAGAGATCCTTGCCGTCACGTAAAGTACACCCCACCCCATTCCCGTCCTCGCTACACACTCGTCGACATACTACAGTTTCGCGGGTTACATGCCAATTTGATATTCATACAACCAATCAACCCCCCCCCCCCCTCCCCACTTACATAAACAGACTTTGTCGTTTTAAGTACAGGACACAAGCATCCAGGAAATCATTTGGCCATTTTTCGAACTATACTCCAAAACCACATGTGCAAATCAATATTTCAAATACTGCTTACATATAAGTGGCATATTCAAGCACACTAGAAGTTGCATGTTCGTTCCTGCTCTCAAAATTACGCATGTATGCTCTTTCGTGTCCAGGAGCAATGCTTAATTAAACAATACTGGATCCCCACGAAACAAGAGTTTTGCTGTGATACCTTAAATGCGGAAACCCATTAATTGTCTCAGGAAAGGATTTCTATGCTGATCCAAATGCTTACTGAAGTCTCACAACGGAACTTCGTTGTATAAGTCTCACCCACCCCCTTCCTTCCTCCCGTCCCTCTCCATCTCTGACTGGGTTAGAATGTCATAGTGAAGGGAGCATGGAGAAGGGAAGAAGACAAAAGTCGCAATGGCTACGACCAAGTTTAAGTATAAAGCGTACATTCAACTACCATGTTTATTTCAGGACACGTCTCTGAAAATTAATCTAGCAATTGTTTACACGTTATATTAACGTGCTCCGCCAGCCTTCCGCCCGTGAGGGAATGTCAGAGACTGAAGTCACAACAAGAGACTATCATTCCATATTTCAATGTCGTGCCGGTTAACAGGAGCTAATCTGGTTTGTTCTATACTGCTTCATCCCATACCTAACTACCATGACTGTTCTTGTTTCACTTACCATGGTACCCAAATTCCCGAGTTGGAAACTAAAGACAGGAAGTGAGCAGGATTTTAAATACTGCTTTCTCCAAAACCTGGGGCGATTTTGCTATTTTACATCCCTGGATCTCAAAATCAACCTTATAAGAACTGAACTTATTGTGTTACTCATCAGAATCTCATTCAGCACTGCGAACTTGTTTTATTTAAAAAAACCACGACCTCCTCCCAACGTCGTGCCTCCTCCTAATTCAAAACTGCAGTAACAAACCATTATAAAAACAATTAAGATCATATTTTCCACAAAGGCTCACCGAAATACAGGAACATACTTCGCCACTTACATTAAATCGCAGATCTTAAAATGCAGAAAAAAAACATGTATACTGGAACCCCAAAAATGCAAGAACAGGTGTTATCAATGTACAAACTGGAGTCCTCCAAACAGAAAAGACCATTAAACCAATGTCTAGTTACACTCAGATTTAACACCCACACCCACGAACGGTGGCATGGCAGACGGAGATAACCTTCTCAGGACGCTGGAGAGATGAGGCCCTACCTACACTGACACCAAAGGAACACCACTATTACATGGGCAGCAAAAATTGTGCCCCCCCCCCCCCCCCCCCTCAATAATGGGTGTCTAGGGGACCTAAACCCTCGAATCCTGACTCCTAGGTGGGCACTCAAATACTGCGCCAACCAGACATCCAGTTCTAACGGTTACATATCAGGTCACAGACATGTGACCTCGAGATACAGCGACTGACCTTAACGATACGTACATAAGTCTCCCAAAAATACGGGACTAGCTTAACATTTTACAAACTAGCTCTCCACCTATCCCGCACACCCCTCAGCTACCTGTTTAGTGGATCCACCGGCCCTCTACATTTGCTCTTTAAGGAGGGAGCTTCATCGGCATATTGGTAAATTCAACAGCTCTCTAAATTTGCTCAATTAATAAAGATGAATCTTCATCTTTCTATTTGGTAGATCCACTGACCTTTTGGTATTTGCTAGTTAAAGAGAAAACCTCATTATCTATTTGGTAGATCCACCAGCCCTCTTAATCGCTAGTCGAGGAGGAAACCTCATCTACTTATTTGGTTAATCCAATGACCCACTAAATCTGATTGCTTGGGAGGAAGCCTTATCTATTTATCTAGGAGACCCACTAGTCCTGTTAAGGAGGAAACTTCACCTTCTTATTTGACCAACTAGCCCTCTAAATTGCTTGCGAAGGGGGAAGCCTCATCTTGTTATTTGGCAGATCTACTAGCCGTCTCAAGTTGCTTGATAGAGAAGAAGCACCACCAGTTCAACACGAACATCGCCGTCAGTCCGTGTGTGTTGCAGTATTCCATGCCACAAAGCGGGGTTTTATTATCGCTTTCCAAGCCCTTTCATCACGTAAACTCCAAACAGTTCTTACAGGGGGATCAACCAGGTTCTGTGCACTCGGTTCAAGGCTGTTTTGTTAAGTACAATGGAGTAAAGATGAGCTTCCATACAGCTCTGTTCCACATTTTATTCCATTTTAAAACGCCAGTCTTGTTGCAGAACCATGTGCTATTCTGCCAACACCGCACATCCAGTTTTTATCCATGACGTTATGAAACAGAAGTGCACTGCTTTTACATAGTTCTTACAATCGCCCCGGTTAGTTGTTTTTTTTTTTCATTTCTTTTTCCTTTAAACAACACTGTTGTAATAATCATTTATTTGTGTTGTGTTAAATGATCTTCTTCTGTCATTAAACAAGCAACCAAAAACCCCAAACGTGCCATGGATTTGCACAATAATGTAAATAAACAGCGGCAGTGTATATAGATCTTAATTTCGTTGTGTGGTGTGGTGCGGTGTGGTGTGTGTGTGTGTGTGTGAGTGTGTGAGTGTGTGTGTGTTTGTGTGTGTGTGTGTGTGTGTGTGTGTGTGTGTGTGTGTGTGTGTGTGGTGTGTGTATGAGAGTGCACATATGCACTTGAGTGTAAATACATACATGCATATGTGATTGTATGCAGTAACAATGATGTAACTAGTAACTTCAACAATTAAAACTAGTCAAGGACAAACAGGAAAGCTACTCACAACCACAGAGGAACAACGAAAATATTGTAAGAACACTTCTGGGAGCTACTACATCGTCTGGCCCCAGAAATACCAGACACTTCGCCAGCCGAGTCATCACTACCGATTAACTGAGACAAACCAACAATAAAAGAGCTCAAGACAGCCAAGAGAGCCATCGTTTCACTGAAGACAAAGTTTCAGAGCAGGAAAAGATTCCAGCAAATGCCATCAAAGATGATGTATAGGCGGCTGTGGACATGCAGCACAGCCTCGTCAGAAAATCTGGAAAGAGGAACAAATCCTGACGTATGGGAAGAAACAAATCCTCATTAATCTTCCAAAAAAGGAGACTTGAGGGACTGCAGCAAACTACCTGAGGATTCTGATGCTGCATATGCCTGACAAAGTCCTGAAAGGAGTTCTAACCGTAGAGACTGAAAGAGACCACCGACACCACGCTCCAAGACCAGCACGCAAGTTTCCGCAAGAACAGATCCAGTGTTGACCAGATTGTCAGGTTACGTACGATTGTGGAGCGGTTATTAGAAAGGAACTCCCTCTTCTTTATTAGCTTCATAGCTTATGAGAAGGTGTTCCACAGCATTGCCAAGAGAGAGCCGTGGAAGCTGCTAAGGTACTACGACGTGCACTATAATCAGATGCAAGCAGAAAACCCACCTAGAAATAACATCGGCTGAGAAAGGACTTGGGATCGACAAGTGGAACACAGAACTCATGAAGACCAAACGCCACTGCAAACACCCCAGTCAAGTTTGATGGAGAGCCAGTCAGGGAGATTTTTTTGTTTGTTTGTTTTTTTAATATGTGGGCAGTGTGTGGATTGATCCTGGGACATAAATCTATACGTCACTGCAAGGCGAGAAAAGACAAAATCAGCCTTTGTCACGCTGCAAAACCTCCGAGAAATCAACAAAACCCTAAACCTGCGCATTTTTATTCAAAATGTCAAATCAGTCTATCGGCAAGCCTCTGATGTGTGGATGAAGACCAGAGTGATGCAGTAGAAGACAGATAGTCATTAACAACTGACCTGAGGGCAGTTTTAACATTCGATGTCCAAAGTCAGCCGTGGAAAAGGGTGGGTATTAGTTACAGCACATATCTAAAAGAGGAAGTGGGGCTGGATAAGACACACCCATCGAAAACCACTACCCAACACTGCCAGTATAGCTCTGACCTGAACCCGCTGAGGACAGGAAAGCGCGGACGGCCCAGCGGCTTGAAGAGGGACACTGATGCAGAATGATGGGAAAAGGAAACCTGCTAGACAGAAGCAGAGAGAAAAGCTCAAAGTATTGGAGAGTTGTCGCTGGTGGCTGGTGCATCCGTTGGGGCGAAGGACCTACAAAAGTGAGTACGTACACGAAAATCTGCTTCTATCGCTCAATGCTGGATATACCTTTAACTGCGAGTGAAGGGTGGCTGGAAACGAGGAGGTTCGTATGGACTTTAATCTATTTGTGAACGACCTCTCTATCCAAATCTGATTACAGTGAAAAGAATTACCCTGTAGCTTATGGAGCAGCAAAAATGTTCGAATGGATCTTTCGACTTTTTTCTCACGTACAGCTATGAACAAATAACAGTATCAAATAGTGTATTGAAAAACCACACAAAAATCATCGTGGAAAAAACTTGGACAGAGAAAAAGGAAAGTTTTACAACTTCCCTATTCTTCATGACATTGATCATCCTCAGCTGAATAATTATGTCCTTCCACTATTACAATGATAATAAGGAATAGTTTTATACCAATAATTGGCGGGCAAATAATGTCTTATCAATCTCTGATTGAGCAATGAATCATAAAATGATACCAAACTCTTCACAGAGTCGTTTTGGGTTTTTTTGTCTTTAGATGCACAATACTCTAACCGGTTCAGCTGGAAGTTTATGAAAGATAAAATGAAACTATCAATTCAGAAGCATACTCGATCAGGACAAATATTTTTATGAGGTGCTTTAAACTCTAGATCAACACTCGACTTCACCTTTTTCAGTTTTTGACTCTTTTCTTTATTTTTCTCCTTCTCCCAAATTCCTCAGCTTACATATCGAAAAAAATAAATCATTATCCTCCAGCCCTTCCTTAGTCTCCATTAATAATCCCACAAGACATGACGGAAGGAGCACGGGAAAAATAATAAATCCACCGCAAAAACAGACATGTTTAATGATTACGTTTCAACTCGAATCACGATATTTCTCCGCTGAAATCCCCCCCCCCCTTACCCTCCGCCCCCCCCCCCCCCCCCCCTCCCCCTTCCCCTATGAATCATAAACAGCGTAGCTTATATTTCACTTGAATTGTCGCCCAAAATGTCCTAAACTAAAATTAATTATATGTAAGAGCTCTCTGTTCATAAAGACTGCGTGAAGCCTTCTTCACGCGGAATATCATGACAGATAAACGATCCATCAGCACTGGATTGTTATGAAAGAACAGCACAACAACAAATTATTAACAATAGTAACTATTTCAAGTGGCTCCAACAATACTGGAGAAGATAAGCTTCGACGAAGCAGCCAGAGTTCCCAGAAAGAAACCTGGGGCGATAAATGCAAGAGAATCCGAAAAATGTCGAGGAAGACAAGAGTACCCAGAGAGATGGCGTGGAAGACACAACACCCATAGGCCAGGAAGAAGGGAGCACCCACTCAGACGGCCAAGAAATGGGAGGACCGACAGGTGGCCAGGAAGAACGGAAAACCCACAGAGATGGTCAGGAAAATAGGAGAACCAGAGAAATGGTGAAAACAGGAGTACCAATGAGAGATAGCGAGGAGGAAGGGAGTACCCAGAGAGTTGGCGAGAAAGAGGAGAGTACCCACAGAGATGGCGAGGAAGACAGGAGTACCCTGTGGGATGACACAGGAGACAGAGAGAGAGAGAGAGATTCAGATTCAGATCTTTATTCTGTTAGGCCATAGCCCCTCAGAAGGGGGTACAATAATTGAGATAATAATTCTAATATCAATGCTACAAGTAAAACAAACAAAAAACAGGTTCACAACGTTCACATTGTTACAAGTTTTAAGCCTGCGATGCATCAACGCTTACACTGCTTATTGTTATACACTTAAACAAATATCTGTAACCATGTTAAACGAAATTCAAGCATTTAACGATAAAAAAGAACCCAGGCTGTAAGAAATTTTCGAATCATAAATGCTTTGCACAAAAACAGAGCAAAACGCTTTACAAGTGTTTCATTTTTGAAGTCATTAGCATAATCAGCTTGAAGATACATGGTTTTCTATAGTATTTTTCTGGAATTAACTCTTGCCTAATACAATAAAGTTCCTGGCACGAAAATACAAAATGAACTTCATTATCAAAAGCCTCGTGACATAATGGGCAAGGGAGATTATCATCACTGAGTTCTCTATAAACGATTAAAATGACTACTTATTTCTGTGATACCAAATCTAATTTTGTTAAGATGTATCTCAAATGTTTGTCTAAGTTTATAGACAAATACAATGGCAATCTATGCTCTGCGTATACGATAGATATCATATCTGTCACTTTCCAGAACATGAGAATGCCAGTTTTGCCATCGACAATCTATTAATCTCTGACGAAATTCGCGGATAAAGCCACGTATGTCCCCAACACCCTGACTTTCCCACACAAAGCCAAATCCATATTCATACAATTTTAATCTTACCCTCGAAGCCCAATTTGTCTTGCCTTTGGCATCAAACTCAACTAACATATTGTAAGCTCTATGGGGTAATCTATGTGACTGCATTCTTGTTAACTTTAACCAGTAACGAATGGAGCTGACTATAGAAACTAAATATATAGGATACCTATTTGTCTCCCCGTAGACTAAATCATCAGGCGTAATATATAGATACTCCCAAAAACTTCTTCAGTGCGTATAAATGTAGCTTCTCCACCTCATAAGCAGAGCTGCTAATACCCCACAGTTCAGCACCATATTGCACAATTGGTTGGATTTGAGAATCAAACAATTTTAAGAATAGTACTAAAGAATTGTTATTCAATATTGTCAGCTTTTCATGATACACAATAAGGCGTATTTAGCTCTGCTCACAAGATCTTTACAAGCAAATGTAAAGCATGGCGGTTGAAAAATTACCCAAATATTTATAAACTTTACTACTGGCATGATATTCCGTTTAACCGTCATTGCCAAAGCAGCAAGATAAACCTCCTTTTCTAAAGACATATCATGTGCTTTTAGTCATGTTTACATTTAATTGAAGTGATAACTGCAGCTCTTCTAACTGTTCGCTGTGTTTTGCAGACCAACAATAGTTTTCGGATACATCCCACATCATCAGCTAATAGCAAAATAAACTATTTCTAAGCCATCATTTACCAAACTCCACCATGTCTTCCAGAAAAAACTTCAACGTTAATTCATTAATGAATATGAGAACTAAAATAGGTCTGCAAACATTCTTGTTTTACCCGATGTACCAGTATATATAATCTGTAAGCATCCCCACACTCACCTTGCCTTTTACAGGTCATACATGCTGATAATGACTATAACATTTACCATGACACCTTTTGAGCCAAAAATCGTCCAAAGGATACTTCTATTTACAGAATCAAAGGCTTTCTCAAAATCTATAAAGTCTACATAATTTACGATTCAACCCCAACGGGTTTTTAACAAACGACATCAAAGTGAACATATGATCAACTGTTGAATATTCATGTCTCAAACCCTGTTTAAATCACCAGTTAAGTTTTTTTCTTCTACCCATTCCTGAAGATCTGCATAAGGACAGTGCTATATAACTTATGCATAATATCTCAAAGAATTCCTCGTAATTGTTGGATTATTAGCAAAGACTTTTTATACATGGAAGGATAATTGACTCTGACCAAATTTCTGGCAAGAAAGACCCTGTCAAACCAAAGATTAAAGAAATCTTGAGCAAACAAACAACCATTACAGATTTGCAAGCAATTTAACTATCGAGGAAGAGAGAGAGAGAGAGGCGAGAAAGAGAAGACAAGAGAGGGAGAAGAAGGAGAGAGGAGAAAGAGAGAGAGAGAGAGAGGGGGAGGGCAGAAGAGATACATGAGACCCAGAAAGATGAAACGAAAACAGAGACTCAAGGAGAGGGTGAGTTGAGCAAGTGTACCTGAAAGAGCGACGACAGGACCCGAATCATCTCTCTCAATCGATCCTCTCCCATCCTCCCTCAATGCTCTCACTCTCTCCTCTCTCTCTCTCTCTCTCCTCTCTCTCTCTCCTCTCTCTCTCTCTCTCTCTCTCTTCTCTCTCTCCCTCTTTCCCTCCCCAGCCCTCAGTCCCCTCCCCCCCTCTCGTCGTTCATTCCTCGGCTAGAACTCCGAGATTCACAATCGGTGAGATTTTTCACGTATGCCAACGTTTTTAATCCCACCATTACGGTCGTCACATTCTGTCTTCGGGGATAATGTGTAAGCAAGACACTGGTTTGCACATCTTTTATTTTAAAGTTATCCGTCCCATCGGCATACGACGGCCCACCTTCTTCGAAAGCGGCCTGGATTCAACGTGTGTGGATTTTCTTTTAATGTATGTGTTAATGCGCGGAACCGAATCTCGGGACCTTGGAACAACAGTCTGGCTCCTGACACCCTGGGTCAACCAACCCCCCTCCCTCCCTTTTCTCCCCTCCCCTGCCCCCTCTCCCGACTGACTATCCACAGCACCCTGACAGATGGTGGGGAAGACAGGGAGTTTCTGGAGAGACGGTCAGCAAGGCAGGAGTACAAGAAGAAATGGCGAGGAAGAAGGACTATCCAAAGAGACGGCGAGGAAGACAGGAATATCCGGAGAGATGACGGAAGACGGCAGTTTCTTGGACAGCAAGGTAGATAGGAATACCCAGACATGCCAGGAAGACGTAAGTGCAAAAAAAAAATTGTAAGCAAGATAGAGTATCCAAAGAGATTCCAAAAAGCAGAAAGTACCCGGGAAAAATGGTAAGGAATAGAAGTACCACGAGAGATACCAGGAATGCTGAATATCCAAAGAGAAGGTGATGAAGACATTAGCCAGAGAAATCCAAAGAAGACCGAAGTACCAAACAGCGAGGAAGACGGGAACCAAGAGAGGGCAGTGAATACAGAAATATCCATAGAGATGGCAAGAATTACAGAAACACCCAGAAGATGGCGAGGAAGACAGGAGTGTCCGTAGACGTGGCAAAGAAGACAGGGGTAACCAAAGAGATGGCGAGAAAGATTCAGTATCCATAGATATGCCATGGATGACAAGAGTACCCAGAAAACAGCGAGGAAAATAGAGTACCCGAAAAGGTGGTCAGAGTGATAGTATCATCTGAAGAGACTGGAGCGATTAAATAGAGTAATCGAGGAGACAGCAAAAGATTTGGAACTAAAATGGTGAGGAAGACAAACGTGCTCAGACAGATGGCAAGGAAAACATGAGCACCCAGAGAGATGGCTAAGAAGAAGAAATCAGAATCAGAATATGCGAGAGAGACAGGATTACTCGAAGGAAGACAAAGGTACCCAGAAATAAGATGATGAAGACAGGTGTACTCCGAGAGACATCGAAGGACACAGGACTTCCCGACGAGATGGCAACAAATGCAGAAGAATCAAGACTTATGGCGTGGAGGACAAGTACCCAAAGAGAGGGTGGGGAACACATGAATGCCTAAAGAGATTGCCAAGAACACAGGTACCCCGAAAAACGACGAGGAAGACACACACACTCAAGAGATGTCGAGAAAGGTAGGACTAGCCTATGATAGGATGAGCTAGACGTTCTCAGAGAGATGACAGTGAAGACAGACCTACAAAGAGATGACGATGAAAATGGACACACCAGGAGTGATTACCTGGAAGACAAACGAACTATAAAAGGCGTAGAAAACGACAGGAAAACCAGGGAGATGGAATGCAAGATATGAGTACTCAAACGGATGACGTAACAGACTGACATACTAAGAAAGTTAATGACAAAAAATATACCACGAAGGATGACAAAGACAGGAATACTCAAGAATATAGCGAGAAAGCGGCGGGGGGGGGGGGGGGGGGGGAGACCAAATGAGTTGGCAAGGCAGAAAAGCGTTTCAAGATAAAAGTTGAAAGAGGAGTACCACGTCAGAAAGCTTGGAAATAAAAGTACCAAGAAAAAGCTCAAAGAAAAATAAAATAAGAGTGACAAGACAGATAGCTAGAAAGCTAGAACCTTGGGTGATCGCAAGGACGACGGACGTTCCTACAGAAACTTTGAGAAAATTAGGAGTGTCAAGTGCGATAGCAAG
>CM031604.1:71051632-71074132 GCA_018398815.1 Conus ventricosus
TCCTACCAGCCACACTTTGGGCAGCAAAACGAAAACTCTTTGAGGATGAGGGTGGGGTGGGGGCAGGAGGAGTGGCACGATAGGGGGTGGCGGTAGGGGGATTTTTTTGGGTGGGTGGGTGGGGGATTAGAGGGGGAATGGTGGGAGTTCAAAAATAAATATGTGTTGTTGTTCCCTCCTGCGATCACGGCAGTCGTGAGTGAACACAGCCCTCTGAAGCTGAAACATTTCAAATTCTGCGATCAGATGACATGTGAATCAGGATCTTCAAGCGCTTGTGTCTGTTTCTCTTCCCTTTTTTCCCTGTTTGCCCTCGTCGTTTCCCCCTCCCCCTCTCGAAAGTAAGTATTGCACTGAAAAACAGCAATGTCGCACTATGAATTCATAGTTAAGAATTACACACACACACGCGCGCGCCGCGCACACGACACGACACCACACACACACACACACACACACACACACACAGCACCCCCACACCACACGCACGCACGCACAATATTCTCTCTCTCTCTCTCTCTCTCTCTCTCTCTCTCTCTCTCTCTCTCTCTCTGTGAAAGATCGGCAGCTAAGTCTTCTCTCTAACTCTGATTCCGCTTCACAATTGTTACTTTGTTCGTGACTGGACATTTGGGTTTTAATGTTCCTTATTTTCTATTGTAGGTTTTCAGTTTTGATCATTAGTAGAAGTTTGTAAGATTTGCGTTTTGTTCGTTAGCAAACATACGTGCAAGTTTTCTGTTTCGTTCATCAGTACATAAGTTTGGTTTTTCAGATTTGTTTACTGCTGGCGTTTTCTTTTCTTTTTTTTTTCTTTTCTTTTTTTTTTTTTTTCCTTCTTTTTGATGTCCCAACCTCTGCGCCACCTCAGAGGCAGTGCACCCACGCCGCTCATTCCGACACCCCGTCCACAGTCACAGCCCGGTCGGCCCCGCCGCAGCCCTGGCACGGGCAATCCGCAGGGAGCGGTCAATGTCAAGTCGTCAAGAGGCAACCCAACGGAGGAGACACTGCACTGCGCCGAGTCACTTCGATGGTGTTCAGTGGCGCCTGTTCTGATCTAACATACGCAGAACACCACTTACTAAGCCCCCTACTGACGACAATAATTGCTTAGTCGCGGAGCCGGCGTGAGTGTGCTCTCCCTCCGGAGGGCGCCACCACGTCCATCCAACGACAGCTCCCATGCACTCGCCGATACCAGTGACCCCGACGGAACCAAACCAAGGCCACAGACGTGGAAAGGACATCAAAATTGAGGTCACCATGAGACAGGGCATGAAGGGCCACAGAATTTGAGACTTTTTTTTCATGCTGATCGATGAGAATGAGGATAATTAAGATGAGATCATCACATGACAGGGCTGTACTCTACGCTTCCTTTCATAATATATTCCGGCGTCACCCAGGCCCGAGAGATACAGGCAGCTGCAGTGTTGGTCAGGAAATTTGAGCAACACTCTCAGAAACGCATCCATTAAGTGGATGAAACTCGACTGTGTGGTCCCAGTCTTCCCAACTGAGTCCGCAGCAAACTCAACTCTGGGTAGGAGCCGTCGGGGCAGAAAAACCCACATGACTCTGATGGGATTCGAACCCACGACCTCCAGCCGGGAGTCCGCGACGCTAACCACTTCGCCACGGCGGCTGGTTACTGCTGGCGGTTTGTGTCAACTGTTGTTCCGTTTTGTTAACAGTAAAATAACGTTTTCAGTTTTGCTCAGTCAACGTTCTTTGTTAGCTGCCTGTCTTCCCAATTGGCCATTAGTAAATGTGTCTGTACGCCCCCCCCCCCCCCCCCCCCCCCCCCCACACACCACACACACACACACACACAAAGGCGTTTGATAGTTTTCTGCTTTCTAATTTGTCGTGAAGAAACGTTCGAGTTCTTTTTTCCGTTTTGTTCATCAAATGGATTTTTGTTTTGTATCACTTTTTTCCCCTGCTATGATACAAACTCGACTACAGCAGCCTACGGTATCAGCCTATTCTGATTCATCTACAACCGTCCAACACGAGCCGCTGAAAAAAAAGAGACCTGAAATCACTTCAAAGTATAAATAATGAAATATTTAAACATCACAGCCCGACAACCAACAGGACCAGGTAAATCTATAGTCAAACCAAGCTCTACGATGTTATGTATTGATCGTGCCTCTCAACACTCGGCTGTCACTGGGGTGGCGGGGGAAGAGGGAGGAGAGGGGTAGAGATACTAAGACCATTTTGAGCACTGGACAAGCCAACGGCCCTGACAACTTCAAGGCACGTGGAGAGACAGCAGCCCTAGTCCTGAAACCTGATAGGCAAAGAACTGTGCACAGGACATTCTGTTAAAGGTTAAACCAACTCAACACGAGCAAAGGCGAACATAGACAATGACAAGTAAAAACTAGACGGATAGGCGCGCACGCGCTTAAACACACGCACACAAGCATGCCCCACGCATGCACGCACGTGCGCGCGCACACACACAGAGAGAGAGAGAGAGAGAGAGAGAGAGAGAGAGAGAGAGAGAGAGAGAGAAGAATACCCACACTCGTAAACCAAGCAACACGAATCAATCATACTGAAATAAACTGCTCCAGTTTTTGTTTAATGACTACCGGATTTAGATAGGTCACTCAGCTGGGAAATAAGCACTTACTTGGAGCTTTCGACAGACCCCGTCCGTCTTTATCAGCGTGGTGTGGCTACTGAGCGAACTGGAGTTCAGTGCACACGACCACGGGTCGAACCCGTGTTTAATATGTGTAGTTTCAATACTGTCACTGCCCTTAACTGTCGTTTGTCCAGAAATTAATTATAGCTTACATATTGTTAAGCGATGTAAAGATGGTGAGAAATGGTGTAGTGAATACAGAGACAGAGAGACGAAAAGAGGGATGGGCTGCATTGCTGGGTGGGGGGGGGGGGGGGGGGGGGAGAGAGAAACACATACAGATATGACAGAAAGACAAGGAAAAAAGACTAGGAGGAACGAGAATACCAAGCGGAGGGGGAGAAAGGGGGAGAGAGAGAGAGAGGGGAGAGAGAGAGAGAGAAGAAGAGAGAGAGAGAGAAGAAGAGAGACGAGAAAAGACGAGAGGACAGAGACATAAACAGACAGAAGAGACAGGAAGACAGAGATGAAAGACAGAGGAGACAGAAGACAGACAGAAAAGAGACAGGACAGACAAAAAAGACGGACGTAACACAACAGAGACTCGACAGAGAAAAAAAATCAGAGAAAGACGGAGAGACAGAGAAAGATAGAGACAGAGAGACAAACAGAGAGAGAGACAGAGACACAGTGACACACGCAAGCGGACAGCAGCAGAAAGACAAAGACAGACTAAGAATTCTGGCTGATGCGAGTAGTGAACAAAACTAAATGCCGATTAAATCCGGGGACAGGAGATAGAAAAAAGATCAAAATTGACGGAATGCTTCGGTACCAGGCAAATGGAGAACAACCCAGTAGCGATCATTACTTTCCAAAATGCCACACTGCCATTTCACCGCTAAGGTTGCTATCAAAGAGAACAACAACAACGTGAGACCAAAGTTACGCGAGTACCATCGAGGTTATATACTACTAGAACTGAGATCGGTAGCTTTGTACGTGTGTGCATATGTTCTGACTGTGTGTGTGTGTGTGTGTGTGTGTGTGTGTGTGTGTGTGTGTGTGTGTGTGTGTGTGTGTGTATGTGTGTGTGTGCGCGCGCGTTTCGTATACTGAGTATATTCTATGACAGTGTCACACTTTCCACAATGTGAACGATGTGTAGTTGACTTGCGCGAATTTGTTTCTCCTAGATCGGCGTTTTTGGTTGTTCCAACACACACACACACACACACACACACACACACAACACACACACACACACACACACATACACACACACACACACACACACATACACACACACATACGAAAACACACGCGCGCGCACATACAGAGAGAGAGGGTGGGACGGAGAGAGGAGAGAGAGAGAGAGAGAGAGAGAGAGAGAGAGAGAGAGAGAGAGAGAGAGAGAGAAAGAGAGAGAGAGGCATATGTACGTACGTACAAACCTACTGATCTGTGTTCTAGTGTTTACCTCGATGGTACTCCCCTAACTTTGGTCTCACCTTGTTCTCTTTGATCGGCAGGTTTGTGTGTATGTGCATACGTTCTCTCTCTCTCTCTCTCTCTCTCTCTCTCTCCTCTCTCTCTCTCTCTCTCTCTCTCTCTCTGTGTGTGTGTGTGTGTGTGTGTGTGTGTGTGTGTGTGTGTGTGTGTGTGTGTGTGTGTTGGAACAACCAAAAACGCCGATCTAGGAGAAACAAATTCGCGCAAGTCAACTACACATCGTTCACATTGTGGAAAGTGTGGCACTGTCATAGAATATACTCAGTATCAACAGTCTTTATAAATAACATAAGCATAATATATCCCTTTCCCTCCCCCCCCTTAATAAACATCCCCCCTCTCTCTCTCTCTCTCTCTCACACACACTAACACACACACACTAACACAAACACACACACTAGCACACGCCTAATTCTAAACTTCATATCGATTCTGAAAATGTCATGCAATCAACAGCATACTGTTTTCTGTTTAAACAAACAACAGAACATCAATAAATCAATGTAACCAAAGGACCAGCCGCTCCTAATGTAATAAACCACAATCCCAATCCACAGAATGTAAATTAACAACAAGACAGAGCTCTTGCAAATAACTGAATTATCAGACATGACAAAAACAGAAGTAGCCATCTGTAAAAGATGCTTTCGCCAGTAAACTGTCTTTTGAAACGGTATTCCTGACTTCTATGCCATCGTGTTTGAATGAAACAAATGAAATTCAAAATATGAACTTAAAAACGACATAGGTTCGATCTAGCCAACAGTCGTCCTCATTACCGGAGTCACTAAGTCGAGTCAATGCTGCGTGGACGTACCATGATCTGAGGTCAAAACTACACAAGGAATCTTTCTCCCAATCCCCGAAACCTCTCTCTCTCTCTCTCTCTCTTCTCTCTCTTCTCTCTCTCCGCTTCTTCTTATTCTTCTTTTTCTTCTTCTCCTCCTACTCCTACCCCACCCTCCCCTCTTTCTTCTTCCTGAACTCCGTGAAGAAATGTTCATAAGATTCCTTCACCACTGTGTTTGAATGCCAAGACCCGGGTCTCTGTAAATGATTTCCCTGTCCAATCCGCACTTTTCTCAGTCCATCGATTTTGTTTTTTGTTTGGTTGATTGGTTAACCTTCTCTTCCGTATCCCTCTTTCAACAGTTCCCTGGAGGACTTTTGCACCATATTACCTAGACATGCCAAGGTACCTTTTTTAATGATGTCAGTAGACCGTAAAGTCAGTCCCATGTTCCGCTTTGTGGTTTGGCGCACCTGATTAATACTTCTAATGTTTACTGTCTTGCGGTAACACCTCATTTCTGTGGCACAGATTCTTCTTTCCATCGTCAGGGTCCAGGTCTCACATGGATCATGAGAGGCGGGCTGTACCAGTGCACACAGGAGCCTCATCTTGTGTTCCATGGACATGTTGTTATCTTTCAATAAACGTTTCAGTCTGGACAATACTGATGTTGTCTTTATTGCCGTTGATAGGATTTCTAGTTTGAACTCCTTAATGCCTATAAAGGATCTCAGACAAGTGACCTATTTAACAGTTCCTCGCGTCTGCCTATGGATACATCTCAGAAGCGGCAGTAATGTTGTGACTGGCCATCCAATTTTCGGTGCTGATTTCCATGCCTTATCTTGTCAACGTTTCACAGTCTTGAACAAGCTTGGCGAGTTCTTGCAAAACCAGGACCCCAAGAATCCCTTCTGTCATTGCAAACCCATCTTCGTATTCGTCAATCAAATCATTTACCTTTACTATTCACTCTGAACCATAAACATAAGGGGTAACAATCAATAAGTAATATCTATATAACTATTCCTAGGATGGGTACTGGCTTACTGATCCTGGCTTACTGATCCTTTTACGACTTCAGCTACGACAGAAAATCACTTACCATCATTGAGAATCTTATCAACGACGGATAATTATTTATCATAAATTTGGGTCTTCCCAACTTTGGATAACCACTTACTATACTATAACTTACCAATAATGGATAACGATTTACTATAACTTTGGATCTTATCGACAATGGATAACCTCTTTCTGGATAACCACTTATCATCACTTTAGGATCTCACGGACTCAACTTACCATCACTTTATGATCTTATCTACGACGGATAGCCACTTACTACCTACCATTCTAAGATCTTACCCACGACAGATAACCACTTATTATCCCTATACGATCTTACCTACGACGGAAAACAATTCATCACACTCTTTTTTAACAGTCTCTAAGAGAGAAAACCCAATGTATAAAACTTTAAGATCAGCGTAGAGTACAGCCCTGCCATGCATTCTCTAATCGGAATGGAGCTACACAGCGTCATCTTCATCCTCCTCATCCTCATCGATCAGCATAAAAAAAACCTCTTGAATTCTATAACCCTTCTTGCCCTGCTCTAACAGTGGTCTAAGTTTTGATTTCCTCTCCACGTCTGCGCCCCACTTGATGAATTCGTATTGAGGTTGCCGGTATCGGCCAGTTTTTGTGCTTGTTGGACGGACATGGTGACGCCCTCCGTAAGAGGACGCTCGCTCATAGTACCCCGCAATTAAGCAATGATTGTTGTCAATAGGGGGCTGGGTAGGTGGTGGTCCTGCGCATGCTGAATCAGAACAGGTACCACTCAACACCACCGAAGTGACTCGGCAGTAGTACGGTGTCTCCTCTGGTGGGTTGCCTCAAGACGAGTTGACACTGACCGCTCCCTGTGGACTGCAGGCGCCGGGGCTGGGGACAAGTCGGGGTGTGACTGTGGACGGGGAACCGTGTGAGCGGCGTAAAGCTAATGCCACTGAGGTAGCACAGTTGAGACAGCCATTAAAAGAACAAAAAAAATCGCGCGCGCACACACACACACACACACACACACACTATATATATATATATATATATATATATATATATATATATATATATATATATATATGTGTTAAAAAATATTTTTAAAATGAAGTGCTAAAGACATCCTGAGGAGAGATATGTATCTTGAAACAAGCTTGTAGATGAATTTGAGCACTTCATTTTAAAAATCTTTTTTAACAAATGTTGCTCCCCAAGGGGTTGAGCTTTTTCAGATTTGTAAGGACGTTTTAATACTGTTTATGATATATATATATATATATATATATATATATATATATATATATATATATATATATATATATATATATGACAGCCATTACAACAAAAATCATTATAAATCTTATCTGTAACAGATAATCACTTGCCAACCTTTTTAAAATCTTATTTCCGGCGGATAATCATTGGCCAATACCTTTGGAATCTTAGCTATGACTGGTAACTATTGTCAGTCCTCCACCCACCTCCACCCCCCACCCCCCATTTTCTTTTTCGGAAGTTCACACAACCATCATTTCCATTAATCAAAAATACACCGATTTCAAAACAAGTATGCTGGTTTTTTCCTCAAAGAACTCAAAAGGGAACGAACATCTTAGAGTCTTTTTTACGATCGATACTCTCTCTTCAGATCTTTTTCCATGGCGAAGAATCGCTTACCTTCCAAATGAGAATCCTGCCCATGACAGATAAACCATCAACTACTCTCGTAAGAATAAAACCGACGACGGGTGACTATTTACCAATCCTTTCGGAGTCTTAAATAACACGAATTAACTCGCAGCCGAGTACCACTGCCGTGCAACAACAACAACAAAACAATCTTCTTTTTCGGGTATCTGTCGGAGATACCGTTGCGCGTGACACATGGAAGCGGTAGCGTCTCCTCAGAATTTTTGCCCTTTTCTTTTTCAACATCTGAGAAAACAAAGTGAAGGACGAAACGAGTGGAAACGCAGTGTCAATGTTAAGCAATCACACGAGCACAAGGTACCTTCGCTGTCGCTCGCTTCCTACTTAGTAATCCAACAGTTCATGTTGTTGTTGTTGTTGTTTCTGAAACCACTGAACTGAGCCGACGCACTGCAAAACTGGCATTTAGAGGCCTAGGCACTACTATGGCATATTTTCTTTCCTCAAAGATCAAAGTGAAACGATGCAGAAGACGTCCCAAATGTTCAACAAATACCAAGCGAACGAAACACAAGCTGACTTTTCAGTTGAAACTGCGACCATATTTGACGAAGAGAAACTATCTATCTATGAGATATTATCTACAGGGATTTTTAATTCATGAAAGGTGGCAGCGGACAGAGAGGTGTAGAGATAACAGCAGACGATGTGCATGACGAAAGCGCGGACTATTTTAGCGTATTGCAGCAACCGGAAACGGAAGTACCTGGCTTTTCAGGCGCATCAACATGACCCGGCTTACGTCAAGCACTAAACTCCCAACCTCTAAATCCTTGCTTAACTTCAACACACACACATGCACGCACGCACGCATGCACGCATGCACGCACACACACACACACACACACACACACCACACACACACACACACACACACACACACACACACACACGCACATTTCTTTTTTCCTTTTAGAATTAGTCCACGCTGAAGAACCATCTCTACAATCACTGTTGATTCTTACCAACAACAGACAACCACGACGATGTTTCCCAGAAACTGGTGGACGTCAGCCAGAGTCTGAAGACCACAGCACTGCGACTGGTTTTCAGTACAGTGAGGATCAGCACTATGGTACAGGACCCCACTCTGCAGATGCCCTAGCGCACACGCTTTTTCCCCCCTTTCTAGTACTGAATGCCAGCCGCCAGCTCCACCGGCCTCCGCTGCCAGACTACTTGTTGACAAAGACCTCTTCTCTAAACAACACGGAGTGCCCACAGCAACCACAACCACCACCACCATCACCATCACCGACTCGTCTTGGGAGACAGGCAGAGTTGAAAAAGACCTGCGGGGTGGGGGTGGGAGTGGAGGGGGATGCGAGTTGGTGAGTGGTTGGTTGGTAGGCGGTAAGGGAGTAAGTGAGGGGAACAGTGGAAAAGGGTGGGGGCCAAAAAAGTTATAGGCTGCGGTTGTGAGGGGTGGGGGGTGGGGTGGACTTTATGTACACATCCAAGACAGACCATAAAGCTAACATGTAAAAAAGAGAGACTGTGATTGCAAAAGATGGTGGTTCGGAGGGGCAGGGAAGGGGATGGGGTAGGGGCTGCAATGGATGGGAAGTAACTGCTGTTTTTTTTTTTCACCCCTCTCCCTCACTCCCTCTACACCTACCCACACTCATTGCCCTACTCCTTGGCGTTCGTCTGCACGTCTGAAGTTTTGAGCGTGAAATGCCTGTATCTCGACTTGACAGAGCTGATCCCAAGAATAGTAATGATGAAGAAAGCTCAAAGAGCACGCGCGCATGCACTATACACACAAACACATGCATGTAAATATAGCTAGCCCGACAGACAGACATACAGATAGACAGACAGACTGACAGCTGGATAGGTAGACTGGCGTTTATTAAGAAGAAGGTGGAGAAGAGAGAGAGAGAGAGAGAGAGAGAGGAGAGAGAGAGAGAGAGAGAGAGAGAGAGAGAGAGGAGAGATGCACGCGCACACACAAAGACAGATAAAAAGACAGACGCAAGGGGGAGAGAGAGAGAGAGAGAGAGAGAGAGAGAGAGAGAGAGAGAGAGAGAGAGAGAGAGAGAGAAGAACCGTGAACATAAAGAAAGCGAGGGGAGAGAAAAATAATGCACATTCTATCACCAGTCGGCAAACACTTCTGATCGATCCTCCTTCACAGTAGCAGACAGCAGTAGCGGGAGGGGGAGGAGGAGGGGGAGGACCAGGGCAGGGGTACCGCTGTACATGTATATGCTGTCTGCTGCCTGTTGCTACATCCCTCCCTCCACCGCCTATACCCTCCTCCACTCCCTTAACCCCCGTCCCCCTCCCCCTCCCTACTTCACTTTCTACTGACAACAGAAAAGATGCGACAGCCAGCTAGCAGCTTGATAAAACAGCCGGTGGCTGCCAGCCACCTAAACTTGCAGTGTTTTGCAAGACTTTTCAGCTACTTTTCGCTCACGGCCTTTTTTTTCCCCCTCCCCCTTCCTTTTCTTCTTCTTGCTGATATATATATTTTTTTTTTATCCACATGCCAACTTTCATATTGCGAGGTAGAAACATCACGTGTGCTCTCGTTCCTCATCAATAGGCTCAGGGTTACCAAAGAACATGTTTACCCACCCCACCCGAACACAGCAGAATCAATTATAATTAAACAGTTGTACTTTCGGCTTACAGAATTCCTGAGGCTGCATAACCATCCAAAGTCAGGTAATGACGTGGCTGACATTCAGTTTATTTATGTAAACATTATGTGTGTACGGGGTATGGAGTGGTGTGAAGTGGTGCGGTGCAATATGGTGCTGTGTAGTGTGGTGTGGTGAAATGGGGAATGGTACCGTGCGATGTGATGTGGAGCGATGTGGTGCTGTGTGTTGCGATGTGGTGTGGTGCGATGTGGTGTGAAGAAATGTGGTGTTGTATGGCGCCAAGTGATGTCATGCAGTGCGTGTGGCGTGGAGCAGTATGGTGATATGCGGTGTAGTGAGGTACGATCTGGTATGGTGCTATGTAATGCAATGAGGCGTGAGGCTACGTGATTTCATGAGATAAAGTGTGGTGTGGTGCGGTGCGGTATGCTACAATGCTGTACGAGGTGGTGTGGTGTGGTGTGGTGTGGTGTGGTGCGATGTGGTGCGGTGCGGTATGCTACAATGCTGTACGAGGTGGTGTGGTGTGGTGTGGTGTGGTGCGATGTGGTGCGGTGCGGTATGCTACAATGCTGTACAAGGTGGTGTGGTGTGGTGTGGTGTGGTGTGGTGCGGTGTGGTGCGGTGCGGTATGCTACAATGCTGTACGAGGTGGTGTGGTGTGGTGTGGTGTGGTGTGGTGTGGTGTGGTGTGGTGTGGTGTGGTGGCGATGTGGTGCGGTGCAGTATGCTACAATGCTGTACGAGGTGGTGTGGTGTGGTGTGGTGCGATGTGGTGCGGTGCGGTATGCTACACTGCTGTACGAGGTGGTGTGTGTGGTGTGGTGTGGTGTGGTGCGATGTGGTGCGGTGCGGTGTGGTATGCTACAATGCTGTACGAGATGGTGTGGTGTGGTGTGGTGCGATGTGGTGCGGTGCGGTATGCTATACTGCTGTACGAGGGGGTGTGGTGTGGTGCGATGTGGTGCGGTGCGGTATGCTACACTGCTGTACGAGGTGGTGGTGTGGTGTGGTGTGGTGCGGTGCGGTGCGGTGCGGTGCGGTGCGGTATGCTACAATGCTGTACGAGATGGTGTGGTGTGGTGTGGTGCGATGTGGTGCGGTATGCTATAATGCTGTACGAGGTGGTATGGTGTGGTGTGGTGTGGTGCGATGTGGTGCGGTGCTGTGCGGTATGCTACACTGCTGTACGAGGTGGTGTGGTGTGGTGTGGTGGCGATGTGGTGCGGTGCGGTGCGGTATGCTACAATGCTGTACGAGATGGTGTGGTGTGGTGTGGTGCGATGTGGTGCGGTGCGGTATGCTATAATGCTGTACGAGGTGGTATGGTGTGGTGTGGTGTGGTGTGGTGCGATGTGGTGCGGTGCGGTATGCTACAATGCTGCACAAGGTGGTGTGGTGTGGTGCGATGTGGTGCGGTGCGGTATGCTATACTGCTGTACGAGGTGGTGTGGTGTGGTGCGATGTGGTGCAATGCGGTACGCTATAATGCTGTACGAGGTGGTGTGGTGTGGTGTGGTGCAGCGTGGCGCGGAAATGGGGTGCGACGTGGTGTGGAATGGTGTGGCTTGCCTGGATGTGGTGCGATGTGCTGTGGTGCGGTATGCTATACTGCTGTACGAGGTGGTGTGGTGTGGTGCAGCGTGGCGCGGCAATGGGGTGCGACGTGGTGTGGAATGGTGTGGCTTGCCTGGATGTGGTGCGGTGCCTGAAAGTCTGGCACGGAGACGTGGAGAGGAGGGGTCGCGGAGGCGGAGAGAGCGCGACGAGAAGGGGAAGGACTCACAGAGATGAAACACAGTGCTCGACCGTGGACTCATACACACGGATATTCGACAAAAAGGACATAAATCCAGTCACCGCTTGAACCTCCTTGGCACATACCAAAATGTTAAATGGTCATGTTATTATCTTACCCTGACGCTTAAATCAAAATAAAAATGAACAACAAAAAAACCTACAATTTCAATTTCAGTCGTTTCAGTCACACATGCACGCACGCACGCACACACGCACGCACGCACGACGCGTCGCTCGCTCGCTCACTCACTCACTCGCGCGCGCACATGCAGAGAGAGAGACAGAGAGATAGAGAGAAAGAGAGATTGTCATGGATAAACATATATATAGATATATATATAGAGACAGAACATACAACAATTTGCAAAATGATGAATTAAGCACCGACATCTTTAATGCTGATTGAACTAAGCCATGCTGGGTACACTAGCCATTCCGATTCGTTTATCTCAAATCAGTTTTAAAAAGTAATAAAAGTAAACGTAAAAAAGTAATAAGAACATTTCAATTCATGCGTCGAAAAATATACGGAAATACCGAATAACCGAAGAGCACTTGAAAATGTTCAGCTCGCGCCAGTTCCAATTGTGGACACGAACCCAGATGCCAAATCACAAAATAAAAAAATGGACATTCTGTAACGTGCTCTAAGAAAAAGAGAGAGAGGTTATGAATCAGAACAATATATGTTATGAAGAAAGTCCTCCCTCTTCAACTCGTGTGTGTGTGTGTGTGTGTGTGTGTGTGTGTGTGTGTGTGTGTGTGTGTGTGTGTGTGTGTGTGTGTGGGTGTGTGTGTGGTGGTGGTTGTGTGTGTGGTGTGTGGTGTGGTGTGTGGTGTGTGTGGTGTGTGTGTGGTGTGTGTGTGTGTGTGTACATGGGTGCGCGTGCGTGCGTGCGTGCATGACAGAAAACCATTCATGCCTCACCTTGGACTGCTGCGTGGGGAGAGCCGAGTCATGGCCGTTGGGGGTGCTGTTGTAGGTGATGTCCCCGTTCAAGTGGAGGTCGTCTTTGGAGGCGGATTCCCGCATGGTGGATAAGTTGATGGCACCGTCCTGGTGGCTACCTTCTTCCATCATGCCATTTTTCTGAAACACAGGCACCACCACTGTTAGATCGGTTTCGTCTTGCCTCATGTTCCCCGTCCGTTTGGCGACATTGCTTCACGGCCGCTCATCCCGCCCACCTCACACACACAGCCACACCTGCTTTGCCGTGGCTCACTACCAGCACCTGTTGTCCATAGGGAGCAGTCCATGTCAGACCACTCTGTCAGACCACCACAGAGCATTCCACTAGAAGGGACACTGCTCAGCTGCTGTGGTGTCACGTCGGTGGTGTCCTGCTTAACCTGTTACACCTATCAAGCCCTTTCCGACAACAATCGTCACTCGGTCGTGGAGCCAACCTGAGATCTTTCCTTGGGAGACAGTAAACTGACGAGCGCACGACACAAATAGTGAGAACAGGAATTTCGGGGATGTCTCTTTTTTTGAGCATGCTCGGCCGCAATCTCTCTCTCTCTCTCTCTCTCTCTCTCTCTCTCTCTCTCTCTCTCTCTCTTCTGTCTGTCTGTCTGTCTGTCTCTCCTCTCTCTCTCTCTAACAGATCTCTGATGGGATGCGTCAACTTATTCTTGTGCCACAAGACCCGTGTCATTTGCTAATATGTAGCCAACCAAGCCATTCCGAATGTGAGAGAAGACCCAGTGAAGAGCCTTGGAAGATGGTAGGGACGACTCACTGAAAGACGCTATTACCAGAGAGACAAGCCTGTGAGATCAATCCAGCCCCAGCTTAAGAATGACAGAAAACGGGTAGTTAAGAAAGCAGTGGGCATGACAAAGGAAAACCACCTCAAGATAATGGGAATAACAGGATAGAAACAAACCAACCAGCAGAGATCTGGATCAACAGAAGAGAAATGGTGATAAAAGGACACTGGAAAACCGAACAGAGACAAGGAAAGTCTGGACTTCAAGACCTTCTGCTGTCAAGCTCTCCCAGGAGCTTCTTGCCAATATAATTTACTATGTAATGCATGATATAATACAATATAACTACACATACACACACTAACACTACACTAACACTACACTACACTACACTATACGATACTACGCTACACTATACCATACTGAAGTACAACATAATATATGATATGATACGATACGATATGATATAATATATTTTACTGTAATATATCATAATATACCTTAATATACCATAACGGGAAAGGGAATGCACCCTTCAGAGATGTTCCCTCCAGACTGCCCTCACTTCAGGAGGAAAAGATGCCAATCAATTATGTACAAGATCTCTGAGCCAGCGTGAGTGGGCATCCCCTTTTATGCCTCCGTCAGGTTAACATTTCACAACCTCATTCCAAAGGTCAGGTTTTTTTAGTCACATGAATCCTGTGATCGCCAGGTTACAGGTTTTTTTTTTAATTCCATCTTCAGCTGTGTTGCTTAAACTCATTAGTTTAAGTAACATAGCTGAAGGTAGAAGATCACAAAAAATAAAAGTCGGCGACCACAGGATTCACATGATTCAAACGTTGTCAAACCATTTTCTGTGTGTCTGTGCAATTTAGAGAATTTAGAGAAATTGTCTTTTCTTGAACATATGAAAACGATTTGCATTTTGGCCCGTATTGTATTATAATTGTTTATAATTGAGCTCAACATGTTCACACGCCCCTTCATTTGGGGCCATGGCTTATTATGAATAAATCATCTGAATCTGAATATAAATAGGTTGCTTAAAGATCATCAGGCAACCAGAAAAGCCGTCTTAAGCTCGCACTGAGTTGTCCTTCATTGTATTTTAAATGTGCCATATAGCCGTATTGCACATTGTTTTGTGGTGTACTACAACATGATGCAGAATACTATCGTGTGTTGTATTTTGTACTGTGTTGAACAGCACTATACTGTAATATAAGGCACACTTTGCTGAGTAATCCTTCGTACTGGCCCCTATGAATGAAAAAAAAAACAACCCTTACAAACAATGAAATAATAATAATATGTGGCATAGTGTGCTTATGTTGAGTGCTTGGGTTTCCTTTGTCAAGTCCTTCCCTTTTGACTACAATTCATGATTAACATCATCCGACAACTATCGAGTCGGAAAAAACACATAGACTTAATCCATGTGTTTTGCCTGATGCCGATGGTGTCTTTTCCAAATTGTCAGCATTTGTTACACCAACAAAAAATTGTGACGACTTCCGCTGCACGGTGCGCGCGCGCAAACAGACAGACACGCACGCGTGAGCGCGCGCGCGCACGCGCGCAATCTAGGGGATGAATCAACAACAAAGAAAGAAACAAAACACAGACAAAGAAACAAAACAAAACAAAACAAAACAAACAACACACACACACACACACACACACACACACACACAAGATAGAAAAAAAAAAAAAGAGCAAGACAAACCAGTCCCAGTCTGTCTCGAGAGCTGCAAGCACCATGACGCGCGGACAGGTAAACGAGTAAGTATATAAAGCAACTCGGAATGCAGGTCAGACACTGTCTGGAAGGTCTGTAGCACAAATTCGCAGAACGCTGATCTCTTGGACGCAAGGATGCGCAGAATTACTACATCCGATTCACAACATGAAAACTGGCTCTCCCGTCGCCCGCCTTACGTGTTGTCGTTCTGGTAGTGTGGTCGTTATGTCTGTAAAACCATGTCACTTTACATGGCGCATCTGACGAACAGTCAGTGTGCTGGCCGGTCACCACTGCTTCCACCCAGATCCTGGTAACTCACCACCTCCTCACCGTCCCTTCCTTTCCGGCACCCTGTCCCAACCCACCCCTTCCACCAGTGTATATGCACGTACAACATTAACGCACGTGGAATATCCTGAACACCACGTCTATGTCTGGCACGAAATACCCAGTATGAAATTCACCCGCCGCCCCCCCCCCCCCCCCCCCCCCCCCCCAACCCCTCCTCCCCCAAAATCCACTGGAGAATGCACTGGCTGGCTGCATATAGGTTTAATTCTTACTCAGCAGAATGGCAGACGGGAACAACAGAAGAATTGGAAAGGGTGAAACGCGGGGACGGACAGAGGAGAAGGAGTGGGCCGAGGGGGAGGGGGTGGGGTGGGGGCAGGTGAGATGAGAAGAAAAAAATACTTATGTGTTGTGTGTGTGTGTGTGTGTGTGTGTGTGTGTGCGTGTGTGTGTGTGTGAGTGTGATGTGTGTGTGTGTGTGTGTGTGTGTGGAGTACTCGGGACTCGAACTTCAAACCTGATGACAGCTAGCTGGGTGCTCCAACCAATCGTGTTGTTATGTATCCAAGGCGGATGCTTGCCTAAAGGCAAAGACCATGCTTGTAATTTTCAGTTGTGGATGTAAAATTCTCGTCCAAGGCGCAGTCAACGAACAAATGCAATAAACTATCGTTATGATGAATGTAAGACAAAGGTTTGTTAAAAGCTGACTTTTATCTTCTAAATTCGTAAAAATATACATAAGCCAAAAGACAGGCAGGATTGTCACGTACACTACGAATGTATCGCAAGATAGTTTGAATCAGTCAAAGACCAATCATTTCCAAGCCGACTTTACAGCTTATCCTGCAGCTTACTGACACCTCTTCAGAAAAGGAGAAAGAAAAAAAAGATGACGTCCCTTTGAAAGACCTTTTTATTCGGGCGGGGGGGGGGGGGGGGGGGGGGGGGGGGGGGGGGGGGGAGGAGATCAAATATCGTCCAAAAAAACACACACACAAAACATAATCGAACTCCGGCGAGTACGGAAGGGGCTCTTACACTTCAGGCTTGCCCATCGTTCTTCAATTTGTATAAAAACAACCTTTAAATTTGTACGTACAAGTTCACTGAGTTTGATTTCGTGGAATTCTGAGGCAGAAACAGTTCTACAACTCTTCATCACAAATGCCAACATCCTGGGTCTCGATGCAAAGTTTATGGTGAACATCAATAATATCAGATCGAAAAATGTCACTCCTAACCACAGAGACTAGGGCTGTGCTCCAAACCGCCGGCAGCCTGCTCTTCTTTTTCTTTTTATAAGCGTGGAAAGGGGTGGGGGTACAATGAACGATGTAGTTTGCTGCTGTGCCTAAACATAGTCAATTCTAACCAGTATAGAGCGAACGGTGTCGACTTGCCCTGAATATTCGTCGGTATGGCGACGTCTCTTCTTGTCGTCTGCTGATTCAGGGCGGATTTCTTCAAATTAACGTGCATCCGGGCCTGCGTGTAGAACTGACCAATCCGCGACACTGTATCGTCTGACACCGACTTTCGGGAAAACAAGTTTCTCTCTTCAAATGATCAGACGTTTGGGCAATTTCCTCTTCAATGAACTAAATTCAGTGCTCTCTTCCAACAGCATGTTGTTGTTTGTTTGAGAGTGAATGAACTTAGCTGCGTGTGCATATGAGTTTTGTTAGTACGCGCGCGCGCGTATCTGAGTGTGTAATGGCGGGGAGGGGGGGGGGGGGGGGGGGGGGAGGCAGGCGGGGAGAAGGGGCGGGAGGGTAGGGGTGTGAAGGGGTGTTCGTGTGTATGAAAAAACCTTTCCGTTACTTCCTTTGGATTTTATTTGCGTTACATTCACTGTTAAAGCTCTTTGAGCTCCCTCTCTGGGAGGAAAGCCCTCAACAAAATTCAATGTCCTCTATTATTGTTATCATTATACTGTTGCTGGTTTTGTTGATGTTCTTGCTGCTGTCGTTATCGTCTAAAAGACAGCTTATGTCCAACATTCAAAACATGCACAGAACAGATACTGACATCGAGTTACGTCACTCTTTCTTTATTCCTCAAATTCGCAAGTTAATGTCGCCATTTTGCAACCGGAAACAAATCCAGAAAAGAGCATTTTCAGTAGCTGTTCACCAAATACAAAAATCAATAACAATATCGGTCGGAAAACAATGTTTTGATTATTAGCATTATAAAATTCGCAAACGTTACAACATTATGGGCGCTAAAGTAGGTGAGAATTACGTTCAACTGGATTTACCTGTTTCTTTGACAGCATAATGATATAATGGGGAATAAGGGATCGGAGGAAGGAAGCCGCGGGATCAAAGATAAAGAGGCTCAAACGTGCGCTTGGATGTTCCATGTAACAAGTAATAATAACGTTAATACTAACAGCGTTTAGACAATCACATGATCTGTTATAATTGACGACGCAAGTATTCTTTTTTTTATTTTTATTTTTTACTAACCTTGCCCCCCCCCCCCCCCCCCTCCCCCCCTCCCCTTCTCCAGGTCGCACTTCTACTTCTGTAAGCTCACATAACATAACCTAGCCCAAAACCCTTGACCTCACCGCTGTCGGACTCAAACAGAAAGGTGACAACGTTAACAGGTTGCACCAAATGCCGTGGCTAGATCCACATTCAACAGTTGAGCCAATGCTCACACACACACACACACGCGCGCGCGCGCGCGCACACACACTTTGAATGTTTATGCGTGTGTGTGTGTGTGTGTGTGTGTGTGTGTGTGTGTGTGTGGTGTGTGTGTGTGTGCGTGCGTGCGTGCGTGCGTGCGTGCGTGCGTGCGTGCGTGCGTGCGTGAGTGCGTGCGTGCGTGCGTGTGTGTGCGTGTGTGTGTGTTGGTTGATTGGTTGGTTGGTTAGTTGGTTGGCTGTCTTCAATTCAACGTGATTTTGTCAAAAGTTACATTGGATATGAAAAAAACAACAACCTGGAGCTAGGGTGGCGATTGACGGTAAGATGGGAGTGGGGTGGGGGATTGGATATTTGGAAAAGGTTTTGGACTATGATGACGAGACGGAGTGTGTGTGCGCGAGCGCATATGTCTATATATGTATATATGTGCGTGCGTGTGTGCGTGTGCGTGCGCGTGTGCGTGTGCGTGTTTAGGTGTGTGAATGAGTGGGTAAATGTTTGTTCAAGTGAGCATGCTAAAACTGAACCTAAAGAGATGCCCATTTCGAGGACTCGTCTTGTTGAACGTGTTTCCAATCCTTGCTCAGATTTCTCTGTGTTTAACAACAATCCCTCAATATACTCTTGGATATAACTTGATAGACTAAATTATTTCTGTTTGAAGTAAAAAAAAAAAATAATAATAATCTAGAGTGCCATACTTCATCAAATGCTTTTATGTCAAAAAATGTCTCTACTACACACTTGCGTCTTGTTTCTTAATGCTTATACTTCACTAAAATATTAATTGTTAATCGACCTTTGCGAAAACCTGCTTACTTTACTAGTCTCACATTGTGTTTTCGCAATAACAAGAACAACAACAAATGCAGGAGTCTGTTCAATTTTCTCATAGGTTTACATAATATGAGATTTTAGTGCAACGAGTCTGAAGTCATGAATTTTAGTAACAGAAAGCTATGACAGTTTCCTTTTTCTTTTCTTTTCTTTCTTTCTTTTGTTTTTCTTCTTAAAATTTGTCCTCACACCAACACTTGTGAAATATTCTATGTAACAACTAAATACGGTTTTCTAAGATTTATCCGCATTTGGTTGGAAATTGCATCAAGACCAGCTGATACTCTTTTACTTGGAATAGAACCGATTACGTCCTCTATGTCATGGAGTGCAAGTGGAGCGTTACTACAGTCAGAGGTATTCGGAACAGAACCAGATAGGTTTCCTTTTGCCGTTCATGCTTTCTGTAACTTGTACCATTGTCTTTCAAACAATCCATGCAGCTGATTTTAACGAGCAGGCCTGCAGGACTCTGTTTTCTCCAGACCATTTGAAAAAGAATTGTTTTCAAGTTTTACCGGACATATTGGTAAATGATTCACAACTGATCCCAAAACTCACTAATATCTTTATAATCTCTTATTCCAGAATTACAAAATGATTTCCAGCGTTGTTCCTGTGTTCTTCCTTGGCCTTTCCAACAGCTTTGTTCCTTTGTTTATTTACAGTTTTTATCTCCTTGTGGTTCTCAACCGCCTCTCTTTTTTCCCCTCCAAAGTTCTATTTTTCTTTCTCCTTATTGACTGCCAGCTCACAATCATATTCCACCAAACCTTTCTAAGAAGTTTCCCTGGTTCTAATACATTATGTTTTGGAACAGTTATCTGCAGTATGCAAAACTGGCCAATGAAAAGTTCAATTGTACATAATTTCCATGTCAGCGACCGAGTTTAAGAGACCTGTTTTCGCATTTGGAAGAATGATTTTAATCTGTCCACATATCGTGTGTATAAATTGTACTTTGGTATCGTATAACGCCGACTTATTTTCCATGCTCAACATCCCGATACATAGTTATTTTCATGAACATATGACCTGCTCCCATAAATCGTCTTCTTTTGCCCACACACAGTTCGGTGCGAAGGATGGGGATTAAGATCTATTGCTCCTGGTTTGTGAGCTGGAATACTTAGGACAGGTGTGACGTTTCCTTGTTCAATTTAAAAGGCTTACAGTCAATAATCTTGTCAATCAATGTATTTCTCTTAATATGGAAAGAACTACTATCGAAAAAAAGGTGCCCGACCATTAAAAGTCACTTCCAATACTTAATCTTCTTCTTCTGCGTACGCAGGCTGATGATACTCCTGCGGACACTCCCTGTATAGACAGGCAAGTATTAATCCCATCTGTCCAACATAGGGAGTGGAGTTTTTCTGTGCATTATCTAATCTGTCTTAGCGGTCTTGAAAGCCTCGTGTCTACACGTTTTGAACACATTATTGCATGTTTGTGCTCCATGCATGAAGATCTTTTCGTTTTTTTAATCATTTTAGTCCCACGTGCAACGTTACGCAGTTAAAGGCCTGTCACACAGAAAAAAAAAACAGATGAAATGCGCATATACCACTTACAAATTTTTGGCAGATTTTCTGGTACGCGCTGATACGTGGAAAAAATGAGAAATTTTTGGGGTCTTTGCGTCAAATTTTGACAGATGTATCACGAATAAAACCTGATAAAGCACTGACAAATCACGACTGAAAGACGGACGCTCCACGTATATCAGCGAATACCGCCCAAATGTCCAATTTAACGATTGTCGCTAATAAAGTCCCACTTTCCTATAATGGAAACAGATATTTTTAATTTCTACATTACTATCAAAAATTTACATTGCGATGTATGTGAAATAAACAACAGACAAAAATTTTAACATATTAACATACAATTACTTTCATTTCAAAATATCAACATTACACCAGCAACACACACTTGTAGAGAGCAGATCAGTCCTCAGTACTGTCACTTGCAGTCTCATGAGTAATCCGGAGTAATCCAGACACAGTCTAGGGGTGGTCGATCATCCTGTCCTGCCATGGAACGGATCCTGCTGGTGGGTTGCACCAGTGCTTGATGAGATTCCTCTGCATCTTTCCCTCCCTGGAGGCTCTGTTGGGGGCTTGGACTTGATGATACTGAGTGTCCAAGAGGTTCCGTTCTGACGCCATTCCCCAGGCGCCATGTTTCCATCTGCACCTGGACGGTCGATGAGCCTGTTCTGTAGAACGGGGTAGCGGGTCCTCATGAGGTTGTGAAGGAGCACACACGCCTTCACAATCAGCCGAACAGTGTCTGCATGCTGGCCCATGGTGGTGAGAAGAACCTGGAAGCGGTTGGCAAGGATGCCAAACGCATTCTCAACCACTCTCCTGGCCCTGGACAGTCTGTAATTGAAGATTCTCTCGTGCCTGGTCAGATTCCTGCTACTATAGGGCTTCATGAGGTAGGTCCTGAGTGCGAAAGCATCATATCCTACAATAAAGTAGGGTACATCTTGGGTGTCGTTGGGGAGTGGATCCGGACGTGGCCACCCTACGATGTTGTCATGCTCCAGCCCAGCTCGCAGCTCACTGTTGTTGTAGATGTGAGCATCTGACAAGGATTCTTTTCCTGAACAATCAGCCCAGATGAACTTGTAGTCCGATGAGACCATGGCGAAGAGTATGATGCTGAAGAACCCCTTATAGTTGTAGTACTCTGAGCCAGAATCAGGGGGAGCTTTGCAGGCCACATGTTTGCCATCGATGGACCCGACGGTGTGGGGGAACTGCCAGCGCTCGTACCAATCGTCAGCCAGTCTTCGCCATCCTTGCTCAGTGCTGGGAGGGGTCAGCTGTTCATCTATGTACTCCTCTACGATGGCTTCGCAACACCTCTCTGACCACCAAACTGATGGTGTTGTGGGGCACCCTCCATGCATATTGCATGTCACTGTACCTGGCCCCAGATGCTAGGTGGCGTAGGGTCAGTGCCACCTTGAGGCCAGGCTCGAGAGGTGCTCTCCAGTTGGTGGTCTTCTTGGTGAGTAGGGGGGTCAGCCTCTGGACTATCTCGTCATACATGGCCGGAGGCATTCTCATGAAGTTTATGGAATGAGCTTGGGTCTTCATTCCTCAGTTCCACCATGAGTCTGTCATACA
>CM031604.1:71079132-71084132 GCA_018398815.1 Conus ventricosus
ACACACACACACACACACACACACACACACACACACACACACACACACTGACTGAAACCAATTTATTGTCAGATTAGCCCATGGTTGTACTGACATTTAAGAAAACAAACATTACAAACAGAATGTCAACATTTTCCATTTAATGAAAAGGAACATAATTCACACACACACACACACACACACACACACACACACACACACACACACACACACGTACGCACGCGCACACACACACACACACACACACGCACACACACACACACACACACACACACACACAAATACAAACATCTCTATACGACACACCCATACCCTCACATTCACACAAACATACACACACACCACACCAACACATACACCCTACACACACACACACACACACACACACACACACACACACACACACACACACACACACACATTGAAAAAAGGACATTAAAAAAAATTCTCCCCATAATAGTCTTGTATTCCTTTGTACCTTTGCCACTCTCTCTCTCTTTCGTTCTAAGTATTGTCCACCTTTGAGTCCTATCCTTACTATCATCCTCCGTTTGCAAGGACAACTCTTCAAACATCAAAACAATAAACATATAGACGGAATACTTCTACACACACACACACACACACACACACACACACACACACACACACACACACACACACTCACACTTACTCACTCACTCACTTAAAAACTATGCCAGGAGGACTATCTCTGAAGTAATTTGATTAGGAGTAGGCTGGCTATACTGCGCTTATTTGTCACATCAGGCAGATTTCCAATATTCAAGACGAGGGTGGTTAACGCCGAGTTGCTCATCAAACGGAACGCACCACGGCGCAGCTTCATCTTACAAATGGTACAAACGACTGTAGAATGCGTGACCCGTGTGTACCCTGCGCAACACTGCTCCCTACGATTCCCACGAAAGACGGGAGGAACTAGTGGTAACGGTTGTCACGGGATTTGGAAAAGGTTTGTCTTTGTTTGGTTGTTCCAGTCCTCTTGCCACAACATTGTCACACATGAAGTAGTTCTTGGGTTTCAAATCTGTTTACGGAAAATAGAATTTACACCCCCCCCCCCCCCCTCCCCCTCGTTGTTAAGGCACTTAACCCTTTCACTGCCTCGAATAAAATCGTGGACAAGTACCCAGGTAAGCACAGTGTTGTGACCGTCAGTTGTCAAAGAAGAAAAGAGAAGAATTTCAAAAAGTCTGTGTCAGCAATTGCCACCAAACCAGAATGGCAGTCTGAAAGGATAAGAACCAAAGCACCTGCATGATGTCCACGCGGCAACTGTAGGTGATACACGAGTGTGAAAACAAACAAACAAACAAAACATAACAAAACAGGCATTCGTGCTGGGCTTGACGTTCACGGGATGGGTGAAATATCACGAGATGGGTAAACAGGGGAGGGAGAAATTGTGGGGGAAAGGAGAGAGAAAGAGAGAGAGAGGGAAAGAGAGAGAGATGAAAAGCAAGAGAGAGAGAGAGAGAGAGAGAGAGAGAGAGAGAGAGAAGAGAGAGAGAGAAACGAAAAGCTTCATCTCTTCGTTAATAAAAGGGATTTTTCTCACTTCATGTGTGAGTGTGTGTACGCGCACGCGACTGTGTACGTGCTTGTATGCATGCGTGAGCGTGTACATGACGTGGGTTTTTCACATAATCAAACACTTATGACCCCCATTCAAAGGATCAAGTACAACCAGTGGTTTTAACCAGGAAACAGATGAGGATCAAGGTAACGGATCTCAGTGGAATGGTCCCGCTGGACCCGCCAACCACCCTGTCGCCTCCAACAGGAAAACAAACCCCTGTAAGTGGGCACCAGTCGCCAAGAAAGCTGACAGTTCTCGGTGAAGAGCAGAGCCCAACACATATCCATCACCACATCTGAGACAGACTGATGGCTTCGGTCTTGGAACTGCTTATTCTTCACGGTCTCTGGACGATCCTGATGGGACTTATTAATGTCGCCTTCCGCAAGAAGGTGAAGAAGAGACGTTAAGAAAGTGTTCGTAACCCTGTTTCTGGTTCACCTGCTTTCTGTTTACAATATCCTCTACCTTCAAAGCTACTCAGACTAATGATTTGTCCTTGAGGGCGACAGGCTGGGGAAGAAGTATATTCTAATGATGAGAGCCTACTTTCCTTTTTGTCCAGGACACATCCACCGACTGAAGGACATTCTTTGCGGCATTTGACACCGATTTTGCACCCTTACTTTCTGAGTCCCACCCAATCCCAGACTCTGCAAAACACACACACACACACACACACACACACACACGGCGTAACACCACACACACACACGACAACACACACACACACACACACACACACACACACACACACGGGCGTAAACCACACACACACACACACACACACACACCGCGCGCGCGTGCACACACACACACACACACACACACGCACACGGACGTAAACCACACACACATACACACACGCACACGGACGTAAACCACACACACACACACACACACACACACACACACACACACACACACGCACACACACACAAAGCGCGCGCGTGGGGCGCGCGCGCACACACACACACACACACACACACACACACACACACACACACACACACACACACCTATCTCTCCAAGCTTAAGGGCACCACAAGCGACAAAATAAATCAATAATGCATTCTGTTAGCTCTTCTGCTACGGTACTGCAAACCGTAAACAGGTCTCAACGTTCCGGGTCGCCTTTTCTTTTTCTTTTTTAACAAATCTTGGCGATTTCTCAGACGAAGTCCCCATGTTTGTTTGTCTCTCTGTTTGTCTGTTCGCTTGTTTATTTGTTCCTTGGCATTAAAATATGTGTTTCCTTTCTAGCTTCCGTTTCAATCCTTTGTTTTCTTTGATTGCATTTAGTGGGGCTGTTTGTTCCTCTTGTTTGCAATACCAAATCTCACTACACATCATTTCAAGTTTGTCTGTTTGTTTGTTTTCACTTTACTCGTTAAAAATGCATTCATAGAGACAAACATGGAATCACATGACATAACAGTGCATATCTATTATACAAGCATTCATATATCGGTTCAAAAAACGACTGCTACCTTGAACGATGATCATTGTAATTATCGCTGATGAGGACCGTGAAATTATCGGAGAAAGACAACGGGAAAATGTATGAACCCACAATCTGTTCAGCATCCACTGTCCATTAAACATTTACAGGTGTTTTACATTAATGAAAACATTTATATATCAGCAGCTTGATTAAGTATATACAATACTGAAAAACTGTGAACTTGTACGGCACGGCTATTTTGAATGCTGATGGATGATGATGATGTATGATGATGATTGATGAGATGATACGTCCTAAGGATTGAATGTTATCAACTGTTACATCATGGTACCTCTGGCTTTGTTTTTGTTTTTTTCTTTTTTCTTTAGTTAAATTCTTCAATCTTATGCTCAAAACTGGCAAAATTCTAAAATGCCCCGTTAGATAACCCATATATAATAGTTTGCATGCTCACATTCATAATTTTGTTTAGCTGTTTTTCCCCTTATTCAAAACGATGTCGTTGTTGTTGTTGTTGTTGCTGTTGTTGTTGCTGCTGCTGCTGCTGGCTTGTTTGTTATTGTTGTTGCTGCTGCTGCTCCTGTTGTTGGTGCTGTTGTTCATTTCCTTATCTGCCAGTTGCTGGCTTCTGCAAAATGCGTTTCGCAGCCGGATTTTCACTCTCGCTTCGTCTGAAGCCAAGGTGTAAAACAAAACAAAAACAACAACAACAACACAACAACACAACACCGACCAAGAAATAAAAAAGTCGGCCGACTTGTTTGTTTGTTCCACCGCCTGTCTGTGTCTTGAGCAGTCTTTGGAGGCCTGTTTCGTCCTGTCGTGTGCCGTAAGCAGTCTCCGCAGCACAACAAATCGATCCTTGTTTGTTTCCCTTGTTTGCCCACTTTACTGTCGTCTGACCTATAAGCTGATACAGTCAGCTGTCTCCCAGAATCGATTCCGCCTATCTGCGGTGCCATTGAAATTACGCAGCCGGGATGAGTAACGTGAAAGACAGAAGGAAAGTGAAACCATCCACCTTTGGTCTCTGGTGAGCACTAAACACTGAACACAAAACAATCCTCTTCTGGTCTTTGGTGAGTAGCCAATGCGAAACACATAACAGTACGTCTCCCCGGGCTCTGGTGAGTAACCAGAACGAGACAATAATGGTACTTCTCCCTTGGTCTCTAACGAGTAACCAATATGAAATATATAGCAGTCCTCCTTCCATAGGGTCTGACGGGTAACCAACATGAAACGCAAAATAGTATTTCTCCCCTGGTTTCTTACGAGTAATCAGCATGAAACACATAATAATACTTTTCCCCCGGTCTCTGATAAGTAACTCGAACAAAATGCGTAAAAGTACTGCTGGTTTCTGAAGAGTAACCAGCATGAAACACATAACAGCACTCCTCCCCTTATCTCTGATGAATAACCAATTATCAAACATATAATAGCACTTCTCGCCTGGTCTCTGATGAATAACCAATTATCAAACACGTAATAGCACTTCACCCCTGGTCTCTGATGAGTAACCAACACAAAACAGCACTTCTCCCCTGGTCTCTGATGAGTAACCAACACAAAACAGCACTTCTCCCCTGGTCTCTGATGAGTAACCAACACAAAACAGCACTTCTCCCCTGGTCTCTGATGAGTAACCAATATAAAACAGCACTTCTCTCCTGGTCTCTGATGAGTAACCCATAGAAAACACAAAACAGTACTTCTCCCCTGGTCTCTGATGAGTAACCAATATAAAACACAAAACAGCACTTCTCCCCTGGGCTCTGATGAGTAACCAATATAAAACACAAAACAGCACTTCTCCCCTGGCTCTGATGAGTAACCAACACAAAACAGCACTTCTCCCCTGGTCTCTGATGAGTAACCAACACAAAATAGCACTACTCCCCTGGTCTCTGATGAGTAACCAACACAAAACAG
>CM031604.1:71094132-71114132 GCA_018398815.1 Conus ventricosus
ATCAGAACAAAACGACAAGAACAACAACAAAGAAGAAGACAAACAAACAACAACAATAACAAAGAAGAAGGCAGAGCAAAGCAACAATAACAACAACTACGGAGACAGAACACAACAATAACAACAAACAACAAAGACAGAAGCAAACAACAACAAACGACAAAAAGAAGACAGAAACAACAATTTAGAAACGACAAAGGAAAAAAAAACAATAGCAGACCCAAACAACAACAAATCAAAGGCAGAACAGAATAGCAATGAACTGAAAAAACAGGCAGAACGAAACAACATTGAACAGGCAGAACAAAACAACACTGAGCAGGCAGAACAAAAACAACATTAAACAGGCAGAACGAAACAACATTGAACAGGCAGAACGAAACAACATTGAACAGGCAGAACAAAACAAACATGAGCAGCAGCAGAACGAAACAACACATGAGCAGGCAGAACGAAACAACACTGAACAGGACAGAACGAAAACAACACTGAACAGGCAGAACAAAAACAACATTGAACAGGCAGAACAAAACAACACTGAACAGGCAGAACAAAACAACATGAACAGGCAGACAAAACAACATTGAACAGACAGAACAAAACAACATTGAACAGGGCAAGAACATACAACACTGAACAGGCAGAACAAAACAACATTGAACAGGCAGAACAATACTACAGTGAACAGGCAGAACGAAACGACACTGAACAGGCAGAACAAAACAACATTGAACAGACAGACACAAAACAACAATTGAACAGCAGCAGAACAATACAACACTGAACAGGCCAGAACAAATACAACAACTGAAACAGGCAGCAGAACAAAACAACATTGAACAGGACAGAACGAAACAACATGAACAGGCAGAACGAAACAACACTGAACAGGCAGAACGAAACAACATGAACAGGCAGAACGAAACAACAGTAACAGGCAGAACAATACAACATGAACAGGCAGAACAAACAACATTGAACAGGCAGAACAAAACAACAACTGAACAGGAAGAACGGAACAACATTGAACAGGCAGAACAATACAACAGTGAACAGGCAGAACGAAACAACACTGAACAGGCAGAACAATACAACAGTGAACAGGCAGAACAAAACAACACTGAGCAGGAAGAACGAAAACAACATTGAACAGGCAGAACAAAACAACACTGAACAGGCAGAACAAAACAACATTGAACAGGCAGAACAATACTACAGTGAACAGGAAGAACAAAACAACACTGAACAGGCAGAACAATACTACAGTGAACAGGCAGAACAAACAACATTGAACAGGCAGAACAATACTACAGTGAACAGGCAGAACAAAACAACATTGAACAGGCAGAACAAACTACAGTGAACAGGAAGAACGAAACAACACTGAACAGGCAGAACAAAACAACGACAACAAGAAAGAAGAACAAAACAACACTGAACAGGCAGAACAAAACAACATTGAACAGGCAGAACAAAAACAACAGTGAACAGGCAGAACAAAACAACGACAACAAGAAAGAAGAACAAAACAATAACAACAACGAAGAAGACCGAATCAAAACAACATTTCAAACAACAAAGAAACCGAACAAAGAGAAGAGAGAGAGAAAAAAAAGGGGACATTACTAGTGACGAATCTCCAGAGGGCGAGGATACTGTTTCGACCAGCAAAATACTCATCAGGATCTCAACCGATGATCAGAGTGGCCCCGTTCATCACAGACGACGATACAGCCTGAAGTGACTGCACCACCTGCACCACTTCCCTCCCTTGCACACCCGCCAGTGGCCTATCAAAGGCGGAAAATAGCCCCACGTGATCACAATGCTGAATGAAGTGAAGGGCTAGGCGATACATGGCGTACATCGCTTCGATACACAACGGTTAGTTTGTCAACAACCCGAATGTGAGCAGTCAGTCGGCTGAGGCGCAAAAAAAAAAAAAAAAAAAAAAAAAGACAAAAAAAAAGACAAAAAAAAAGACTCGTATAGACGACGACATGCCGGAGACACCATCTCCCGCCGTCTGCCGCCTGGGGAATATTGTTGGGGTGCATTTTTAGGTCTGCTATTTCTGACGTCTGCACAAGACTTATTTGTAAACTCTTCACTCCTCTGTTTCGGTCTGTGTATTAAATAAGCGTTTCTTTGTACATGGTTATGTGTGTGTATTTGTATTTTCGCTTTACACACACACACACACACATTTATATATATATATATATATATATATATATATATATATATATATATATATATATATATACACACACACACACACACAACACACACACACACACACACACTGAATTCGAGTCAGTCGCTGTATATTTCAGTTAGGCGTGCGTGCGTGCGTGCGTGCGTGTGTGTGTGTGCCATCACGGATTACTCCTATATATGTGAATGTGACTTGACTGATCCATTTTCAGCGAATTCTCTCGAGTAATGATCCCTTGAGAAACCCAGTTCAACTACAGCACCATAATTTCATGTTGTCCTTGCTTTCACTGTTTGGGCAAATGACTTGTTCCACGTTCTATAAAATTGATTTTTTTAAAAGAAAATACTCGTATATCAAGAAAAAAAAGAAAGAAAAGTAGCACCGACAAACTAATCAAATCGATTCGTAAGAAAGCCGATTATTGGTTTCCACACAGCCCCCAACCCCCATCCACGCGTGCTCCAGGTAACTGACCATCTGCAAATTCAGTCCAACTGTTCAGAAAATAAAACACTGATAGCTTATTGCACAGATGCAGAGCAACATATAGGACTAGTTCAAAAGCGCCGATGTTTTGACTCTCCAAATATCTTAACTTAATGTTTCTTCTGCTTTCAACGAATTCAGCCTTTCTTTTCTCTTTTTTTTTTTTTTTTTTTTTTTTTGGTCACCGGGGGCGAGGTGGGGATAGGGCTTGTGTGAGGGTGGGTGCGAAGCTGGGGTGGCGGGGTGGAGGTGGGGTGATAACGGAGAGAAGGGTCAAGTGTAAAGGGGATGGGGAGTGGGGGTGGAGGGGATTACACAAGTCAATTCAAAATTGACAGTGAAACGGAACCTTCGATGTCCTGTTGCGTTGGTTTATTAAACTGGTCACAAAACCAACTGTAATTTTTTTTTTTAAATCAACTCCATAGCCCACTTTCCCCCAAAATAAACACTAATCAAGTCACGTCATGTTGTTTACAGCGCAGCCGACCACCGGTCATCACGCCAGGGGTCCTCGCCGTTATTGGTGATGTAGTGCTGCCCTGGTGGGGAGGTAGTGCACGCAGTGCCCTTTCTTGGTCAACTGGTCCTCTGCTTGTCACGGCTGTAAGCTATCACCCACTTTACCCTGTTTGAACGGCCAGCAGGGGTTTTTTCCCCCCTTCTTCAGACCTTCGGCTTTTATTCAAAGGCGTTATTTAGCTTATCCACGTTGACTCCCCCACCCCCACCCCAACCCCTACCCCTCCCTTCCCCCAGTCAAGACGCAGAGCCGTTCGGTTGGAAGCTTGCGGTCGCGAGTTCGAATCGCTGATTTTTACAGGGTTTCCTCTCCGTCCATCCAGCGGTGAATGGGTGCTTGATTTAGTCCAGGGGAGGCTTCCCGCGGAGGAAAGTTAAGTCAGGCTCCGCCTTTCATAGTGCCGCACACGGTGAACTTTTTTCAACAGTTCACTATCCCCCATGGCTATTGCGCTATGGGACTTTCTAACCTTTTTTTTTTTTTTAACAGCCATGCTCAGTGCAGCAGTTTTCAAGTTTAACTTGCACAACTTCGTAGTCACACATTGCCTGAATGGACAATGGGCGATCCACTCTCCCCAGCAGGTACAGTGCCTTGCCCTGGTCCAGCGCCGGCCTTTAGTTCCCCTTTTCTGTCGGCCCGTGTTGTGTTTACCTATCAAAGTGGACTTTTCCACGAAACTGTAACCATGGGCAAACTCCCTTGTTGCCTTTAACATGAGCTAAGTGTACCGGGCGCACGGGACCTCGGCTTAGAGTCTCATCTGAAAGGCTAGCTACTCGGATCTTCACTGTTAGCCTAATGGACAGGGGGACGGGAGGGAAGGGGGGGGGGGGGGGAGGGCGAGGGTAGGGAGAGGGGAACATGCATGTATCAAACACCTTCTACACAAAATCTGTACACGTTTTTTTCTTTTTTTTTTGCATTGATGCAGGCTCCATCCAATCACAGACTCGTGACTTTCTCGCTTCGTAGGTTTGAGGGTTTTCTTTCTTTTCTTTTTTTTCTGGTTCAGGACAGGAGACGTGGATGGGGCTTGGGTTGTGCATGTTGGTGTATGTCTGCTGTTTTTTTTTTTTTTCTTTCTTTCTTTTTTCTCATTGGCTCTATGCATCCTTTAAATCGATATGGTCCCAATTGTACCAGTCAAACAATTCATGCTCAAGTTGATGGCGACAACTGTTTCAGGGCTATGACGACGTTGGTCGCAGTTATTCACAAACAAGAGGACTAAGTTATAAAAAATATAAAAAAAACTTAATTAATATAACAAGAGTAATTAAAGCTTGCGTGAGTGCGGTGTGTGTGTGTGTGTGTGTGTGTGTGTGTGTGTGTGTGTGTGTGGTGTGTGTGTGTGTGTTTGTCCGTGTATGCGCGTGCATGTCATGTGTGTGTATGCGCGCATGGTGTATGCGCGCATGTGTGTATGCGCGTATGCGCGTGCGTGCGTGTGTGTGTGTGTGTGTGTGTGTGTGTGTGTGTGTGTGTGTGTGTGTGTGTGTGTGTGTGTGTGTGTGTGCGTGTGTGTGAAAATACCTCCTATCGACGCAAACGTTTGTCTTAGACTGAAATTCTCACAAATTCGTTATAACAGTTACGATTTCATTTCAAAATTCGAATCAAATTCTGTCCATCTACGCACCTTCCCACCCTCCCCCCTCTCTGTCTCTGTCTGTCTGTCTGTCGTGTCTGTCTGTCTGTCTGTCTCTCTCTCTCTCTCTCTCTCTCTCTCTCTCTCTCTCTCTCTCTCTCTCTCTCCCCCTTGCTTGATGTGTGTGTGTGTGTGTGTGTGTGTGTTGTGTGTGTGTGTGTTGTGTGCGTGCGTGCTGGTGCGTGCGTGCGTGCGTGCGTGCGTGCGTGCGTGCGAGCGTGCGTGCGAGCGTGCGTGCGTGCGTGCGTGCGTGCGTGCGTGCGTATGTGTGTGTGTAAGCTTTGTTTACGCGCTTTTTTCCCTCATTGCTTGAGGGTTTTCTTTTCCCTGTTACTCAAGGTGTCACTGTATGCGAGCGTGAGAAGATGTTTGCTTCTATCGAAGAGTGAACGCATCCGACCATTTTGTTTATTGTCACTATCTTTTTTCTCACGAACATCGGGGTTTCAGTTTCTTTCCTCGTCGGGCACCGTTCAGACTGAACGCGAGCCACTGTTTCATTTTGCTTTCGGTGGGCTTCATTCAGAGCAAGCTTGAACCACGTCCAGTGTTTTGTCACGCACAATTTCAATTTGTTCCAACCAAGTGTGTGTGTGTGTGTGTGTGTGTTGTGTGTGTGTGTGGTGTGTGTGTGTGTGTGTGTATGTGTGTGTGTGTGTGTGTGTGTGTGTGTGTGTGTGTGCGGTGTGCGCACGCGCGCATGTGAGTGTTCCCAAGCCTCTTCCCATTATCGACAAACAAGGTACGCTTTTGATTTCAGTGGAGGCTCATTGTGTGCGGACTGGTCTATATTCGCGCGGACACCACATTTGCTTCGCTACACGACTACATAATGATGAGCATTATCAGTGACACGAATCAAACAAAACAAAAACAAAACAAACCGAAAGAAAAGATAAAATCAACCATGGCCAGAGGGTCTGACCAAAGACTGTACGCCCTACGGAGGGCGAACTATCTTTGGTCTGACGGTGGAGAGATCAGCTGACGCCTGACCGCCGCATCAAGCGCCATGCGCTGGTCAGATGTGGAGAGCCGAGCTAACATGGAAGGTCTGCTGAGTCTCGGTGCCTGTCACCTCCTCCATCACTCCCCATCCAGTTATAGCACAGCAGTTTTCTTTTCACTGATCAATCATACATGACAGTATTTACTTCTATACATCAATCATGTTATTGCTTTTTTTTCCCTACTCATCAATCATTTGACTGCATTTATATCTACGGATCAATCATGTGACTGCATTTGTTTCTGCTTCATCAATCATATTACTGGATTCGTTCTTTTTCTGATCAGTCATTTTACTGGATTCATTTCAACTCATCAATAACATGACCACCCTTATTTCTATTAAATTACATGTCTGGATTTTTTTTCTACTCATCAACCATAGGGCTGCATTTATTCCTTTCATCTTCTACTAATTAATAATAGGACCGGCTTTATTTTCATTGATCAATTACTTGACTGGATGTATTTCTACTGATAAATCCCGTCACTCGAGTTCCTTCTCCTGATCAACTGTCTGGCTGGATTTACCTCTACTCATGACACGATTCCCTTCTTCTGATCCATCATATGAACTGATTTATTTCTACTGGTCAATCCTAGGACTGGATTTGTTTGGACTGATCAATCAAATGACTGGATTTATCTACTTGTCAGTGACATGACTGGATTTGTTTGGACTGATCAATCAAATGACTGGATTTATCTACTTGTCAGTGACATGACTGGATTTTTGGACTGATTAATCAAATGACTGGATTTTTGGACTGATTATAATCAAATGACTGGATTTATTTGGACTGATTATAATCAAATGACGGATTTATTTGGACTGATGAATCAAATGACTGGATTTCTCTACTCGTCAGTGACATGAACGGATTTATTTCGTCCAGTCCATCACATGACCAGACCTATTTCTACTCGTCAACTACACGACTGGATTAATTTCTACTGATCAATCAAATCATTGTTTTAATTTCTGCCGAGCAACGAAATGATTGGATTTGTTTCCACTGATAAAAGAAAAATGACTGGGTTTATTTCTACTGTAGATTTATTCGTTCTTATCAATCACACGACTGGATTTATTCGTTCTGACCAATCACTTGCCTGGATTTATTCGTTCTCATCAATGACATCACTGGGTGTATTTCTACTGGTCAATCGAATGGACGGGTTTATTTCTCTCGATCAGACGTAAGACTGAATTTACTACTGCCAATCGAATCATATGATTTTCTTTTCCTGGTCATACCGCTGGATTTACTTCTGCTGATCGGTCACATTAGCGGTTTATTCCTAGTCGTTAGTCTTTACCTGCATTTGTATCTACTCATAAATCGTATGACGGGATTTACATCAACTCCTCAGTCACATCACTGCATTTATTTCTACTCGTCGATCGAGAGTAACTGAAGTTATTTCTCTGTTCATCACAATCACATGACTGCATTTATTAAAGCTCGTGACTTCATTTATTAACCCCGTCAATCACGTGAGTGCTTTATTTCCAATAATCAATCACATAGCGGCAGTGATTTTTGATCATAAGCCATGTGACCGTAGTTCTTTCTGCTTATCAATCATGTGGCTGCAGTTGTTTTTTTTCTGCTGTTCACGGGCGAACATCTGAGAAATCACATGAAAACACTACTAACCCGTGGGAAAATATCTGTAATAGGCGGAATGTGGTTTCATACTGCATGCAAAGTGGCCTTTGGATTGCAACCCATTTCTCTCTCCCTTTTTTTCTTCCACTTCTTTACTCGGTACTTTTGTTTGTGGGTTAGGGTCAAAGTGTAGTCATGAGTAACAAAGGGAACCTGCAAAATTCGATTTGGTAGTTCGCGCAACGTGCTCTGTCGTCTCTTCTTGTCTGTCTCTGCTTCTCTCGCTCTCCTCTTGTGTGTGTGTGTGAAGGCTCAGTGAGTGAGAGAGAGAGAGAGAGAGAGACAGAGAAAAGAGAGAGAGAGAGAAGAGAAGAGAGAGAAACAAGGAAGTGTGTGGTGTGTGTGGTGGTGGTGTGTGTGTGTGTGTGTGTGTGTGTAAGGCTCTGAGAGTAGGAGGGAGATGGAGTAGAGGGGTGTAGAGAGGGGATGGGAGTGGTGAGATGCCACAGAGAAGTGTGTGCGTGTGTGTGTGTGGTGGTGCGTGCGTGTGTGTGTGTGTGTGTGTGTGTGCGTGTCTGTCTGTCTGTTGTGTCGCGCCGCGCGTGCGTTGTGTGTGTGTGTGTGTGTGTGTGTGTGTGTGTGTGTGTGTGTGTGTGTGTTGTTGTTGTGTCGTCTGTGCGTGTGTCGTGCGTGTGTCTGTGTGCGACTGTGTGTAGTTGCGCGCGCGCACACATTCAATGCTAAGCTTTTACTTCGGCTTTTGTGTCGGCAGTTACAACAGGAAGCAAACAAAACTAGGCGTCACTTTATTAAACACTGATACGATCTTCCCAGCTATTCCTCGCATGAAGATGTCACCAAAACGCCCAAACAGCGCCGTCTGCGAGGAACGTTCTCAGCAGTATTTTCAATATAATGTGATTATCCTTTTCCTTCAGATTGTCTTCAGCTACGAATATGCTCCACGTATTGAGAAAGATACTCGGATACCTTATCAGGCAAACACTGCAACAAAGATTAACTCACGTATTGTGAAGCTCACACAATTTCATGTCATTTCTACCCAGCAGAGAAGTAGATATCTTACCACGTATAGAAGACACACTGTAGATATATATATATATATATATATATATATATATATATAGGAGTAGGAGGGATGAGGAGATAAAAAAAGAGAGAGAGAGAGAGAGAGAGAGAGAGGAGAGAGAGAGAGAGAGAGAGAAATACATATTTACATACATACATATACACTGAGAAGAGAGAGAGAGAGAGAGAGAGAGAGAGAGAGAGAGAGGAGAGAGAGAGAGAAAGAGAGAGAAATACATATTTACATAATATACATGAAAAACAAATGAGAGATAGATAGAAGAATCTCTCTAACATGTAGAATAGAGAGCCCGTAAAGAAGTTGTTAATCAAGCACATGTGACCACATGAAACCATCAAATTAAACAGCTTACTTGTTTCCAAATCAGTTCAGTTCAGTTCAGATCAGTTCAGTTCAGTGGTTTATTCAATGGCTTTTCATTGCCCGATGTTTTAGATACACTTGTTAAAAAATAAAAAAATTTTATAAAAAAAAAAGAAGAAAAACCTTCACACTCAACTTATCTAGTACTTGTAAAGCCAGAAAAACAGTGAATCCCATTCCCTTCCCCCAACCCCCACCCAACCCCCCGTCCTTGCTCCCTCTCATCCGCCCTCCCCATCATCCTTACTGCTTTCGTGCAACGGTGGTCGAAAAAGCCAACCGCTTTTTCGTTCTGTTTGTTTTGTTTTGTGTGTTTGTTGTTGTTTTGTTTGTTTGTTGTTTTGTTGTTTGTTTTGTTTTGTGTTTTTGTTTTGTTTTGTTTGTTTGTTGTTTTTTCATTTGTCTTTGATCTTTCGTAAACTGTATTCTGCTGAGTTGTCGTGATTATTGTTTTAAATTTTTGTTTGTCTTTTTCTAAAGAACAATTTATCTTTGTCTTTGACTTATTCGTTGAAAAGTTCTAGAATAGACGGTGAAAAAAACTTCATTCGTTTTTAACATAATATGCTTAAAGCATTTTTCAAGATTACAATTTCTTCTTTCAACGTTGAGCAGAGAGTGGGGAGGAAGAAGCGAGGAGGAAAAGTGTGTCCGTATTCTAATTCTGCAGAAATTCTGTAAAACCAATTCCTGAAGGTAATCCTGATCTCATCTGCACAACTGTAAACTGAAGTTCAAAAGTGTTGTTCGCTTCTTGTCAAGTTCCTTTTGAAGATAGAAAGATCTCATTATTTGTAATGTATTCCTTTTCTTTTTTTATTTCCTTATCCAAAGGTTGAAATGGAGACACAGAGAGAGAGGGGGGGGGAGTGGCAGGGGGTGTGGTGGTGTGTTGTGTGTGGGGGGGGGGGGGGGGGGGGGGGGTCCGTACTAATACTAGTCTAAATGTTGCTCCAAATCATATTCAATTTAGCATTCTCTGGAAAGGCCGTCCTCATCGTCAAACTTTCAGAATAGTAAATCTTATCACTTTAAAAGCATTCTCTGACTTATTCGTTAAAAAGAATTTTTGAAAAACCGCAACATGCTTGGTCATTTTTGTTCATCGAAGGAGAGAGAGAGAGAGAGAGAGAGAGAGAGAGAGAGAGAGAGAGAGAGAGAGAGAGAAGAAGAAGACAGAAAGAGAGAGAGAGAGAGAGAGACAAGAGACAGACAGACAGAGACAGACAGACAGACTGACTGACAGAGACAGAGAGACATAGAGAGACAAAGAGAGAGAAGAGGGAGGGACAGACAGACAGATGCACAGATAGCGACAGGGAGAAGCCTGTACTGACGCTTTTGTAAAGCTTGCTGTAGTTACACTCAAGTTAAAATTCTCAAGAAAGGTATTTCTGATCTTCATACTAAAAAGACATTCGTCCGACTATTTAGGGCCGTAAATATTCATTTCCGGGACTGTACATGTATATATTAATTCCTGATCCGAATCCGTTTTAAATTGAGGTGTTGCCGTGTATCTTGGACTGTCCAGGAGTCACATTCACCGATGTTACAGCATTATTTGTTTGCATAATTATGCTTTTACATGTAAACTACAACTCACTTACGATTCTCCGTTTTGGTCCCCCCCCCCCCCCCCCTCTCCTCGTATGCGCGAATGTGTGTGTGTGTGTGTGTGTGTGTGTGTGTGTGTGTGTGTGTGTGTGTGTGTGTGTGTGCATGTGCGTGCGTGCGTGCGTGCTGGGGCGCGCGCGTGCGTTTTTCTCGTCTAAATATTCATAGACATTTTCAGACGTGTATATTTCACTTGTGCATTAAATGGCAAATAGAGACAAAACTACAGCAGCAATGTCAGTGAAACGCACGACTATAATAAAGTTTGTAGTCAACTGGATAATGCCTCTGAAAGCATGTTTCTTGTTTGTGTACCAGATATTGCGTAATGCTCCCAGTCGTCACATTCACAAAGCGTGTAATGTAATATGTCCCAGCATGCTGTAAGCTGCTTGTTGTTCTTGATGAGGGTTTCTACAATTTTCTAAGTTAGAATAAAGTTATGTTTAAACAGAGAGAGGGAGGGAGGAAGGGAAGGGAGGTGGGGAGAAAGGGGCGGAGGAGCAAGAGCAAAGAGAGGTGGAGAGAGAGCGAGAGGAGAGAGAGGAGAGGGGGGGGAGAGAGAGAGAGAGAGAGAGAGAGAGAGAAGAGAAGAGAGAGAGAGAGAGAGGGGAGAGGGGGGAGAGATTATTTCCACAGATATACCATCAAACTACAAAGTTTATTCTGAGCCCGTAGTTGCCTAGCAGTACTAAATGTATCGCAAGCTTTGTAAAAGCCAGATTTGCTCCTTTCTCATTACATCTTCAATACTCCGATCAATGCTCTCAACCACACCGATTTCAAGCTCACAATCGCACATAATTTCTAAAGACAAGACATCGGACTTCTTATCACCAACGCTATTACTAAAAGGGGTCTAATAGTTAACGCATTCGCCTACGAAGCGAGAGATCCGTGGTTCGACTCTCGTACAGAACGGAGTCTTTCCCCTTCCCTATCAGTAAACCTTACGTGGTGTTCGGATGAGGCAATATACATCATGCACTTATAACTGGTAAAAGAACACATGGCAACATGGGGGTATTGTCCCTGCCAAATGTCTGTATGGAAAACACGTTAATCTGTACCCAAAAAAAAGTAAGCAGACAGAATTGTTAAGAAATGATAAAGACAATAACAGACTATGGCGACGCTCTCTCCTTGGCGAGAGCAGAGAGAATTTCACACAGAGAAATCTGCTGTGATGAGACAGTGAGGCAATACAACACGCTACAATGCAATCAATACAACACGACTTGCTACAAAGGTCAACTTGTTAACTAAGCAGCATTTTTTTTTCAAAGTTATGGGTTCAGATCTTCGACTTAATCAAAGCACACACAAGAGCAAGTACAAAGCTGCCTGCGCGCGCGCACGCACGCACGCACGCACGCACGCACGCACACACACGCAACGGGGTGCAAGCAGGGAAGGGTCCAGAGGCCTATAACAGAGTTCTGAGTATAACCGTTAACCTTCAACTACAGCCCCGATAGCCTGCATTACCGGCCACCTTCAACTACAGCCCCGATAGCCTGCATTACCGGCAACCTTCAACTACAGCCCCGATAGCCTGCATTACCGGCCACCTTCAACTACAGCCCCGATAGCCTGCATTACCGGCCACCTTCAACTACAGCCCCGATAGCCTGCATTACCGGCAACCTTCAACTACAGCCCCGATAGCCTGCATTACCGGCCACCTTCAACTACAGCCCGATAGCCTGCATTACCGGCCACCTTCAACTACAGCCCCGATAGCCTGCATTACCGGCAACCTTCAACTACAGCCCCGATAGCTGCAGCCCGATAGCTGCATTACCGGCAACCTTCAACTACAGCCCCATAGCCTGCTTACCGGCAACCTTCAACTACAGCCCCATAGCCTGCATTACCGGCAACCTTCAACTACAGCCCGATAGCCTGCATTACCGGCAACCTTCAACTACAGCCCCGATAGCCTGCATTACCGGCAACCTTCAACTACAGCCCCGATAGCCTGCATTACCGTCCACCTTCAACTACAGCCCCGATAGCCTGCATTACCGGCAACCTTCAACTACAGCCCCGATAGCCTGCATTACCGGCAACCTTCAACTACAGCCCCGATAGCCTGCATTACCGGCACCTTCAACTACAGCCCCGATAGCCTGCATTACCGGCCACCTTCAACTACAGCCCCGATAGCCTGCATTACCGGCCAACCTTCAACTACAGCCCCGAAGCCTGCATTACCGGCAACCTTCAACTACAGCCCCGACTAGCCTGCATTACCGGCAACCTTCAACTACAGCCCCGATAGCCTGCATTACCGGCAACCTTCAACTACAGCCCCGATAGCCTGCATTACCGGCAACCTTCAACTACAGCCCCGATAGCCTGCATTACCGGCAACCTTCAACTACAGCCCCGATAGCCTGCATTACCGGCAACCTTCAAGCTACAGCCCCGATAGCCTGCAGGTCTGAAAACAGCCTGTGTACACGCATCTCCGCCAAATTTGAGGAAAAGCGTCTCAACGCGCCCATCTTCCACATTTTCACGTTGCGGGAGGAAGACACAAACAACGGTCACTGTCATCACTTAAAAGACGTCCTCAAAGATCTCTGTCTTTCTTAAGACTTCTTTCTTTTCTTTCTGTTGTGTTGCTGTCGTCGTCTTGCTTTATTCGTAACCTCTTTGGCTTCAAACAGGATGGGGGGAAGGGCAGGGGGTGGGGAGTGGGGGAAGGGGGGGGGGGGGGGAGGGCATCTGGGTCCGAAGCCGCTCTGAACGGCTGGAGAGAAAAAAAAAAAAAGAAAAAAGGGTACAGTCGGTGAGGGAGGCAAGGGAAGGTGGGAAAGGGTCGTTTGCGTTCTACACTGATGCTTGTGCACCCGAAGAGTAATGATGTCTTAAACGCGCCAAAGACTCCATTTTCTCGCTCCATCTTTCACACTACTGCTCATTGCTTTCATTAACCATCCCGCCCTTGTCCCGGGTCCTTCGTTCCAGAGAAAAGGCCGTCGCATCATTTTTTCGTCCCGATCTTCGGGTTTTTGTTGTTGTTGTTGTTGTTGTTTTTCGACTGGATCCACTAGACACTGTGCCGCGAAAACAATAGAGAGAAAAATCGCCTTTTGCGATTTCACAACTACAGAGCTCGATTAGCAAGACAACCTTACAAATACACACAGCTTCTTCAGTTTGCCGGTTTGATAAGAATCTTTCTTTGTGGTTATAGGTCTCTCTCTCTCTCTCTCTCTCTCTCTCTCTTCTCTCTCTTCTCTCTCTCTTTTCTCTCTCTCTCCCCCCCCCTCTCTCTCTCTCTCTCTCTCTCTCTCTCTCTCTCTCTCTCTCTCTCTCGTGCTTTGAAAAAGAGACAGCCGGAAATTATCGAATGAAAAAGCTAAGCCGTATTTGGAAAACAAAACAAAACAAACGAACTAACATATTCTAAGTCACACTGGGAAAAATGAATATTTTCTAAGCCGGATTTCCGGCTAGGCCCGGATCACTTGCATCCCTATTACACACACACACACACACACACACACACACACACACACACACACACACAACACACATGTATATACATTGTATATGAATGAGCGAGTGAGTGAGCTAGTGACTGAGTGAGTGAGTGTGAGTGAGTGAGTGAGCGAGCGAGCGAGCGTGCGTGCGTGCGTGCGTGTGGTGTGGTGTGTGTGTGTGTGGTGTGTGTGTGGTGTGTGTGTTTGTGGGAGTGAGCTAGTGACTGAGTGAGTGAGTGAGTGTGGCGAGTGTGCGAGTGTGCGCGGCGTGGTGGTGTGTGTGTGTGTGTGTGTGTGTGTGTGTGTGTGTGTGTGTGTGTGTGTGTGTGTGTGTGTGGTGTGTATGATATCTATTGATATGTCTATCAATTTATTCATCTATTTACACATACATAGAGACACATAGAAAAACACAGACACATACATAGATAGATAGATAGATAGATAGAATAGATAGATAGATAGATAGATAGATAGACAGATAGACAGAAAGACAGATAGATAGACAGACAATAAAAGATAGATAGATAGATTACTACAGACACACAGACAGACACACATACCACAGACAGGACAGAGGGCACATAGACAGTGTTAGGCTCATCCAGCCACGTTCTGATGCGTTTGATTTCCAGAAAGAAAAGGAAGCGACAAATAGCAAAAATCAGCCAGCCATAATTAAAGATGATGCAACACATTTCCGCTTATAGGAAGGGTCGGAATATCGAATGCGTCTCCGGTAAGTTCTCTGTTAGTCACTTATGATGTGTACCATGCACTCATACAATTCTATTTCAGTTCATGTAAATCAACATTGTCAAATGCGCGATTTCATATACACGTCGTGTGGGGAACAATGTCTAGTACTATCGCAAGGGCAGATAGGAGAAAGACATAGCCAAACTTCACCACAGCTTTGGTTCACAATTAAGCTTAAAAAGTAATTATTTCGGTGCTTATTAGTTTTCATAGACCCCCATACAGGTGCTCTCTCTCTCTCTCTCTCTCTCTCTCTCGCGAGTGTGTGTGTGTGTGTGTGTGTGTGTGTGTGGTGTGCGTATGTGTGTGTGTGTGTGTGTGTGTGTAGTGTGTGTTGTGTGTGTGTGTGTGTCCCTCTCTGTCTGTCTGTCTGTCTCTGTCTCTCAACTGACTGTATATGTTTCTATTCAGGTTCAGCGTCGCGCGCGCGCCCCCCACACCCACACACCCACACACCACACACACCACACACCACACCAAAAGTGGTTACGTCAGATGGGACTGATCAGCATCTCAGTTATTAAGCCCAAGAAAGGGACCTTTCTACCACCACACTAATCCCACGAAAAAAACAGTACGTTAATAAGACGGGCAGGGCAGCGAAAACGGTCAGGTAACACCACATTCACTGCACCTGAACGGACAACACGCACGGTAAGATATGCAGTGGTCAGGTAACACCACATTCACTACAGTGGTCAGGTAACACCACATTCACTGCACCTCACGACAGCACCCACGGTAAGACGGGCAGTGGTCAGGTAACACCACATTCACTGCACCTAAACGACAGCGGGTCAGGTGGGTAAGACGGGCAGTGGTCAGGTAATACCTATCATTCCACCTCAACTCCACGAAGCAGGGTGAGGTGGTAAAGACGGGCAGGCAGCAAACGGTCAGGTAACACCACATTCACTGCACCTAGAAGCAGGAGCAGGTGTAAGAGGGCAGTGGTCAGGTAACACCACATTCACTGCACCTTAACGACAGCAGGGTAGGTGGGTAAGATGGGCAGTGGTCAGGTAACACCACATTCACTGCACCTCAACGACAGCAGGGTAGGTGGGTAAGATATGCAGTGGTCAGGTAACACCACATTCACTGCACCTCAACGACAGCAGGGGTAGGTGGGTAAGATGGCAGTGGTCAGGTAACAACACATTCACTGCACCTCAACGACAGCAGGGTAGGTGGGTAAGATATGCAGTGGTCAGGTAACACCACATTCACTGCACCTCAACGACAGCAGGGTCAGGTGGGTAAGACGGGCGGCCAAACACCCGTGTCGCGGGAACTCCAAACCGCAGGTCCAGTGCCAACCGACGGGCCGCACGAACGGCGGATCAGACCACTCCAAATGAGGCATACACTGTGATGTGCAACCTCTCAGTGTTGTAGTACGCGGCAGAAGCAGCCACAAGCAGCTATAAGTAGTGATTTGTGTAACTTAACATAGTGTAGTAGTGCAAGCAGCAGCAGCAGTATATTTAATAAAGTAAGTAAAGTAGTAGTAGTAGGCAGCAGCACAGCTGTAATAGTTTCAGTAAGCACAGACACAGGTACAGACAGCCTAGTAGTAGTAGTATTCAGTAGAGCAGCAGCAGCTGTAATAGTTTTCAGTAATAGCAGCAGCAGCAGCACTGGTAGCAGCAGCAGCAGCAGTAGTAGTAGTAGTATTCAGTAGTAGTAGCAGCAGCTGCAGTGGTAACAGCAGCAGCAGCAGCAGTAGTAGTAGTAGCAGTAGTAGTGGTGGTGTCGGCGGCGGCGGCGATGGTGGTAGTGGCAGTAGTAGAAGAAGAAGAGGAACGAGGAGGAAGAATTGGGGGTGGGGGTTAGAAAGGGGTGGAGAAAGGAGGAGGAGGAAGAAGAGGAGGAGGAGGGAAGAGGAGGAGGAGGAAAGAGGAGAGGGAGTGGGAACTGTGTGTGGCGGGACAACGGAAGACCGTAACTCCAGGAACACCTCACCCTAGCCCCTAACCAGTCCCCAGCTATAACCCAGACCCTAACCTAACCCCAACCTAAACGGCACGTCCACTCATAATCTATGCTACCCCTCCAAAGGAGTAAAACGTCATTAGCTTCATTGATAAATTGTGCTTACAGCGAGGGGAGCGGCAGGAGGGGGGGGGGGGGGGGGGGGGGGGGGGCGGCTTGGACTGACTTACTAACTTTCTCTATCGATGAAGGACACAACGTCCACCCAAAGTGACACTCGTATCACGCCGAACAAAGCCTTGCAGATTAAAGAGTTTAGGAGAGAGAGAGAGAGAGAGAGAGAGAGAGAGAGAGTGAGAGAGAGACGGGGGGGGGGGAAGCGAGAGAAAGGGAGCGAGAGAGGGGCAGAGAGAAAGAGAGAGACAGGGACAGAGAGAGGGAGAGAGATGGGGTTTGGAGGGAGGGAGGGAGAAACAGACAGAAAGAAATAGACACACACACAGGGAGACAAACAGGCAAAAAGACAGACGAGAGACGGACAGACAGACAGAGACAGAAACAGAGACAGACAGACAGACAGACAGGCTGACGGACTGACAGACAAGAGATAGACAGACAGAAATAGACAGACTGACAGATAGACAGACGGAGTTTGACAGAGAAAGAAAAAGAAGACGGGCCAGTCACAGAGCAAAAGCTGTCCCAATTCCAGCACCCATAACACAGAGAACAGACAGGCCACCTCATGTGTGACAGTCAGCTGACGCTGGAACTATGTAAGATAAAAAAGGCCCAAACTGAATCTAAAAATTAGGTGTGGTGTGTGTGTGTGTGTGTGTGTGTGTGTGTGTGTGTGTGTGTGTGTGTCGATGTGCGTTAATGCACAAGTGTTAACGTGCTTATGTGTATGTTTCTGAATCTCTCTCTCTTTCTCTCTCTCTCTCTCTCTCTCTCTCTCTCTCTCTCTCTCTCTCTCTTGTTTTGTGGTGTGTGTGTGTGTGGTGTGTGTGTGTGTGTGTGCGTGTGTATGTGTCGTGTGCATGGTTGCGTGTGTGTGTGTGTGTTGCCGTCCGAATATCCCTGCACCCCTCTCCTTCCTCCAATACGTACACATACACACACCCCTTACCCCGGAATTCACCCCCTCCCAAACACACACCACACACACACACACACACACACACACACACACACACACACACACCACTCTTCCCTCCTCCGCCCAACAACCAAACACGCTTCGTCGCGTGTGACACGTTACCACGACCATCACAGCTTGCTGGTTGTACTGCTTTGACCTTCACACAAGCCCCTACCTAAATCGGCTCATACACACAAGCAACATGATCTGTGTCGGGGACAGACAAAGAAAAAAAAAGAAGAAAGAAAACCGTGGCGGGGGTGGGGGGGGGGGGGAGCGATCGACAGCCAGGTGGTGGAGAGCAGAGAACACACAACCAACACCCACCCCCAATGGCAGAGAACACGGGACCCCTCCACACTGGCGGCCACGCTCTATGTGCCAATGATCACTTGCAAGCAGCCGCGACAAACGACACGTCAACCTTCCGTGTCCTTACGTCACGTCGGTCAACAGTCGCACCTCAGAGGTTGGGCTTTTGGATTTGTTGGTTGCTTGCTTGGCAGACTGTGTGTTTTAACAAAATCTGTCCCTGTCACCCCAGGGGATTAGTGTTTAAAAAAAAAAAATCTCCCAACGCAGCATGTCACATTAATGTTGAATCAAGTACGACCATGAAATGTGAACAATAAGGCCTATACTGACAATGCCATCCTTTCTCTGAGCACAAGGTAGACAACACGTGAACAATCAAGACTTAACACTGCCCCTACATCCTTTCTCTCTCCCACCCCACCCCCGCCCCTTCTCCGAGTCCTGACACCTACCTGTCTGTGACCTTTGGGAGGAGACCAGCGCGGGGGAGAGCTACTGGCCTCGCGACTAATCCCGTGATAACGTGTGGAGGCAGAAGAGGAGGCGGCAGGATGGGGGGGGGGTGGGGGTGGAGGGGCTGGTGGGGGAAGTAGCCCTGCCCCTCCTGGGACGACAGATAACCGCCGAGTGGGGCCCCGCTCTCCGGGTACCTCTGGTGGTGACTGTAAGCGGCGGCGGCGGCGGCGGCGGCGGCAGCAGCAGCAGCGTGCAGGTGGTGAGGATGGGGGTGCGACAGGCGATCCTTGGCGCCCATGTAGGCGGCGGTGGCGTCGCTGCAGGGGCCGGCGCTGGTGGCGAAAGGGTCCAGGCCCCACGGGGGGTGCGGGAAGGCGCGGGGGTAAGGGTCCTTGCCCGCGGGGGTCCAGCCACCTCTGGCAGAGAGAGAAGGGGGCGGAGGAGGAGGCGGAGGAGGAGGGGGACGCGGGAGAGGAAGACGCCCACCCTCCTCTTCACTGGGAAGCCGGCGGTGGTGGTGGTGGTGGTGGTGGTGGTACCTCCCTAGCATCACGTCACAGGAGGAGGAGCAGGAGGCAGCCTTGGCGGAAGCGCTGCTGCCTCCAGGTAGCGAGGTGGTGGGAGCAGCGCCAGCGACTCCAGCACCGTCAGAGTGTTCATGAAGACGACCGGCACCCTTCCCCGCCCGCCTGCTGTCGTCGTTGCGCTTGTCGTCGTCGGTGTTGCCTTCGACCCGGGTGGCGGCGTGGCGGCCAGGTCCCGGTGGCGTCCCAGCACGGCTCCACGGCGGCAGAGCTCGTGGGAGTCGGGTGGCGGGTGTGGCTGCTACTGCCGTCGCCGTCGTGGGAGCGGGTGGTGGTGGGGGTGGTGGTGGGGGGAGCGCGGCAGAGGCTGGGAGGTGGGCGTCGTTGGGAGAAGCAGATGCCGCGATGACAGGCCGGGTTCCGTCGCCTCGGCCTCGCCCCCGGGCTGGGGTCCTGGCAGGTGCTCCGAGGACACGGGGCGGGAGAGGGGGCTGCAGGCCGCAGTGTCCAAAGCCTTCATCCTCGCCTTGGCCATGCACAGAGGGCAACAATTCCACCCAACACCCTGCTCAGGTCTGTTCCCCCACCTCCACAGGTAAGTCTCTCTCACACACACACACACCTGTCCTCACCGGCCGCGGCCCTCCTCACTGACCCTCAGCACAGGACCGGGGTGACAACGACCATGGAGAAGACGAAATGTTGCCCCGCACTGGGAACACGGTCCGTCACGTGTGGCAACAGGCATCCCTTCACTTCGCTCTCGGACTTGTGGGCCTAGTC
>CM031604.1:71119132-71121632 GCA_018398815.1 Conus ventricosus
GGGAAAGTGTGACTGCGAGACGAAATCACACAGGACGGAAATCCACATGGCGAAAGTCCACACAACCCTGAGAACCACAGACCTGTTTAACCCTTAGAGGTTGCATATATCATCATATCATCACATCCATGCATAATATCATCATCATCATTAGTTCCTGTACGCTAGGGTCGCTGGACCTCCACTTGAACTGGCCATCGTCCTCCATCTTCATCTGCCCTTTGCCGCTCTCTGGATGTTGTACTTCCTCCTCTTTCTTAGTCTGTCCTTTCTTCTGTTTCCTGGTAGAGCGCCCTGCAAGATGGTTTTCGCAAGGCCGGATCATCGAGAGATGTCACAATACCAATTCACTTTTCGTTTTTCAAACGAGCTAATCGCTGCCTCGATTTTTTCCCCGCACTTCTTCATTGATGACATGGTCTCTGTAAGAGATGGGTAGGATTTTGTTGTAGCATTTCATCTTACATGCATGGATTTTCCTTTGTAGTTCCGCCGTCAGGGACTACGTCTCACTCACAAGTACACAGAAAGATTGCTCTCACTAGTGTGTGCATCCTTCTCACTTTGGATCTGAAAAAGATGTTGTTGTTATCCGGAAGATCTTTAGTTTTGACGGCGTTGTTAATGCTTGCGCCATTCTAGAGAAGACTTCTAGTTCGGCCTTCCACCTGTCACAAGTGCCCCAAGGTATTTGAAGCTGTTTACTGTCTCAAGTTTTTGACCACTAGCTTTGATGTCTCTTTTGATGCCTTTGTTGTTGTCTTTCATCAGTTTGGCAATTTCTGCTCCGATTTCCATGCCATATGCACAACATGCTTTGTCCAGGCACTTAGTACCTGGGCAAGTTCTTCCTGTCCAGCCAAGAATAAGAAAAAGCGTGGGCTGGAGATCGTCTTGCCTCCAAAACTCACTGTTCAAGATGGCCTCCTAGTGCATCAGCCACGAGTTTTTCAATCTGATACTGAAACAGGTGGAGAGGGGGGAGGGGGTTACAAGTCACGTGTCTGACGCCAACTATTGTGCTGAACTGCTCATGTAGGCTTCTATTATAGAGGAGCGCGCTGGTAACTCTCTCATAAAATTGCTCCATGACTCTAATAAGGATCCTAGCGATGTTGTACTTCTTCATGGTTGCCCATAAAGCTGTATGTAAACCCTGTCAATGCTTCCTTAAAAGTCGAGAAAACGTGGTATAGATCTTTCCGGTGTTTCATGTATTTCTCGCAATGATTTCGGAGGTTGACGAGTTGTTCAATGGTACTTCTTCCAGCTGCTAGACCTGCTTGTTTTTCAGCAAGAGCCTTTTCTGCTCGGGGTTTCAGTCTGTTCAATAGAATCTTCAGCATCACTTTACTAGAGTGGCTGATAAGGCTGATAGTGCGGTAATTCTGATAGCTGAAGGCTACTTTTCTTGGGGAGTGTGATAAACATTGACTGGCCCCATCGTGCCAGTCACTCTCCTGTCTCCCAGATCCTGTCGCGAATAACTGTCACAACCCCCACAACTTCCTCTCCCCCCACCCTGTATCACCTCTACTTGTGTGTTATCTACCCCAGCTGACTTCCCTCTTTAGATTTTACTGCTGCTTTCTACATCCTCAGTAAAGATCGGGTGGTCATCCTCACTGGTTCACGGAGGACAGCTCAGCATAGCTTTAGAATATCGAGCTGTTCAATAAGCCATTTCCCTGATATGTCTTGGATGGTGGTGATTCGTCCCTGTTTACTGGCTGTCCGCTGTTTCTAGTATGCTCTGTTGGTGTTGTTTTTCATCCAGGCTGACCTCCACGTTTGCGCAGTGCCCACCTATCCTGTCTTCCGAAGCTTCCTTCAGGCTCCTTTTGATCTCGTCGCTGATTTTCTTTCATCCATGGCAGCAGCCTTAACGACTGTCCCCCTCTCCTGCTTTTCACTGTTGGTTGTACTCTGCTTCACTGTGCCTTTTACCTGGTTCGTTTTGCTCGTTAGCTCTACCCCTCAGTCATGTAGATCAAGGGTCTCTGAACTGACCATGGGATTATGCATTCGACTACGCCCGCCGAGAACCTCGTGTGCGCTTTCTATCATTTCGGTACTGAATGTTGCAGCACCAACGACAGCCAACGGTGCGAATGTCCCTCCTATCATTGCCTGGAATTCTTCGGCCAACTTGAGATCCCTCAGTATATTAACGTCAAATCTGAGTCTTTTGTTCTTCTCTTTGATGATTTTTTTTTTTTCAAGCGGAGACGGGAAGGTCATCATTACCAAGCTGTGATCGCTTCCACTGTCTGCACCCGGAAGGCCTCTGATCTTTGACATGTTCACACTCTCTACCAAGAAGACGTGAATTTTATTGTATCGTTCGTCATTAGGGCTTAGTCGTATCTATCGTCTGGATGCATTTTGAGGCAACACTTAGTTGTTTGTCAACGGACGCTGCAGCTGGCAAAGTTCCAAAGAGTCCGAGTCCACAATGGCCTGTCTCTGCATTGAACTGTCTACAAGTGCCTGGTCCGCG
>CM031604.1:71146632-71150154 GCA_018398815.1 Conus ventricosus
AGACTCCGTGCCGCCAAGTCTTTCAGCTGACGGATGAATCAAGAACTGGCTTCATGGATATGCCTTACCACATGTCTGACCTGCGCCCAAGCCACACGCGCTGGTCAGACCTCGGGTACACACCTGTCTGCGCTACCATTATGTGTATGTTTGCATGTGGCAATGACGGACGCGCGCGCGCACGCGCGCGCGTGTGTGTGTGTGTGTGTGTGTGTGTGTGTGTGTGTGTGTTGTGTGTGTGTGTGTGTGCGTGCGTGCGTGCGTGCGTGCGTGCGTGCGTGCGTGCGTGCGTGCGTGCGTGCGTGCGTGCGTGCGTGCGTGCGTGCGTGCGTGCGTGCGTGCGGTGCGTGTGTGTGTGAGAGAGAGAGGAGAGAGAGGAGAGAGAGAGAGAGAACACACACACACACACACACACACACACACACACACACACACACACACACACACACGAGTCACTGAGTCAGACTGACAGACAGAGACACAGAGTGATAGACAGACAGACAGACAGACAGAGACAGAGACCAAGACAAAGACAGAATACGAATAATCTATTCAGATTAAGGCAACAAGCCCATGCTGAATGTGTGACGCCCGTAATACACCAGATAAGAAGGATTCTCAGTTAATTAAGCAAATGAAAAGAATAAAGCAGTTACACGTATATACACCAAGCAAACTATCATAAATAGCCTACACTGTTGGTAACCAGAAAAGCGACAGAGAAACACACATACAGAGACAGACAGGCAGGCAGAGAGACAGACAGAGACAGAGAGGTGTGTGTGTGTGTGTGTGTGTGTGTGTGTGTGTGTGTGTGTGTGTGTGTGTGTCTATCTGTTAGTCCGTCTGTGTGCAGACAGTGGTGGAGAGAGAGAGAGGGGGGGGGGGGGAGAACAAACGAACGAAATTGTATTTTTCCAGGTTAATGAGATAAGCAAATTATACATTCTTTCTTCCACCCAGCCCTGAGGGAAAAAAGGGAAGAAAAAACGCACACAAGAGAGTGGTGTGTGTGTGTGTGTGTGTGTGTGTGTGTGTGTGTGTGTGTGTGTGTGTGTGTGTGTGTGACAGAGAGGAGAGGAGAGAGAGAGAGAGAGAGAGAGAGAGATGAGAGAGAGGAGAGAGAGAGAGAGAGAGAGAGAGAGAGGACACTTCCTTGTGTCGTCAAACTAAAGTCTCCAAACACTGACCAAGGGGACGACCAAAGAAGGCTGACAAACGAACGCCCGGCGTACAAATCAACATGCGTTCGGCAGGTGACCTCTTGTTTGCACGAACTCAGGTGGCGATCACGCGCTAACTGGACTGCGGCCTTTGCAACCCTGTGTGTGTGTGTGTGTGTGTGTGTGTGTGTGTGTGTGTGTGTGTGTGTGTGTGTGTGTGTGTGCGAGTGTGTGGTGTGTGTGCGTGTGTGTGTGTGTGTGTGGAGATGAGAAGAGAGAGAGAGAGAGAGAGAGAGGAGAGAGAGAGAGAGAGAGAGAGAATGAGAGGCAGTGTGTGTGAGTCTGTGTGTGCGCGCGCGCGTGTGTGTGTGTGTGTTTGTGCGTGTGCGCGAGTGGTGTGTGTGTGTGTGTGTGTGTGTGTGTGTGTGTGTGTGTGTGTGTGTGTGTGTGTGTGTGTTGTGTGTGTGGGTGGGAGGGAGGGAGGGAGGGAGGGAAAGAGGAAGGGAGGGAAAGAAAGAGGAAGGGGGGGGGGGAGAAGAGAAGAGAGAGGGGGGGGGGGGAGAGGAGAGGGAGGGAGGAGAGCGCGCTAGCCAAGCTGTCTGGGGCAAAACAAACAAACACAAACGGCCGCCGGGGCCCACCCTTGTGTACAGTACTTGTTCAAACAAGCAATCTCAGTCACCACGGGCGACAGTTCTCCAGATAACACAACACCACGGCCAGCTCTCGGCTGGACAACCACCACATCTGCCACAGCTGCAGTACAGCGATCGCCACATCATGGTTCAGGGTCTTCATCATAGTCACTGGGGTCAAGACTGCCCGACTTGAGAAACTTGTATTAAATAAAAGTATTCAAACGTATCGCTGGTATAGTCTGATCGGTCTCACTGGTCCACACATACAGCAAGGTTATATGATCAAACTCCTGGGGGTGGGGGTGGTGGGGGGGAGGCCTTTGGTGGCCGGGGATTGGGTTTTTCTTTCTTTTTAATCTTATTTCACTTCGTTTTATTTTCATCTTATTTCATTTTATTTTATTTTCACAAAGGTGGTTCTTAGGCCTTTACAGACGGCTGTCAAGCTCTGTTAACTCAATTGCAGGCAACTTGCTCAGCCAGAAGAAGCTGATTAGCTTCACTGAAATATCACCGACACAGTAAGAAGACAACAACAACAACAACAAAATGGATAGAGGCCTACATGGTTATCTGCCTACCATCTAAGACAAGTAGGAGTAGTCTGCTGGACTGATCTGCTGTCTCCCTCCACAACAGTGCATCCTGATGACTTAAATTAAACAACGGCAACAACTAAGCTTACATCTTTCACAAGTTCATGTGACTGATGAGCAACAAAGCTGAAAAATAATCTAAACGGAACTGCAAACATCTGAACATGCATGACCTGTTGTCAGATTTCAAACATTGCGTGTGTGTGTGTGTGTGTGTGTGTGTGTGTGTTGTGTGTGTGTTGTGTGTGTGGTGTGTGTGTGTGTGTGTGTTTTCCAACACTTCTCCCCAGTTTCCTCTATATTTTTAGGTTGCATGTGTCCAATAAACCAATGCATTGTGACATAAATGCACAACAAATCTTAGTGTGAATTGTACTTTTGTGACCATGGTTTTTGACTTGGCTGTGTGTTTGTGTGTGCGTGCCTGGGTGCGTGCGTGCATTTGTGTGTACGTGCATGCATGCGTCCTTGCGCGCATGTTTGTAAGATAAGATAAGATAATGTTGCTTATAGCCCAGCCGACCGCAAAGGGCCACATCAGGGCTGTGCGCATGTTTGTGCGAGTACAAGTGTACAGGTGATTTAATGAGAAATGAAGGGAAAGCAGAGGAGGTGTGTGTGTGTGTGTGTGTGTGTGTGTGTGTGTGTGTGTGTGGTGTGTGTGTGTGTGTGTGGTGTGTGTGTGTGTGCGTGTGTGCGTGCCTGCATGCCTGTGTGGTGCGTGCATGTGGGGTGGGCGGGGGCACACACACGTTTCAGAAAGAACACTAGAAGGAAAACCACTCTTTTTTTTTTACAAATCAACTTAAATCATGACCAGTTTAGCAGCACCTGTACAAACAAAGAACTACCCAAGTATTTGATGATGGTATTTTACTGCCATTAACATACAATGTTAACTGAAAAACTAAAGATGAACACAATGCAATAGTCAATCACATATAATGTGTTTATGAACATTATAATATATCAGAGCATGCATTCATATACATGTATTCATAAATAAATTGCATAATATGCACCATGCATAGTAATTATTCAGTTCTCTGTCACCAAAATATTGTTCTTTAATGAAAATCCTTTTCAAATAAAGGTACCTAATTTTATCCCCAAAATTAAACTTTG
>CM031604.1:71151154-71161154 GCA_018398815.1 Conus ventricosus
TTTGTCAATCTGTGTTTTTTTTGCATTTGACATGAGTTCGAGTGGTGTGGCCTTATGCATATGAATGTCAGTGCATACAGCTAGTTTAAGTCCAAGTGACTGAATGAACTTTAGAAAAGCAGTGTGTAGATGCTGTTGAGCTTTGTGATGGTGGTCATTTGTTCATTTGTTGTATGTTTTTCTTCTTCATTTGGGGGTGGGGTGTAATCAATATCTGCTGAGTGACCGTTCCACAGAATGTATGGCCATATACATGCTGCTTTCAAACTGACAGGTATTTGTTTACGCTCATATATAACAAGCATGTGCCAGCCCATACATACATATGTTCAAGCATGCACGTGCACAGGCACATGCTCGCACACATATACACACACATGCATATACACACACACACTCTCTCTCTTTCTCTCTCTCTCTCTCTCTCTCTCTCTCTCTCTCTCTCTCTTTTCTCTGACACACACACACACACACACACACACACACACACACACACACACACACACACACACATAAACACACACCACACATACACACACACGTACCACAAACTGTAATAGTAGCAGAGACCATTGATACACCTGGGCACTCCAGACCTGATAGTTGTATTGGAATGTAGATCAGTCTTTTTGTATTTCTTGTCCATAACTCCATTTTCCTTTTTCCCCCAGTATTTATTCATTCTTTTATTTGTTCATTTAGCTGTATGCCCTGCACATTGTGGTATTATTGCTTTGCAAAACAGTGTGTGTGTGTGTAGTGTGTGTGTGTGTGTGTGTGTGTGTGTGTGTGTGTGTGTGGTGTGTGTGTGTGTGTTCTATGGTTTAAGTTCAAGGCAAGCTGGAAAAGAAAAAAATGAGGCAACCATAAGAAATAGAAGATTTGTTAGTTGTTGGACATCACCATACTGAAGGTGCCAAGGGTAAAGAATGCTATGTTACCTGACAAGATGTTTTATGTTGTTGTCCGTTGAGACGACAAAGACCATCTAGTCATCCTGGGATCGGGGGTGAGTGCGTAGATGGCTTGTCAGGCCGATCTGCACCAGGAAAGATCTATCACAGTACGGACAGGGAATGGTGACAGCAGCTGGAGATCTGTTGACACTGGTGTTCTTGATCATCCTGCACTGCTCAACTGCAGCAGTTCTGTTGCTTTCACAGGTCTCTGCACCTTTGCAGGCAGCTGATCGCCACCCATCTCTGTCCTGGGCAGTCTGCTCCCATGTTGTGTGGTGATGTTGAAGGCCTTCAAGGATGATTTGAGGCTGTCTTTGAAATGCTTCCTCTGGCCTCCATGAGAGCGTTTGCCCTGTTGCAGTTCGCCAAACAATAGTTTATTTGGCAACCGATGGTCTGGCATGCAAACTACGTGACTGCCCAGCGAAGCTGTGACTGCATCAGGATGGTGAAGATGCTAGGCAGGCCAGCACAAGTGAGGACTTCAGCGTCCGGAATCTTGTCTTGCCACTTAATGCCCATGAGTCTTCTGAGGCAAGTGGTGTGGAAATGGTTCAGTTTCCTGGCGAACTGTCCATGTTTCACAGCCATAGAGCAGTGTGGTGAGAACTATGGCCCGATACACCCTGATCTTGGTCTCTGGGGTGATGCCTCTCTGTTCTGTACGGTCTTGTGGAGTCTGCCAAAAACGGCACTAGGTTTGGCAAGCAGGGCATTCACCTGTCGTCGATGACAATGTTTCTGGACAGAATGCTGCCTGGGTAGGTGAACTTATCCACCGCGTTCAGTTGCTGTCCAGTGATGGTGATGACTGGTTCAACGTATGGCTTTCCCGGGGCTGGCTGGTGCATCACTTCAGTCTTTTTCGTATTGATTGTTAGCCACTCCCTGAGATGCAGATAAAAAGAAAGAACTGAAACAATATTTTCGTTTGCAGAGGATTCTTTCATAGCATCTGGTCTGTTCTGGTCTCAGCCAATTGATCACCGACAGCGAGTCTTAAGGAGATTTTGCATTATCAGCCAAGCATTTTCCCTTCAGCACTCCAGATTTGCCATCCAAGTTACTGCAGCATGTCGGGGATGCTATAAACTTGTGATGCTTTAAGGGCAAAATGATGGTGGCATGCATCATATGAGTCCTGGGCAGCCTTGTCGCTTCTTTGTGGTGGACAAGTCTCAAGCAATGACTGAGTATTCAGTTTCAAGCATCAGCTAGATCAAGGACCTCCATACCATGGATTTCATCATGGTTTGTGCTGTTCTGAAATTTTATGCAAAAAAAAAACAAAAACAGGCATCTCTTTTGCCTTTGCAGATATCATATCAGGGTGTTGATCAAATTTCTCATTTTACTGCAAAATGATGTCAGTGTATTCAGAGATATAATTTTGAGCTGTTGACTGTACAAGCTGTCAGATAGAAATCAGCTAGGGTTAGGTCATAATGATCTTGTGTATGCATGGCTTCTGCATTTTATTTGGGTGGATCTACATGTAACCTCTGTTCTTACTTCTTCTAGGTGTCTGAAGTACAGCTTGAATAGAATTATGATCTCTGGAGAGATAAGATATGATAATGTTGCTTATAGCCCAGCCGACCGCAAAGGGCCACATCAGGGCTGTCACCACGTTAAATGATCTCTGGAAGCTGAAATGAATCTGTAGATTCATAGATGTGTTGCTTCAATTCTCTCATCTTAGTTGTTAATCCATTTATCCATCAGCTTAAAATCATGCATAGTGTGTCTCAAAACTTAGCAGATGTGGTGTAGCGTATATGGACTAGTCCGCACGCAGTGACGCCCCTTGATGAAACTGAAACTGATGATGTGCATAGTACCAGATCTATGCATGCCCAGGAAAAGGCATGGTCCCAAGATTGATTCCTGGGGATTCCTGGTTTAACCTTGATGTGACTGGAGATCTGACCATCCACATCAACAGATTTCCTGTAACTGACCCATCTGGCATCCAGATGTTGGTAGCATTCCTGTTCCCATAGTGATGGAGCTTGTTGACCAACATAGAATGGCCCGCCTTATCATAGACCTATGCAAAGTCCATCACTAAATTTAGTAAAATGTCACCATGTCAGTATTGTCATTCTTTTCTGTTTTTATTTTGGTGTTGTCTCATCCTGGACACACACACATTCTCATACACTCATGCATGTGCAAGAGGATGTGCCTCTGTGCATGTGTGTGTGTGTGTGTGTGTGTGTGTGGTGTGTGTGTGTGTGTGTGTGTGTGTGTGTGTCTGTCTGTCTGTCTGTCTGTCTGTCTGTCTGTCTGTGTGTTCATATGGTCATAGTCAACTGAGTTACAAACAATGTGAGTAGTGTGAGGTGTGTATGTGTGTGTTGAAGAGAGAGAGAGGGTGAGAGAAAGAAGACAGACTTGGCCACAGACTGAGACTCTGGATCTAGTCTCCATAGTCAGCTGAGCTATGAACTTTCAGCTTGAACTGTGTGTATGTGTGCACGCGCACTCGCGCATGTGTGGAGAAATGTGTGTGTGTGGAGAAAATGTGTGAGTGTTTGTGTGTTTGTTTATACCTTGTTATGATCATAATCAACAGACTTATAAACAAAAGAATTGTGAGTGGTTTTTGTGTGCTTTCATTGTGTGTGTATGTAGATGATTTTAACCTGAGGATAAGGTGGGTTTAGCAGTCAATCTGCATATAGTGTGATTTGTACATGAGGTGTGTATGTGTGTGAGGGGAAGAGAGAGAGACAAAGAGAGAGAGACAGACAGACAGCCCCGATATGATCCCTTGTATTCAAATTGGCTATATATAATCAACATAGTTTATTCTGGTGAGTGTTTCTGTGTGTGTGTGTGTGTGTGTGTGTGTGTGTGTGTGTGTGTGTGTGTGTGTGTGTGTGTGTGTGCAGGCAGATACATTTGTGCATGTTAGGTTTGTTTGTTGGCCGTGTACATTATTTAAATGATGCTTAAACATGAATTAAGGGCTGTAAAAGGGAAACTTTCTTTAAAACCCAAAGTAACTTCACACACACACACACACACACACACACACACACACACACACACACACACACCGGCCCTGATGTGGCCCTTTGCGGTCGGCTGGGCTATAAGCAACATTATCTTATCTTACACAGACACACACACACAGACACACACACACACACACACACACACACACACACACACACACACACACACATGCACACACACACACACACACACACACACACACACAAAACACATGCACACGCACACACACACACGCACACACACACACACACATGCATAGAGAGCAGCCAGATGTGGCCCTTTGCGGTCGGCTGGGCTATAAGCAACTTTATCTTATCTTATGCATAGAGAGAGGGAACAACTTCATTTTAAAATGCACCACACACACACACACACACACACACCACACACACACAAAACACACACACACACACTTGAATTTTAACTTAATCTCTCCACCTCCTCTGAGATATGGGGGATGAAAAAAAAAGAGAAAAAGAAATAAAAGAAAGAAATTAGAATAGCAACAACATGAACATTTCGTAGTGGAAAAAACCCCCTTACACTCACACAAAAGTTCATCCTTAAAAATAAAAGCAAAATTTTTAAAAATTTTCCCATTTTTTATTTAAAAAACTTTGAAAGTTTTAAGAGTTTTGTTTTTTTTTTCCTCCAGACATCTTTTAGAAAGTGATAACAGATTTCTTTGCAAAATAAGAAGGCAAATACGTGTCAACATTTATTTTTTTGGGCCCCAAACCAAATTGAATTCATCTCCAGTACATTCATTTTTGCGTCTTAACATAGTGTTATGTCTCTCAAACCCATATTTTCTTCTCATTCAAGGGAGTTTTTGTGATCAAAATTTAAAATTTTAAAATCGTTTGGGGAGAGACAAAACATTCATGTTTTTCTCGTTAGAATGAACTTTTATTATACCTCTGTAACAGTAGGATTTCCCGGGGGATACCCCCCACCATAAATGTTTGAATTATTTTTAAATGATTTGTGAATATTCAGAAAATTTTCCATGAAATAAAAGCTGTGTGTCCAAGTGTGTCATACCACTTTCATTTAGAATCAACTTTTACAAATTCTTCCCAAAGGGTTTGTTTTAAATTCCTAGTTAATAACGAAAAGAACATACATACACAAACACACAGAGGCACTGCACCAACACCAAACACCAACACACACACCCACACACACACACACACACACACAATTGAGGGGCCCAGTGTGCACACCCACACACACACACACAACACACACACACCCACCACACCCCCAACCACACCACCCCCCCCCCCCCACCCCACAACACACAAACCACCCCCCCCCCCCCCACCCCAAAACCACACTGGGGGATCCTCACTCTTCTTTTCCTCCCCTCTCTCTCTCTCTCTCTCTCTCTCTCTCCTCTTCTCTTCCTCTCCTCTCCTCCCCCTCTCTCTCTCTCTCTCTGCCACTCGTCTCTTCCCTCTTGTTACATACACACATAGCAGAAAAAAGACTGAAGTGCATAGTCATAAAAAAAATACCACACATGCCTTCTCTCCACTGACACTGCACCACAACACACCACAACACAACACACACCAACACACACACACACACACACACAACACCAACAAGCTGACAGAGAGGGAGAGAAGAGAAATGGTCAATAATAGATACATACAAAAGAGTAGTTCTTAAAAGGGGATTCTTTTACAGGGAGACAGAGAGTGAAACGAGAAATACGTGGCATGCCCACACCACCACACCACACACACACACACACACACACCACTCACACACACACACACACACACACACTCCCCCCACACACCACACAACACACAACAATTTACACTCAAGGGAGGCAGGCCTGTCGCCCTGTCTCATTTTTCTTCTCTGTCTCTGTCTCTTTTTCTTCTTGCTGTCGTCTCCTCTCTCTCTCTCTCTCTCTCTCTCTTCTCTCTCTCTCTTTTTCTCTTGTTTCTCTTTCTTTTTCCTGTTGCGTCTCTCCTTGCCTTCTGTTCTCTGCTCTGTCTCTGTTCTCTCCCCTCTCTCTCTCTTCCTCTCCCTCTTCTCTCTCTCTTTGCCCACATGCCTACATAGATAGACAGACTGACGCTTATTTTTTGTAAAAATACAAAAATCGTGGTACACAGCACGCGCAGGCTGCACGCACCACACAACATGAAACACCACGCACGCAGCAGCACGCAGCAGCCGCACGCACGCCACCCAACCACACACCAACACACAACACACCACACACCACACACACACAGATAAATAAGTAAAAGGACATAGAGATTGATAGTTATACACGAGAGAAGAGGAAACCAAGAGCGAACAAGTGTGATTACCACACATGATTATGTGCTGGTACACACATACCATCCACACGCAAGCACGCACACGCACACACACCCCACACATGCACAGCTCTTGCCCCCCCCTCCCTGCACAAACTTAAACCCACCATCCCCTGTGAGGTTTTGGAAACAAGGGCCCGGGGCTGTGGCACACATTCAGGAGAGAGAGGCTGGGGTGGTTGATCACAGTGAAACACCACCAATTGGTACACATGTCATTAATGTTTAATTATGTCTTTCCCCGCCGGGGTGTTTTCACCTTTTTGCCTAATTTAAATTTAATCAATCACAAAATTCAGACAGTTTTTGCTCGAGAGTTTGTGGGAACCTAAAGGGGGATGTGAACTAAGTTACAAAATTAAGAGTGAAGTTTGTGCTGTGTGATACCCAAGAGTGTAAAAAGGCTTCTGTAAACCTGACTAAAATTTTGGCAGGCTTTGGTTTCATAGTGTAGAAAATTTTTTGAATGTAGTACAAACTTCATTCATTCTTTTGTGGTATGTTTACTGTGTAGTTATCTCTGTAATAAAGGGATTTTATATTCCCATTTATCTAAATTGCCTTCAGTATAAAAATTGTTTGTTATGTTTACGATGTAAATCATTTCTATGTCCCCATCAATGACAATGGTTGTCACTGTTCTGTGTGTTGTTAATTATAATGTTTGCTTTTGTGTGAATTTGTTTTTTTGCGGTATGAATCTTACTTTCTTTCTCTGAATCAAATTGTTTTATGTCTGAAATGTAATAAGCTGCTCTCCCACAACGCAACAACATTCTCTCTCTGTGTCTCTGTCTGTCTGTCTGTCTGCTCTCTCTCTCTCTCTCTCTCTCTCTCTCTCTCTCTCTCTCTCTCTCTCTCTCTCTCTCTCTCTCTCCCCTCTCTCTCTCTCTCTCTCTCTCTCTCTCTCTCTCTCTCTCTCTCTCTCTCTCTCTCTCTCTCTCACCCTCTCTCACCCTCTCTCTCCCTCTCCCTCTCTCTCTCTCTCTCTGTGTCTGTCTCTCTCTCTCTCTATCTTCCTTGGCTTGATTCTAAAGTTCACCATCATTAGTGTGATTTTTCTGTAAGCGACTATTTTCTGATCCCTGTATTACAGTAAAGGCATGCAGCACATTTCTTTTCAGTGATGATGTCTAACACTATAACAGTGTGCATGTGGTTTATTTTCATTACGTGAATCCCAGCACCATTTGATTACTACTTTTCTCTGAATTGGATTAATGTGTGTGTGCCAGTTTTGCAGGGGTTTTTTTTTTTTTTTTTTTTTTTTTTTTTGGGGGGGGGGGGGGTATGCATATGTTCTCATAGACAACCTTGGTTTATAAGTTGTATCTAAAGTACTATAAGTTGTATCTAAAGTACTATAATACTGGGGGGCGGGAGAGGGGGGGGGGGGGGGGTTGAAGGATTCATTCATGTTAACTCAAACTTGAAAGTGGCTGTTTGGAGTGGGAATGGAGCCCCTGGGCCTTAGACCACAAGCCTAAAGCCTCACCCTCAGGTCCAACCAGGCCTCCCGATGCACACATATATTTTCCTATCCCAATTGATTTTTTATCAAGAATTATTACCAGGGAATGTTAACTGTAATCATGTTGATTCTCTTGAATGTTATGGGCCACTTGTGGGCAGTAGGCCAAGGCTTGTATTCTCATTGGAAAGACTGAAAATCAAGCTGAGGCTACCAGCGATGCTATAGGCTGAACAGGAAGGGCAATGGAGAAATGAAGCTGACCTGCCGTGTCTATGATGATGACAAAATAAACTCCTAGGACCTCTTGGTTCTCAGAGGGGCACATTCTCTCTTAAAAATAAATTAGGGCTGTAAAAGGGAAACTTTGAAATTCAAAACCCTAAGTAACTTCACACATGCACGTGCATGCATGGACGCATGCACACACACACATGCACGCACACACGCACGCACACGCACACACACACACACACACACACACACACACACACACACACACACACACATACACACTAACGCACACACACACACGCACACACTAACGCACGCACACACACAAACACACACTCACACACACACACACACACACACACACACACACACACACAATGCTGACAAAATAAAATCCTGGGACCTCTTGCTTTTTCAGAGAGGCACATTCTGTGCACATATTATCTTTGTACTTTGTTTGATAATTGCTGGTGTGCTGATTGCCCAAACTGAATGAGGAGTTGGAAGTTCTTATAGATTTTGGCTCCAAAATCTAAATGATTGACTTATCAGACATTAATGGAAAGAACACCAGGTGTCATTTTTGCCTTGGTAGTACATATATGAAACTGAGAGCAAATCTATACTCGCACAATTTTCTTCATATTTCTTGAGTTCTAATAATAACAGTTACAAAGTTATGTGAGAACAGAATTCTTGAAACTGTGTTTGTGTTACAGTTTGAGAAAACATGTTAGACTCAATTTTCTGTCATGTATGCAGTCAGATTTTCTGCTGATAACTGATAGTATATTTTGTAATTTGGACAGAGTATATTTTGTAATTTGGACAGAGTATATTTTGTAATTTGGACAGACGACATGGAAATGCTCGTACTGACACTGATATTTCTTTTTTCCCCTTTGCTCAGATCATGGTGATTTTGACGCTGTGTGGAGGCAGCACTGCCAGGATGAAGATGTCCTGGCCATGTACGCCCAGTCCATGAAATCACTGGCCGAAGACCACTGGACAAAAAACGCCAAAACTCGCATGACTGGTGCAGAGACACCATCAATGAGTATTTTCGCGGTGGTGGTTTGAAGAAAGTGCTGGACAAGGAGATCAAACGGCGATTGCGAGAAACAGAGAGTGGACCAGAGGGACCTTGACAAAGGCAGCCTGAGTGCGGAAGGAAGCACCCCTAACAGGGCTGCTGTTGTCAGTGAACAAGCCACTTACGCAGGCAGTGTTGGACCTCAGCAAAGATCTGACAAAAGCAAAGGAGCCATGGGAAGTGGAGAACTGGCAGAAAAAGCGTGATGAATCCAGAGCAGGCAGAGGTGACAGCATGTATCGGTAAGTACAGACTTGGTCTCGCAGAGCATAAGATGAGACATTAATAAGAGAAAGAAAAATAGTTACCAGTAGAGTCGTAGTCTACCATCTCTCTCTCTTTCGCTTGCTCTCTCTCTCTCTCTCTCTCTCTCTCTCTCTTCTCTCTCTCTCTCTCTCTCTCTCTCTCTCTCTCTCTCTCTCCACACACACACACACACACACACACACACACATATATATATTATATATATATATATGTTTGTATATGTGTGTGTATATATATGTATATGTGTGTATATATATATATATATATATACACACACACACATGTTTTTCTGCTTCCAGTGGTACTTTCAGGAAAGTGGACACAACTACAAGTTGAAATATGAACCTGAAAGTACCACTGGAAGCAGGAAGAAAAACAGAAAGAGGAAAATAACCTGGTACAACCCACCATATGACGGTAGAGTGAAAACCAACATTGGCAAAGAATTCTTCAAAATACTAACAGAATCGTTCCCGAAAGACCATACACTTTTCAAAATATTCAATAGGAACACTATCAATACTATCTTACTCTTGTATGCCAAATCTTAAAAAAATAATTGATGCTTCAAACAAAAAGAAAACCAACGTCAAAACGAGGGTGA
>CM031604.1:71163654-71165576 GCA_018398815.1 Conus ventricosus
TGTGTGTGTGTGTGTGTGTGTGTGTGTGTGTGTGTCACTCTGTGTGTGTCACTGTGTGTGTGTGTGTGTGTGTGTGTGTGTGTGTGTGTGTGTGTGTGTGTCACTCTGTGTGTGTGTTTGTGTGTGTGTGAGAGAGTGACTGTTCATGTTGCTTTTGGTGATTCTTTTGTGGATCAGTTCTGATTTTGACTTTGACAGAGTATGACAGTCTGTGTTTGTGCATATGAAAATGGGCATGAATGTTGTATTACGACTGATTGTATTTGATTCTTCTGTATCTGTGAGGAAGGATCATAATTATGATAATTGGCATTCAAAAAGAAAAAGGAAACAAAAATGTTTTTTGTTTTATTTTTCATGCCATTTATGGATTACTCCCAAACTGTACCTTCCAGCTTCTCCATCCAAACTATACTCATCCTTGCAGTGTTCGAAACCAGCACGACTGCAAAACTGAGTGAAGATATGTTTATTTAAAGATGTCAAAGGGCAACCGCACGAACCCACAGAGGAAACCTGACTGCGCTGTCGCGAGTCACTTCAGTTGTGTTCAAGTGGTGACTATGTGATCTATTCTGTTCAGGATATGCAGGACATCACTGTTAACCTCCATCCTGATGGCGGTGACTACTTAGTCGGTGGAACTGAATAAGTCTCCCGAGGCGGCCGTAAAGACGAAACAGTCTTGTGCGCTTGCACACAGGCCACTGTTTTATACCCATTCTTATCTTTTAAAAGGTGAAGCTCCGTGGTGCATTCCATGTCATGTTCACTCACAGTGAAACACATTCTTTTAGATGGTTGGGCCTTGCATTGATGTAAGACATAAAGACTTTACAGCAGAGACTCCATGAAAACCCTGTTCAGAGATGTCCACATGACGTGATCTTTGAGTTTCTGAAAGAGATCAACATTTTTCATCGATCTAGGATTTTACGGAAGAAAGAAGTTTAACGAAGTTTTGGTACGCTTTTAGAAGATGTGTTTTAAGAGATGTGTGAAAGTTGGGGTTTTGGGGGCGGGGAGGGGGGGGGGGGTTGTTTGTTTGGGGTTTTTTTTTGCTGATGACTTGTGAGTTGAATTTAACATGGTGACAGCCCTGATATGGCCCATTGCCATCGGCTAGGCTATAAGCAAATTACCTTCCTATCTTGAATAAGTCTCCCTTTCAAACCCTTTCAAGGACAGTCTGCATGAACTTGCTGACGCTAATGTAGTGACATATCACAACAGGTGTGACGGTGTCATGTGAGTAGCTCACATCAAGGCATGTGATGCTCCATCACATGTAGTTAGTGATATGAATCATTTCCCATGCCACAACTAAAAAGGAAGAATATTCATGGGCTTGACTAGTGTAGCAGGCGTCCCCAAATAATTGTGAGAATGACTCATTAAAGAAACAAATGTGGTCATTGGGTGAAAGTGACCACTGAGAGATAGTTTAATAAGGGCTGGTAAGGTGCTGGTCAGTGTTTTGAACACTGAGTATGCACTCACTAGGAGGAGGGAGGAAAGAATCAGTTTTAGCCAGCAGATGGCCTAGAGACTCGAACTGTCAGGACGCTGGTCCTCACTGCTGACCAGTCATTACCAGGTGAGCATAGATAGTTGGGGAAAGCTAAGGGAAAACCTAAAGAAAGAGAAAGAAAGAATTCATAATTAAGTTGGGAAGCAGGTACTTACACGAACTTATTCGTGTTTCAGCCTTCGCCCTTCACTTTTCACCCCGTGAGGTGGTTTAAAGATGGCCATGGTGTGGGGAACACACCGGTAGTTCAGCCCCAGCAATTAAAGACTCCAGGGAGAGGAGTTGGAATTCTCATCTCTCCAGTGACAGGAGAAGTCGAGGGAGAGGAGTTGGAACTATCATCTCTCCATGAAGGAGAACGAGGGGGAGGGAATTAAGAAAAAAATTTTTT
>CM031604.1:71166576-71191576 GCA_018398815.1 Conus ventricosus
TTACTGGGCCCAAACCCCTGCACCATCCAGCTTCTCCATCCACAACTATACTCTCCTTGCAGTCTCGAAACAGCAGACTGCAAAAACTGAGTGAAAGATCTGTTTATTTAAAGATGTCAAAGGGCAACCGCAGAACCCACCAGAGGAAACCCTGACTGCGCTGTCGCCAAGTCACTTCAGTTATGTTCAAGTGGTGACTATGCTGATCTGTTCTGTTCAGATATGCAGGACATCACCTGTTAACCTCCATCCTGATGGCGGTGACTACTTAGTCGTGGAACCGAATAAGTCTCCCAAGGCGGCCGTAAAGACGAAACAGTCTTGTGCCGCTTGCACACAGGCCACCTGTTTTATACCCATTCTGGTCTTTTAAGAGGTGAAGAAGCTCCGTGGTGCATTCCATGTCATGTTCCACTCACAGTGAAACACATTCTTTTAGATGGTTGGGCCTTGCATGATGTAAGACATAAAGACTTACAGCAGACTCCATGAAAACCCTGTTCAGAGATGTCCCATGTGACATGATCTTTGAGTTTCTGAAAGAGATCAACATTTTTCATCTGATCTAGGATTTTACGGAAGAAAGAAGTTTAACGAAGTTTCTGGTACGCTTTTAGAAGATGTATTTTAAAGAGATGTGTGAAATTTGGGGGTTTTGGGGGGAGGGGGGGTTGTTTGTTTGGGTTTTTTTGCTGATGACTTGTGAGTTGATTTTAACATGGTGACAGCCCTGATATGGCCTTTTGCGGTCGGCTGGGCAATAAGCAACATTACCTTTCCTATCTTGAATAAGTCTCCCCTTTCCAACCCTTTCCAAGGACAGTCTGCATGAGCTTGCTGACGCTAAATATAGTGACATATCACAACAGGTGTGACGGATGTGGAGTTGAAAGCAAAAAAACAACCGAGGTCATTATCGGCCAGAGCATGAAGTGCCATGGATTTTTATTTACTTTTTTTTAAATAATATATAATCAACAGAAATGGTGAAGGTGATGTTGTGTCTTTCCATTTTCGTCAGAAACAATGCTGTATTCCATTCTCAGCAGCATCAACCAAATCCAGAAGCTACAGATGCTGGTAGTGTTGTTCAGGAAATTTACATAACACCGTCAGTGTCAGAGGGCAGATTCATGATGTGAATGAAACGGAACTGTGGTCTTTCCATCTGAGCCCGTAGCAAACTTGGCAAGAACTAGCTTGGGCAGAAAAATCCTATAATGTAGGTGGGGGAAGGGGCTGGGGGGAGTGACAAGTGACACCTGCTTGCCTCTGTGCTCCAATATTTGAAGTAGAAAAAAAATATACCAAATGACAAAATGAAAAGAAGACATAGAAGAGAAGACAGATTTTGTAACACACCTAAGTTATGACAGTGTTTGTGTCCCCTCATCCTATTCATCCTCGTTTTCATCATGGAGAACTGAGTTAAAGAGTTCCCCTCCCCTCCCTCAGCCCCCTCCATACACTCTCCTCTGCTTGAAAAATGTGCCTTTGTAAACTGAAATTGTGGGGGGGAGGGGGGGGGGTTGTTGTTTTTTGGGGGGTGCAATATAAGTATCAGTTCAGGCCGGCCTCCCAATCCAAATTCTACCAGTAACACTGCACACACACACACACACACACACACACACACACACACACACACACACACACACACACACACACATACGTATGTATAATGATGATAGACTGCCCTGACTCGCACACATCCCCCCTACCACCACCACCTTTTTTATGCCCAACTCGGTCTCTGTCTTATTTTCCTGGACTTTGTTTCACAGTCACAGTCTGTTTATATTTATCTGTCTGTCTGTGTGTCTGTCTGTCTGTCTCTCTCTCTCTCTCTCTCTCTCTCTCTCTCTCTCTCTCTCTCTCTCTCTCTCTCTCTCTCTCTGTGTGTGACCCAACTCTCACTCTTTCTCTCTCTCTCTCTGTCTTTCTCTCTCTCTCTCTCTCTCTCTCTCTCTCTCTCTCTCTTCCTGACTCCACTTAGTCTCTCCCTTAGCAGTTTGTATCCACCTTAGCAGTGCTTCTGTCTCATTCTTTCTTGGAATCTCTCTCCCTCCATCACACCCTCCCTCCCTCCCCCCCCCCTCTCTCTCTCTCTCTCTCTCTCTCTCTCTCTCTCTCTCTCTCTTCTCTCTCTCTCTCTCTGACCGAACTAATGGTCTCCCACAATATCCGCTGTTTGTCTGCTCTGTCACTCTGTCATTTTCTCATGGAGTGTCTGCCTTATGAATATTCTCTCTCTCCCTCTCCACCCCCACCTCTCTCTCTCTCTCTCTTCTCTCTCTCTCTCTCTCTCTCTCTCTCTCTCTCTCTCTCTTTCTCCTCCTCTCTCTCCTTCCCTCCCTCCCTCCCTCCCTCCTCCTCTCTCTCTCTCTCTCTCTCTCTCTCTCTCTCTCTCTCTCTCTCTCTCTCTCTCTCTCTCTCTCTCTGTACGTTTGTCTGCTGAGAGCAATCATGTCATGCTTTACCTCCAGTAAATTAGTCAAAATTCCAGTGCTTCCTGGATAGTTGGGTGCGGACAGTTCGCAAGGGACAAGCTGAAGGACAATGTCAGCCGAACCTTTGTGTTTTAGACAGAAATGTGTTTCTTTTCTGTGGATTTATATGAACTTTATGTTTCGTCTGGCCCAAGCCACTGTTGTGATTCCGACCTTGAGACTTCCAGCGAAACGTGCCGGTGTCTTGGCAGGTTTGCTCCCCTCTCGGTTTTCTTCATGGATATTCTGCAGCTTTGTTGAGTTGACTTCAGGACCTGTAGCAAAAAAGGGGGACACTTTTTAGCGCCAGTCAAGACTTTGGAGTTTTTCCGACTGTAAACAGAGCCACTGTGTCCGCTGCCTCTCCCAAACAGGGTGCCCTTCCGTCTTTTGTGAACACGCCAGTTCCGTCAGACATGGTAAAAACATTGTCTGAAATGAATGGTCCCCAAAGCTCAAAGATGGACCTGATTAGGGAGGACATGAAAGAGCTGTGTAAGGACTACGGTGCGCTGAGGAAAAGATGGACGAGTTGAAAGAGGGAGTGGGCACGCTGAAAGAGGAACGACAGTCTAGGAAGGTATACCATCGAAGACCTTGGCAAAAGATTGGATGATCTGGGAGGTAGTTTGGAGAAGAGGGACGGGGAGACCAGTGAGTAGTATGTTGCAGGACCTGATCACAAGCTCGAACCAAAGATAGTTCGCCCTACGGAGCGTACAGTCTTTGCTCGAACTGTCTCAGAACTTCAAGTTCGACGGAATCCTCAAAACCGGTTAAGCTTCAAGCATACGGTACAGTCATAGCCAGATGCACCTTCTTCAAGGTTAAAGCAAAAATCTTGAGCGCTAGAAGGAAATTATAAGGCTTGAGGTCACTGTCGGTGACGACTTCTGTGCGGGAGTGCGTTAGATAAGTCGCAGACTGGCTCTTCATCGAAGGACAAGATGAAGGAAGAATGACGGCCTTCAGTGGTTTTTGATCATCTGATAGTTTACGGAAGAAAGTTCCGAATGGGTCACGGTGACAATCTTGTTGAACCCAAGTTACGGTCGGGCTTGCCCTTTTTCAAAACGTAGCTAGCATACTGGTCCAGCATTTAATGTAAACAGTTCGATGCATTTGTTAGATTCGGAGTCTGCTGGCTAATTCGTGCATTCAAACAAATAAATGCATATCACTGTCAGCGGCTACAATTTGCGCGTGCATTAATGGGGCACGGAGATTTTACCAGACTGACCGTGTGAGCTCAGGCCGTCGTAGTGTCGGCGACAGCTTCGTTTAGCAAGACCGACTGTTTGTAGAGCGTCGACCTAAGTTGCACGTACAGTGAAAGAAAAAGACTAAGGGCACTGACCATGCTGATGGTGTGTGCTTGGGTCGTTGTTGTGGCAATGACAGTGTCGATGTTGAAGCAAGCTCTGCTTCCAATCATGTTTTATGTAGCGATAAAAATGTCAGTGACAATTATGATGGTGCGTTTATTGTAGTAATGCCAAGAGAATTTCTCCTATACGCAGACCCGTAAGGACTACTGTTGCAAAAAAAAAATAGTTTCAACATTCCAAGACATTGCTTGAAAAAGAAGGTGTAAAGTTTTATCCAGATGACGCCATTACTGACACTGTAGAAGAAGACAATAATGAGAACAATTATGCTTTTAATCGCTCTGTCTCTAAAGAGGGAGGGAGTTCTTGCATTTAAGAAACTGAAACTTGGAAAATCTATTGGACCAGATGAAGTAATTGCTAAACTTCTCAAGTTGGAATGTGATGACATTCTCTCTCTCTCTCTCTCTCTCTCTCTCTCTCTCTCTCTCTCTCTCTCTCTCCTCTCTCTCTTCAACATTTTTAATGTTTTGTTTTACCAAAAAATTAGAGCGTACTATTGTAACATGAGGGGTGTCGTGTGTAAATAACCCTAGTAACTATAGAGGCATTGTTTTGAGTGACGTTAGCAGTGAGAGTTTTTGAGGCACTGGCATGAACATTAGGATTCAAGCATTGGTCGAAGAGAATGACATACCTGCAGACATACAATCAATACATGCAGGATTTTAAACAGGTTACTGCACAATGGACCACGTGTTCACGCTGATGGCTCTAGTGCAGAAATAGTTCGCTGCAGACCAAAAACGTTTTGTAGCTTTAATTGATTTCTAAAAGGCTTGTCCTATTTTGTGGAGAGTGAATTAAGATTACAAAAGATGCTTAAATGTGTCAAGAGCATGTACAATAATGTGAGAGCTGGAGTAAAAAGAAAATGAGAACAGACTGTCTGATGTTATAAACCGCACTAAGCAGGGAGATATATATGTAGCCCTATTTTGCGTCCTTTATTTGTAAATGAATTAGCTCCGGAAGTTGGGAACGAAACACACAGTGGAAGTTGCTTTTGAAATATTCATCTTACTGTTGGCTGATGGTATGATTTAAATGTCTGAAACTGTCGCTAATCCGTAAACCCACGTAAACAGTTCGTGAAATGCTGCTTTCAAACTGGATCCATATATTTCGATAAAAGTAATATAATATAATATATCTTCAGAAAAGGAGGATATTTAGCTTCTGGAAAATGATGGGCTTATAATGGAGTTGTAATGCCTGTCTGTAAATGTCTTTGTGTGTATTTCTCGATGAAATAGTTTCACAGGTGCATGTAGAGATTTAAACAAGTCGTAGAAAGAACGTCTTGCGGAAGATGTTTTATGCTTCAAAAGAAAGTCATTGGAAATCCTCTTAAAGTTTTCTTCTTCTTTTTTATTTTTTTTTATGCAGAACCACAGGCCATTGTTTATTATGAGGCGTAAATGTGGGGTTTTGAAAAGGCTGCTAAACATTGCGAAGAGATTCATATTTGTGACCAGAAACACTTTCTTGGTCTAGACAAACGTACAGACAGACAGATAGATTGCTAGATGTATGTCTCAGTGTGTATTACGTCAGGTAAACCTTGACATGGCAGGTGATAAGTATCGACAAGATCTTTCCAATACGAATTTTTTTAACTTTTTTTTTTTTTTACTGCGAACGTCAGTGCCATTGCGCCTTAAATGGTTATTGGTGTACACTATTCACTCCAGCAACACTCACCTAGCCAGACGCGATAACGAGGTCATACGTGATCTAGTCGGTGAATTGAGCGGGAGGAGGGGGCGGAGGCGGAGGGATAACGATCGCTCCCAGTCGAATTACTGACGTTTGGTTGCTTGTCTGCTCTGCCGCCAACGCTTGGAGTGTGACAGTCCCGTGATGATTTATACGTCGGATTGCTTGGAACTGGGACTAACGGGTTAACTTCTTGCCCTGCATTCATAGTTACCTCAGTTTCGATTTCCGATCCACGTCTGTGCCCTTGGTGAGTCGTGTCGAGGTCATCGACATCTTGCAAGTTCATGGGGACTGGTGCAGGACGGATGGCCTGTGGAGGGGGACGCTCACTTTCGCTGGCACGGCGACGAAGCAGACATTGTCGTCAGTAGGGGCTAAGCAGGTGGTGTCCTGCGGAAGATGGCTGAGAACAGGCACCACTGAACATCACCATGGTGACTCAACAGTGGTGCAGTGTCTCCTGTGGTGAGTTCCCTGGTGGAGACTTGACACTGACTCACCCTGTGGATTGCCGGTGCAGGGGGCTGCGACAGCACAAGCCACAAAAGAAAAGAAAAGAAAACTACAGATTATTAAAATAACTTTTCATACTTTCATCCATTTTCAGTTTTCCATAATTCTGTCTTAATGCTTGTTTGATATTAGGGATGGACCTGGGCAAAATCATGCGACGTAACAAAAAATCTCGGTGATGTTGGCAGAGAGATATCAGAGTTTTGTGAAATAGGACAAGGTCCAGCGAGGAGGCCGCCTGGTTTTTGGAGCTCCCGTTTTTAAATTCATTTTACATCTTTTACGCCTTACATCTTTTACTCATACGAGTAACCGTGAATTTTAATAATCAGCATTGTTGGCTGTTGGTAGTTTAACGCTAATTTTTTTTTTTAACGAAATTTTGTTTTAAACCCTTTCAGGTAAGGTGAGTCTTTCTTATTTGGCTTTTCAAGATGGCTACCGGCGTGTTGTTCCTCGGCTTCGTTAAAAGTTTTTCTATTTTACCTTGCTGTTTCCACATGTGACAGGAACAACAATATCCCTAGCACTCAGTTTAATTTTGAAATTTTAGATGTAGACGACGCCTTTAGTTCCATTTTTGCAGGTTTTAAAACTTTGTGCAACCTGAACCATGTTAGCCTCCTGTGTACACCTGTGCCGAGTACTGTTCTCACGTCTGTTACTAGGCCCAGATTTGAACCCCTGATTTCAATTAACATCAGAAATAGTACAGTGATAAGGAATTGTTTGAATAAAAGAGTTAGACATAGAGGAGTTAAATCATGGCTTTTAAGCCTTATCCTGCTATCGGGAGACATTGAACTTAATCCTGGTCCGTCCACCAAAGTAAAATATCCATGCGGAGTTTGCAATTTGAGAGTCACATGGAAACATAAAGCAGTTGCCTGTGACGTCTGCAATACATGGTATCACACTAAATGTATGTTATTAAACTCAGCAGTTTATGAAGCATTATGCAATAGTGATATATCTTGGACTTGTTTTACCTGCGGGCTTCCAAACTTTAGTTCGAGACTTTTTGAAGATTCTATTGAAGACTGCAGCTCAGAAAGCAACCGTTTTGACCCTATCTCACCAGACCGACCCCAAAAGAAAACTTGAAATTTTGTCCTAAGTTTGCATCCACCCCTGATTCTAAAACTGATAAAATCCCAAATCATAAAGTGCAACTGAACTCCAAATCATTAAGAGAAAAAGATAAACTTAAATGCATAGTCGTAAATTTTCAATCTCTTATCAAGAAAAAGGAAGAACTCAGTAATTTAGTCACCGAAAAAAACATTGATGTTGTAATTGGAACAGAAACTTGGCTAGAAACTGGAACATCCAGCAGTGAACTTCTAATGGAGGATTTTGATATTTATAGAAAGGACAGACTTGGAAAAAGAGGTGGGGGAGTCTTGATTGCCATTAGGAAGAACTTAGCCAGTGAGTTTTTATATCAAGGCAAAAATAGTGAAAGTTTATTTTGTAGGATTAATTTTAAGAATAAGAGACCTGTCATTGTTGGATCAGTTTACAGACCTCCAGACTCAGATGAAATGTATGTTCGTCTATTTGCAGAGACATTTCTAACATTGTTTTGGCCAATAGGAAGGCAATATTATGGATTGGTGGAGACTTTAACTTACCAGATATTGATTGGGGTGAAGATGCCATACTTGGTAATCAATACAGTAAAAATATTAATACTCAGTTTTTTGATACCACCAAAGACCTAGGATTAGTGCAGTCAGTTGAAGCACCAACTCGTGGTAAGGCATTCCTGGATTTATTTTTTACCAAATGTCCAGGCGCTTTAGGCAATCAGAATTAATTGCAGGCCTGGGTGATCATGACATAATTCTCTTAGAGAGCAACTTTCAACCCTTTCGAAGAAAACCCCCTAAACGTACCATCAGACTCTGGAACCAAGCAGATTTACCAAAATTGCGCAGGATACTCATGATTTCAGTTGTCTTTTTTTGGAGGTCCCATAGTGTTAAAGATAATGTCAGTGACCTTTGGAAGTGTATAAAAACTAACTTGGAATTTATTATGGATGACAACATACCTACTAAAATAACTTTAAGCAAGAACCACCAGCCATGGATTACTACAAAAACTAAACGTTTGTTGAGAAGGAAACATCGTTTCTTTAAGAAATTGAAACTACATCCTAATTCAGAAAGATTACTGGTTAGGTATAAACATATTAAGAGAAGGTGTCGGAGAGAATGTAGGCTTACTCACTCCAATTATGTTAATTCAATGATTTCAGAAGGTGATCATCAAAAACAAGAAATTATGGTCTTACATAAGGAGTAAGAGACAGGACAACATTGGGATTCCAGACCTGAGAAACAACCAGAATAACCTAATACAGGACCCTGAAGGGAAAGCAAATTTACTAAACAAGCAGTTTTGTTCAGTTTTCTAAAAATCCCAAACCTTTAATTAACGTTAGACTAAAGGATGATGATAAACTCTCTGAAATGCAAAACATCAAAGTAAACAAAGCAGAGTATTTAAGTTACTGACCAACATCAATGAAAACAAAGCTACTGGTCCCGATGGCGTTCCTGGCAAGCTCTTAAAATTATCTGCCAATGAATTAAGTGAGGTATACCAACTACTGTACCAAGCTTCACTGGACCAGGGAGTAATACCTGATGAGTGGCGAGATGCGAGCATTGTTCCCTTATTCAAAAAGGGTGACAAAACAAAAGCAGAGAACTATAGACCTGTATCTCTTACATCCATATCAGCTAAACTACTTGAACACATAATATATAGTAGCATAATGGACCATCTTGACAAATATGACTTCTTAAATAACGCCCAGCATGGTTTTAGACAGCGAAGGAGTTGTGAGACTCAACTTATAACTACTCTCATGATTTTAATAACTGTCTTAACAACAGACAGCAAATAGATGCAATTTTATTAGACTTTTCTAAAGCCTTTGATAAGGTTGACCATGAGGGCCTGCTGCTTAAATTAGAACACATCGGCATTGGCGGTTCTTTGCTAAAATGGGCTAGATCATTCCTCGTTGGGAGAACGCAGAAAGTTGTTGTGGAAGGGTCGTCATCCCATTGTAAACCAGTCTTGTCAGGTGTACCACAGGGAACTGTTCTGGGGCCCTTGTTTTTCTTAATTTATATAAATGACATAAGTAGAAATCTCTCTCCTGGAACTACTATAAGGCTTTTTGCAGATGACAGCTTGGTATATAGAACAATCAGAAGCAAGAATGATACACGCATTCTACAAGAAGATCTAAACGCTTTACAAGAGTGGGAAAGAACTTGGAAAATGGGATTTCATCCCCAAAAGTGCCAAGTGTTGCGTATATGTAACAAACGCTCACCAATTAGATCAGATTATTCTATCCATAATACTATTCTTAAAGAAACTAATGCTGCAAAATATTTAGGCGTGATTATAGATAGTCGTCTCAAATGGAAAGAACACTACAATTTAGTATGTAAGAAAGCAAATAACATCTTAGCTTTCTTATACAGGAATATCAATGACTGCCCCCAGAAGGTTAAAGACGACTGCTACAAAACACTGGTTAGACCAGTACTGGAATATGGTTGCTCAGTTTGGGATCCTTACCATCTAAAGGACATTGATAACCTCGAAAAGATTCAGAAGAGAGCAGCACGGTTCGTAACAGGGAACCACATCAGAGAAAAGGGGAATACTAGGAAGAACATGAGGAAATTAGAATGGAAACCCTTAGAAGAGAGAAGAGCTTTTATCAAACTTAACATCTTCTTCAAAGGCAGAGCTAAAGTAATTGATATTCCAATGGAACAACTAGTATTGAATAAAAGTAGCACCAGGAGTGGCGGTCAATGTTATACCATACCTGCATCAAATGTTGACAGCCACTTACATTCATTTTATCCTAGTTCTGTACGGCTGTGGAACTCACTGCCGGGTGCCATCAAGATTGCCACAAATGCAATCTCATTTAAAAAAACAAATTGATATGACAGTTTTGAGATCTGCATATTGACGATTTTCTATTTTAACTTCCCCAGATATTTTACTGTTACCTGGGCCTAAATTTGGCCATTGCTTTTAACTTCTTGAATATCGAGTGCGACCCCTTGTTGCCAAATTTGCTCCAGGGGCCAACAGTCTGAGTCGCACTATTTTATGCTATTTTATTTTACTTTTTAACATGCGCGCTGGTGACCTACTCGTTTTTGAGTGAACCAGAAGAAAAAGAAACACCCGAAGGTGCTGGGGAGGACCAGAGAAGCACTGTCTTCGCCTGCCTTTAGAGCAGTCCTGTACCACCCTTGGAGGCCTGCGCTGTGTTGACGATGGGTACAGGCAGGAAGAAGAAGAAGAAGACATATATATTTGTGTCAAGTTTTATGAAAGGCTAAATGGGACGGCTGTAGTTTGTGCTGATGTTCAGCGGTCAGTCTACATCTGAGCTTGGTGGGTATGAAAGGCGTGTGTGTAGATGTAGACATTGTTATTGATAATGTTTATTCTGTCTAGAAGTAAGTTTTTTGTTTGTTTGTTTGCCCACGTACACAGTGTCCAGTAGATGTACGCATTGGGCGAAGTGCTCAGAGTTGACCGATAGTTAGAAGACCCTCTGTGCAGCCAGAAGATCCCTTTTTGTTGCACATAGAAGTCTGTCACTATGGACTCTAGTCTTAGACGTCTGTGCTGCGTCGATTTGTATTATTCAGGTTCTTTCCCCCACGTCACTGACCGAGAAGACTGGTAGGGGGTCATTTGGTTTCTGCGTAGGAGAATGTGACGGTGACATCCACTACTATACGTCGTTGAGGTATCTTCCTTCTTTGTGTTCCTTTCTTTTTATTTCTGTACTCTGACCGTCGCCACCAACCTTGGGTTTTCAGACAATGTATGGGTGTTCAACGTAATGTTACGAAACAAGATCATGCCACTGATCCAGCAGACTTTTAAGCGATGGAAAAGGAAGAGTATAATTGTGAATGACACAAGACGACTTTCTTGAGAGGAGAAAAGGTCTGCTGTGCAAGTGCATCCTAATAGCTATGGTCGTTGTTTTGATTGATAATAATCAACCTCATTTTGATCATTCGTAGATTGATAATAATCAGCCTCATTTTGATCATTCTATCCCATCATCGTATGTGTTTCCGCCCAAGCTGATTGACGACGGATCAACAGCATGAAAACAGTAAACGTAGGACCACACAAACTGTTGATTTTAGACTGTTTGTCTTCTTTTCGAGAGACGATCACTCCACAACAAATTACACAAGAATTCAGTGACGAGGATATCCAGGCATGGCAAACTAACCGAACTTTGGAAATTGTGATGACTATTCCGACTCATGGAGCGTAGGAATACGTTGGATGAGGTGGCCATATTGAAACTTGAAAACACGATGAGTGCTTTGAAATGACCTTAAAGCTGTGCAGCCGAATTTTTTTTCAGGAAACAAAGATGACCAAAAGCGATTAGAACAGGCTGGCAGAAAATTTTTCTAGATCCATATTCACAGGGGCACTCTTCCCAGCAGCGCAGTTTTACTCAGAGCAGGGGTACATCACAGTCAGTGTGGTAATTCACCAAATCAAATGTCTTACTATAGGGGCAGTTTTCCACGTCAGGAGACATGACAGCAGAAAAAAGGGAGAATGCTTGTAACGTCTCAGAAATGGACATTGTAATCTTCGTATGCTTTCAGATTTGAATCATTATAGATAGCCCAGTCGACCACACCGAGCCTTTTGGGGCTATCAATCTCACACAGCAGGGGGAAAAAAGTCCTATCACAGGAAAGTCAGACCATCGTGGGAAAAACGTGGCCTGAAAAGTAACAAAACAATGAAACTAATTATGACATGGTACTAAAACTGTTGACATCTTATAGCATATAAAATTACGCTGTGTTGAGAGCGCCAGGCTCCCCCATTGATTTGTCGCTCCCAGACTTTACACACGTGAGAATCGCTGAAAACTAGTGAAACACATTTAAATGTCTCAAGAGAGAGAGAGAGAGAGAGAGAGAGAGAGAGAGAATATGAACGCTGTCCCACTGACAGAACATGATGTGTTTGTGTGTGTGAGAAGGGGTGTGTGGTGTGGCCAGGGACGGATATCGAGACTGAAATGAACACGGAACAATATTTCATAAGGTAATAATGGACATATTCTTCGCGTCATGGAATCCAGATCGCGGTGTTTGTGTTGACTGGATATGGCAGACCAATGTTGGCGATATGGTCATTAGGGGGAGTGCGCGGAAATGATTCTACAGTCCTATCACGATGGACGCAGATAGGAGTGTTGTAGTTCCGAGGGTAGTCAGTCAGCATTTTCATCCTCACCAGCTGTGGAATCATTCTCCCGTCTGATGCTGTGTCGTGGTCTGTCCACTTCTTTACATGTTCTTCGTAAACAGTTGAGTATTTCCCTACATGTCTCATACGACAGGCCGGAAGCTTCTTGTCGTTTTCAGTAATGTATTGGAACTCTGAGACCGTCCCCGTGTCCATCGCACGAGTTCTGTAAGTCTGGCTCTGTCAGGATTTCCTCTGTGCCGTCTGTCAGTGTTGAGGACTATGTTGAGGGCTGAGCACGATAATCAGTGGCATGATCATTTCTGCCAGTCCCAAGTTCCAGAGTCAAATCAGTTTCATTCACAGTCACTATCTCCAGGTCCGAGTTACACACGGTGTTGTGAAAGTGGTCGGCGGATCGTGTCGCCCCCCCCCCCCCCCCCCCGCCCCCCTCCCCCCAACATATTCAGGACTGTCACTGGCAGCATTTCCAGGGAATGTGTTAGCAGTAATCAAGGTTTCTGTGTTATAAACCAAACTAGGAGGTGTTGGTAGGAAAAGACCAGACGGGGATGTAGAAACTCTTGCCGCCTTCTGCTCGCTCGAGCCTCTGAATGCCTCGGCTCTCCTCCTGTCTCTGATAACATGCGATGTGCTTTTTCTTTTGTAGAGGACAGTGTGAGTCTGTTTGTGGATCACAGGGAGTTGACGCGCTGTCTTCAGTCGAAGCACCACTACAAAGTGGTCTTCTCCACCTTCTGTTTCAAATGATGATAAACACATTGCATCAAGAAATAAGCTCGGAGCGTTCTTCAAACGACATGGCAGTCTCACAGCTGGCACACTGAAAGCGATAATGAAATAACGTGAAAATATGCACCCACTTTTGAATTGTGTTCTTGCTGGCTACCAAGAAGGGTAAGCTACCAGGAGAGGAGAGAGAGGGAGGGGGGGGGGGGGGGGGGGGAGGGCAAACAGACATTGAAGAAAGGACAGCTAGTATTCACTCTGCACAGGGTGTACAATGCTCACTTCCAAAAGCCGAGAATTACAACAGAAAAATATATTCGTTCTGAGTTCGTTGCAGAAAGTTCACCGAGTTCATGGAAAATTTGTGATAATCCGATCAGTATTGTGAGTAGGTCCTGGATCAATCATGTGATCCAGGTCTTCATCAGAGATCCAGTCCAACATTTTACAAGTTTGTCAGTGGATCATATTCCATCTTAAACACCAAATGTCATTTAAATCAGTCTGGTGTGTGTGTGGTGTGGTGTGTGTGTGTGTGTGTGTGTGTGTGTGTGTGTGTGTGTGTGTGTGTGTGTGTGGTGTGTGTTTCCTCTTCAGACGATGACTTTTTGTTGACATTGAGCAAGCGTCTGACTATGATTTGAACCGCAGCGTCGCTTATTCAGCACTGCACTATTCATTGATCATGTCAATCAAAGCGCTCCGTGTCGTAACGGCCCGCCTACCTTATTGCAGATAACGTGAAAAAACAACACGACTTAAGGATTTGTTGCTTCTTTTTTTCCCCCTCATGTCCGTGTCTGACAGGTGAATTGTTGTTGATCAGGATGGTCATAAAGATCTACTTTCTGTAGTTAATGGTTGAAATAATGTTTAAAAAAAAAATGAAAATAAATTAAAAAAAAAAAACCCACCAACCAACCAACCAAACAGCTCTCTGTAGAGATGGTATTGGACTACACCCTCTCCAGTCTGCTTGGCTCTTTTCAGCCTTCTCTCCATGTACGGTGCCTTGTCGTGTGCATGTCCAGTCGGTCCTGCGGAGCATCTCACCACGTCACCATACTGAATTTGGAACTGGTGGTTGGTCTTACCCAATGAAAGACCAGAACACTTCCAACCCATCGGCCTCTTGGCCCCTGCCGCCCTTACAGGCAATATCTATGGCAAGCATTTCTAGTCCCGCTTCCTGTTGTGTTTGTGTTTGTCAAAACTTTGATGACTTGATTAGTGGAAAATCTGCTTTTTCCTGTCTTCATGCCCTCGATGTGTTCTCTCTCTCTCTCTCATCTCTCTCCTTTTCTCTCTCTCTCTCTCTCTCTCTCTCTCTCTCTCTGTCTCTCTCTGTCTGTTTTGTCTGTCTCTTCTCCTCTCTTCTCTCTCTCTCTCTCTCTACTCTCTCTCTCTCTCTCTCTCTCTCTCTCTCTCTCTCTCTCTTCTCTCTCTCTCTCTGTCCTGTCTCTCTCTTCTCTCTCTCTGTCTCTCTCCTCTCTCTCTCTCTCGTCTCTCTCTCTCTCTCTCTCTCTCTCTCTCCCTCTCTCTCTCTCTCTCTGTTTGTGTGTACGTGCGTGCGTGAGAAGGTGCGTGCGTGCGTGCGGGTGTGCGTGCGGGTGTGTGCATATGTGTATGCGTTGTGTGTGAGTGTATGTATGTGTGGTGCGTGTGTGTGTGTGGTGTGGTTGTGGTGTGTGTGTGTGTGTGTGTGTGTGTGATTACAAATGTGACATTTAACTTATAGCGTTAATAATGGAAGGGTCGTTCCGAGTCATTCAAGAAGTCTTACCACGAGATACCTATTTCTTTACTTCTATTGCTCTTATTTTCTTACCCACCCGCATCCGCACCTTCCCCCACCTCCGCCTTCCTCCTTCCAGACCTCTTTTGTCCACCGTGTCTGAACGTGATTTTTTTATTGTTTTTTTAGGTGTGTGGCCACTTTGTGTGTCCGTCTGGTTGAATATCTGTAGCTTACCGTCTATAACTATGGAACGGATCTAGTCTTACTAGTGGGTAATACCAAATGCCACGGCAGTGCTTCGTTTTCGTTCTTCTAACACTTATAATAACTCGACTTTATTAACAGAAGTCAGTCCGTGTTTGTCACACTGCTTTAAGATTTATTTATGGAGTTTTTTTTTTTTTCGCGCTAATTGTGTCTTCACCTGGCATGCCCTTGCAGTGCTGTCCTGCCCCAAAGAAAAGCAGGTCCAGGCGCAGTATGTTCAAGCAAAGTTATGCTTTGTTTGCCCTCAAAATGACTGCTCCAGCCGTAAATATTCGACAGAGAAAAGACTATGTCATTTAGTTCAAGGTAACGTTGAAAGATGCATCGAAGTTCAATGTAAAATAGGTCCCGGCATTTAGAATCGTAAACTAGAATTCCGGCGGGCACATCTATCCTTAGATTATCAACTGCTGCGGAGTTAAAACGGTCACCAATGTGGGAAACACCGACGAATTTGTTTCACCGTTGTTGTGTCACGTAAATTGAGTCATTTCCACGTCACAGATTTCGCTAGTCTCAGCTTGCAGACTTTTTGTTGTTGTTGTTTTTACCAGAACACTATTGCCTCCATAGCTTCCCCTCTCCTTCTTCTATCCCTTACCCTCCCACTAGCCAGTCCCCAGTCTGGCATGTTCTTTTGCGTTATCCGCGAGTTATTTCCAGCGTGTGGACTCGTTGGGGTTTGTGAGGCTTGTATTTCTAAGTATTTCAGGTTGAAGGTATCGATCTGACGTTTGTGCTCCCATACGAGGATGTGTATCTTGTTTCAAAGCGACGTTGCAAAATGCTTCGGAGTTACCGCTGAAAGGAACCCAGTCTTAAGAATAGTTAAGTAGAGTGATGGCGTTCTTAGCTGTGGATATTTATATCAATTGATGCGGAGAAACTGGCTTGGGAAAGACTGGCAGTTCTGTCTCTATTGTTATGTCTCGGAAATTCTGTCGTTTTGACGTCAGAGATCGCGTTGGTTTCACAAGAGAAGGTAAAGGTGACTGCTGAGTCTTAAGAATGAGTTGCGAAAAGCCGGTTTGGTAAAAGATTATGGGACACCATGGATGGACGAGATCTTCTGCTCATGGACCGTTCGAAGGAGATGTTTTGTTTACAAACAAGTTCATGTCATACAAGGACTCATAGTTTTCATACATCATTCATTACGTCATATCCTCTTCGCTCTCGCTCTCTCTCTCTCTCTCTCTCTCTCTCTCTCTCTCCTCTCTCTCTCCTCTTCTCTCTCTCTCTCTCCTCTCTCTCCCCTCTCATTGCACAAGTTAGCAAGTAATCGCGGGCGCGCGCGCGCGCACACACGCACGCACGCACGCACGCACGCACGCACACACCACCACCACACACACACACACACACACACACACACACACACACACACACACACACCACACACACAAGCACGAACGTACGCCCAGCAGATCTTAGGAATAACAGCAGAAATACTTTTCAGTCACGAATATATCGATGCCTGAGTCTTTGGATCAGGCTGGATTCCAGAAACTGCCCGTGCGTTTATCAGTTTCCAGACGTTTTTTTTTTTCATTCCTTAGTTATGTCCCTCTTTCCTCTCCCCCCCCCCCCCCCCACCCCCACGCCCCATCCTTCTCCACACCCCTCCGTATCTTATCGTCTCCCTTCCCCGTTCTGTTCTTATAAGGTATATGTAGATTATTTCGCTCGTCTCGGCTGGGCTGTAAGCATCATTACCTTACCTTACCTGCAGGTAAGGCCCTGCCTTGGGTTTTGGGTGAGGCATTGTATTTCAGGTTAAAGATATCGATCCGACATTTCTATTCTTTTACGAGGATGTTATTTTTTTTTTAATTGTTCCGAGTGCCAGCAGTCCAGAGTCACGCGTGCATGCGAGGCTGTCTCGCTCCAAGATGTTGGGATTGGGAGAAAAATTCTGGACGACAGGCACCGTCAGAGCAGGATTTGAGAAACTGGCCCTTGTGGGAGAGGGGTGGGGGTCTTTTGGTTTTTGGGTCTTTTAATTGTTTTTATTTCATTTTATTTATTTGTCATATTCTGTTGGCCCCTTAGTGACACTGGAACTCTCACTCCCGCTCCTTTCGCTGCCCATACACACCACTCCTACGATCGTCAGCCGGAAGCAATCATTTCAGGTGGTCATGCAGTAACTCACTAGAGGAGAAAACTGCACTGCTGCCGTCATTTATGTGATGGTCAGTATCGTCTGTTCCGACCCCCCATATAGACTATGTGATGGTCAGTATCGTCTGTTCCGATCCCCCATATTGACTATGTGATGGTCAGTATCGTCTGTTATGATCCCCCATATTGACTATGTGATGGTCAGTATCGTCTGTTATGATCCCCCATATTGACTATGTGATGGTCAGTATCGTCTGTTCTGATCCCCCATATTGACTATGTGATGGTCAGTATCGTCTGTTCTGATCCCCCATATTGACTGTGTGATGGTCAGTATAGTCTGTTCCGATCCATCATATTGACTATGTGATGGTCAATATAGTCTGTTCCGATCCATCATATTGACTATTATTTCTGTGATGGTCAATATAGTCTGTTCTGATCCACCATATTGACTATCATTTCTGTGATGGTCAATATAGTCTGTTCTGATCCACCATATTGACCAACTGTCTACTGAGGACAGTAACTGCTTTGTTGCAGGGCTAGTTGTAGAGGGGGGGGGGGGGTACACAACCTGATAACTGTGTGCCCTTCTGTGCTTTTCAGTGAGGATGAAGATGTCGCTGATGATGACGTGTTGAAGACTAGTCTCGCTAACCTTCTGTCCATTTCCTCACGGCTCTGTTGCAGGCTCAAGAGGACAAAATTCCTGTTCAGAAACCAATTTTTTGTTTGCCAGGACGGTTCCGCGCCAGTAAACGAAGCGTGGGAGGATGGAAGGAAGCTGCCGCGCTGACGGTGCTGGGATCGTTGCGTATCACGTGCGGTGATGTGTGATCTAGGTCAACGGCAGCCGCTTCTTGGCCCCTTGTTGGTTGTCAGCAACTCCCACATATAGTCCTGTAGACAAACAGCCGCTTGTGGTTCAGGATTTGAGCTCAACCTCACCACTTCACACACACACCACACACACACACACACACACACACACACACACACACCAGTAAAATGAAAACAAAGATAATGTCGGTTGAAACCCGAGAATTGGTTGGTATCGCTGTAAACATTGGAGCGGGCTGCTTGTTTTTCTGTCGCTTTAGTGGAGTCAAATGTCAAATGTCAAAGCTTTAATTAATAAGTATTCTGTTCGTGTGCCGGTTTCCATTGTATTTTTTTTTCCTTCAGTTATTTCAAAGTGATATTTATCAACACGTTCATGGGTGTATAATAATGATTGTTTTCACTGGTTCCAAACAGAGCACGTGATTATTTTCACATGTACTATTTCATTGCAATTCGTGAACATTTTGTTGTTGTTGCGTGCACCTCACAATGGAGACTTCTGTTAGGGGAATGTATCACAAGTGCCGGTATGGCGCGCTCATCTCAGTGTTTGTCTGTCTGTCCGTAAACATCAGACTTCCTATTAAGAGCTGGATCAGTTTCAGTGCGGACATACTGTAAATTTGCACAAACTAGCAAATAATTTCCGTGTTAATAGAAGCGCCATCGAGGATTATGAAAATAGAGTCTCACAACTGCAGTCCATCCAGAACATCCGCGACACCTTTGGTTCGAGTTGTTCTAGTGACGTTCCTGGTTGGATGACGTCAGAGTTTTTGTGATGCGTCTCGTTCCTGTTATCCGTGTGGTATGCTTGTTTTTGTTTTCCTGGTGACGTGTTTATTCCCGTGTTTTTTGTTTGTTTGGGGTTTGTTTGGGTTTTTTTGTGATGTCTTTATTTTCGTTTTCACGGTGACATCTTTATGCCTTTTTTCCTGGTGTCGTCTTTATTCATGTTTTCCTGGTGTCGTCTTTATTCCTGTTTTCCTGGTGTCGTCTTTATTCCTGTTTTCCTGGTGACGTCTTTATGCCCTTTTTCCTGGTGACGTCTCTATTCCCGTTTCCCTGGTGACGTTCCTAGCTGTCATGTTCCTGCTGATGTCTTTGTTCCAGTTTTCTGACTGAAGTGATCGGTTCCCATTTTCTTAACGATATCCGTGGCTGCTGTTTTCCTTGTGATGTACCTGGTTCCGTGTGTGTGTGTGTGTGTGTTGTGTGTTGTGTTGTGTGTGTCTGTGCGCGCGCGCGCGAGCGAGAGAGAGAGAGAGAGGGGGGTGCTCATTGTTCCCATTTTTCTGGTAGTGTCCGTGATTTTCGTGTTCATTATGACTTATCTGGTTTCAGTCTTCCTGATGACGTCCCTGATTTCCTGTTTTCTTTGTGATTTTTCCTCATTCCTGTTTTCCTCGGTGACTACGCTTGTTTCTGTTCTCCTATAAGCCTATGTACTGGTGACTTTCCAGGTTCCCCCATTTCTTAGTTACATTGGCAATTCCTGTTTTCCAAGTACATCCCTTTGTTTCCTTTTTCGTTGTGATTTTCCTGGGGTTGTTTTTCCTGGTGACACCCTGGTTCCTGTTTCCTTGTTGATGTCCCTTGTTCCCGTTTTATTTATTTCCTGGTGGCATTCCTGATTCCTGTCTTTGTGGAGACGGCCCTCGCTCCTGTTTTCCTGGTGGCATTCCTGATTCCTGTCTTGTGGAGACGACCCTCGCTCCTGTTTTCCAGTGCATTCCTGATTCCTGTCTTTGTGTAGACGGCCCTCGCTCCTGTTTTCCTGGTGGCATTCCTGATTCCTGTCTTAGTGGAGACGGCCCTCGCTCCTGTTTCCTGGTGACATTCCTGATTCCTGTCTTTGTGGAGACGGCCCTCGCTCCTGTTTTCCAGGTGGCATTCCTGATTCCTGTCTTGTGGAGACGACGGCCCTCGCTCCTGATTTCCTGGTGGCATTCCTGATTCCTGTCTTTGTGGAGACGGCCCTCACTCCTGTTTTCCTGTGACATTCCTGATTCCTGTCTTTGTGGAGACGGCCCTCGCTCCTGTTTCCCTGGTGGCATTCCTGATTCCTGTCTTTGTGGAGACGGCCCTCGCTCCTGTTTCCCAGGTGGCATTCCTGATTCCTGTCTTTGTGGAGACGGCCCTCGCTCCTGTTTCCCTGGTGGCATTCCTGATTCCTGTCTTTGTGGAGACGGCCCTCGCTCCTGTTTTCCTGGTGACATTCCTGATTCCTGTCTTTGTGGAGACGCCCTCGCTCCTGTTTCCCAGTGGCATTCCTGATTCCTGTCTTTGTGGAGACGGCCCCCGCTCCTGTTTTCCTGGTGACATTCCTGATTCCTGTCTTTGTGGAGACGGCCCTCGCTCCTGTTTCCCAGGTGGCATTCCTGATTCCTGTCTTTGTGGAGACGGCCCTCGCTCCTATTTTCCTGGTGACATTCCTGATTCCTGTCTCAGTGGAGACGGCCCTCGTTCCTGTTTTCCTGGTGACATTCCTGATTCCTGTCTTTGTGGAGACGGCCCTCGCTCCTGTTTCCCAGGTGGCATTCCTGATTCCTGTCTTTGTGGAGACGGCCCTCGCTCCTGTTTTCCTGGTGGCATTCCTGATTCCTGTCTTTGTGGAGACGACCCTCGCTCCTGTTTCCCTGGTGGCATTCCTGATTCCTGTCTTTGTGGAGACGGCCCTCGCTCCTGTTTTCCTGGTGACATTCCTGATTCCTGTCTTTGTGGAGACGGCCCTCGCTCCTGTTTTCCAGGTGGCATTCCTGATTCCTGTCTTTGTGGAGACGGCCCTCGCTCCTGTTTTCCTGGTGACATTCCTGATTCCTGTCTTTGTGGAGACGGCCCTCGCTCCTGTTTTCCAGGTGGCATTCCTGATTCCTGTCTTTGTGGAGACGGCCCTCGCTCATGTTTTCCTGGTGACATTCCTGATTCCTGTTTTTCTGGTGACGTCCCTGGTTTCTGGTTTCCTGGTTACACCTCTGATCCCCCCCCCCCCCCTTTTTTTTTTTTTCCTTTTTTCTTTTTTTTTTTTTCTTTTCCTTTTGTCTGCTTTCTGTTGTTTTGATGACGTTCATTTTTGTTGTCCTAACCGCGTCTTTGGTTTCCGTTTCCCTTGGACTGTGTGGTTCCCGTAATCGCCATAACATCCGTGGTTCCCGTATTTCATGGTGACATCCCTGAGTGCAGTGTTCTTGTTGACGTCTTTGGCTCCCCTTGTCCTGGTGACGTCCCAGGATCACGTTTTCCTCGTGACGTCTCATCATGGGGGTCGCAATCGGAGGGCTTGATAAGTCCTTGGGCAATGCTAATAGGGACATCAGTGCTTTGATGGAAGGCTTGTTTCTCCAGAAATGCTCCTAAGCCTAGAAAGCCCAGTTGCTGACTGGCCTGAGCACAAGTCGGTGGGATTTGAAGGCTGGAGTAGGGTCTGGCTTGTCAGGCTACGGGTGAGAGTTCAGACTTAACAGTAACCCTACCCGACTTTTTGTTCTATTCCAGCTTCTGCCTTGTCTTTATTATCTTTTCTTTCCATTCAGGTCTTCTTTCCACATTCTTTCTTCCTCGTGGTCTTCTGTAGATCCTCCGCGTTGGCCATATGGTGCGATCTGTGACGGAGGGGAATGAGTTCATGGAAATTGAAAAAGCAGGTGCTCTCAACACATCTTACTCGCTCGGACCCTTCCTATACAGGACGTACCCATTGGTCAAGTGTGTATCAATCGGCTACCCTTGCTTGGGGCTGGTTCCAAGACAGGCAGTTCCCCAATTGTGGAATTTCCACCATTTTTTTATAGGTGCATCTATCCATTCATTTATCCACCCATCCACCAGCTGTTAAGTTATTTTCTTTCTTATTGAATTGCATGTATGTGACGTAAGCCCCACCCTCACCTCAGTAACCTTTGTAATCGTTTAAAACAATCTGCAGTCTGCATTCCACCGTCACCGTGCTATGTCATCGTCCTTGCGGACGGCCACCAGCCGTGGTGAACTCTTAACACAACAGTCCCCGATCTCCTGAACAGGGGATCAAGTTCCCCGAACACCGAGGACGGCTGCCTCCCTCACCCTCTTCCCCATGGTGAGTAATCAACAACAGCGTCCGTGCGAGTCAGTGCTCCGTGAGAAATGTGATCTGTCACCTGGCATTTGCGGGATGTTCAGTTCAGTGGGAAATAATAAAAGGCAAATACAGCGAGGAGAACGCAGTCTTTTGTCAAGGTCGAATAGATCCTAGACCTGATGCCCTTTGATTCGTATCTGCAGCAAAACAAACAACACACACACACACACACACCACACACACACACACACACACACACACACACACACCACATACACACACACACACACACACACACACACACACACACACACACACACACACACACACAGAGAGAAGAAGAAGAAGAGGTTTACAGTAAAATGGAAGGAAAGGAGGGTCGGTAAGTAAGCTTTTTTTTTTCTTCATTTATTTGAAAAAAAGGCATTCCTGTGTGCAAGTCATCTTGAATGAAAATCTTTTTCGCTGCCAAGGACAATAACACCTGGTGTGACTGAAAGAATTAAGTCCCATGGTTTTCTTTCTTTTCTTTTTTTTTTTTTTTTCTTTTTTCTTTTTCTTCTTTCTTTTTTTTATTTTTTTTTTACAGAAAGTGGAAAGCGTGACAAGTATCATGGGGAAGGTGTCAACAGTAACTTCAAGGTGGTCATGTTAGGTGGCAACGTGGTGTCAGTGTTGCTGAACGACGACATTCTGGATGTGATGTCGGTGGGGTTGTCCGTGGGCCACAACAGTCACCTTAAGTTTCCTTAAAACCCGTTCAGCATTGTTTGCGTGCGTCATCCTATCAATAAACAAACAGGCACACAAAAACAGAAACGAATGAAAATCATAACTTTTTTTTTGTTTTTTGTTTTTTGGGGTTTTTTTTTTTTTGCAGAGGTAACGAAAGTCTACGACGGCTTCATGGTGAACAGCTACCCGTAGATTTCGATTGAAAAGGGGCGGGAAAATCGAAGGAAAGGGGAGGAGAGCTAAAGACGTGTTGGCGTTGGTGGTCATTTCAGACTGAACCCTGTCTGACCCCCCCCCCCCCCCCTCCCCCTCCCTTCCACCCACCCCTCGACACAACAGTCTGCAGATTCAGTTTTCGGAGAAAAAAAACAGTGAGCAGTTGGAACAGTCTCGCTGGGAACACAGCGGTTGTGGGAGTCAAAAGTTGAGCCGTCATATGCCCACGTTATCACAGAAATCAACCCCCCCCCCCCCCCCCCCCTCCCTTACACCCAATCGCCCTTTTTGCCCATCCGTCCCAACCCCCTCCTCCACCTCCTCTCCTCCCCCCCCCCCCCCCCCCCCCCGTACACCCACACACACACACCCTCCTCCCACCCTCCACCACCGTGGACCTCTTGTACTTTTTGGTCAGGTTTTTGGCTACCACAACGTATCAGGATCAGAACCAGAATGTTGTGATGTATTAGCAACACAAGCATTTTTTTTTTAATAGAACAATGTCAATGTATAATAAATTTTAGTCATTAAAATGCATCGTTGTATACAGGAAAGCTGTTTCTGTACTGAAAAAAACAACAACTGATTTTGTAGGACACCAGCAGTGGTTTACAACTCGAAACAGAGACAGACCAGGAATACTGAAACACTCAGACTTAATTTGTGATGAAAATGAAATCCGTAAACGCTTTGGTATTTACGCTGATTAACAGTTTATTTGAAAGTAATTTGTACCATTTAGGTCCAGTTTATATTTCTGCGATTCAGATTCCTGCTAACAGGTACTACATGGTTCTCAAATCAGTATTAATTAAACAGTTAGCAACACTTACCTTGGGAGCAGGTGCGATTCGCCTGTTACCGTTTCGCCTTTACTCTTTGATGATGCCTCCAGCCACTCTCCTGTTTGCCTACCCGCCCCTCCCGTTTTACCCTATCGTGTACAACTTGTAGTTTTTAAAGCGGTCTTTACACAGGCTAAACTTCATGTATGTGCATTCACTTACCTGGTTATTCTCTCTCTTTCTCTCTCTCTCTCTCTCTATCTTTCTCTCTCTCTCATTCTGTTTCTCTCTGTCTCTGTCCTCTCTCTCTCTCTCTCTCTCTCTCTCTCTCCTCTCTCTCTCTCTCCTCTTCTCTCTCATCTCTCTCTCATTCTCGTTCTCTCATTCTCCCTCTCTCTCATTCTCGTTCTCTCATTCTCTCTCATTCTCTCCTCTCTCTCTCTCCTCTCTCTCTCTCTCTCTCTCTCTCCTCTCTCTCTCCTCTCTCTCGTCCTCTTTCTCTCTCATTCTCTCTTTCTCTCTCTTCTCTCTCTCTCTCTTCTCCTCTCTCCTCTCTCCCTTCTACTCTCTCTCTCTGTCTCTCTCTCTTTCTCATTCTCTCTCTCTCTGTCTCTCTCATCCATTCTCTCTCTCTTTCTCTCTCTTTCTCTCTCATTCTCACTCTCTCTCTCATTCTCTCTTTCATTCTCTCTCTTTCTCTCCCTCTCTCCATTCTCTCTCATTCTCTCTCTCTCTCCTCTCTCCTCTCTCCTCTCTCATCTCCTCTCTCTCTCTCTCTCTCTCTCTCTCTCACCCATTCTCTCTTCTCTTCGTCTCGCTTTCTCTCTCATTCTCACTCTCTCTCTCTCCTCATTCTCTTTCATTCTCTCTCTTTTTTCTCCCTTCTCTGTCTTTCTCTGTCTCCTCTCATTCTCTCCTCTCTCTCTCTCTCTCTCTCTCTCTCTTCTCTCTCTCTCTCTCTCTCTCTCTCTCTCTCTCTCTCTCTCTCTCGTTCTCTCCGTCTCTGTCTCTCTCTCTTATTCTCTCTCATTCTCTCTCTCTCATTCTCTCATTCATCCTCTCTCTCTCAC
>CM031604.1:71196576-71206576 GCA_018398815.1 Conus ventricosus
GAGAAACCACCAAGTTTCGAAATATCGGTATTACCGTATATGACCAGGAGTTATATGTTAGTGAGTTTCCCTCCCTATTGGAGGATGTCTCCCCATTGGAGAATATAAGCTTGCTGAAGCTCATTTTGAGAAGCATTTATTTATTTTTCCCCATTCACCCACTCAAGCACATACTGTATAGTTAGGCAGAATCATCTACCACTGCAGATATGAATGCGTATCTCCCCCTATTTCTTCAATCTAAGACATAAGAGCAAGCTTGTTTATAATTCAATATTTCTTGCAGTCATTGCAACACCAAGCTGCTCTGTAAGTTTGCTGGAACGGTGCGGTACTTATCCTTGGAATTTATTAGTTTGTTATTTTAGTCCCTTGCGGATTCATTCCAAGAACTGGCCCTCAGCACTTGTGTCTTAGAGGATATCTTTTTATATTTTTTACTTTTCACAAGAAAATGTAGCTTGTTTTGCTCTTTTATGATTTTCTTTTGCTCTTAGATGGCACCTTTGTTGGTTTTTTGAAAACTCAACAAACATACTACGGTATTGCACACCAACCTTTTCTGGGATTGCATTCTTCTTAAAACTGAAAAGGCAGAGGAGTCAAATTACCACTTTCCGCGGTCACTGAGGAGAAACCACCAAGTTTCGAAATATCGGTATATGACCAGAGTTATATGTTAGTGAGTTTCCCTCCCTATTGGAGGATGTCTCCCCATTGGAGAATATAAGCTTGCTGAAGGCTCATTTTGAGAAGCATTTATTTTATTTTTCCCCATTCACCCACTCAAGCACATACTGTTAGTTAGGCAGAACATCTACCACTGCAGATATGAATGCGTACTCCCCCTATTTCTTCAATCTAAGACATAAGAGCAAGCTTTGTTTATAATTCAATATATATATATATATATATATAATATATATATATATATATATATTGAGAACATTCACTGAAGAAATGTAATTGGTTTTTCAGTGAAAACAACCGAACGATTTGATACATGGAGAGACCAGTAAATTAAATACATTCATTTAATTCAGTGATGAAGTGTGTTCGCTGCTGGCAAAAACAAACCAAATGGAACAACACACATTGCCATACAATGCCCACATTATGCTTTAAGAGTTACATGACTAAGGGAAAGAAAAACTGACCTCCAATATAAGAATCAAATAGTGTAGAGTTCGCATTTGGTTTTGAATGAGAAAATTAGGGTGATTGGTAACATAAATGTTTGTTGGGTTGTTGTTGTTTTTTTTTTGTGGTTTTTTTTTTTTCGTGTTTCGAAAAGACGGTTGATTGTAATTGGCAAAAGTGAACTCGCATGTTGAAAGCAGCAGTAGTTTTATTATTACCGAATGTTAAAACCTGTGCATTGCATTCCCCACTTACTTGTCAGTGGCTATTAATAAACATATATATATATATAAATATATATATATATATATATATATATAAATATATATAAAATGGTGTAACAAACTTCAGATTTGATATTTCACATATTGATGAACCTTCTCACGCATTACAGGATTGTAAACTATGTATGGCTTTTTGTCCATTATGTCGCGAATCACAGGAAAATGAAGTTCATTCTGTTCTTTCATGTCCAGAATGAAGTGATCTAGACGGCAATATTTCCCTCCTAAGCGCTTTGGACGTTCTTCCTTATTCAAATTAATGTTATTGGCATCGCACGTGACAGAATAGCGAAACAGCTTGCTACGTATTGTACAGAGGTTTAAAACGGCGGAATGTTAGCTTAATTTATGCACATCATCTAATGTGTCGTGTAACGTTATCTTGCGTGCATCCCACTTCTCTAGGGCTATGGCCCATATGAATAAAATCTTTTGTCTTTGTCTTTATCTCTCTCTCTCTCTCTCTCTCTCTCCTCATCTCTCCTCTCTCTCTCTCTCTCTCTCTTATCTCTTTCTCCCTCCCCTTATGTCTCTCTCCCCTTCCCCCCCCCTCCCCTTTCTCTCTCTCTTTCTCTGGTGTGCGTGTGCGTGCGTGTGTTCGCGCGCGCGCTGGTACTCTTCATTTTTTTTCTTTCATATTTTGATTTTTCGTGCCTTTTTGATGCACCTCTACTATTACCCCCCACCCCCCCCCCCCCACCCCCCACACACACACACCACCACCACCACCACCACCACTTTCCCTTCCCCACCCCCTTCTCACCCCGCCTCCCTCTCTACCTCCTAGGGTGTCATGGGCCATACGTAGCAAAGCACGTACGGTAGTGTCTAAACAAACACGGGCTATCGTGAATCAGGGAGTGATGCTTTCCGACAGAATAAATACACCTAAAAAGCTCGCACGCACGCACAGATTCACACGCGCGCGCGCGTACACGTACACACCACACACGCGGGCGCGCGTGCACAAACACACACACACACACACACACACACACACACACACACACACACACACACACACACATACAGATGAACACACGCGCGCGCGCGCGCATGTACACACGCACAAACGCACGCGCACACGCACAAACGCACATACCCACGCACGTACACACACGTACACACGCACAGAGAGAGAGAGGGAGGGGGGGGAGAGAATAAAAGAATACGAATGTTTTTAATGAGGTTAAAATGGATAATTTAATAGCCTTTTTTACACAATGCCCTCAAGAACAACAACAGCAACAAACGATGTGGAAATGAGCATGTATATGACACACGGAAAGGAAACAATAAACAAGCTCATAACGACAAACAATTGAATGAGGGAGAAAGAGAGAGAGAGCGAGAGCGAGATCGAGAGTGTAAGGTTTTTTAAGGCTCAGTGAAATCTGAATAACTTTATCGATACACAAAAGGCGAGAACCGTGAAAGTTATGTTGTGTTCGTGGTCTGGTATTTTACAGCAGCAGGTCAGTGTACTTGGAAGGATGAATAAACAAATAAATAACGCGGGGAACGAACAGTGTTCGCCGTAGTTCGACAACGTTTGTCAGTAATTAGAACAATGACGACAAAGATGGCGACCACGAGATGATTACGAAACGAGTATGATGACGACGAGAAGATGACGACGACGACGATGATGAGGACGACAACAACGAGATAATAGAATGAATTATGACGACGGCGATGGTGATAACGACGACGATTACACGGTGACGATTAGAGTATCATGATGACAGTGACGAGTTGAAAGTAACGACGACGACAATGATGATCATGTTGACGATGACGACGACGACGATGATGATGATGATGATTGACAGGGGGATTGTTGGTTTCAGGTGGGCGCCGACTGAAGGGCGTCGTCTACGTCTTCTGGACGTGGGCAGCTGCTACAACCCCTTCCAGGACTTGAAGAGTTCCTGCCCGTGGCCTGGACCTCAGTCCTGCTTGTGAGGTACCACTGACGACACGTAGAGAACCTAGGAGGCCAGTTGGTACAGCTTCTGTCCGTCAGTCGCCCATCAGTCGTGGTCAATATGTTTCGTGGGGGAAGGGGGGGGGGAGAAAAAAAGAAAGAAGAAGAAGGAAAAGAAGAAGAAAACTGTAGAAGAAAAATAAGAAGAAGAAGACAGAATCGGTCAAGCAGCCAGGAATCGGTTAACTCATGATCACTTGTAAAGTCAGTCTGCCAGATTCTTCGCCACCTACCAGACAGTCAGAGGGGGCCGTAGTCAAAGAGTGTTTTCGCTGCAGGACAGAGGGACGTGAGTTCCGGTCACTCGTGGCTAGGATTTTTACAGCTCGAAAACCATCCCCCCCCCCCCCCCCCCCCCCAATCCCGATTTAGTCTGAAAAGGTAAATGTGGCGGAGTCTTCCACTCTGCGGTGCTCCGGACGCTATGAATATGCACACAACAGATTATGGGGCTTTTATCTTTTTAACCAGTCAGTCATTTCTCTAGATTATGGGACTTTTACCTTTTTTGACTAGCAGTCATTTCACTAGATTATGGGACTTGTACCCTTTTAACCAGTCATTTCACTAAATTATAAGACTTTTACTGTTTTGCCCAGTCAGTCGTTTCACTAGATTATGGGACTTTTTACCTGTTTAACCAGTCAGTCATTACACTAGGTTATGGGACTTTTTACCTATTTAATCAGTCAGTCATTTCACTAGATTACGGTTCAGTCAGTCATTTCATCAGATTATGGGACTTTTGCCCAGTCAGTCATTTTACTAGATTATGGGACTTTTTACCTTTTAACCAGTCAGTCATTTTCATCAGATTATGGGACTTTTGCCTTTTTAACCAGTCAGTCATTTCATTAGATTATGGGACGTTTATCTATTTAACCAGTCAGTCATTTCACAATCAATTATATGACTGTAGAAGCACCGTCAGCCTTGCATCACAGACAGTATCAATCAACCGTCGGGGGGGGGGGGGGGGGGGGGGGGGGGGGGGGGGGGGGGGGCGGGGGGGAGGGTATCACAATAATTAATCAACTTTTTTTTAAAGCAGTTAGTCAGTCAATGAATGAACACCTCAGCTAATTCCCAGGTAGACAGGCAGGCGGGCAGTGTGAAGAGAATGTGGATCGCATCACCGGTTCAGTTCAGTTCACGACACAGTGTCGGTCTGTTCTGACCTTACAGACTCACAGGGCAGTGACGCGTATTGGCTCATTCCTATCTGCAGAGGGCAGTGTTACGCATTGTTCGTGAGAGAGGTCCAGTACATAAGGACATCTTTCCTCCAGCGCTGAACGTGACATATCGCCCACACCGACCCTTGTGCGCAACGCAATTTTTTTTTTAAGCATACGCGACACACGGAGAGTTCTGGTGAAGAAAAAAAAAAAATAGTGGCGGGACCCATGGAAACATTCGCTGTTTTAGACGTCAAAGATCGCGCAGTTATGCGATTTCAATCAACATTCCAGTATGTAGGCAATTTCAGCCTCGCGCTGTTCACAAAGCCCTAAGCCTAAAAATCATTGCTGTTCACACTTTACGGCCGTGTTCCAGAATCTGGGTAAGTCAAAGCCCGAATTGTCTTTCAACAGGCCTCTGCGCTGAGCGGCCGTGAAAAAGTAACTGTACGCTTCTTCGACAGCCTTTGGAATCACACGCACGCACGCACGCATAACGCACACTCCACACACCACACACACACACACACACACACACACACACACACACACACACACACACACACACGCACAAACACACGCGCGCGCGCGCTCGCGCACACACGCACACACACATGCTTACGCGCACACACACAAACACACGCACGCGCGTGCGCGCGCACACACACACACACACACACACACACACACACACACAAACAACCACATCGCGCACACACACACACACACACACACACACACACACACACACACACACACACACACCACACACACCGGCGCGTGCGCATGCGAACGCACGCACATGCACGCACATAAACACGCGCGCGCGCACACGCACATACTCATACACGCGATCTCGCACGCATGCACGCAAACATGCGCACGCACACACACACATGCACAAGCGCACATACATACATACACGCATACACATGCGCGCACCACACACACGCACAAACACACACACACACACACACACACACACACACACACACACACACACACACACACTCGCACGCACGCACGCACGCGCGCTCTGCCACTTAATTCCACATACGAACACACACACGCGCGCGCAACGCACGCGCGCGTGCTCCCAGAGGGAGTGAGAGACAGGCATATCGCGTGCTTTTTCCTATCTTCCGAGAAGGGAAATGAAGAGTTGAAGGTAACTTTCTAAAGGACAGTCAGCCGTTAGAAGTACCGATGGTCAACAATAAATAATTCTGAGTTTGTTTACTCTCTGGCATTGCGTCCCTTCATCTTGATCCACCCCCATCCCCTTCCTCCCTTACCCTCCTCCGTTGCCCCCCCCCCCCCCCCCCCCCCCCTCTCACCCTACCCTCCATATTTCCCTGTCCTTCTTCCCTTTCCCTTCCCGAGGCAAATCTGATATTATGTCTGACAGCGTGATTAGATTGATGCAGGGTATCTTCAAATAAATCTTTGTTTTTTGGCATAGAATATTCATAACTTGGTTTGTTTTGTGGTCTTCGTTTAGTAATGTAATGGAATAAGTACCCCCTGTTGTTGTTCGCTTTTCTTTATGTCTCAGGGTTCTTTTTTTTGTGTGATTATTTTCTAAATAATAACGTGAAATTTTGTGGTTGGGCTGACTGTCTTTTGGTCCGTCCTCTCCAGTCTAGTCGACCGGCCTTTTTGTCTGTCTGTCTGCCTATCTGCTTCTCTCTCTCTCTCTCTCTCTCTCTCTCTCTCTCTCTCTCTCTCTCTCTCTCTCTTCTCTCTCTCCTCTCTCTCTCTCCTCTCTCTCTCTTGCAGTCCTTTCTGCCCCCACCCCTCTGTGTCTGTCTCTTTCTCTCCCCCCCCCCCCCTTTCTACTCTCCTGTTTCTTCTCCTCCTACCCCCCCCCCCCCCCCCCCCCCCACCTCCATCTTTTTCATCTTACTTTTTTTCCATTATCAGATGAAATCATTAATGAGGCACTTTTTCATCCTCGTCGCCATGCTCATCCTACCCTTGTTCATTGTCTTTACCTTTAACGTTTTGACCATCGTATGAAAAAGTCCACTTAGGATTTCTTCTCCTTCCTTTTTTCTTCTTTTGCGTTTCTTCTCTTCGCATGTCTTCTCCTCCTCTTCATCTTCCTCCTCCTCCTCCTTCTCCTCCCCTCCTCCTCTCCTCCTCCTCCTCCTTTGTATTCACCTTCTTCCCATCTTGGGTTTTTGTTCCTCCTCTTCCTCTCCCACGTCTTCCTCCTCCTCTTCCTTTCTCCTCCTCCTCCTCCTCTTCCTCTTCCTCTCCCACGTCTTCCTCCTTCTCGTCCTCCTTCTCCTCCTCCTCCTCTTCCTCCTCATTTTCCTTTTCCTCCTTCTTCTTTTCCTCTTCGTCCTCCTCCTCCTCCTCCTTCTTCTCTTTCCTCTTTTTCTTTTTCTGCTGCTGCTCCTCCTCTTCCTCCAAATGGCATTCTTCAACAGGAGGTTCCAAACTCCTTGGAGCATTTTTCTCTCCCTCCTCTTCTTGTTTTCTTCCCCATCTCACCTCATACTATTGTGTCCTTTTTTTCTTTTTTTTTCTTTTTTTTTTTTCTTTTTTAGTATCTGTGTGTGTGTGCGTTTATATATTCCTCCACCACCACCATCTTTTTTTTGTACCTCTGTGTGTGCGTTTATGTATTCCTCCACCACCACCATCTTTTTTTTTTTCCTTTGTTAATCTGCGTTCTTTCCATTATCTTCTGTTTTGGTGGTGGTGTTTGGTTTGTTTGTTTATTTTTGTTTTTCGTCGCCTCTTCTTCTTCCTCCTCTTTCCCATTTTTTTCCCTCTTCTTTTAACCACTTCATTGTCAAGAACTGAGCATCCTCCCTGTAGTAACTAACCCTTCTGTCCCCACAGACCGTTCACCGCTGCGACTTTCTGCGCCTGAGCGTCACGGAACGGGCAGAGGGTGAGGAGGAGGATGGAGGCGGGAGTGGAGAGGGCAGCGGGGCCAGGGAGGAGGAAGAAGAGACGGAGAGGTTACTGCAGGCGTTGAGGAGCCCCGTGGAGGCCCTGCCCAGCCAGTCCTTCCACGCCGTAGTCTTCAGCCTTCTGCTGGAGTACCTGCCGGACCCCCGCCCCCGCTGGCTGTGCTGTCTGCAGGCCCACCGCCTGCTCCGCCCCCACGGGCTGCTGCTCATCGTCACGCCTGACTCACACAGGTGAGTAGAGTGTTCGTGGGGGGTGGGGCATCTCTCGGATCGGTTGAGATCCACTCTTTGCCGTAGCATCCTCTTTCGAACATTGTCATCTCTTGTTAGAGATTGGAGAACCCAAAGGTCGATGACGTGCTGTGTGTGTGTGTGTGTGTGTGTGTGTGTGTGTGTGTGTGTGTGTCTGTCTGTCTGTCTGTCTGTCTGTCTGTCTGTCTGCCTGTCTGTGTTTGTGTATGGGATAGTTCTGTCACGTATTTTTTTATTATGTGATCTATTCCCCGCCCCGGTACAAAAAATCTACAAATGCCTGCTCCTGTTCAAGAAATGACGCATGACAAAGAACACGGTGTCAGGGCAAAGGTGATGTCGCTCCTTCTTGAATTTCTTAGACGCGTTTATGTCCCGAATATCATTTCTGATTGAAAGACCCCAGGAAGGAACTGAAGAAAATGGAAGTGTCCGAACAGAAAAGTTTTTTTTTTTTTTTTTTCAGGTCAGTCCCAGTCTGAAGAATATAGTTACGACTTTCTTTGGAAATCAAGACAATAAGACTGTATCTAGCGGACTACAAATGGGTCCCTCCGTGCGTATTTATTGTTACCATCGAAAGTTGGAGTCTTGTGGTGCATGTCTCATGCATGACAAGCCATCAATATTACTAAACAGCATACTGGCCTGTAACATTCACGATGGCATCAGATAGAAGAAGAAAAAGGTACTGCTGCTGGCTAGATGAAGGCTGTTTTCATTCCAGGTTGGTTTGGGGGGGGGGGGGGGGGGGGGGTTGGTGGTTTGTACAGGTTTTTACATGTTCAAGTGCTTGATTATTTTTCTTGAAGCGTAATTGGCATGTTGATTTAAGAGAACAATTTTTGAAACCGAAATTTTTTTTTCAGTTTTAGGTTTTTAATTTGTGTTTTTTTTCACTCTTTCTGAGTCCTCTTTCACAAGCACATTCTTTCTTCTTTTGGGGTTACGAGAAAATGCTTTATTTGAAGCTTTTTGTGTGTGTATTTTGGCATGTTTTCGACAAGGCTGCAGTCTGTTTCAGTCACCAAGAGGCTTTACAAGATGCTGTTCGAATGGCTTGTAATGACGTTGAATATAAGTGTATTTTTGTATCTGCCCACAAAATTGTTACCTACTGTTTAGAATGGCCAGTATTCTGCATGCGTTTACTTTTAAAAATGATCGATTTTGCCATGCTATTTATCTTTATTTTTGATACGTCAACTTTGTAATGCCACTTGCAGTTTCTGTGAAGAGATGGTGAATTATTTTTTTGACATTGTAGGTAGGTTCTGTACTGAAGGTTATGCATATATGTACCTGAAAATTATTGATACTGGGAAACGCTGACAACCGCCCACAATCGGCTGTCCAGTGAGTAGTGTGAACTGATCTAAAACACACTTATGGTGACTAGTCGTGACTTAGTTGATGGCCACAAACTATCCAGAAGAGTCGGGGGGCAAGGTTGCACATAATGATGGTTGTCAGTCTACTCACATGCTGTGTACATGGATGAAACCACACCTCCGGAAATACCGGAGACCGGAATTCGACCTCGCCGTTTGTCCGGGGATTCTGAAATCACCAATTAATGTCCTGGTCGATTTTTTTGTTACCGAACGTTTCGGTAAAACTGTGTCCTAATCACTCCGTCCGATCTAGGTTTTTGCTTTCCCAAACTGATCGTTCCTTCGTCATTTTGCCGAGAGAGAATGTGCAAATGCTGATTCGGACAGTAGTCTTGATACCGTTTGTTGAGCTTAATGAAGATACGTCTGCGAAAGATGCCAGTGTTCAAAACAAGTTTCGTTTTCACATGCCGTCACACATCAGAGGCTTCTTCCGGAACTAACTGCCCAGTCTTGGATTAAAAAATGTGGTGAAATCGGTTCTTTCTGACGCAAATTACTTTCAAACTTGATTCGTCCGCATACTTTGGCGTAGACTCATGCTCTCTCGCTGATTTTTTCTATATTTCTGGGCATGTTGTCGAAATTTTTGACAGTCTGACGTCATTTCGCGCGCGGAAGTTAGCAGGAGTTGTCGTTCTTTGGTCAGATTTCACCTCCAACGGTGAGAATCCGCAAGTTTAATTACCGCTGAAGAATATTGTCTCTATTATTTTTTTCCTGTTTTTTTTTTGTTTTTGTTTTTTTTTTTGGTTCTTTTTTTAACGTTCGTCGTATTTGTCATGTTTCGCCAGTCATGGGAACAGAATTTGACAAAATCATATGCGTACACAGC
>CM031604.1:71211576-71221576 GCA_018398815.1 Conus ventricosus
GTGTGAATCATGGAACGTGGGTTAAGGACGAAGCTATGACGTTGTGGTGTGATCATGGAACGTGGGTTAAGGACGAAGCTATGACGTTGTGGTGTGGATCATGGAACGTGGGTTAAGGACGAAGCTATGACGTTGTGTGGATCATGGAACGTGGGTTAAGGCGAAGCTATGACGTTGTGTGGATCATGGAACGTGGTTAAGGACGAAGCTATGACGTTGTGGTGTGGATTATGGAACGTGGGTTAAGGGCGAAGCTATGACGTTGTGTGGATCATGGAACGTGGGTTAAGGCGAAGCTATGACGTTGTGGTGTGGAGTGTGATAATGGAACATGGTTAAGGACAAGTCATGACGTTGTCGTGTGGATCATGGAACGTGGGTTAAGGACGAAGCTATTATGAAGTTTTATCGTGGAGCGTAGTGATGGAACGTGGTTAAGGACAAAGTCATGACGTTGTGGCGGGGGTCGTTGAGATGTTGATATGGAATGTGGGTTAAGGCGAAGCCATGAAGTTCTGGTGTGGATCGTGGTGATGGACTTGGGTTAAGGACGAAGCCAGGACGTTGGGGTGTGGATCGTTGAGATCGAACGTGGGTTAGGGACGAAGCCAGGACTTGTGCTGTGGATCTGGTGATGGAACGTGGATTAAGGACGACCCCATGATCATGTGTGTGGATCGTTGATGCAGATTCGATACAGTAGTTGATTCAGGATTTGTTATTACTCATTTATATCCTCTGAACATAATCCCAATAATGTTAACAGGATTCATACCAGTCCTCGAAAGTCCTTGAAATTAGGACTTTAGTATCCATAAAAATCACAGAGTGCTTGAAAATGAATATTTTGATGGAGTAGTTTGTGTTTTGGTGAGAAAATGACAAAATCGTACAAAGAATTGATCGATCATTCTTCAAAAATTGCCAAGTTTATTTTGTATCTGCCGAAAGTGTTCACTTCCCGGTCATCTGCTTCTAATTGAATTCTGTAGAATGAATGTATGGAGCTACCAAAATTTATATCATAAGCATTGAAAAGTTCTGAATAAGTCCATTTGTTGTTGTTGTCCATCTCAATTCTGGTTTTAAGGTTTATAGGTCGATGACTGTCTATGAAGCAATATTGCAATGTATATTTTTGTATGGAATAATGAAACGTTGTCTTTATACGAGCGTTGACTTTTAAAAAAAATTTCCATCTCCTTTCTTCTTTTTTTAATTGTGTGCGCGCGTGTGTGTATGCGGGGGCGGGCATTAATTGAAGGAAAGTTACTCTTTCATGTTGTATCTCGCGTTACTTCCCCTGATGGAAGATACTTTTTCTCTCTACTCAATGGGCAGACCGTGGATGTGATCGATCTTGACAGAGGTCTACGTTCTCCCTAGTGTACAGCATGTGTTCGACAGCACTTTCTTTGTTAAGATCACACGATTTGCACGCGCCTGTCCCTATTGATGTTCCTCTTGTTTCTATCCCAGCTGACTTCGGGGGCCATCTTGGCGCTGAAGAAAGCATGTTCAAAACACCAGGTAAGATTTCTCTGCCGCTGCTTCAAGTGATGTAGAACAGAGACGAAATTGGCCTGCTGGAGTAGGTGAACCTCTGCGTTTTGACTTCGTGACGCGCAGAGGCAGACGTGTAGGTCGCGCTGACTGACCTTGGCAAGTTTAAGGGCTATTTGTCTCTTTCCCTGTCTCTCTGTTTTTATGTCTCATCTCTGTATCTCTCTGTCTCTGTCTCTCTCTCTCCCTCTCTCTCTCTCCCTCCTCTCTCTCTCTCTCTCTGCCTCTCTCCCTCCCTCTCTTCTCTCTCTCTCTCTCTCTCTCTCTCTCTCTCTCTCTCTGTCAGTCTCTGTCTGTGTGTGTGTGTCTCTGTCTCTCTTTCCTTCTCTCTCACTCTCTCTCTCTCTCTCTCTCTCTCTCTCTCTCTCTCTTCTCTCTCTCTCTCTCTCTCTCTCTCGTTTCCACGAACCCAAGGATGTTGCATGTTTTAGCTTATGATATACATCTGCCTTGATGTGTCAGGCTGTGAACATGCCGCCTGTCGTTGCGCTGTTTAGTTCCCTTTGATTGATTATCCGGCGCGCTGGGAAAGTGCTTGTAGATCAGGGTGTTATTCTCCGCCCTGTCTGTCCGTCTGTCTGTCTGTCTGTGTCTGTCTGTCTGAGTACAAAATGACTCAAACGTGGGCTACATCTTTTCTTTTTTTTTCACCTCCAATTTTCTGTGTTCCCACTTTTTGTTTTCATACGTTGGGGCCTTCATGCTTTTATTTCCCCCACTCTTTTTGTTTGTTTGTTCTTCCTCGACTCTCGCTCATCATGCAAGTGTGTATGTTCTTTAACTGATGTAGAGCATTTTCTGCTGCTTCTTTTGCTGCTGCTGTAGCTTCTTCTTCCTGTTCTGCTGCCTCTGTTGCTTCTTATTTTTCTGCTGCTGCTGCCGCGTGTTCTTTAGTGCTGCTGCTGTAGCTTCTTCTTCCTGTTCTGCTGCCCTGTGCTCATTTTTCTGCTGCTGCGCGTCTTTGCTGCTGTAGTTTTTTCTGTCTGCTGCTCTGTTCGCTGGGCGTGTTCTTTAGTGCTGCTGCTTTTATCTTTTTCTTCTTCTCTGCTTCTTTGTCTTCTTCTGCTTCTTTGTCTTCTTCTTGTTCTTTCTACTTCTTCTTCTTCTTCTCCTCTTCCTCCTCCTCCTCCTCCTCCTCCTCCATCCTCTTCTTCTCTTCTTTCTCCTTCTCCTCCTCCTCCTCTTCCTCCTCCTCCTCCTTCATCAACTTCTTCTTCTTCGTATGCTGCTGCTGCTGCTGCTGCTGTTTGTACCTCTTTCTCTTCCACTTTTGCTATTGCTGCTTTTGCTTCTTCTTTTTCTGCTGCTGCTTATAGTTCTTTTTCGCCGTTTTCTTCGTCCCACGGCTTGACCTCCAAGATTCATCTGCAGCAAGATGTTTTGAGCTTCCACGTTCCGTTTTCGGGGATGATGACTACCCGTGACGTGTGGGCGCAGGCGCGCGCGCGCTTTTGTGTGTGTGTGTGGGGTGTGTGTGTGTGTGTGTGTGTGTGTGTGTGTGTGTGTGCGTTGTTCTGTTTGTTTGTTTTTAAGTTTAACGGTTGTTCAATCTTGTTTCCTGTGAGTGGAGGGAGCGAAGGAGTCTACTGTCACGTGATGGCCTACCTTAAGTACGAACGCTGAAATTGGATTTAAACGCCTGCAAGTGTTGTTTTTGGGGCCGTTGTTGTTGTGGTGGTGGTTTTCCGACAGCAGGAGGGCTTCAGTTCATGACCTGCATGGGCCCTGCCTCTGTACCGTGTGAGGAGTTCTGGACCGAAACACATGATTTAGGAGACCTCTTCTCCAAAGATTTTCTGCTGTTAAGCTCTACCGGAGTATCTTCTCTACTATATCTGTATCAATGCATATGTTCTCACATGGAAACTCAATTGGAGTCTCAATCCGAAGAGCGGAATCTGCCCAGTTGTCGATTTCGTAAAGCTAGGATTTAAGGGTATCTTAGTTCAAGAGGCAACTTCATCCAGTCTCATGGGGTGAGATTTGTCAGTGATTCGGTTCTGATGACTCCGAGAGCAGAAAAAGGGAAAAACTTCGACAGGAAAATAAACCAGTTGATAAGTTCTTTTGTGTAAGCTGAGTGTGCAGGATTTACCTCTATAGGATGAGCGGGCAGGACTCATCTGTACAGGATTCAGAGCGAGTGTGCAGGTTCATCTGTGTGAGGTGAGCTTGTAGGAATTGCCCATACAGGATGCAGGGCGAGCGTGCAAGAATTAACCTGTGCAGAGTATTTGATGAACGTGCAAGACTACTGTACAGGATTCCTCTTTTAGGTGAGCATGCAGAATTTCCCCGCACAGCCAATAAACGGGCAGGATTCATCTGTACAGCTTTATACGATCGACGCGCAGGATTCATCCGTATGGGATGAGCGTGCAGGATTTGCATCCCCCGTCTTGGTGACCGCTTTCGGTGTAAACCGTGGTAGTATTTTCCGGCTGGTGGAGTGGTCTAATTAGGCCAGTAGGTCCTTGGGTCGGCATCGATCTTATCTACGGGAGGCGACCTCAAATACCTTTCTTTGAGGGAGTCCCAGGGTTGATTCCGTCTCCGCAGACTTATCCTGAGAGAATTTTCCGGCTGAATTATTTATCACACGTACAATGGTACTGTGAGGTGGTCAATACTGTTTCAGGTGTTTGTGTGTTTGAGAGAAAGAGAGTAGGAGAGAGAGGGAGTGAGACGTACACAGCTGTTGTTACCGCCTCCCCAAGGAATGGGTTCTTTGTTTGTTTGTCTGTGTGTTTGCCTGCAAGATTATGCAACAGCTGCTGAACCGATTTTAACGGAATTAAATAGACAGATTGAATAATTATGTTTAAAGGACGAAGCCATCACATTTTGGCGTGGTACCGGATCTAAGGTTTTTTGGGGGAGGTGGACTCTGAATGAGAATTTCATGGAATCTGGTCCATTTGGGCAGAGGTCTGCGCTGACCCTGGGGTAGGGTGGGGGGTGAGGGCCTTGTAGTTTTGAATGTTGCCGTGAGCTGCTCTTGGTTACCGTCGACAGTGACTGTTCGTTGAACAGATCGATCAAGATCGGAATAATCTAATCTCGCACTTGTTCTTAATAGCCGCGATGGCGCTCTCGCTCTCTCCCTCTCTCCCTCTCTCTCTCTCTCTCTCTCTCTCTCCTCTCTCTCTCTCTCTCTCTCCTCTCTCTCTCTCTCTCGTTTTGCTTGTGTAATGACTTTTCATGTTGTTTTACTTGTCCAGTTTCGGTTTGTTGTAATTGTTCGGTTTCGATCACGCTGCCCACCCCTCTTCTACCCCGTTGTGACTGGGAGGAGTTGCTTAACACAGTACATTTTCGTATTCATATTTGTATTCTCTCTTTTCTCTCTCTCTCTCTCTCTCTCTCTCTCTTTGCTCGCTCGCTCGCTCGCCGCTTGTGTATTACGACATCCGACCGAAACCGAGATATAGCGGTGTGCGTGTGTGTGACAAAGGCTGTGGCGGTGGTACACAAAATGAATATTGACACAAGACCAAGATCAACATGGCCACAGACCTCCGTGCAGCTCTCTGCTGCTTTCAATACCCCGGCCCAGAGGTGTGTGCATGCATAGTAGGTTGGAGGGGGGGGGGGGTGGATTGGGGGGTGGGGTGGTCGGGAAACGAGGGTGAGGAAGAGGAGGGGGCGGGGCCATGACATGTTGACAATCAGTGGGGAGACAAATATTTATCCTGGCGTGTACACAGTCCGAAACAACATGGCTAGGGGATAGGGGCCACTGCCAGAGTGCATAATGATTATAACGATTGTGTAGTGGGTAGAAGAGGGAAGTGGAACTGGCGGGGTTGGAGGGGGGGGGGGGGGTAGAGGGGGTTGGGCGGGGGGAGCATCTGTATGAATCACTTTGTTGCTCCAAAGGGCTACTGTGCGCCATTTTGGAATGCAGTCTGTGTTGGGGGGAAGGACGGATGTCGGGAGGGATTGGGGGCGTTGTCATATTCGTACCTTGGCCTTCTATGTTTATTTCTTTTCTATTTTTTTTTTTTTTTTTTTTTGCTAGTGTACATGGAGCATTTTTATCCAGGCCTGCAGCAAGTAAGGTTCCCATACAACTGCCGACAAGTTTGTCACAATGCGATTGTTTTAAGTACAGCAAGGTATGAATCAGTAATCCACTCTCAGGTGTACAGGCCTTGTGAGTTTGACACAAAAATAATATTTTGAAGACTGAGGCGGTAAACCGTGAATGACCCAATTATTTCAACATTCCTCAAGAAAAACGTCCACATCATCCGTTGTAAAGGGGGGGTGTTCTGAACTCGGAAAGCATAAATGCGCATGCGAATGAGCTCGTTATCAAACTAAATAAACGAGAGTTGGTAAATCCCAGTCTGGCCAGACAGCATAGCGAAAAGCGTTGTCAAGAGGCGTCTTGTACACAGACAGACGCAGATGAATGAAAGTCGAAGTGATGTCTGCAAGTAACGAACCACTAGCTATATGCCACCACGTTTAACTCATCTCAAAGGAAAGAATTTTTTTTTTTGTAATATCAGCTGGCCAGTAAACTATAGTCACCAGTGACCAGTGTGGTCGACACTGGAACTAAAGGCAAAGGCTGAGGCTCACGTGACATGGAAGGATTTCCTCCTCCAGACATCACTGAATGTCAGCGGATTCAGCAGCAGTACAGCGTCTTCTCTGTTGAATTGCCTCATGACCGTATTGACTGCTTGCTCTGCTCTACACAGGGCTTCTGCAGAATGAGCTTAGATGTAGCCATGCAGGAGCTGAAGTGAGCGCTGTGGAAATGAACCCACAAACGGAGAAAATATGATGAAACTGCAAATCTAAAAACAAAATGATAAATAATAATAATAAAACGAAAAGATCAGCTTCGAGTCGTACATAAGATGCCTCGAGAAAGGAGGACGCAGACTCTGCGCGCTCAAACGACCATGACTGGATTATCATGCTATTGTCGCATGTTAGTTTCCCAGCAGTGTGCCTAGGGGACCCCAAGTTCGGATCCCTTCAGGTCATTGAACCTGCGAACAACCCCAGCTGTGCAAATCTATGATGGATTGTTCCACTGTTTTCCACTGATTTTGCGAACAGACTAGACAGGACCAAGAATCTTTCTTCCTCGTTCTTCCTTATCTCCCCTTCTCATTCCTTTGCGTTATCCTTCATTGTTCGACCCCTCCTTCCTTCCTTCCTTCCTTCCTTCCTATTGCCTTCTTCTTCCTTCCTTCCTTCCTTTTGCCTCTTTGTCCTTCGTTCCTCCGTTTTCCTGTCCGTCCCTGTTTTGCTCCTTCATTCACTCATTCCTCGTCCTTTCCTTTATTGTTTCTTCCTTCCTTCCCTCATTCCTTTGTACCGTCCTTTTTTCTTGCGCTCCATTTTCCCCACCTTATCGTTCATTCCTTCACTCCATCCTTTTTTTTCGTTCCATCCGATATTCCTTCTTTATTTCTCCTTTCTCATTGCTCTTTCCTTTTCATTTCATTCTTTGAACCATCCTCTTTTTTTTTTCTCCTTTATCACTTCCACGTTCGTTACTTTCTCGTTCTCTCCTTCCTTTCCCCGTTCATCTGTTCATTCCTCGTTCCGTCCTTTCTTGCGCGTCCGTCCTTTCCTTCCTTCTTTCCTCCCTCGTTCCACGGTTAGAACTTCGAAGCAGACCGTCACCGTGTTGAATTTCACTACTAAGATTGCCAAATTTCGTCTCCGGAGATGATATCTATAAAACCCATGTGCCTGTTTGGCTGTTGTTGTTGTTGTTGTTGTTGTTGATTTGTGTGTGTCGTTAACGGCGTACAACTTCCGCTTCTAAGAAAGATGGATTCGGGTCAAACGTGTGTGCGTGCGTGCGTGCGTGCGCGCGCGTGTGTGTGTGTGAGAGAGAGAGACAGACAGACAGACAGCAGATTTAGACTTCATCGGTTTCTTTGTTGTTTAGATGTTGTTATTGCTTCGTATCAATTAGTACCTTAATTCTTTGTCTCTGAACACAGAAGAGTCAGTCAGAAGAAAAAAAAAGGTAGGGAATTTAGTAGTATAGTTATTCGTTAAAAAAAAAAAATAAAAATAGAATAAATAATGATGATAACAAAATGAAATTAAATTCATAAATCACAATTCTGGTATTGTCTGTGAAACCTTCAACTTTCTCAAAGAAAACAGTAATAACATGCAGACCTCCCCAAAGGTCGAACCACGGATCCTGAATCCGCCTTTTGATATGGATTGCGTACCATAGATTCGCATCAACATTTAACCAGTAGGGCTATATTTCTCTCTCTCTCTCTCTCCTCTCTCCTCTCTCTCTCTCTCTCTTCTTCTCTCTCTCTCTCTCTCTCCCTCCTCTCTCTCTCTCTGCCACCATGACCACCACTAAGAAAAAGCAACACCAAAGAAATAACGGTATTTTGGATTTTTTTTAAAAAGAAATTTACTATCATATTTAACCCAAAAGTAGGCCAACAATTTTTCAACAAATCTCATCTTCAGCAGGCAGCGTCTCCGGCTTCTGTCTATTGGAAGCAAGACCAAGCAAACAAAAAGGTCATAAATCATTCAAGATCTGTTTTTGAAACAGGGTGACTAAAGAAAATACACAATCCCAGCGTTAAAAAAAACACACGTAATAACTCCCTAATGAGTCCCCCGAGAATAATGATTAAAAACTAAATATGGCCCTTAGACAGGGAAAGAAACACTAAACGAGATGTAACTCTTTCTGTTATTGCCAATACCGATTGTTTTCTTGTTTTGCTTTTGTTAACCAAAAAAGAAAAAAAAAAAGCATTTATTGGTAACATTTTTTTATTGGATTAAGATTCGAAGTCTTTTATATTTTACATGAATCTGACAAAGATCTAAAACGACAGCACTATATCGGGCTTGACCGTAAACGAACTGACTAAAAGGTTGAAATTCCCCGGAACTGGATGACTATAGTAGAAGTGAACTCTCAGATTCACTGTGTCTAAAGTATGGCATTATGGAAGGCGGATCCCATCGCTCTCCATCCGCCACCTTAACAAGTTGTTCCGGCTGATTTGAATCAGATACCCATTTACTGCTAGGGGAACACAGAGAGCTTTTAAACTGTAAAAAAAATCCGACCTCATGAACGACTATCAGCGCTGCCGTTGAGAGCTTTAACAGCTAGAGGCTGAACGTTGCATGTTACAAGCCGGCAGCCTGTTAGAAATGCTTTCTGGGACCATCACAAACACTGTCCCTGGTTGCCATTTACCCCGGTGTCAGTACGGTGACCATTTTGAAAATGACTGCCTTCTCTTTCCAACCCTTTCCACGTTACAAAACACCTCAGTTGTAATGATCAGAATGCAACCAGCTTTGGTATTTTAATTATTTTCATTTTCTTTTTATGAAGCCCTTTTTTTGTAATATTAAAAATGATCAAACGAATGTTTACATGAATCAAAGCGAAGAGATGATACATGTATAATTCTGAAAAAGACAAAACAATTAAATAAGCTAACAAACTGTGTGTACATACTGTGATACATGGCGCGAGCATATCAAACTAGAAGAGTGGTACAGCGAGCGCCATGTATGTACACACAGTTTGTTACTTATTTTGATTGTAAAAGCTATGTATTTCCATTTATGTCTTGTGTTTTTAAATTTTCTTTTATCGGATACATTCAAAGCACTTTTTCCATAGTTCTATTGGAAGTCTTTCTACTGATTTGTATCTTGCTTTCCATTCCACACAAACTGATTTTTCTGGGATTTTGTTGATGAAGTTGTCGGTGGGATGTGGAATCAAGATCCGTAAATGGATTAACTTAGACCAAAGAAGAGATTTCGAGACCGCCATCTACCTACTGGAGTAATGGTTCATTTAGACTAAATCAAAATAAATCTTAACATTAAAAAAAATCCGTTGTAATTATTTCTCATATTTTTTAGATCTTAAGTAAACCATATACCAAATATTTTTTCTAATTTAGGAGCATTCCATATCATTTCCAAGAGAGGAGACTATGTCCTATTTGATTTTCTTCTGCACCCTGACCATACTGCTTGTGTTTTATTGCTATTCATATCCAATCCCGACATTCTACCAAACTGGTCAAGTGCACGTATAGTTTATTCATATGAAGTTCTGTCTCCAGTATTGAGTTACTGGGTTTCGCCAGCGAACTGAGAAAATTGGTATTCAATATGTACAGTATCAACAATATGAATTCCTTTTATCAATACTCCTTCTGTTATCATTAAAGCTAAACTTTTTGCACTAAGAATTTAAAAAAAGGTACGGAGAAACTGGATCTTCTTGTCTGCATCCTCTTTCTGTATGAGTCAGCAGTATAGGCCAATGGTATACTCAATATGGCCGTGTGGCCATTTCAAAATGGTCGCCATTGAGAATACCGTTATACCCAGTAGGATGACCAGAATGCTGCCAAATATGGATAGTTATCGTTGGTGAACAGTT
>CM031604.1:71226576-71229076 GCA_018398815.1 Conus ventricosus
ATTACAAGTTTCCTTTTACTTTTTTTTTTTCTTTTTGATACACACAATTTACAACCTTAAGGCAGATCAGATTTGATTGAAAAAGACAAAAAGAAACACACGCGAATACACGCACGCGCGCACGCACGCACGCACGCACGCTTGCACGCACGCACGCACGCACGCACGCACGCACGCACGCACGCACGCACGCACACACACACACACACACACACACACACACACACACACACACATCTTTACGATTTTTATAACCGTGTAATTGCGGCTAAGGAAGAGAAAAACACAGTACTGTTCCTCTCTGTTGTCAATGTGTTTCAGGCGCTGGGGACGATCGAGTTTAGTGTGGAAGTGCATAGCGAAGGAGAAGCTGTGTGTGTAGATGTAAGGTCATCCAGACAGACCGTCGGTACACAAACCTGACATGAAGGCACAGAAGAAGGTGGAAAGTTTGCACATGATGCCATCAGAGATCGGCACAGAGTGCAGAAATGGAGTTCCATCTTCGACCCGGAGGATCGAAAGATTGAGCAGTCGATCAGCATGTGAACAATGATGTGAATCTTTTGTTGTTCAATGCTCACCTGGTTGGGGGCAGTGTCCAAAACACGTAGCATGAACTGAAAAGCGCCCTACAACGTTCTAAAAGCACTAGAACTACGGCAAACTGAGAGTGAAACAACAACAAAAAGAAGAAGACAAAAAATAAAGGGGGGGGGGGGGGGAGGGGGTGCACTTATTGTTGCGTGAAAGGATGGGTCCAGCACATACCTATGGCCGATTAGTCCGTTCAGTTCGACTCTCTAAGATGGAGAAAAGATATTCCAGAACATAAACACACAACTGTATATTTTGCAGGTCACTGAAAGACTCCTCCTCTCTCTCTCTCTCTCTCTTCTCTCTCCTCTTCTCTCTCTCTCTCTCTCTCTCTCTCTCTCTCTCTCCTCTCACGCATGCGCTAGCGCGCTCGTGAGCACTCACACACACACACACACACACATACACACGCACGCACGCACACGCGCGCGCGCACACACACTCACACACACACACACACACACACACACACACACACACACACACACACACACACACACACACACACACACACACACGCGCGCGCGCGCGCGCGCGCGCGCGCCCGCACATCATAACAGTCCACTGTGAAGTCCCCGAAGTTGCCAACGGGCAGTTTGTTCTTCCAAGACCACAAACAACACGAAACAAAACAAACAAACAAACAAAACTCAACAGAACAATGGCAGCCAACCACCAAGGCGAGCGAGAAAGACCAGACCAGACAAAGCTTCACGTAACAGAAAAGCAGACTCATGTGGTTTGGTTGGGTTTTTGTTACGTTTGACATGCAGCGCTTGCCCCATAGAGTGGAAATATAGAAATAAGCAGTTGGGAAAATGTAGATGCAGGGAAAAGAAACGGCAAAATATACATCAAAGCTAACTCACACTCTTAATTGAAGGGGGGGAGGGGGGGGGGGGGGGCACGTAAAAACATCTTAAAAGAACCAAAGCACCTTTTCTGCTTATATTGATTGTCCCTTCGCTTATGTCTGCCCCACACTCTCCACCCTTCTCCACCCTTCTCCACCCTCGGCTCTCTCCACCCCCACCACCATCAGGCATATATTTAAATAAATGCACGTGCACAAGTATGCATAAGACAGAGAGAGAGAGAGAGAGAGAGAGAGAGAGAGAGAGAGAGAGAGCATGATTGTAGTTAAGTATGAAAAGTTTGCAGTAACAGTTGGATAACATTTAAGAGAATGAACCAGTAAAACGTGAAAACGAAGAGGCTATATAAACAGAAGAAAAAGACGCGGATAAACGGTGAACAAAAAGAAAAACTGCGCAAATTTACCCTCGGTGGATGAAGAGAGGGCGGGAGGGATGGGGAGAGGGTAGGGGTAGGGGTAGGGAAGGGAGGAGGGGGTAGGATAGGAGCCTAGCAAACAAAAATCTATGAATCTGTGAGCGAACAGAAACAATTTGTACGCGCATGCGTAAACACCGGATAAACCAAGCCCTTAGAAGACATTTAATCGTTGATTGTGAAAAGGCTCAAGTGTTCGGATTAACTTAACTTGAAGAAGAAGAGAAAAAAAAACCAGTTCGAGGGCAGTGAGAGAGAGCAGGCCATTGTCCCCATAGATTTCTTCTTGGCACGCTCGACTCCCTTCAGCCGAAGAAAAATGAAGGGACAAAGGGAGGACAAGGCCACCATCTATGTGAGATCCATTTCCGTCAAGCCCAGCTCTTTTCAACTGAAGAACAAGAAGACAAATTCGAAGGGCATTGGGAAAGGAGGCTCGCCATCAACAAAGCACATCTTTGTTCAGAGTCAAACTTCTCTCTCTCTCTCTCTTCCTTCGTGTCTTTGTTTTATTTTATTAAACCCCCCCCCCCCCCCCCCCCCCCCCCCCCCCCCCCCCCCGCCTGTCTTTCTTTTTTCTTTCCTCGCCTTTGACAAAACTGTCATCTGT
>CM031604.1:71234076-71284076 GCA_018398815.1 Conus ventricosus
CGAATATTTAAACGCTATTGATATGTAACTAGATGAACATTTCTTCATCGACTTCTAACCTGACTATTTTCATTACATTTGAACATTACTGAGGTGTAATAAGATGGTCTAATTTCTTCGCTTTCCATTACTGTTCATCCCACTAGTTCTTCGTCTTCCATTCTACAATTTGAGAACAGCACAAAAGTATTGACACAATGTCAGCAAAGCGCAATGGTCGGCTCGTGTTTACCCAGGCTTCGATTTACTGCTGTTTGTGCCACAGGCGATGTGGAGGAACCCCTGTGTAACGTTCCTGTTTCCTTTCAGTGCCTCCACGTCTGTACACAGTGGAGCTAGTCAGAGCAGTACTACTGTCATAATTATTATTACAGCTGTGTCGAGAGTGTGCCGAGGGGGCTCTTCTGTTGTTTGTTATTGACTAACGGGTTCAGCAGGATAACAAACACTGGGGCGAACTGCTGCATTCAGGTCAGGGGAAAAAGGGGGGGGGGGGGGGGGTCGACTGAAATGTACAGCGCCTGAAAAGCAGATGCAGCTTATTCTCGCGACTTGTGGGAAGTACACACCACACGCACACACGCACGCACGCACGCGCACACATTCTCCCAACATCCAGCGGCAGGAATGATAATGGCGCGTTTCTTTGACGACACTCAAGATTTCTCTAGCGTCTTTTGCTGTTGATTATGTAGTTGTTGTCGTCATCGTTGTTGTTTTCTCCCAAAATTTGTTTCCCCCGAAAGCATGTTTGGGGCGCCTTCACTTTCTGTTAATTGCAAAATTGTGGGGGAGAGATTAACCTCTGAACTGACACACTGTCATCTTCATTGATCTCAATAATGATAAAACACTGAGGTATTCTGAAAGTTTCCAATAACAGTCAGTCATCCGGACTCTCTAGGCTATGGACATAAACACGATAATCCTTCAGAGCCACAGGCCCGAATCTCGGTGTTGTACCTGATAACATTTTCAATAAGCGACCAGCTGCCAGTGAACAGTGCACAGGTGATCAGTGAACAGTGCACAGGTGATCAGTGAACAGGCCTATGCCAAAATGCTCACTCTAGGTCCAAAGGATTGGCTGAATGCGTTTAGTCGTCCACAGTAATTAAAAAAAACTCTTAGTCACATTTCTGATACTCATTCGACTGGTCTATTTGTAACGCTTTACTCGCTGCTTCCTCCGGAATCTTGTTCTCTACGTGCAGGGAGTAATGACTTGTGCTGCAAGTTTCATTTTCAAAGAGCTTTAAGAAGGGCATGTTACACAACTCCTTTCTGAGAGCTGCATTGGCTCCCAGCTTATAGTCTGCACGCTTAAATACATTGCCATAATTAGCTTACGGCTGTCTAGTTCTCTCCCTTCTTCTCATGACACATGGAACTTTCATAACCTAATTCAGAACATCTTTAAAAGTTTTTATATCGTAGTTTTGTCGTTCCTTATGGAATGAACTCCCTTTTCTACATTGTCATGTCTATTACCTTGTACTCTCAAGTCCAGGCTAAAAACACGTCACAGCGAAAATCTTCTTCATCTTTCAGACTGATGCCAAGTAATTGTGATGTTTTCTGTCGCAGCAGTGCACTTTGAGAGCGAATGTGGAGTAGACCTCTGTGTGCGTGCGTGCGTGCGTGCGTGTGTGTGTGTACACGCGCGCTTGAGGGATATCAAGGAAGGGTAAGAAGTCCAAACAGCTTGATCTCAGCATAGCTTGGGGAGAAAATAAATCTCTCTCTTTTTTTTTTCTTTTTTTTTTTGAATCGGGCAAGGGTGAGGCCGCGTACATGCCCACACCCCTTTCCTCCCCTAATTCATACCTTAATGGGGTACCTCAGGTAACAGACCTGATATAAGTTCGGGCGGTGGTGTACAATTCATATTTTTTCTCGACATTTCAGGCCATTAGTTTAAACTATCAGATTCGAGCAGTATAAATGTTGGCAACGTTTCGTTTTCATCACCGAACAAAAGTAAGGGAAATAATTCAGGATATTAGCTTTTTTCGATTGTCTCCCATTACAGATTTTTCTCTGACGGATTTTATCTGTCACAAGTCAATGAGAGAGAGAGAGAGAGAGAGACAGAGAGAGAGAGAGAGAGAGAGGAGAGAGAGAGAAATGAAATGAAATGAAATGGTTTAATGTTTTTAGGCCATGGGCACATAAACATGAAGGAATGGAAAGGGGGGGGGGGGGGGGGGGGGGTGAATGGGATTGGGCTGGGGTAGGAGCTTTCATACATCAATATGTACAGCATTACATCCATTAAACCTTGACATAAACACTATCGACTTACTGCCTATAGTATGCACATGTTGCTATAGAAATCACATCACATATCTGCATATTTGAGTTTTATAGATTACTTTCTAAAAAATTCTGTCTCTGCCTAACAGCGTGAAAAGTAAACTTTGAGACCACAATGGACAAGTGTTTGGGTTCTCCAGCTAACAATCTTTCAACTGAGACATTAATTCCATTGGGAAAAAATCTATTTCTCAATTCCGAGTACAACGGGCAAACATATAAAAGGTGTTTTTCATCTTCTACATGCATTTCACAATATGGACAGTAAGACTGTGCAACATCATTTCCATATCTATTCATGTTGTGTTTATTGGTAGCACACCACATCTAATCTGCGTTAATGCCACCCGAAAACAAAAGATATTGATTTCATTTAGATATGTACTGATATTCAAATTAATCTTTAACCAATCTATACAAGCTATATCTTTCTCTGTCTCTGACTGTGCCTGACCACTCTTGGAAAAACATATCTAATAAACGCTGCTTGAATATTTTCAAAAATGCATTACGTTCTGAACACCTTGTTTATCCACACTTCATAAAAACCCGCCTTAGAAAGCATTTCTCTTATCTCCGTTACCCAGCACCTTTTATTATCGTTGTCCATCGATAGCATCATTATGTATGCCTGTTTGGGTAATCGGCTTTGTTCCATTTGTAACAATCTAAACCAGTATTTAATACATCTAATTTGTGAATTTAAAAACAAGGGATATCTACCAAGCTCACTATAAACCATTTTATTTGGGGTCTTTAGGGGTAAACCTAAGTATCTTTTACAGGCTAATAAATGCACTTTCTCTATACTTTCTAACCTCTTATAACCCCAAATTTCTGATGAATACAATAATACAGGCTGTACTTTAGCATCAAAAATTTTTAGGTATATCTTTGGTGACATTTCTTTACATTTTTTAAAAACCTGACAAAGCCAATATACAGCCTTTTTCCCTTTAGCAACTAAATGATTTGTACCACGTCCTAAACTCAGCATTGTTGTGAAAGAAAAACCCAGATAACAATACATATTAACAATTTCTAGTTCTTTACCCTCAAAAAACCACCTTTCTCTTGATCCTAAATACCCGCCTTTCCTAAATACCATGATCTTAGTCTTATCTTTGTTAACAGATAATTTCAATTTATCACAACAGGTTTTTAAAGAATCTAATTGGGCTTGTAATCCTCCCGGTGACGTTGATAACAAAGCTACATCATCTGCGAATAGCAAAATGAACAATTCAATCAGAGTAGGTAATAGTTGAACACCATGGACACCAGTGTTATTAATGTGATTTGCCAGTTGATTAATAAATAGAGAAAACAATGTGGGACTCATGACACAGCCTTGTCGTACACCTGATGGACATGTAAAGAAATCTGAAAATTCACTGTTCACGCGCACACAAGAGATTAAAGAATCATACATGCTTTTCAAGGCACCAAAAAATTTCCCTCTTATACCCTCATTATAAACTACCTTCAGTAGTTTTGCATGGTTAACAGAGTCAAATGCCTTTTTGAAATCAATAAAAGCAACATAAATTTTCTGTCTTTTCTTATTTAAGTATTTCTGAACAATAGCATAGAGATTAAATATCTGGTCTGCTGTTGAATAATCTTTTCGAAACCCAGCTTGGTTTTCAACTATTATATCAGTATCGTCTAGCCAAGAAATTAATCTTGCGTTCAGAATGGATGTATAGCATTTACAAGAAACATTAACCAATGATATCCCTCTATAGTTGTCTGGCTGGTCGGCATCACCTTTTTTGAAAATTGAACAACTATAGCTTTACGCCATTCCCGTGGGTAGATCCCAGAGTCAAACACTTTATTGAAAAGCTTTGTTAGGAACTTAACGACCACCTCTCCTCCTGCTTTCAACATCTCCGAAACAACACCGTCTAAGCCCCTGCTTTCCCATTATTTAGTTTCCTTATTGCCTCTTTTACTTCTTCTTCTGTGATTTCTTTGTTTTAACTATCATCACTTGCATTGCCCAGATCGTTAGTAACATTACTTCCGTTTCCTTCTAAATCGTTACTACCCTCATTAAAAACTCTTGAAAATGATTAAACCAGTCATCCAATCCAATTCTATCACTCAAATCCTTTCGTGCACTCACACCACCTAACGTCTTTAATTCTTTCCAAAACTCAGCTGACTTGTGCGCATTAGCTGCCAAGGATTCAGCTGTGTTTCTGCGAAATTCCTGCTTTTTCTTTCTAAGCAGTTTTTTATATTCCTTTCTACTTTTAGTGTACTCAAGTCTGTCCTTTTCAAGCGTCTTTTTCTTATTCCTCTTGCTTCTTTTAAAAATTCTTAACATTTTTTCACTTTTAACTTTAGCATCTTGACATTCTTGGTCATACCATGCGTTCTTTTTCTTCTTGGGCGAAACATAGCATTTTTTAACCATACAATGTGCGGCACACTTCAAACAATCATTAAACACTTCCAAGGCGTGATCAACATCCAGGTCCAATTCTTGAGCAGCATTTTCTAATTTAATTATGTTATCTTTACTGTTAAAATTTGTTCTAAAGTCGGATTCTTTCGCTTTATCCCACAAAACTTTATTCACAATTTTCGTCTTACTACTGTCAGTTGTATTGCTAATAACCCTTTTATCAGATTCCAACAAAATTGACAAGGTAACTGGTAAGTGGTCCGAATCCACCTATCTTTCACCGTTAAATATCTCCATTCAAATTGATAAAGCAGCTCAAAAGATGCAACAAAATAATCCACGAGGCTGGACCCAAAATCGGATAAGAAACTACAACTGTCATCAAAACCATGTTCAACAAGTCCGTTCAAAATGCAACAGTCAAAAATATTGCAAAAGTCAAGAAGCTGTTCACCGAACTGGTTCACTTCAACATCCTGTGAATTCCTTTTGACGAATTTCCTTATCTCCTCCAAATAATTACCATCATCAGACAAACTGAAATCAAGATTTTTGTTGCCTGTGCGAGAATTTAAATCGCCAAAAATCAATGCATGAAAATCGTCATAGGATTCGTGGAGATCAAGCATACATTTTTCTAATAACTCGATACCATATCCGTTAGGTTCTGATTTCCAAAAGGGGGAATCGTAAGGTGGAATATAGGCTGCAATAAGGAAAACATCCTTATCTGTTCTTAAAAATTCTTTTGATATTTTCAAAGTTAGAACATTATTGATATCAATGTCTATTCTTTGTACAAAATCAGAAAAACATTATTTAACCAAGACCACAACCCCCCAGAACATCTTCCATGTCTTGATAATTTCTTAGCTTTTGATGAGTAAATATGAAAATCTTGAAAAATACTCTTGTCAATTTCACTGTCCATAAATGTTTCTGTCAGACAAACAAAATCATACTTTTGAATAAAATCGAAAACTCGTTATCAGTTAATTTTGATTGCAGTCCACAGACATTATAATTAAGAATACTAACTGGAAAATGGGGTTTTTTATGTATATTTTGTAGAAACTGACGTGGGGAATGGTCAATGTCAGGAATCCTGCACCCACAATCACTTGTGATTTGTGCCCGGCCTCTATCCTATTTCTCACCAGTGTTTGCTGCTGCTTCACCTCGAGGTGAAGGCTGTCTCGGCAAACTCCCGTCCCTGCTGCAGACACTGTTCGTTCGCACACTGCGGAAGGCATCCACACAATGTTCGTCTGACTCATGGCGCGTTTGCCGGCATGTCCGAGAGCGTAAGGCACGCCCCTCCTCATCCTGCTCGGTAGTCCTGGTTCCTGACACCAGTCTAGTTCTGGGGCGTGACTGTCGAGACACAGGATTTGGGTCAGAGTCTGTACTGTCCTCTTCCCTAGACCTGTGTGCACTACTTGAGGGCAGGCTGCATTATTAGCATCATTTTCGTGCTGTTCCACAGATTGCTTGTCTTCAAATTGGTCCGGCATACGTTGATGTTGTCGCTGTTCTAACTGCCGCTGCTGTTCTGGCTTTTCCTGTTGCTGACCTGATCCTTGCTGCTGATGCGACTCTTGCTGCTTTTTTTGCTGCCATTCTTCTTCCTTTTGCGTTGCGGCTCCTTTTCTTGCAGCTGATCTTGCTGATGTTGCTCATCTTGAATCTGTTTTGATTGTTGTTGTTTTCCTTGCAACTGTTTGGTGTTGCTGTTTTTGTCGTTTTTCTTGCAGCTGTTCGTTCTCTTGCTGCTGATTCTTTTGCTTTTTCTGTTCCTGTTCTTGCTGTTGAACGTTTCTGTGCTGAATCTGTTGTTCTTCTTGCCCCTGTTGCTGTCTCTCTAGGAGCTCTTTATGCTGCTGTTGCTGGATCTGTTCTTGATGTTGCCGTTGCTGGTCTAGCTGTTTTTGCTGTTTTTCCCATAGGCATCGTTTGTTGTGTTGTTGATCCTCTTCTCGCTGTCTTTCTTTATGTATTTCCCTGATTTCCTTTTGTACCCCTCTCCGTTGCAGGTCTGCTCTCTGACCATTTGGTGACCTGTGAGGTGTGGGAAGAGCATTGAACTCCTGTGGAGTGACCAGAGGACTATCGGATAGAGGGGAAAAGCCAAACCTGTGAGGCGAGGGGTTGTCACGATGCGCCATATTTTGCCGGTTCAAAAGTGGTGGCCAGTGCACTGAGTCTAGTAAAGGGAAGTGTTCGAAAACCTGTTGCTGCTGATCTGATGGACAAATGGAGAAGATTTCCTTTCCTGCCGTAGTTGGTCTGGGGGAACATACGGAAAAACGCCCCCTCCCCTGCTGCTGATCAGGGGAGACACGACGCAAGCGTTCTTCCACGTTTCCTTTTTGGTTCCTGGGTCCATGTCTCTTGTAGCTGGTGGGGCCATCATCGCTTTTTAATGACCGCTGATGGCTATCATTTGATTGCCTGGGTATGTAGTTGTGTGGCCTACCATCTACGTACAGTCTTCCGTTTCTAAATATAGGTATTTACCTTCTTGCTTCAGTTGCTGGCACTGCTCCCTTTGACTAACAGTGAGATCTGTTGCCACTCGGATATCCTCTTGTCGGAGCCAAGCTCTGAGATCTCTGTTTTTCAGAATGTAGAGTTTGGTCGTTCATGTGGCTGAAACATACGATTAAAGGACGTTGCCAGTTTCCACCTTCGTGTCTTCCGATACGATACGTATATCAATGTCTCTGGTTGACCACCATCTGTCGGAGGAGAAGTAATTGAGCACTGCTACGATTTCGTCCGTGTCATTCGCCTCTTCCCATGCTGCTGATTCATGTATTCCAAAAAATTTCAAATTCTTTTCTCGTTTTGCCACATCTAGTTTTTCAAGTTTTTCTTCTATTTCGTTTAATCTGTCATGTAGAAAGACACTGTTTTGTTGAAGTTCACTTATGTCCCACCTGTTGTCTTTGATGTCTGTTTTTGCGCCTTGAAGATCAGCTTCGAAAATCTTGAAGGAGTTTTGAAGATTTGAAAAAAGATCATAAATTTGTCGACTAAGACTAACACCTTGAGCATGGAGGCTGTGTAAAATCTGTGAACACCTGGTTTCAAACTGCTGCTGGCTGACAGGCGACAGTTCATGGAGAGCGAAAGCTGTGTCGGTCATAATGCAGTGAATGAGAGTTCAGTCGTACAACCTCCCCCTTCGACGGCCAGGTGAAGTGTGAGAGAGAGAGAGAGAGAGGGGAGAGAGGAGAGAGAGCACTTAGAAAAAAAAAGTATGTATAATCGGCTATATATCTCCATGTTTCTCTGTATGTCACTGACATAAAAATACAGACTACAATACTCTCACTTTTAGTATCGTACCTCCTTCCTGCGTGTACTGTTAGTCACTCAATCGGTGTGTGTGTGTGTGTGTGTGTGTGCGGAAACATTTTGAAATCAAGTCGAGTGACACATAATTGAGCAGCTGGTGTGCAATTTGATTTGTGGTGGGTAAAATTCCCTTGGCAACACTCACATTACAGTGTTTATAAAAACAAAGCAAAACAAAGGAAAACAAAAGACATAAAATTTAACATGAATATTTATATAAAGATTTTTTTTTTCATATGGTATTTGTGCCCTACAGTGAGTTAGGCCCTAGTCGTTTCTTTTTGTTACCACCTATACTTCTATTTTTTTAATTAACCGCAGTTACTTTAATAAGATGACTGAAAGGTTAAATATAGATTACTTTCTTCACATTCTGCAGCGTCAATCTTTACGACATTCGGTTTGTTTATTGTTGAAAGACAACGCTAGATAAGCTAATGATCTGTGCATACGATATGTGAAATTATTGCTGTAATGTACTGCTTGTTGCAGTGCGAGTTTGCAAGGCATATTTCTGAAAATGTTACAGCAGGTTTAGTTTTGTACTGAAATGACTGCAGATCTTCACTAAAACACCACCATTATTGGTTTGTTGTTGTTGTTGTTTTTGTTGTTGTTTTTATAAATAAGTTAATGTGTAATTTATGGCCTAGAGACGTGATGTTAACCTGAAGTGTCATCAGACACCCCTCTCTCTCCTCTCCCCCCCCCCCCCCCCCCCCCCCCCCCCCCCCCCACCGTCTGTCTCTATCTCTGGGTGCCAGTACGTGCTTGTACTCTGTGTGTGTGTGTGTGTGTGTGTGTGTGTGTGTGTGTGTGTGTGTGTGTGTGTGTGTGTGTGAGAGAGAGAGAGAGAGAGAGAGAGAGAGAGAGAGGAGAGAGAGAGAGAGAGAGAGAGGCGCACGTCATGATTGACGTACAGTAGATATACTGGAGACTAAAACATTATGTCACTTGTGATAGTACTTTATTTAATGTCCATTAGAAAGGTTTTTACTGTTGTTGAGCATTTTCTTACCATAGTTTCGCTTCATGGCAAGAATTATAGTGAATACACATCAGTTTCAGTTTCATCAAAGATGTGTTACCGCGTGCAGACTAGTCCATATACGCAAACACCACATCTGCTATATTTTGAGATTACGCTGCGCACGACTTGAAGCTGATGGACAAAGGAATGAATGACCAAGAGATGAGAGAATTTAAGAAAGGGTTTCACGGCTTTACCTTAGCAGATGTCTGACTTGCGCATTAGCCCAATGTGCCTGTCAGATCTAACGTAAGTGCCATTATTATCAGTGTGTGCGGGCGTGCCTGCGCGCGCGCGCGCGGTGTGTGTGTGTGTGTGTGTGTGTGTGTGTGCGTGTGTGTGTGTGTGTGTGTGTGTGTGTGCAGTAAAAACAGGGGGTCCTGAGAGATTCAAAGTCTTATCTCAGTTGACGTGTGCTTGGTTGTTTGGTCATTTGTGTCTGTCATTGGAAAGGTCCGGTATGAGTCTGCCCTGTCTTTTAGGAGTCTTCAATCTGCTGGCCTTGAGATTATTCCAATATTGGTTTGGTTGGTGATGTGTCTTGCTCTTCCTTTAAGTATAGATGTGCAGCCAGTTCCTCTCTTGATACTGAGCTCTGAAAGATGGTCAATGGTATTGTGGCTTTGATCTTGTTTGTTGAGATAATTCTTTAGATTTTTTATCCCATTAAATCGGCCAAACTGTAATCCAGTTCTTATCGTTGTCTCGCCTGCCAGTGCGTCTGCTCTCTCTCATTTCCTTTGATACTTGCATGTCCTGGGCAGTATATCCTTGATATGAGTCTTACCAGTGGAAAACTGCACATTACTTCATGCCAAAACAGGGCTTCCCATTCCACTTTCCAATTTTTGAAGCAGGTTCACGGAGTCGGTCAGTACCATGGCTTGTTGAGTTCTAAGCTAGTCGTAGATGAGAGCAGTGGAGTGTTTGTGTGTCATTGCTTCTACCTCTATTGTTAGATTTGAAGTTCTTAAACCATAATTATGCCCTAAGTTTTTCCTGGAAAATTCGGCCATTTTGCATCACTGTGTATTCCAGCCTGACTTACCTTTGGTGACGGAATCGTCAGCATTTATCACAATATTTTCTTTTATACTGAGGTATATAACCTGCATCTAATTTCTGCGTTGGTTTTGCCTTCTGGTCATCCTCGAAAGTGTCTTTCAAGGTCCAGGCAATGGCATTTTTGGTAAGGTGTTTGAATCGGTCTGGTTGTTTTCCCATTTCTTCGTTTCTTTGAGTTCGTGATAAATAGCACGCAAACTGTATACGTCTTCTGCCTGTCCCATCCATGATTTTCCACGTCCTGGACGAGAGCACTTTATTTCCTTGACTGCCACGTGTAGTGGGTTTGGGGATTTTCAAGTGCTCTACAATATGCCTGCACCTGTTTGCAGCTTGTGTCTGACCTGCATTGAAGGAATGTTCAGCAGGTATCGCATAGTTTCCATTGGTGTGTCTTTTGTAGTTCCTAAGATCATCTCATTGCTCATTTTCCAATTCTTTCTAATTTAAAAAGATTGCTCTTGGACAGTGTTGTAAACCATAATCACACTGAGAACAACTGCATGATACAGCCAGTAGAAATAGCGCTGTTCAATGGCTTTAGCTTCAATTGCTTTCATAGCAGACATGTCCATTTTGCATTCAAGAACAATCGCAACAACATATCATTATGATGAATAATGGTCTATGATTATCATGATTTCAAATTAATTCATTTGTAAAGTCTGTTCATAATTCATTTGTAAAGTCTATTCATAATATTCCACATTCGATATTTTTTATTTATTTTATTTTATTTATTTATTTGTTTTTTTTTTAAATTCCTAACTTATGACTTACTGCAGTTGTTCGATTGTTGTGAGCTCGCATTCTGATGGCGTCTTGTTTTTTTGTATACAGTTCGGTTTACAAGTCATATGAACATCGTTGATGGCATCGTGAAGCAGCCGGCATGGTGACTCTCAATAATAACTGAACCCGTTCCTGGAGAAAAGACTTGTATAGTTGAACTGTAATGCCAGTAATTTGGAACATTTGATAATTTAAACCGATCGTGTCACTGATACCAATACGAAATGATTCCACACGCTGGAAGAAGACGAAGTGTCCGAAGTGTTTGGGGCGCCTCACGTAAGTCATGTGAGTGTAGTAAAATATATAGATATTTCATGAACTGAGACTAGACTGTACAGTTCAGAAGACTGTTTAGAGATTATAGTGATTGTGCCTGCAGATTTACTTAGCAATATGACGGTCATTTGATTATTTTATTTTATTTTATTTTTTTTTAAAGTTTTAACCGCTCGTTCTATAGCCTAATAATAAATAATAATATAATGAATATTTCTAATAGCGCCATTCTCGCTAGAACAGCTCTAAACGCTTTAAATCAACAACTCGTTAAATGGCTCTACCTGGTAGTGCCGACTGAGAGCATGCCAGCTGCGCTTCATCAGTCGTTTCCCGTGTCTCCATCAGTATCGTTCAAATATGACACTCTTAATTCTTCATACCTTTCTGTTTTCATTTTCCATTTCTCACGCATGTGCATGCTAGTTAACGTGTCATCCATACCAACGAACACTGCCTACTCGTTCCGAAATGTTGAATGGATTTTACGTGTGTGCAGATTATGCGTGCGTTCACACACGAACCTGTTTATAGTCCAATCGTAGGACGTATCAGTGAGGAAATGGAGTCAGAACCAAATTAACACCGAGGGAAAATCCCCCTGTAGTGTACCGTAAACGCCCCGCAGTTCGATACCCAGCAACCCCCCAGTGATCCCAGATTTACGATTCAGGCCTCTACCAACTGAGCTATATCCGGCTATAATAAAAAGCCTGACTATCACAGATAATCTATAACAACTGACATGTCATAAAAAACCTATGAAAGATAGATTAAGATTGCTTTACTTGGCAAAATAAGAAATGCATAGATTATAAGGGATTAATTTTCAAACTATGACATTGTTATAATTCTCATGCTGCTTTGATTTAATTTTAAATCAACTGCATAAAGTCATATACATTATTTTTGACCACATCGAACATGTGCCAGGTAATTCCAACTTGGTACTGTCATTGGTCCTGAACAATGCTGTCTAACCACTAGCAAACAACCAATACAGCCAAAACAGAAATATGTATTGGTTCCATATTGACCGCATGATAATGACAGGTGAGAGGATTTAGCATTATGCCATAATTGCTGCATATTAAAAAAAAGATATTTATGTGCTTACGGCCATTGCATTTGTATGTAGATTTTTCATAATTGTGATGAATAAGATAGATAAATAATGTTGCTTATAGCCACCGACCGCAAAGGGCCACATGATTGTGTATTATAACCTCCGTCTCTCTTTATATATCATCAAATAACATTAACAACCAAAGTAAAGTAAGATATAGCATTCATGTCTTTTCGACACTTAACCCCTCACCTCCCTCCCTCCCCACTGCCCTATCCTGTCCTCTCACCTTCTTCCTTCCTTCTATTTTCCAACTGATGTGATAACTTAATGCAATTTTTTTCTTGCTGACATCACCTGTCCCCGGGTAAGATAAGATAAGATAAATGTTGCTTATAGCCCAGCCCGACCGCAAGGGCCACATCAGGGCTGTCACCACGTCAAAATCAACTCACCACCCTCCCCGGTTGTGTTGTGTGTGTGTTGTGTGTATGTGTGTGTGTGTGGTGTGTGTGTGTGTGTACGCGCATGTGTGTGGAGCAAACTAATTTCAGATGTAATTTATTTTTCTGACATTTTTCACTCTTCCTTTTCTTGTTCTCTATCTGTGTCCTCTTTAATGCAGAGCAAATTAAGTCTGCATAGTATTTAATTTCTTTCTATGTATTTATGCATCATGTGACAGATACGGTTTTGTTTGCATGTGCTATATATTTCAATATAATTTCAAGTAATTATTGGTCTGAAATATGAGTAACAATAACAGCCTCCCTCTTATGTCCCGTCCACCCTTCCACACACACACAGACACACACACACACACACACACACACACACACACACACACACACACAGCCTCATAAACGCATGTGTTGTATGTGCGTGTCATTTTCATAACATTCATAAAATTCACATTCAGGCATAAAGACCTCAGAGTAATAAGTTCACAAAGCACAATCATTTGTAATTATTTCACCAAGAAAGTCATATATAGAGATGGATTTCTCTCCGTTAACTGTGGAGGTGAAAAACAAGACAAAACCAAACAAAACAAAAGCGCCAATGATTTTATAAAAAGACAAATGGAAACCTCCCTTACAATACAGACCTACCTTGTTCTTCTACATCACTGTGCATGGCCACGGTCTGGACTCTGGATTCTTGTTGCAGAACTGTGGAGATTCATCATAAGGAGAGGTGGTCACATAGGACAAGAAAGAAAACAAGATTTGTAAACTGAAATGAAAATGTTCAGTACCAAAACAAAATTTGTGTAGTTGGACTAGCACTTAACAAATATTTTTAGTGTTGTAGGGACAAGCAGACAAGTCAGTATTTTACTTTAGTTGCCTAATGGAGAAAGGGAAATGGTATTTCCGCTTACCTGCCTGAAGGTCTAGTTGCCCTCAGGCCATCAGACAGCTATTGACAATAATTCAATGATGGTTATACAGTTGTTTACTGGTGTAGACACTAGGCAAATTAGGGCAGGAGGTAATAGTGCTATACTGTATTAACAATAATTCAATGATGGTTATACAGTGTTTACTGGTATAGACACTAGGCAAATTAGGCAGGAGGTAATAGTGCTATACTGTATTAACAATAATTCAATGATCGTTATACAGTTGTTTACTGGTGTAGACACTAGGCAAATAAGGCAGGAAGGAATAGTGCTATACTGTATTAACAATAATTCAATGATGGTTAAATACAGTTGTTTACTGTGTAGACACTATGTAAATTAGGGCAGGAGGTAAAGTGCTATACTGTATTAACAATAATTCAATGATGGTTTATACAGTTGTTTCCTGGTGTAGACACTAGGCAAATAGGGCGGAGGTAATAGTGCTATACTGTATTAACAATAATTCAATGATGGTTATACAGTTGTTTACTGGTGTAGACAATAGGCAAATTAGGGCAGGAGTAATAGTGCTATACTATATTAACTATCATCATTACATTATTACCACCACTCATAAGATATCCTATGTATAAAACCCTTTTTTTTCTTTTTTTTTTGACATAATTATGTGTGTATGTTTGCATATGTGTGTGTGTGTGGATGTGCTTGTGTACATGCCTATGTACATGTGTGGCATGCCCTGTATCATACAGCTCGTGTTGTGTGTGTGAGACGGTGATATTTCATGATCTATACAACCTTCACCATCAATTGAGTCATTGATCATTGCTCTCCTTCCCCCCCCCCCCCCCCCCCAAAGTTAACTCAGCTAGCATTATCATGCCAATGCTATCATACTTACTATTTCACTTATGGCAATGAATAACATCCTATAGCACTGTTTGTCCCACTTAAGACATTGACCAATTATCCTTTATTCATCATCCCCTTTTTTTTTTTTTTTTTTTTTTTTTTTGACATATGTGTGTATGTTTGCATATATGTGTGTGTGTGTGTGGATGTGCTTGTGTACATGCCTATGTACATGTGTGTGCATGCATGTATCATACAGGCTCGTGTGTGTGTGAGACAGTGATTATTTCATGATTTTATACAACCTTCACCATCAGTTGAGTCATTGATCATTGCTCTCCTCCCCCCCCCCCCCCCCCCAAAGTTAACTCAGCTAGCATTATCATGCCAATGCTATCATACTTACTATTTCACTTATGGCAATGAATAACATCCTATAGCACTGTTTGTCACACTTAAGACATTGACCAATTGTCCATTATTCATCATCCCCCCTTTTTTTTTTTTTTTTTTTTTTTTTTTCCCCAAAATGATATTTTCCTATGTCCCCCCACCTTTGCACCATTGCACCATCACCACTACATTTTCCCACTTGTAAACAATTGGCACCACCCTGTGGTACTACTTATTTTAAATTATTACCATTTATTAGTCACTGAAGAGACTCCCATCCAGTGAACACCTTCATACTGCACTAAAATGGAAATGAAGAAGCCAACTAACTGACAAAGGAAGGACAGCAGCCCCAACTGTAAAAGGTAGTCTCCTTGGAATAAATCTAAAATATTTCCAAGGAGAAAAAATAGGAAGATGACTTGAGCAGCACCCAGACTTCAACAAGAGGGATGCATACTACCGGATGCCCCGATCAGACCAAGTGAACATTGTTGGACTGAAGATAAGGCTCCCCTGACCTCAACATCACAGGTCCACTATACTCCACACCTGTGAGTCTTTCAAATTATCAATGCAGTGCAGCCCAAGAGACAGCTGAGCATTCCCAGCTAGCCCAAAGTGGAAACCTGGCCCGCCAACTCACCAATGAGTGCAAAACCCTACTGACCACTGGAGGGTCTTCACCATACAGCAACCTCTGTCAGTACCTCCAGGATTCCCACCGAAGTAAACGAAGAAGAAGACCACCATTGTGATACTGAGAACTGGGCACTCCAGACTGTGACATCACATCTCTGCAATACTCCACCCTGGTGGGTCTTTAATTTATCCATGCAGCCCCAATGACGGTGGAACAGTCCCAACAACACAAAAAGAACAATCCTGGCCTGCCAACACACCGATGAGTGCAAACCTTATTGACCACTGGAGAGCCTTCACCATACAGAAGCCCTTGCCAGTACCTCCACCATTCTGCCTAAGGGAACGGAGAAGAATCTCTTCCTACACTACCATTGACTTCATATGATCATCACCTATCAGTGACTGATTGATGATAATATTTTTTTTATTTTTTTTTTTTAAGTGTGTATGTGTGAATGAGTGTATGTGTGAGTAAATAGGTGTGTGAAAACTCTCCACAGTTAGTCTCACTATGATCACATGATCTTAACTCACCCTGAACAATGTTTATATGTGGTCCCCCATCCCCCCACCCTTTGTGTGTGTGTGTGTGTGTGTGTGTGTGTGCAACACATGATACCCTGTTTTTCATTGATCACTGCTATCTTCTCTCAACAAACATCAGCATATTGATGCCAACACATTATTTCACCTGTTTGCAATGAACATCATCCCACAGCATTGTTCACTTTTTTAAACAACACCATTTATATGAACCTCCCACCCCCACCCCCCACCCCATAGTGGTGATGAGATATGAGCTCTCCTTCTCTTGCCCCCCTTCCCCCTCCCCCCCCCCCCCCCCCCCCCAAACACATTACCCTCCTCCCCCCCCCCCCCCATTCCCCCCCCCCTTTTTTTTTTTTTTACCTCACACCCACCCCCACACCCCCCACCCCCGATCATACCTTATCACCCATTTATCTTCCATCCCCTTCCCTCCCTAACATTACCCCCACACCTTCTCAACTACCCACGCATAACTACCACTACCTCTTTCATCACCCAACAAAATCATTTTTTTATTTCACCCAAACCTTTTTTTTTTTCCCCTCAGTTCCCCCCCCCCCCCCCCCTTTTTTTTTTTCCCCTTTCCATTATTATCAATCCACCATTACCACAACCATCACAAAGATATCACACCATCCCAATAAACTAGACACACAACCCTATCATATCACACACACACACCTCCCCCTACGCAACCCCCCCCCCCCCCTCCCCCCTTCTTTTCCTCTCCCATAATCCCCCATGTCATTTCCGCCTACCGGCTATTCTCCCCACCACATGGACAACAACGGATGAGTCATTTTTCTTTCTTTTCTTTTTTTTCGTTTTTCGTTCTTTGTTTGTACTGTCCCAAATGTTTATATGTGATTTTTTTTTTTCGCCTGAAGAAGACCCAAGTGGTTGAAATGCATCGTGTCTTGTCATGTGCTTTGTTTGTCAATGTCATTGGCGGTAAGAAACAAACTCTATTTCTAAATAATAAAACAGTAAACAAGTGGGTATGTTTTGCTCCCATAAGGAAACCTAACACAGAGTAACTTTTATTCAAGACTGGCACAGCCTTTTAAACTTGAATAAAGTCAGACAAATACATAGACGAACAATCTAATAGTGGGGAAAAACAAGCGCAGGCCAACAACTGAACTGTCTGGCAAAGATTGGGACTTGAGGGAGGGGAGTTTGAAGATGGAGAAAAATGGGAACATGAATTAAAAACAACAAATGGAAGACATGAAAATTGTTCTAGCTGCATAGGGAACATCGCAACCTTTTGAGCAGTAAATTTGTATTGCTGCTCCGAGGCCATACCCGGGGTCAGACCCATCAGGCAGACACGGAGGTTGTTCTGCGCTCGAAGCGTAAATGGACACACAATCCATAATACTTGGGTTCTCAACCAAGGGTGAAAAAGAACCAATAGCACCCCCAAAGAGCCAGTGAAGAGTCAGTAAATGCAACGAAACGAAGGTGGAGAAAAAAAATTCTCAAAACTAACATTATGCAAATAATAAAATTTGGGGACAGTCTTTGAGACTAAACCCGAACCACAGATCATGGTATCAAAGACAAACACACAGACAACAACAAAGACATACCCAATTTAATCAAAGAAAATCAAAAAATAGAGGGGTAACAGTAAAGGGAAAAAAAACAAGGGAAATTTTGCTCCAAAGGAACTAACAGAGAATTTATTCAAGATGGCAGTTTTAAACTTAATGAAATTAAAAAACATAAAGAACAAAATAGTGGGAAAACAAGGAACCAACAATCTGAACTGTTGGCAAAAGTTGGGTTGACGCGAGGTTTATGGAGAAACGGGAAATGAAATTAAAAAAAAACAACTGGGTTGACATGAAACTCAATAGGCAAAGGAACCATCGCAATCCCTTTTCAAGGGATAAATTATGCCTGCTCCAGGCCTTTCGCCCGCTGATCGACTCTCAGGAAGACACGCAGTGAGGGGCGAGTTGCGTAAATAGAGACAACCACACAATAATACGTTTGTTCTCAAACCACCATGGGTGCAAAAAAGAATCCAATAGACCCCAGAGCAGCCAGTGAAGATAGTAAATGCAACAAAAGAAGTGTGAGAGGAAAAAAGTTGCTGTAAAACTAAAGACTTACAAATAATAAAATGTTGGGGACAGTCTTTGAGCCTACGCCGGAACCAAATTGCAAGGAGATCAAAAGACTAAACAAAAGCAGAAACAAATACAAAAACCTCAATTACAAACAAAATCGGAAAAAATGAGGTAGGAGTACAGGAAAAGATAAAACAGTAAGGGGTATTTGGCTCATAAGAAAACCAATAAAAAACTTTTACAGACTGCACAGCCTTTCAAATGAATAAAGGCAGACAATACTTACGAACAATAATATGGGTGAGAACAACGCAGGCCAACAATGTCGCAAAGATTGGGACCTGAGGGAGGAGGTTTGAAGATGGGAAACTGGGAAATGAAATAAAAACAACTGTTACAACATGAACGCTTCTCTAGCTGCATAGGGAACAATCGCAATCCCTTTTGAAGGCCAGAATATTTGTATATGCTGCTCGAGCCTCGCCACTGAATCGGGACTATCAGGGAGACTCGCTGGTTGGCTGCGCTCCAGGGTCAAATGGGGCACCTGCCATAATACTGTGGTGTTCTCACACCATGGGTGCAAAAAGGAATCCAATAGCACCACAGAGCAGCCGATGAAGAGTATAAATGCAACGAAACGAAAGTGTGGGAGGAAAAAAAGTTGCTGTAAACTAAATGACATTATGCAAATAATATAAATGTTGGGGACGTTATGAGCCTACGCCTGAGGATCCACCAAAGATGCAAGGGAGATCAAAAGAAAACCAAACGACAGAAACAAATACAAATAACTCATTCTATCGATTAACTAAAATTCAATGATCATATAGTTTTTACTGGTGTAGACACTAGCAAATAGGGCAGGGTATAGTGCTATACATATTAACAATAATTCAGAAGTTATACAGTTGTTTGTGTAGACCAGCAATTAGGCAGGAATGTGCTATACTATTAACAATAATTCAATGATCGTTATACAGTTGTTTACTGTGTAGACACTAGGCAAATTAGGGCAGGAGGTAAAAGTGCTATACTGGGATTAACAATAAAATTTAATGATGGTTATACAGTTGTTTACTGGGATAGACACTAGGCAAATTAGGGCAGGTGGTAATAGTGCAATACTGTATTAACAATAATTCAATGATGGTTATACAGTTGTTTACTGGTGTAGACACTAGGCAAATTAGGGCAGGAGGTATGGTGCTATACTGTATTAACAATAATCAATGATGGTTATATACAGCCCTGATGTGGCCCTTTGCGTCGGCTGGGCTATAAGGAACATTATCTTAGATGGTTAACAGTTGTTTACTGGTGTAGACACTAGGCAAATTAGGGCAGGAGTTAATAATGCTATACTGTATTAACAATAATCAGTGATCATTATACACCCTCCGGGGTGCAACTTGCCGTGGTCGAGGCTTGCGTGGTCCAGTGAATCTTTAGGCTTTGCTGACGGGGGCATCTATACTCAGCTAGATGGTTAGTTGTTATGAACGTTTCTAGGCCTGTATAGCCAAGTTGCTGACTGGCCAAGCATTACGTGGTAGGAATTGATGCCCCTGGTAGGGTCTCCCATGTCAGAAAGGTTAGGAGTGAGGGCCCAGACAATTAGTAACCCACCTTTTTCCTATTCTGTCTTCTTGTTTTCTGCCTTCCTTATTTGGCCCTTTTCTATCTTCGTCTCCCCTTCAAGTCTTCTTTTACACACTCCTTTTCTCTCTGTGGTCTCCTTAAGATCCGCCGCGTTTGCCGTGCGGTGTGACCTGTGTCGGAGGGGGATGAGATCCTGGTGATTGAGAGGGCCAGCGCTCTCAACACATCACTTTGGCTCGGACCTCTCCTAGACAGGAAGTACACTTTGGCCCGGTGTACTAATCGGCTCCCCTTTTTGGGGCTGGGTCAAGACAGACAGTTCCCCTGCTGGCCAAGTAAACCCCTGCAGTGCTCAGCTCTCTGTCCCCGGAGTTGAGCATGATCAGGGGGGATAAGGTTGGTAGTTTCTGTTTGTCGTATATCTCTCCCGAAGCCTGGAAGGGGTCAAGACATTGGTTTCTTGGCCCTGGCCCCTTAGTTGGACTCCAAGGTGGGTGGGTAAGGGAGAGATGAATCACAATAAACTAAATATGACTTCATTAAAAAACATTCCCCCCAAAAGGAAGAGGAAGGCAGCATCCCCTATTTCAGGGGATTGTGAAACAGACAGTGACTCCGATACCGAAGTTAGACAGAAGACCGGTTTTTTGGGCTTCCTGGCTCGTGATGGAGGGGACGGAGCAGGAAAGACCCCTTTCAGCTCTGAGCCCGTTTGCCATTCAAAAGGGTTTTCAAGTTATAGCAGGTGACACTCGGTCCATCAAGAGGTTGAGAAATGGCTCATTTCACATTCAATGTAAATCCCAAAAGCAATCTGAACAGCTGCAGAAGGCAAAAAAACTTGTGGATAGGGAGATCAGGGTGACTCCCCATAAGCAATTAAATTCATCCAAAGGTGTGATTCGATGCAGAGATCTAACGGGTGTTTCAGAGGCAGAAATAAAAACGGAGCTGGCTTCCCAGGGTGTACGGAGGTGCGCAGGGTGACGGTCAGGAAGGGTTCAGAGAGAGTGGCCACCAACACCCTCTTTCTGACCTTCTGCAGCCCTGTGCTGCCTCCGGTCATCAAAGTTGGTTACCTAAATGTTCATGTTCAGCTATATGTGCCGTCCCCATTGAGGTGCTTCAGGTGCCAGAGGTTTGGCCATGTCAGGGACCACTGTTCTGGGCAGGAGGTGTGTGGTATTTGCTGCAAGGCAACCCATGATGGGCCGTGTCATGATCCGGCACATTGTGCTAACTGCGGTGGCGACCATCCCTCCTCTTCACGAAACTGTCCCCTTTGGATTCAAGAATCTGCTATACAACGTGTTAAAACGGAAAAGAAGATCTCATTTTTGAAGCCCGGAAACAGGTTGTGGGCAGTCAGACGCCGACAGCTTCTTCCTATGCTTCGGCTGTCAAGAAAGCTCCCATAGTTCCTACTCGGTCAGTCTGCTGCCAGACTGATGAATTCATGTTTTCGAAGACATTGCAAGTAAGATCTGTCAGTTCTGGTGGTAGCAAGTCCACCACCTTCCAACCCAAAATGACTGCCCCTGGTGGAGGCAAAAAATCCGCCACCCCTCAGACTGCCCAGCAGTCTACAACATCTGCTGCTGGGCAGATGAAAAAACCAGCACCCCAACCTCGAACTCCTTAGTCCAGTGCCCGTGCGGGCAAGGGAGTTCAACAACCCAGTGTGGAGATGGTGGAGATGAAGAAGAAACCTCCACCATCTCCCAAATCCAGACCTTCTTCGCCTGTTGGCAAGTCTGCCAGCAGGTCTGTAGACCAACACTCTCCTGTGAAACTAACTAACAAGTTCACTCCATTGGAAGCAGATGTTGAGGAGGAGATGACCTGATCTCTCTCCTTTTCGCCCTCTGCACCATGGATAGTACAATATTCCATTGGAATATCCGTGGTCTAAATTCCAACTTCGAGGAGCTGCAGCTTCTGTGTCAATCCATAAAACCTTCCGTCGTGGCTCTTCAGGAAACTCAAATTCAAAGCCAGAAGACCTTTAATCTTTCTGGCTTTAATATTCTTTCAAAACCTGCACAACCATCCACGTTGGGACTGTCGGGCGGTGTTGCCCTTCTCATACATAAAACTTTGTTGTATAGTCCTGTCGCTCTGTCTACCTCCCTTCAAGCTGTAGCTGCGAGAGTCACTCTCCACAAGACTGTGACAATCTGTTCCCTTTATCTTCCACCGTCTGTCCCGGTTTGTCGTCAGGACCTTGTCAGTCTGATAGGAGAACTTCCTCGACCTTTTTTGCTGTTGGGTGACTTTAACGGTCACAACCCTCTTTGGGTAGTGCCGGTACGTCACCCAGAGGTCTGCTGATTGAAGATGTCCTTTCAGACTTGGATTTGTGTTGTCTGAATGACGGATCTGCAACTTACCTCCACTCTTCCACTGGTTCACTTTCGTGTTTAGATTTGTCGGTTTGTGACCCCTCGCTGGTCCTGGACTATGAGTGGTCTGTCCATGACGATCTGCACGGAAGTGACCATTTCCCTGTTCTTTTACAGCCCATATTAACTGAACCTGCCTCTGTCTCTCAACATCTCAATTATAAGAAAGCAAACTGGGATCTATTTGCAGCCACTGTTTCTAAGGAGTTCCAGGACACTGATTTTTTTCAGAGTCCAGACCCAGCTGAATCACTGACTAACACTATGATCAAATGTGCTAAGGCCTGTATTCCAGTGTCTCCCGATAAACTTCAAATGCCAAAAACACCCTGGTTCGATTCAGAATGCCAACAAATTTCCAAAGTTAGAAAACGGGCTCAGCGTCAGGTATACCAACGACCTTCGGGTCCCAACGCTCGAGCCCATCAGAAACTCCGTGCTAAATCAAGACACACTTTTAAAATCAGTAAACGTCGGTCCTGGAGAAGCTTCTGCTCCAGGCTGACATCAAAAACTTCCAAGAAAAAAGTGTGGAACATCATTAAAAAAATCAAAGGGAAGAACACCTGTCCCACTGTGAACCATCTCAAGTTTGCTGACTCTTTAATAACAGAGAAAAAAGCAGTTGCTAATTTGCTGGCTTCAACCATAGAAAAGAATTCCTCCTCTTCTAACAAATCAACCACTTTTGTCAAAAATAAAACCCTTAAAGAAAAATCACCCTGCAACTTTTCGTCCGACAACATGGAAGACTATAATCTTCCTTTCACATTAAACGAGCTGAAATCTGCCTTACTTTCTTGCAGCGATTCCTCTCCAGGTATAGATGACATCCATTATCAGCTGTTGAAACATCTTCCGCAAGAAGGTCTGAACATCCTGTTACAGGCATACAACCATGTGTGGACTACAGGTTGCTTTCCACCCTCTTGGCGGAAAGCCCTCATTATTCCCATCCCCAAACCTGGAAAAGATCTTTCTAATCCATCTAACTACCGTCCCATAGCTTTGACCAGCTGTGTCTGTAAATTGATGGAAAAAATGGTCAATGCTAGGCTCATGTGGAAACTCGAAACTGATGGCCTTTTGGCGAAAGAACAGTGTGGTTTCCGCAAACATCGGAGTACAGTTGACCATTTGATTCGTCTGGAATCTACACTTAGGAACGCCTTTCTGAACAAACAGCATGCAGTGGCAATTTTCTTTGATTTGGAGAAGGCCTACGATACTACCTGGAAGTCGGGGATACTTCATGATCTCCACGATCTGGGTTTTCGAGGTCATCTTCCGCTTTTTATCCAAAATTTTTTGGCAGAACGACAGTTTCAGGTCCGGGTTGGCACTACTCTCTCTGATGTCCACGAGCAGGAGTTGGGTGTTCCCCAGGGGAGCATACTGTCTCCTGCCCTCTTTAGTATTAAAATCAATAACATTGTTCAATCAGTTCAGCAGGGTTCAGACTGCGCACTGTTTGTGGATGATTTTGCTGTCTAACGCAACTGGAAGCCTGTACCCGAGTGTCCAGCGCAGGCTCCAGCTTTGCGTAGATAAATCCATCGGTGGGCGGATGAAAACGGTTTTCACCTTTTCTCCAACGAAGACACAGTGTATTCACTTCCATAATTTCCGTCAGTTTTTTTCCAGATCCTGAACTTCAAGTAGGGAAATCTCCCATTCCAGCTGTTAAAGAGGCCAAATTTCTGGGAGTCATTTTTGACCAAAACTCAACTTTCTCAGCCACATCAAAAACCTCAAAACTTCTTGCCAGAAAGCTCTGAATATTCTGCGGGTCGTAGCGCACACCGACTGGGGCGCTGATAAGAAAACTTTGCTGCACCTCTACAGAGCCTTGGTCCGTTCCAAACTGGACTACGGTTGTGCTGTCTACGGCTCCGCAAGACCCTCTTACCTCAAACTCTTGGACCCTATCCACCATCAAGGGCTTCGTCTCTGTCTTGGAGCGTTCCGCACCACCCCTGTGTACAGCCTGTACGCAGAGGCGGGCGAACCTTCATTGTCCAACCGCAGGCTGAAACTGTCTTTAAATTATTATATCCGACTGTTCTCAGAACCGCAGAATCCTGCCTATGACTGTGTCTTTGACCCTCCATTCCAAAGTAAGTTTGAAAACAACCCGAAATGTATTCCGCCGTTTGGTCTTCGTATGCAGCCTCACGTGCGGAATGCAGGTGTAGACCTAGGAGTTGTGTCCGATTTTTCCAAGTTTCCGGATCAACCTCCGTGGACCTTTTTCACACCAGAGATTCATTTTGATCTTGCAGCTTTTCGCAAAGAGTCTACCAGCTCTCTGGCGTACAAGGCTTTGTATGCTGAGCTCTGTTCCAAATTCCCATCCTATCAAAAAGTTTTCACTGACGGTTCCAAGTCTGAAGATGGAGTGGCCTGTGCAGCCTACTGCCCTGGGCTCCTTCTCAGATACTGTTGGAACATATACATTCCGATGCTTCTGTCTATTCTGCTGAACTTACTGCTCTTGTTTTGGCCTTGAAGATAATCTCACATTCTTCAAAGAGGGACTTTCTGGTTCTGTCGGATTCGCTGTCAGCTTTGGAGGCCATAGCTGGCCGCAACCTTCAGCATCCAGAACTTTTACTTTTTTTTGAACTTTTAGCAAGTTGAAGGCGGACGGTTACAACATTACTCTTGCTTGGGTTCCTGGTCATGTTGGCATCGGAAGGAACGAAATGGTTGATCGTTTAGCCAAGAACGCCACAAGAGAGAAACTGTCCAACACTTATATCCCCTGCTCAGATGTGAAACCCAAAATTAACGATTATGTGAGAGACCTCTGGCAGGAGGATTGGAACACACAGACGAGTAACAAACTCTTTCAGATCCGTCCAAACCTTAAGGAATTCCTCCCATCCACGTCGGGAGGTCGTAAAGAGGAAACGGTTCTGTGCCGGCTGCACACCGGCCATTCGTATTTTACCCATTCTTACCTTTTAAAGAGTGAAGAAGCTCCGTGGTGCATTCCATGTCATGCGCCATTCACAATGAAACATGTTCTTTTAGAGTGTTGGGACTTGCACGATGTGAGACACAAACATTTTACAGCGGAGTCCATGAAGATCCTGTTCAGGGATGTCCCGCCTGATGTGATCCTTGAGTTTTTGAGAGAGATTGACATTTTTCATCTGATTTAAGATTTTACGGAAGAGAGATTTTTAACAAAGTTTCTGGTGCGTTTGTAGACGATGTCATTTAACGAGATGTATGAAAGGTTTTTTTTTTTTTTTTTTTTTTTTTTTTTTTTTAATATATATGACTGGTGAGTTGATTGTAACGTGGTGACAGCCCTGATATGGCCCTTAGCGGTCGGCTGGGCTATAAGCAACATTATCTTATCTTATCTGATCATTATACAGTTGTTTACTGGTGTAGACACTAGGCAAATTAAGGCAGGAGGTAATAGTGCTATACTGTATTACAATAATTCAATGATCATTATAAGTTGTTTACTGGTGTAGACACTAGGCAAATTAGGGCAGGAGGTAGTAGTGCTATACTTTTATTAACAATAATTCAGTGATCGTTATACAGTTGTTTACGGGTGTAGACACTAGGCAAATTAGGGCAGGAGGTAATATTGCTAAACGTATTAACAATAATTCAATGATGGTTTACAGTTGTTTACTGGTGTAGACACTAGGCAAATTAGGGCAGGAGGTAATAGTGCTATACTGTATTAACAATAATTCAATGATGTTATACAGTTGTTTTACGGTGTAGACACTAGGCAAATTAGGGCAGGTGGTAATAGTGCTATACTAAAGCGTTTAGCTGCAGGTTTCCCCTTATTTTACAGGTAGTACTGTAATGACTCATGCCTGGTCGTTGGCACCGAGGCATACATTGACTTTTTAAAGGTGTGTCCAACACTGTTTTGACTGGTCAACAGCATTTACATAACACTGCTATTGCTTTGACATTTTTTTTTCTTTCTCATTTGATTTTGTCTGAACTGTAAAAAATAAAAATGTCCATATTATATCCAAAACTAGGACATTATCTACAATTTCTGCCTGCAAAGTTATTAAAGATGAGTTTCTGTCAGTCATTGATCCTTTGTCTTTTGTCCTTTTTGAAAATTTTTCTTTTTTTTTTCCACAGTGGGCTTAACTTTCGTATTTTCTGCACTTGAAGATGTGTGCAGGAAGGGAGATGGTGAAAGGTCTTGCGTCATCTGCTTACCAGTTAGTCACCATTGTATGAAAACCCATTGAACTTCTGGAAGAGCAAGACTTTGGAAAGTTCCAGAAAAAAAAAGAACCATTACTATTTTACTAGGCTTTATGAAGTGTGTTTGATGACTCACCATGCAGCTGAAGGGCGAGGAATGGGGTGAACTACTGGTGCAGGCTCCTTTGGATCAGTTTATGCTATAGCTAATACTTCTGGCCAGAAGTTTGAAAGGACAATATCCTCCAATGCTTTGGAAATGTTAATAGCAGACACTTTGGTCTATATTCTTGAAGCTTCAAATTGCGTATGCTGGAAACTGTTTTCACTAGGTGTGACTGTTATAGTACATGAAAGAGAAGATAAGTTAAAAAAAAAATTGCTGGTACAGTGGTAGGCTTTCATCATGACTAGTCTGTGGCTGTCAGAAACGTTTGATTTTGTACTTTATATACTTTTATAGTGTTTTTCAATAGTTGATTTTCTTTTTGTTGTTGTAATTTTCATACCTTTAACAGATACTGTAACGTTAAGTAAAATCACTTTGTGTTTTGGTGGTGTGCAGCCAGTGAATGGATAACAGTGGAGGCCACAGGCCAGTGGTTTGGTGCCTATCAACAGCGTGTCCATGGTCACCAGTCTGTGGATTCCTCATCCTCCAGCGAAGAGGAGGAGGAGATAGAGGATGTGGAGGAGTCGGAGGAGGATCACACTCTGCTTCTGGGTCTGAATCCAACAGAATGGAAGGTACAGGACAGCTAAAGAGATTCTCAGTGGAAAAAGTATCAGAAAAATTTCTCACAATATCATAGCAAATTACTTATGTGTAGTTTAGATAATAGATTTGATTTTGAATGCACTTTGCACTATTGTGTGCTGTAAATAATTGTGTATTATTTTAACTTAAAAGCATGTAAGGATATGAGTGCAGAGAATATGTGAAGTCCCTTACCAAGTAGTGAAGATAGCTGGACGGAGAAGGTAACAGAGGGTGAGGACTAGCTGGACGGAGAAGGTAACAGGGTGAGGGACTAGCTGGACGGAGAAGGTAACAGAGGGTGAGGGACTAGCTGGACGGAGAAGGTAACAGGGTGAGGGACTAGCTGGACAGAGAAGGTAACAGAGGGTGAGGGACTAGCTGGACAGAGAAGGTAACAGAGGGTGAGGGACTAGCTGGACAGAGAAGGTAACAGAGGGTGAGGGACTAGCTGGATAGAGAAGGTAACAGAGGGTGAGGGACTAGCTGGACAGAGAAGGTAACAGGTGAGGGACTAGCTGGACGGAGAAGGTAACAGAGGGTGATAGCTGGACGGAGAAGGTAACAGGGTGAGGGACTAGCTGGACAGAGAAGGTAACAGAGGGTGAGGGACTAGCTGGATAGAGAAGGTAACAGAGGGTGAGGGACTAGCTGGACAGAGAAGGTAACAGGGTGAGGGACTAGCTGGATAGAGAAGGTAACAGAGGGTGAGGGACTAGCTGGACGAGAAGGTAACAGAGGGTGAGGGACTAGCTGGACGAGAAGGTAACAGAGGGTGAGGGACTAGCTGGACGGAGAAGGTAACAGAGGGTGAGGGACTAGCTGGACGGAGAAGGTAACAGAGGGTGAGGGACTAGCTGGACGGAGAAGGTAACAGAGGGTGAGGGACTAGCTGGACGGAGAAGGTAACAGAGGGTGAGGGACTAGCTGGACGGAGAAGGTAACAGAGGGTGAGGGACTAGCTGACGGAGAAGGTAACAGAGGGTGATAGCTGGACGGAGAAGGTAACAGGGTGAGGGACTAGCTGACGGAGAAGGTAACAGAGGGTGAGGGACTAGCTGGACGGAGAAGGTAACAGAGGGTGAGGGACTAGCTGGACAGAGAAGGTAACAGAGGGTGAGGGACTAGCTGGATAGAGAAGGTAACAGAGGGTGAGGGACTAGCTGGACGGAGAAGGCAACAGAGGGTGAGGGACTAGCTGGACGGAGAAGGTAACAGGGTGAGGGACTAGCTGGATGGAGAAGGCAACAGGGTGAGGGACTAGCTGGATGGAGAAGGCAACAGAGGGTGAGGGACTGACAGTGACACAGTGACAAGTTTCGACAACCTGTTGCTCTGAATGATTATGGACAGGGAGTTGTGGAGACCACTGACTGCCCTTAGCCTTGCGTATAGTTAAAATGATAAATATTGTAATCATGAGGATGATATAAACGACTGACTGCCCTTAGCCTTACGCATGTTAAAATGATAATATGTAATGATGAGGATGATATAAATCAAGCCAAGTATTTTAATTGTTGTGGATGGAAGGATATGGTGGAATTGATTTTGGGAGGGGGAGCTGGGAGAGGGAGTGGGGGATATGTCTATATTTACTGTAATTTGAAATTGATGAGAACAGGTAGAGACAGTTCTTGAACAGGCAAAAAATCCTGAGCTTTCTGGATAAATGTTTTCATCAGGAACACATTTTCTGTTTCCCCTCTCCTCTCCCTACCCCCCCCCCCCCCCCCCTCCCCATTTACCTTTACAAAATCAGCTGACAAATAGTATCAAATATTGAATATTATCAGATCCCCAGCTACCAGCATTCCTGTTTGTACACACACATGAAAAGAAGTGTGTGTGTGTGTGTGTGTGTGTGTGTGTGTGTGTGTGTGTGTGTGTGTGTGTGTGTGTGCCTGTCTGTCTGTCTGTCTATATTCTTTCTTGCTTGGTTATGATTGGGACTGCATGTGAAAGGTTGTATTCAGCCCATTTGAGAACTGACACAATGTCAGAATGGAAAATCATTAACGAGGCTCCTTTTCTTTTACTTTCTTTTCTCTTTCTTTCTTTTTTTTTAAAAGAAAAATATATTTTTTTAATTAATCCATAACCTTGGTTGCATCTGATTGTATAGATTTCGTTTTTAAGCAGAATTTTCCATTGAAGGAGGGGGCATGTGCCTGTACTCCATAGATTGGTGCATCTCTGATGCAGATACATATTTCTTTTGAAATGTTCACTGAGCTGTTTACTTTTTATGCTTGGCCATGACATCAGAAAGTTCACAGTTGTTCATGGACTTGAGGCACTACTACTATAGTACTGATGATGTTCGTGAATTATATGCAGATAGCACATTCTTAATGGATGAATGAAAAGTTAACATTTTGAAAGGGAGTGCTGGAAAAGATTCCTCAGCATTTTATTTCTAGTTTACTGGTCACAGGAGTCACCTGTCCTCATTTGTGTCTTGGTCGTCTTTACCAGTTTAGACTGCCTCAGGTAACAACAATGTTCATTGTGTTTCAGAAACAAGACCACTATGCTGTTCTAGACTGTCCAAGTTGCGTTACAGAGCCACTGCTGAGCACATCAAGAGAGTTTGTGAGTTTTTAACGTTTTTTGAAAATCAAATATAGCCTTTCAACAAAATGTGCATATTTAACATAAATAGACAAGTTACTGTTATTGCCTAAGAACAGGCCAGATTCTGTACAGTACAGGCAGAAGCTCTTTGAACTTCGCAAAAACCATGTCCAACACCAGAGGGAGTTCTGTCATGTTTTCATAGATTTTAAGAAGGCGTTCAACAGAGTGCCAGGAGGTGCTATGGGCCACAGTGAAGAACTAGACATCAGGCAGTAGCTAATCAACACCATTCAGCAGCTGTACTCCAAAACGACTTGAGCAGTGCTTATGCAGAGTGCTTTGGAAAGAGGTTTCCATACATCAGTTGAGTCTGTCAGGTTGCCTTCTCTCTCCCACACATTTCAGTATATGGTTGGAATTATCATAACTGATATGTTTGAAGATCTTGTCAGCATTGGAGGAAAAACCGTCATGAATCTTTGTTTTGCAAATGACATTGATGGCCGGGCAGGCAGTTGTCAAGAACTTGCCAAGCTTGTTCTAAGACTGGATGAAACATCAACAAGATGCGGTATGGAAATCAGCACCAAGAAGACCAAATGATGGCCAGCCGTACCATCACCATCAATACTGATGTAACTGTCCATGGATAGAGGCTAGGAACTGTTGAGCAGTTGTCTTACCTGTGATACACCATTAGCTATGAGGAGATCCAAACCAGAAATGTAAATGACAGCAAAGACAGCATCAGCAGGCCCAGGCTGAAACCTGTGTGGAAGGACAATAACTCTCAACGAAACATAAGATCAGGCACCTTTGTGCACTGGTATATTCCATCCTCCTGTACGCATGCAAGACAAGGACCCTCACAGAGGATATTGAAAGAACAATCCAAGCCATGGAAATGAGATGCTGCCCTAAGATACTAAAAATGAGATACTTATCATATCATTCAAAACCAACAAGTGAGGAAAACCGTCAAGCAACACTTGGGAGTGTGGGAGAGTTTCTGACATCAGTTTTGAAAAGAACACTATGTTGGTGTAGGCATGTAACCAGATCCAATCCAATAGCCTTACTAAAACAGTCCTTTTGAGGAAAGTTGAAGGAAGATGGAGGGGTAGACAGAAAACAATGACGGGGTGACAACACTGTGGAATGGACAGGGAAAACGTGCAGAGACCCGACCCTTGGCACATAACCAACTGAACCGAATAACATGGTGAACTGTTTTCTCAGTGTGGCGCCCCAGTGACTCCCTTTAGAGTTAAAGGTGAAGGTTAATCTAATGCAGGGTGCTACAGCTAGCAACTAAACAGAAATCCATACATTGAAAGATTAAGAACACAGACAGAATTGGGAAGACATTTTTGTTTGAATTTTTTTATGCTTCTACATACCTCATCTGAAGTCTTTAAATGTAAACATTATTGGCACATGTATAACAGAATGTAATATGATGGTTTTTTCTGTAATTAAGAACATTTCTTAATGTTGATCGAGTTCCTAATGCTGAGTAGACTATACCTTGTGTGCTCGGCTTCTCATTTTCTTGGGTGAAACTGGCGTTCTATTTAGTTAAATAGAAATCCTGAATGTGCGTTCAAAATTTGAGAGTTACCAAAGTCGTGTTGACAAGCATTTGCGTTCTAAATACATTACTTTTAAAGTGCACTTTCTTCAACTCCATTAATTTAACAGAATTCCCTTCCTCCTTTTTTGAGCCTTTAAACTATCTTCAGTTTCTGGTGTAAGTTTATAGATTATTAATTAGCGCATTACAGTAGCAAACCCCAGCTTGCTGTCTTCTCCCCCCCCCCCCCCCCCCCCCCCCCCCCCCCCCCTCTTATCTCAACCCCCATGTCTCCCCAAAGAAAGAATATGTTGCGACTGATCGTTGATGGCTTGATGATGTAGACTTGCGTTATTGATGTCCTCACAGACAGGCAGAAGGTTCTTCTGCACCATCCTGACAAACGCAGAGCAAGGGGTCTACACGTGGAGAATGGGGATAACGACTACTTCCTCTGTATATCAAGAGGTGGGTTTTTCTCCTCCAGTTAAAGTGATGCCAAGGTATGTTTTATTACAGCATGCATACGTGGCAGTTGTACTGTGTTACAATGTCTGTGCTCAGATGTGTTTTGAAGTATGTAAAATAAATATCTTTATGTTTCTAAGAGAAAAAAAGTATATGTTCATTAAACAAAAAAATTGTATGCACATTGATCATAGGCTCTACCAGGTGCGATGCTTTTGATGTAACATGCTACGATTTCATTGACAGTGCAACTCTGCCACACTTTTGTGTTGAAAAGCTACTCCAGAAAACAAAACCATAACAAAATGATTTGGAAAAAAAACACTTCATTCACTTAGCAGCAGCTTAAAAGGAAACAAAACAACATAAATCTTTAAACTGTATTCTTATTTCATTAAACAATAGCCTAGTTCAGTTAGGAAAAAGCAAAAGAAAACTTGCCAAAGACAGTCATGATTTTACTGCCTTATCATTTGGTTTCGTTTTAGTTCATTTCTATTTTGGGTAGTATTTTTTCTTTAAACTTTGCTGAGCTGAGGAATGCAAGATTGATATGAAAAACAGAGCTATACATTACACTTGAAAATGAAGAATTTGAATGTAGTTCCATTTGTCCCAGTGTCCATCTCATCATCCTTGTCTCCCTTTCTCATTTTCACAGGCTAATGGCTTCTGTATTCACCTGTCTTTACACAGCCTATGAAATTCTGGGCGACCCAGTGAAGCGGCGTTCCTTCGACAGTGTTGATCCCGAGTTTGATGACTTTGTGCCTCCTGTCTCTCAAGAAAACAAAGACAACTTCTTTGCTGTGTTCCGGCCTGTGTTTGAGCGAAATGCAAGGTGATGGCAGTGTGAGAGTCTGAGAGCCAGTAAAAACGTTTGGTGTGATTGATTGTATTCTTGGTGAGAACTGACATTTTTCATTTTTATTAAAAAAGCAAAGTCGGCCCTACATAAAAGTCAACAAAACTGTATTGGTCAGTTACTTTAAATCTCACTTTATATCATTCTTCTGTTGTTACGTTGCCATGTGCTGTGTGTGTGGTATTTAAGTGAATCTGCGTGTGAAAACAATGGATGTTGCCACCCCCAGTTTAAATTTAGACGTGTTTTATTCACTTTTATTTTTCAGTGTATGTTATTGAAATGTCATTGTAGTAATACTTTTGAGTTGCATAACACACATTAGAGAGACAAGTGAAGATAGCTGTATTTGTTATTTCGGCATTTTATTCAGTCATCTTTCTTTTTTTTTTAATAAAGTTTAACCTCAATTTATTAAATTTGACCCATATTGATGATTTCACATGCAGCATCATGCACATGTGTGTGTGTGTGTGAATGGCATGTTTGTGTGTGTGGAAACAGCTGAGCCAGAAAGCAATGAGTACCAATATTTTAACAAGTTATTTGTTTATTATTATTTGTCACTGTAATAGTGAGGGCAGTCTGTCACAATAGGACCTATGCATTCTTGTACTATGTATGGCTTAATCTCTGTACAGTGTCGTCTAAAGTGACTTTGTCATGGAAATCATAAAATAAAGTGCAACTGCAAGATCACATTCAGCAGTCTTCTGAAATAAACAAGAGGTTATAAAATAATTTTTTTCATGGAGAATCTCAACATCATGTCCCATAGGGACTTGTTCAGGCTATTCCTCAAAAAAAAGGATGTCAGAATAGTGTACAACAAATTGTGAAACTTTTGACATGAGACAACAGCCTTAAGATGTCCGTATGGGATGAAGTGTTGTGCTTCTTTTCTTCCATGAAGAATCACTGTTTCACATCCCATTGTGTACTTGAAGAAGTGATGTCTCATCGAACTCTGTGTTTTTGTCGCATGTTTCAACATTTTTTATACTTCTGGGACATGAAGTTGTATCTTTTAGATTATGCTTTTTTTTTTAAGTACTTCTTTTATGTGTTTTTCGTGTAACCTGTGTTTACCTTGCTGACAGTTCTTTGCATGATAGGCATGCTAAGGTTGTGGCCTGCCAGAAATGTGAAAGGAGTGCTCAGCTAGGGAGTAAGTGTTGACTGTTGCCTGTGTTGTGTTCAGGTGGTCCAACAAGAAAAGGGTTCCACAGCTGGGGGATGAGAACACTGACTTTGACCATGTCGACTCCTTCTACAAGTTCTGGTAGGTGGGGGCAAGGAAATGCTCTTCCATACACAGCCTTACCTGGGATTCTTTCTGGCATTCCTGCCCCTGGTTTATTTCGGTATAAACTGTGACCCCACCTGGAATTTCCATGCTGCAGTTTCCTCTTCCCTGGGCTCTTTTTGACTCTTTTCTTGTAAAGTTTTTCTTTCTTAATTGTTGTCCACTGTTTTCTGTTGTTGTTTTTCCTTTCCAACCGGTTCTTTTGTCTTTGTTTTAGAACTGTAAAGATATTTGTCTCTTGTGAAAATATATAACAGGTCAGTTTTTTTTTGTTTTTTTTTTTAACTGTCCTAATCTTGAACTAGTATGTGAAAATGTAAGCACTGACTAAGAGTGGACACTAGCTGCCCGTTTTTCAGTGTGTGTTTGCCCATACGGCTTTTTATATAGTTTTACTGGCATCACTATATTCATAATTATTTTTGCTGCCTTTTGTTTACTCAGGCGATATTGTCTTAGTTTGGTTATGGTGCCAGACTGAATGATACCTCCACTGTGTTCCTCTCAAGACACCCTACAGATCTTCCAGCAGGAAATAAGGATTAGAATGTAAATGTGGCTAGAGCTACATGTACAGATCTGTTTCAGTCTGGTTTTCTGGGTCAACATTATTCTCTTCCAACAGGAAATGCTGTGTGTACAGATTTGTTTCAGTCTGGTTTTCTGATTTAACGTTACTGTTTTTGTTTTTTTTCTTCTTCTCACACTTTTAACCTTACTTTGCCTCACTCAAGATTACCCTGCCTTTCCATTGTTTGCGTCCATCCTCTCACTTTGTCTGTCTTTCTACCATTCACTCTCTGTCGCTGTAGTAATGCAGACTTGTCATTGATGACTTTTTTATTTGTTTCTGTACTGTCGCTTCTTCGCACATACTCTTGTCAGTGTGTGTCTTTTCTTTCTTTCTCTCTGTCTACCCCCACCCTCTACATAAACCTCTCTCAGAATCTCCTGCCCTTACACCTGCTTCTCTCATTTCATTCCTCATTCTCTCAGTCTTCACGTTCCCATGTATATCGTCAGCTGAGGTGTGCTTTATTCTGATTATTTAAGTAATTCTTTTTTTTTTTTAAACTCTCAACATACCACCTACACAATCTTTCCTTTCTTTCCCTCTCCCTTTCTGCTGCTCCACCTTCCATTTTCCACTTTCTTTCTTCCTTTTCTCCTCTCTCCTCCCCCTCCCACATCTCCCCCCACCTTTCCTCCCTCACTTCCCCCCTCCTCTCTCTGTCTGTCTATCTCCCCTCTCTTTCCCTCCTGCCAGCTGTCTGCCTGCCCTGTTCGTACGTGTTTGGATACAAAACTAATTTCTATTCTTGATGATGTGATATATTTATCTGCTGATGATTTGGTTGTCTTATTTCAGGTATGCGTTTGATTCTTGGAGAGAATTTTCTTACAAAGATGAGGAAGAAAAGGAAAAAGGAGAAAAGTGAGTGGACCTTTGTCATTTTATTGCATGCGTCTGATGATCTTTAATCTCTTGTTTATTCCTGTCTTTATCCGTCTTTTCTCATCTTTTTCCTTTCCACTCTTTCTTCCAAACCTCTTTGACAGCATTAATTTTTCCTACATAAATAGCCCGTTTTTCACATTTCAAGACTCTTTATGAAAAACACACGCACGCACGCACGCACGCACGCAAATAATGTAAAGCTATGTCCTCTAGAAATGCCTATCAAGGTTATTCATAATTATCTTTCATTTTTCCATGCTGTGTCTAATTACAGTCGGGATGAAAGGCGATGGATAGAGAAACAGAACAGAGCTGCCCGTCAAAAACTGAAGAAAGAAGAAACCGCCAGGATACGACAGCTGGTTGGTGAGTGAACAGAGTGCCAGAGTGGGCTGTGCAAGTCTTTTCATCATATGGTCAGAGGGGAGGGGGGTGGCTACATATGGCCATTTCCCATGCTTTTGATTTGTTGGGATATTCATATTCAGCCCAAATTTGCCATTAATGTGTGTGTGTGTGTGCATATTCTTTTTTTTCTTCTCTTTTTGTATTTTTTGGGTCTTTGCTGACATTTCATTATCTCTGCAAGACAGAAAGCAAAACTTCCATATTGTGGAAAGAATGTGTTTTGGTTTGAAAACTCAGACTAAGGAATTCCTTATTCACAGTCATTTAGACATGTTACTGTAGGTCTCAGAAATATTTTCCATTGGACAGATTTATTACCCAAATTAATATCATGCAAATTTGTGTGTACATTTTGTATTTCTTCAGTGTAATGGTCCACAGTGCAACTAAATGTTTTAAGATGTACAGTTCCAAATGCAAGTTTGTGTATTTCTGTATTTCCAAATGCAAGTTTGTGTATTTCTGTGTGTCATCCCAATGGCTGTACTCCCATGCTGCATATTTCAGCTCCCAATACACATCCACACCCAGGTTTTCTCCATCCCAGACCCAGCGTCAGCAGTCCATATGGAGTAATCGGTATCATTCATTATGAGGCAACCCCAGAGAAAGGAGTCACTGCACAAATGCAGATTCACTTCAGTGTCTGTTCTGATCCAAAACACGCAGGACACCATGTAGTAAGCCCCCTCTGCACCAAGCCTCTACTGACGACAGTAATTGCCCGGTTGTGCAGGCAGAGCTAATGAACGTTATGTCTGTCCAAGGGTAGTCCCCGTGAACTCTCCAATACCAATGGCTTTGACACAAATTCACTAGGGCCCACGGATGTGGAGAGTAAATCAAACCTAAGGTCACCACAAGAACAGGGCATGAAGGACTACAGAATTGAGACTTTTTTTTTTTGTTATTATGGTGAATGAAGATGATGCTGGGGAGTTCCATTCTACTCGGAGATCACATGACAGGGTTGAACTCAATACTTCCTTTTAAATTGTATGCTGGCATTGACCATGCCTGACACATGTAAACACCTGAGTTTGTGTAGTTTTCATTGCTCTCCGAGCACTGGGTATGAGCAAGCTGGGGTAAGAAAATCCTATATATGAATGTCTCTGATGGGAATCAAACCAATGACCTGCCAGTCCCAGAGTCTGCAGCACCAATCACTGCGTCACGGCAGCTTGTCAAAAATGCAGAGTTTTTTGTCTGTATGTACTCTTCAGAAGTTGCACGTCCATGAGATTGATTTGTGTGGGAAGTGGAGTGCAGCTGGGACAGAAGCCATGTCCAAGGCTGTTTTAAGAGATCCATGCAATCCTTCACATGAGCACTTGAGATGCTAAGATATAAACAACAACGGCAAGGAGAAGTTGTCAACAAATGTAACGGACAGAGCCTCGAGTTTTCAATAAAACCTTTTTTGTCTTGTTCCATCCATCTTTCTTTTCTTTTCTTTCTTTTTTTTTCTTTCTTGTTTTGTTTTGTTTTCAATAAAACTTTTTTCTTTTTTTTTTGGTTTTCAATAAAACTTGGTTACAAGCACTTCTGTCTCCTCTGTGTGTGTTTGCGTGTCTGTTTGTATGTATGTGGTTGTATGCGTGCATGCTCACATGCGTGTGCATTTGCTTTTTCTTGCAAAGGAGAGAAGAAACGTATGGAATGGAAGTTGTGGGCTGTAACTCCCTCCCTAGGCGATCCCCCCTTGCACACCTCGGTGATTGCGTGGTGTCTGTGTTGTATCGTTTTCAGTTCTCAACAGTTTGATCTATGTTGGTGTTTTCAGACAACGGCTATGCCTGTGACCCACGCATCCAGAAGTTCATGGATGAGGAGAAGGAGAAGAAGCTAGCCGCCAAACGGGCCAAACAGGAGGCGGCAAGACAGCGAGCTGAAGAGGAGGAAAGGGTAGGGGAAAGGAAGACCTGTAACACTGAATATCATTGACACATTGTCCTTCGCTGGGTCATCCTTTTCTCTTTTTTTTCTTTTTTTTTTTTTATAGAGGTCTCAAGATTTCAATATCCTTTTACATGTCTTGATTTTAAAGACATTTTCTTGTTTGGAATAAGGACAAAAATGGAGATTATGTTAGTGATGATGTGAACTTTTCATTATTTTAATTTCTTTTCAGCGATTGTTATGATGGCTTTGTTTCATTTAATGGAAACTTGGATACATGTTAGATGATATTTTTTATATTTATTTCTATCTTCCTTGACAAAAGTGAAATTGGGTTAGGTTTTAGAGTTGACAAAACGAACATTTTCAGCTTGCTTGGGTAACTGTCAAAAAGATGCTGTAAGCAGAATGTTGAAACAGTTTCAGTCACCCTGTTGATACTAGTTTGCATAGTTGTTGGTGGTAGCAGTGGAACTTTGATCTGCATTGACTTCTGTCCTGAAGGCTCGGGCTGCGGCAGAGGAAGAGGAGAGGAAAAGGAAGGAGAGAGAGGAGGAGGAAGCTAAAGCCCAGGCAGCTGCCGCCAAAAAGGAGAAGGAGGCGCTGAAGAAACAGATGCGGAAAGAACGGAAAACACTGCGCCAGGTGGCCAAGGTAACAGTGTGGTTTACTGTGGACAGTTTTGATATTGTAGCGTTTGATTTCACTTGTTTGTTTGTTTTTTCCCCCTCCTTAGTCATTGTCATGTTGTCCTCTCAGTTTATTCTTAGATATGATTCAGTGGGGTGGGTTAAAGGAAAAATGTATGATTCCCATTTAGGATTGCCTGGTTCACACAGGGTTGATCTTTAAGAGAGTTGGTCTTTCTACTGCACACACATGAGGCAACTCGCCCGAGGAGAAATGGCACTGTTGCTGGGTAACACTGGGGTGCTCTGTGATGTGGATTCTTACCCAGTGTATGCAGGACACTGTATATACATCCATGAGTCTTCTCTAGTAATCTTTTATCCACTGTTTCACACGTCAACTATTATGTTCTTGCCACCATTGATATTTTAAGTGATGTTCTTCCTCTCTACTGTTTTATTCTTAAAACTAATCCACCTGTATCCACCTGCCAAAGTGAAACTACACTGTGTTTCCATTCCAGTTATTTTGGAAGGGCTGAGCATTGAGACGCAGCATTTAGAGCAGTCTGCACCAGCTCTTGTGGCCATTGTTTGATGTGTGCTTTAATCAGTTCAGACCAGAAATGTTTGTATATACTTTCAGCTTATCTTGGATGTGACAGGCAAAACCAATGATCGACAGTGATAGAGGACAGACCAATTAAGGTGATCGTGGATGATTATCCTTTTGATTATCATTTTGCCCTCCATACTCCATTTGACCATCCATTTGCCCTTTTCTGCTTCTCTCAGCTGACCCTATAATTTCATTCCCATAGCTTTGAGCACTAAAACGCACTGTTTGAGGTTGGCAGTGTTTGCTGAAGTTGCTTTGATTCACCTTCAAGCTATTGAAAAAGCAAAACAAAACAATATTTTAGAGCTCATAAGATCATGAGTGAAAGAGATGCATGATTGTGCATTCAGCAACATCATGGACAGTTTGGTGCCCAAAGGCTGCTGAATTGATACTGACGGTTCAAAAAGCTAAGCACACTGTATAGGTACACATGCACTCTCATCAGTGTTCAGTGACAGTGTATTAGAAGACCATTTGGCTTTGCAATTATGGATGTAGTCAGAATTTCCCAAAAGGGAGTAAGTGATTGCACTGGTCAGTGGTGAACATGATCAGTGCTAAAAACAAACAACAAACCAAAAAACATATCCACAGCAAACAACATCTGCTGTTAAGCAAAATTTGGTATGGTCTAGATGTCAAAATTTGGGGAGTGGTGGGCAATTTTTTTTTTTTTTTCATAAGTGATGACTTCAAATTTTAATTTGAGGCTTTCTGAAGTTACGGAAATTTTTACCTTTAAGAAATTAAGAAAAAAAACAAAACAAAGACAGAATTTAGTGTTAAAAGATTAAGCAGTCCATGTGCTGCTGAACTAATGACAGCTCACTTCACAGTGTCGGCTGTGTGGATGTGTTTGAATTCATTTGGTAATGTATTAGGTGGCCAAGAAGTGGTAAGCTGGTGTCAGTATGTGGATGGATTCGGGATTTTCACAGTGAAGGGTGTGCAACCGCAGTGGTCATTTATAAACGTCAGTAACGTGCCAACAGTACACATGTACATAGAAGTAGATTCAGTACTAGATACTGACATGAAAGGTTTGGTGCAGTTTGGATGTGTAGGTTTATTTGGCAATTTTTTTTTTTGTAAACAGTTTCTTCAGTTTGGTGAATTCGTCTGGTGTTCTGAAAATAAATCTGAAAGCTAGATGGATGATAATGAAAAAAAAGAAGAAAAAGAAAAAGATTGAAGTAAAAAAGTGATGAATCAGATTTATTTCCCTTTGTTTGTTGGATGTGTTCTACAGTTCTGCTGTTTGCGCGTGTGCAGGATTATGATTATTTTGCCACCACAGAAGAAGAGAGGATCAAGATGCTGGAGGAGGTGGACAAATTGTCAGAGCTGTTGTCTTTGACCAGGTACACTGTCTGCGGGCATGCATGCTCTGTTGTGGGTAGTTATCAGTTAGTGTCTGTGTAAGGAATATGCATTTGTGTGAACAAGTCAGGGAGGGAAAATGTCACTGTGAGACCAGGTTTGTTGTGTGTGCAATGGAGAGATGTGTGTGGTGTGTGTTTGTGTGTGTGTGTGTGCATGAAGGACATGGTTTCAGCTGATTACAATGTAGCTTTGTGAGTGACCTCCCTTAAATTCCTCCGCCCCACACCCTCCAGAAACCCCCCCCCCCCCTCCCCCCTCAAGGTTTGATTTTCGGGACATGTTTGTTTCCTGTAAAGTCCCTTTTTATAACTCATGATGTGCAGTGTTGCACCCAAAATATGTATATAATTATATGCAAGTTTCAATCCAAGGGAAAGTACAAAGGCAATCAAGTTGACAATCCGGTGCATGGAGTTCTTTTCCTAGACCAGATGTGGTGTAATTTAAGGCTGAAGTTTTGAGACAGGTCTAGTGGTCTGTCTGCCTCGTACATAAGATTGAGGGGGGGGGGGAACGAAGGCTAATCTAAGTTTCAGAGGCAGTTGTTCTTGTGATTGACTATTTCATATGAATGTTGATTAATCAAATAGGTATGTTTTTGTATTCTCCGTACATAACACCTTTGAGGGTGTAGTGAAATCACTTGTTTCCCGCCAAATAGCAAGGAAATCCAATGCACCATTCCTTTTTTTTCCAGAGTATTTTTGTTGATTATTTACCTATAGAGACTCGTTCCTCTTCCCTGTAAAGAGTGTTTTTTCTGGACATTTTTATCTTTGCTCGATACACCTCCCATTAAAGTCATCACTCTCATGTCTGGGTTTGTACAGTCCCTTGAGGTTTTAAAAAGTTTGGAAAGACTATGGTCCCCTTCTAAAGGCCTTGGAAGTCTGTAAAAACTTGCTTGAATTTGTAAAAGTTTAAAAAAGTAAAAGGAAAATGATTTTGTAGTTGTTAAATTGTATTAAGTTTCCAGTACGGATTAAAAAAAATTACTAAAAGAACTTTTACTTGTTTGGTGATACTCGGAAAATTGGACCTGACCAAAAGTAAATAACATGATGTGTGAATTCTGCTTATATTGATTAAAGCAGATATTGCCTTCTCTGGAATAAAGGTAAATTTATACACAAATGTTTGCTTTTAGTGTGCTTATAAACAGTGTAAAATATGCTGAGTGTGGAAACTGACTCCAAATGAGTCTTAAAAGTTTGTAAATTTTGAACCCCTTTTTGAGTAAAAATCCTGCCTGTGAAAGACTTATTTTCTGGGACATGTTTGCCTTTGCTGAATAAACCTACAGGTCAGGATTTCTTCCCTTTGAAGACCTTTTCTCTGTTAATTTCCTGGAATACAGAGGAAGTTCTATTTTTTATGTTGATTAATCAAATAGGTGTGTTTTTGTATTCTCCATACATAACACCTTCTTTGAGGGTGAAGTGAAATCACTTGTTTCCCGCCAAATAGCCAGGAAACCCAGTGCACCATTCCTTATGTCTGTGTGCGCTCAGCCTTCAGGAACTGAACAGCAGCCTGACCAGCGGGGACAAGGAGAAGGCCAAGGAAGCCTTCCTGGTCAAGGTGGCAGAGCTCCAGGACCAGCTGGACCGGGACAAGCGCCAGCACCTGGAGGCCGCCCAGAAGTCCTCCTCTGGTGGGGGAGGAGGCGGGGACAGAAAAAACTGGCAGGACGAGGAGCTGCAGATGCTAATCAAAGCCGTCAACCTGTTCCCTGCTGGCACCCAAGACAGGTGAGATATTGGGAGGTGTGGTGTGTCGGTCCTCCGGGCTTGAGGTAGAGGGTATCCTGGGTTTTTCTTGTAATTTTATAATGAAAACAGGTTTTGGCAACATACACTCGCTACATTAGAGCCACACCAGATTACCTCCAAATTTTGGGTTTTGGGTTTTTTGGTGCATTGTGTGTCTTTTCATGGTCTTATCAAGAGCTCCAAACCTGGTGATGTGATGTTGCATAATAGCAGAGATAAAGCGAAAAAACACTTGTGGCACAGAGCAAGATTACCTATGTGTTTGGAGCAACAGCGGAACATCCGGCTTTAACCAACTGTGCTGAGAAAGAGGATATGTTAAGGAAAGGAAGGGAGGGTAGGCTACCTCTGTACACTTGGCTGATACTCTTCCCTGCTGTGAAAGATGCTGGCAGCAGGAGAGGGAAAACGTCTGCCTTCCTCATTACACTGATTTATGGCCTGCTCTGCCATGTGGGAGGGGAGAGGCTAGGACGGTCAGATAAAGAGCGCGCTACACCAGGCTTACTACTGGAAGTCTGGTTTGCTCCAAATTATGAAGAGCCCTGCGAGGCAGTTTTCAAGCAAGAAATGACTATTTTTTGTAAATGTGTGTTTTTATGTTTTCTGTTGAATACTATTTGATGCTGCTAACAGCACTTATACATTACAACTTGAACTTGAACCATTGTGAGTTATGTGACTATAGAAGTACTCGTGTGACTTCTGCCATTGTTTAAAAACTTCAAGTGGGCATTCTCAAATCTGCCATTTTGGAGATGAACCGGTGTGCCTCTGAAGTAGCGCACTGTACTGTGTCAAACTATTGCAAGGGAAGGCCAGTATGCTAGTTCTGTTTGACCAGGTTTGAAAGCAACATGGCACCAAGACACTACATGAAACTAAGATATTAAATCTTCTGGCTGCAGTGTGAAGCAAGTCCACTTATTTTCATTCTACAGCCAAGGGCTGGACAAATTCTGTAGATTTTTTTGCCCTTGTCTTTACTTCATTAGGACTTGTGGTGCGGGCATGCTTTATTCTTTTTTTTAACTTTATGACCAACCATGAAGTGTAATACATGTTCACAGACTTTGTTTATATACTAGGCACTAGAATTTGTGGCCAGTGAGAGTTAGCAAACTGGCTATAGCTTGCAGGAATTTTTTAATTTTTTTTAGTGGCTTTGCAGATGAGGTGTGACATTACATGTGAACTAGTCTGCATGCAGTGAAGCTTTCTAGGGAAACTGAAACACGAAGACCTCAGTATTTTCAGTTGGTCATAGTATTTTCAGTTGGTTCCATAGTATTTTCAGTTGGTTCCATATCTTGTATTTTGTTTATCAGTTGGCAGTATTTGTTCTGAAATTATGGGTAATACTTTTGACCCATTATAAAGTACAAAAATGTGGTCACTTGTCAAATCTAGAGACTGACAGTGGTTGGAAATTGTATTAGTTCACCCAAGCATATAAATGAGTGTTTATATCAAGAAACAGGCACAGTGATATTTTACATACAGATGTAGGAGGTTTTGTGCTTCGTCCGCTCCACCACCCCACGCCTTGAATTTGCTTTTTTTTTTAAATCTTGGTTGAATTGCTGGAACAGGTAGAAAGTGTGCATATCTGAGGAGAAGAAAAAAAAATTGTGCCAAGATGATATTACATTTCCGTTTTTTGAGCAGTAACTGTGTTCTGAAGGCAGTAGCATGTGTGCAGGTGGGAGGTGATTGCAGCATTCATCGGCCAGCACGTGAAAGGCAGCAACAAGAATGCCCGCGATGTTCTCGCCAAGGCCAAAGAACTTCAGAAGAATGGTAAGTTTCCCTGTCTATAGTGTTGACAGGCCATTTCCTGTAGGCATGTGGGTGTATGATTGTAATAGGAATGATGATGATTGTGCAGATATGATTGTAATAGGAATGATAATGATTGTGCAGACTTCAGTGATGTGACAGTTCTGCTGAAAGCAAATTTGGGGAGGTAGGACGGGAAGGGATGCTTGTTTTCTTTCTCTCTCTTCTGTCTCCACCTCTGTCTCTCTCACAGTTTTTTAAATGAAGAACGGCAGAAAGTGCTTAAAGAGGAATATATATGTTATGGGTGTTCTTCACTGGACAGACTTTTAGTTCACAAATCAAGATTGCCTAGGGGTGGGGATAGGGACTGGAGGGAATGACTGGGATAGTGCATAGTGAGGAACACATAAATTATGGCTGTTCTTCATTGAATGAACTCTTAGTTCACAAAGATCATCAAGGGATGGTGGGTAGGTGGGGGAGGGGGTTGGGGGGAGGGGGTGTTCGATGGGATCCTCAACATGTGCTGAGAACTTTTCAAATCGGCACATAGGGAAGTAACCATGGAAGAGCTCTCCTGTGATGTTAGATGATTTTATGGTTGGTTGATTCTGTATCTCTCTCTCCACTCATAAGCAGTCAGTTTCATTTTGCACAGCAGGTTGGTTGATTCTGTATATCTCTCCACCATAAGCAGACCTGTGCACTTTACGATTTTTGCGTATAATCTCACGAAATTTAATACAGCTATACGATTGTACGTTTCAAAACCAAATTGTACGAAATTTTGATGAACGAGCTTACGAAAATGTGCTGAACACGTAATCCGGCCGAGTCCAAGAGTCTGGTCCAACTTTTAAAAGTTCCGATGGCGCATGCGTACTTCCTGCCTCTATGAATGCATCAACATTGCTTCTCACTCAGCTTCAACTCTCGCGCATGAAACAGACAACGAAAATTCAGATTCATTGGTAGAAGCTGTGATCCAAAAGAAAAAGAAATATGAACAGAAGTACAAACCAGCGTATCATACTATTTTCAAGTTCATTACTGCGTCAAAGAAGGGCGATACGTTCGCACACAGCACCACGTGTAACTGTCAAATCGCGATTGCTACAGTGGTCGCTTTGACATTCAGCGGCACATCGGTAGCAAAAGCCACAAGGGAAACAGTGATTCTGGAAAACGGTAGGCAATGAACATTCAAAGCTTTTTTGTGAAGTCGAGTTCTGCAGGCACTTCTGATGAGAGACTGGAACATCAGACTACTCGCGGAGAGGGACAAAAAGCTCCAAAATCCCCCCCCCCCCCACCCCCCACCCCCGGCCCCAAAGGAGCACACTGTCCAGTGAAATTCTTGAAAGTCTTCTCATCCTGAAGAATGCTGACTGTTCTTTAATAAATGCAGTTCATGGCCTTTCAGCTGACAAATTAAAGGACAGCGTTCGTAGGGTCCTTTGAAGTCCTTATAAATGGGATTTTTGTCAAAAGGCCTTTTAAGTCCTTTGATTCAGCAAGTTGGTCCTTTTAACTCGCGAGGAGGTCCTTTTAATTTTTGAAAGGTACTGTTAAGTCCTGTTTTTTCAAGAGAAGGAGGCTTGAAAAGGGAACCGATACATCTTCCACCACCCAAACCGTACTTTTGCAAGTTGCAAAGAGTTGACAGATGCCGACGCAATCATCTGAAACGCGGTAGGCAGGCCTATAACGCTAGGCCTATCAGTGGGCTTTCTGTTTAGTAAGCTTAGCTAGCAGACGACGCAAATCTGCAGGCAGTGGCTTGTGTCTTCTGCTGGTGCGTTGCTGCAATCCAGCTTTTTTGACGTCACGGGTTCTACAGTGCAGACCCGGTGCTAATGTTCACGGCATATAGCTGACTTAACATTTCGCTCATGCTATCTATGTTAAAATGTTCCCTTTATAGAAATTCATTTGAAGAGTGGGGCAATAATGATGAAAATATTATTATCCAAATAAATATAGGTACATAACATGACGGATTGCGAACATGCGAACATAACAAACAGCTTGGGGAACAGCTATATGCTGAGTTCTTGAGTAACATTTACAGGATAGATTCCTTTTCCCGCCTTGTCTACCCCCCCCCCCCCCCCCCCCCCCCCCCCCCCCCCCCCCCCTCCCCCATGTTGGCAAAGGTCCTTTTAAACTGATTTGAGGTCCTTTTAAAGTCCTTTAAAGGTCCCTTTTTTGGCCTCATGCCCATCACCTGGGAACCCTGAAGGAGCTGGAATCACCAAAGTCTGAAATAAAGTTCACATCATAATTGTTATGCTCTTCAGAAAGACTGGTTAGCTTATCAACAGTGAAAAAGTGCCCATAGTAGCATATGAAAGAAATAGATTACTTCAAGATTTTTTTTCCAGTTATGTCTATCAGTACAGTAAAAAGTGAAGAGAGTTATTTTAAAGTGTTATAAAACTAAAGAAAATTCACATCAGTTAATGTTCTTGTTAATTTCCTGAGCAAAGGCTTTTGCCCATCAGAGGATACTGGCAAGGAACTTGGATTAGTTTAACAATCATTGATTGTTAAAGAAGCCAATTTAATGCATTTCATGAAAATACATCTTTTATAGTAATAAATTTTCAGTGTTTCTAATGTCTGGAATGCATTCAGTATTGTTTCCTACGCAGCTACTTTGCGCTGCAAAAGCTTACACATTTTACACACAATTGTACACATTTTTGACCCAAAACTACACATAGAATTTCTGAGGGGTAACCAGGTCTGCATAAGCAGTCAGTTTCATTTTGCACAGCAGGTTGATTGATTCTATATATCTCTCTCCACCCATAAGCAGTCATTGATTCTATATATCTCTCTCCACCCATAAGCAGTCAGTTTCATTTTGCACAGCAGGTTGATTGATTCTGTATATGTCTTTCCACTCATAAGCAGTCAGTTTTATTTTGTACAGCTATAGTTACAGTCTCAGTTGAGCAAAGAAGAGTTTGCAGAGTGTGGGGATGAGGTGTGGCTCTTGATAAGATGTTGTCCAGTCAAGACAAGAATCTGTTGAGTTGCATGAGAATGATCAGTGTGAACTGGGTTGTGGATTGCTGAGTTCAGTTCAGATACAAAATCAGGATCTAGCCGCACAAACTAGAAGTTGCTGCATGAAGGACAGGCTTTTATTTCCTAATGAGAGGAATGGATCATGATGGGTGTTGACAGATCTGACACTGCGACAAGGAGCCAGCAAACAAGCCTTCAGCCTGTTCGAGAAAGAACACAAGCCCAGTGCATCTGGCACCATGGACAACCCGTCCACACGTCTGGAATGTAAGTAGGCTTGTCTTGGCTGTTGCTGCTTTTATCTGAATCAAAACAGACCTTCATGCTAATGTTTCTCTTTACACTACTTGTTGGTAATTCATAATGATGCTTCATAGCCGCTCGCTCTCTCTCCCTCTCTCTCTCTCCTCTCTCTCTCTCTCTCTCTCTCTCTCTCTCTCTTTCTTTTTTTTTACTTTCAAAGAAGTTTTTTTTCCTCTTAGCCTCATAATACACAAGGCAGCAACAGGTAGATAACTGTAAGAGAAACTTGTGAGAGAGTGGAGATTTTGTGGTTCAACATGAGTTATAATCAAGTTTAAAAGTGTTTCATTCAAAATTCTTGGTCACATATATTAAGGCACATGACTGATAGAGAAATCTTATGTGAGTGTTGCTTGCGTATATGTGTATGTATGTGTGTGTATGTCTGTGCATGCATTGTGGATTATAGGCACATGCTAGCTCATGACAGAACATTTTGAAATGAAGGGTACATGGGGAGGTCACAGACCTCGGCGAGTGAACAATCCTGGTAGCGTTACTTGTTCCACTATATGAGGATCGAGGCTGAAATCTATCGTATATCTCTTAAAGATTTCCATCGTCTATCTCTTAAAGAATTTCCCAAACTACCGTAGACAATGACCCAGTTTTACTGAACCAAATCCTTATTGTCTGGGTTGCACTGTGGTGGCAGCTGCAGGTTTCTGACCAAAGTTGTTTTTGTGCAGTGACTGAAGAAATATCCCACACCTTCCCCTCCCTTTTACATTGGTCACTGGAGTATTGCTGGATCAGTACCAGAGTTTATAAGTTCATAGATATTGGTACATCAGATAAGCCTGAGTTTGTTTGTTTTTCCAGTCAGATTTTTGCACAATCTTTTAAAATGTCTGAAAATGCCTTGTACTGATTTTTTTTAAAGTGAAATGAAAAAGAAAAAAAAAACCCTGAGATCTTGGATCAGACTGTTGATCCAGATCTGCACCAAAGTGCCCAGGGTTTGTTTTTGATCCCCAGTCCGTGTTTCCACCAGGTTTCATTCCAACTGACAGGTGAACAAGCCAATGGATGCACAAGAAGACGTGACTTCCTCAGGGGATTTATGGATCAGAGTAATGCTGTACTGTTTGTTCTTTTAATCCAGGATTGGATTGTACATTTAGTACTGTTTACTTTACAGAAACTTGATCTGTCTCTTTCTGCTGTGGTGTTTTATAGGCACCCTTTCCTCTCTTCCCATCAAAGAATGGCTTATTATGTCTTCATCAGCTCATAAAGAAGTGCTTTGTCAAGTTGTTATGGGGTACTGTTTTTTTTCATGGGTAAAGGACATAGATTTTTCTGATCTCCTGCATTTGCATATATGCAGATTTCCATGTGCCAGAGGTCTTTTCATGTAGGTCAAAATACTGTTAAGTAAATGTAGATTTTGTTGTTCATTTGATTATGAAAATGAAAAAAAAAGAAGAAAAAAACAGATTGCTAAGCAGCTGTGTAAAATTTGCATCATTTAGGTAAGCGCCCATAAAAACTGCAGAGCCTGGAGATGTAAGAATGAAGGCGGTGTATTTGTGGCAGCGGCAGCAGAGGCACAGCTGCGAGAGACTGGCACCAACCCAGCCCCCTGGACTGCTGAAGAACAGAAGCTGCTGGAACAGGCCATGAAGACGTACGGCGCCAACACTCCTGAACGCTGGGAACGCATTGCCGAGACCATTCCCAACCGCAGCAAGAAAGACTGCATGAGGCGGTATAAGGTTGGTGAATGTTTTTTTTTAACCAGTTATCTGATCTTTATATCCTCAGGGTTTCTTGTTTAAATTATTATTTGTGTGTGTGTTCTTTTATTCTCTTCATCTGGCTAGCTTAGTCTCTGTTAAGTATGTTAGATGGGATGTAAACAAGGGGGGAAAAAGCATAGGTATATGCACACATTCACATACTCAGACGCTTATAAGATACATGTGCATTTAAAAAGTACATTTTCAGACCTAAATTCATACATACATGCATGCACACATATCCTTCCCCTCTTCATACACACATACACCTGTAGTTACAGCACACATTCATACAGAGACGTAAATTCATTCACAACAAATACACGTATGCATGCATCACACACACACACATATGCACATGTGCACATTTTCACACTCAGACAAGGTCATATACACATAGATACACATGTTTCCAGACACCCATACACGTTCATACTAGACGTACACTGCATGTGAAAGTACTTGTGCTGTTTATTTTCTTTTGCAGGAACTGTGTGAAATTGTGAAGGCCAAGAAGGCAGCGCAGGAAGCTGCCAAAGCCAAAAAGTCCTGACCTTGACATTTAGCTGTTGGACAGAAAAAGTGTCGCACCCACCTTGTCCCAGAAGAATTGTGTGTGGATGATCGAGTGTGTATGTGCTCTGTGTGCATGCATATGTATTTGCATGTTGTGCTTACTTTTTCTTGATGTTTTGTTTTTATTGGGGGGAGGGGGGCAGAAGGGAGACCTCAGGGTAAAACTTTCATCAACGATGTACGAAAAGTTGAATCTGTGTGCTGTGATGGAAGCTGAGAAAATAAAGGTGTTTCTAAAATTTGTATATACTTGTTGTGTGTCCTTCTGGTTACATGACTGTTTTACTGTGTTTTGTGATGTTTCAAGATCCCCTGTCTCTTTGCTGTCAGTCGATCTGTGGCTCTCATGTGTATTGGTTGTGTGTGAGGAATTTTGGGTTTATTATAGCCAACCATGACCAGTGTGTAAGGAATTTA
>CM031604.1:71289076-71306576 GCA_018398815.1 Conus ventricosus
AAGTGGTTAGCGTCGCGGACTCCCGGCTGGGAGGTCGTGGGTTCGAATCCCATCAGAGTCATGTGGGTTTTTTCTGCTCCGACCGCTCCTACCCAGAGTTGAGTTTGCTGCGGACTCAGTTGGGAAGACTGGGACCACACAGTCGAGTTTCATCCACTTAATGGATGCGTTTCTGAGAGTGTTGCTCAAATTTCCTGACCAACACTGCAGGTGCCTGTATCTCTCGGCCTGGTTGACGCCGGGATATATTATGAAAGGAAGCGTAGAGTACAGCCCTGTCATGTAGTCTCAGACCGAAATGGAAATCCGTAGCATCATCTTAATCATCCTCATTCCCATTGATCGGCATTAAAAAAAAAAATGTCTCAAGTTCTGTGGCCCTTCATGCCCTGCTCTCATGGTGACCTCAATTTCGATGTCCTCTCCACGTCTGTGGCCTTGGTTTGGTTCCGTCGGGGTCACCGGTATCGGCGGGTCCATGGGGCTGTCGTTGGACGGACGTGGTGGCGCCCTCCGGAGGGAGAGCTCATTCACGCCGGCTCCGCGACTAAGCAATTATTGTCGTCAGTAGGGGGCTTAGTAGGTGGTGTCCTGCGTATGTTAGATCAGAACAGGCGCCACTGAACACCACCGAAGTGACTCGGCAGCAGTGCAGTGTCTGCTCCGGTGGGTCGCCTCTTGACAACTTGACATTGACTGCTCCCTGTGGATTGCTGGTGCCGGGCTGCGGCGGGGCCAGCCGGGCTATGGCTGTGGACGGGGTGTCGGAATAAGCGGCGTGGGTGCACTGCCTCTGACGTGGCGCAGAAGTTGGGACAGCAAAAAAAAAAAAAAAAAAAAAAAAAAAGCCCAAATACAATTTATGAAAACGAAAAATGCTGTCTGATCCATTAAAAAGCAATAATCTAGGCAACTTTGACTGTATATGCAACACTGTGACTTTAATTTTCCAGACATAGACAGGAAGGGTGCGTGGTTGATTGAGAAAAATGATGGCTGCAATGAATGTTTGCATGATGCATTCCTGTTTCAAATGGTTCATAAACCAACCAGAAAAAGAAAAGTTTAAAAGAGACGTATTACCTTACTTCTAAACACGTTGAAGAGAAATTGAAGATTAGTCAATACTTAAGGCCAGAATAGAGACAACATAATATGCTTTTAAGATACAAAAGAGAATCGAGGACATTGGTAATCCAAATGTCATTATTGCTGATGATTGGAATTTGGTACTCAATCCACCCTTCGATTACAACAATCGCACAAAACAAAGAAAATCATGCCAAAGCTAGAGAGGACGTAACTGAAATTATGTCCATGTTTGAGCTAATAGATATAAGGAGAGAAAATAATCCAGAAGTTTTCAAATATACCTTGCGAAAGCTTGATCAATTCTAGCAAAGCCACTTAGACTACTTTCTTGTTTTTGAAGATTTAATCCCTAATGTAAGCAACTCTGATGTTATTTTCGGATACCGCGGTGGCCATTCACTGATTACAGTTGAAGTCATCTTTAAAGCAATAGAAAATAAAAATAAAAAGTCTTTTAGGAAATTCAGCTCGGCTTTACTAAAGATCACACTTATATTCAGTCTGTAGGTACTGCAAGAGAAAAAGTTAAACGCCAGTATGCAGTTCTATCACATGAAAAAGAAAATGTTAGTTGGAAATGTCAGATCAGCTATTTCTTGATACGCTACTGACGGAAATCAGGGTCAAAACGATCATATACAGCGTACATGAAAATAATGATCTTAGAAAGACTGAACAAACTTTAGAACAAGAAATACAATCCCTAGGGACAAATCGCACCTGAACCAAACTGACAGAACAGCCATAAAGGGGGGAAAAAAAGCCCAGCTGATCGACTTTAGAAAATTTAAAGAATAATGCGGAGATTAAAAGTAAAATGGTGATTATAAGAGGAGGACATTAATAAAATGAAATGCCTAAAAATCAGCTTTAGTTTTTAATATGAGACTAGCTATTTTTTGATACGTTACTATTGAAATTGGGGTAAACGGTTGCTCAAACTATAAATGAAAATGGTATCTTAGAAAGGCTGAGCAAACTTTAGAACAAGAGATACAAATCCCATGAAGACAAATCGCGTCTGGAACAAACTGACAGAACAGCCTTAAAGGAAAAGAAAGCCCAATTAATATAAATTATAAAATCGGGAAAATGGAAGAAATAACGTTGAGATCAAAAGTAAAATGGTAACAAGGGAAAAAAATTGATAAGTACTTTTTTCCGTAGAAAAGACATTTTGTGAGCAAACAAATATTTAAACAGGGACGGCTGACGACCGTGTATTAAAAGAAACCAGTAAAGTAGAAGAAGAATTTTATTTTCAAGAGCTAAAGAGAGAACGTAGATTACAAGATATTGACACACATAAGTTTACAACAAGATCACCCATTCCAACAAGAAGAATCAGACAAATTCTGAGGTCTCAGAACAAAAGCAGAAGCAGCAGAAGCATTAAAAATACGCAGAATGACAAAGGTCCAGGCTCAGACGTATATGCAGTTAACTTTTCTTTTTTCTTTTTTCTGGAAAGAACTAGGGGGATTTTGTCGTCCGTTGTGTAAATTAAATTAAGATTTTCATGACGGAAAAATGTCAGTGTCACAAAGAGAGGACATGATATACTGTTCAAAAAAAGAAAACGCAAAATGAAATTTTGCCACCTGGGGTGGACCATACAGTTGAGAACACGCCAAAAACCGCCCCTGATGTATGTCTTGAACGTCGACGTGCTAGTATAACATTGATTCAGGTTGTCACTATGTGCACGTGCGTGTTGTGGGCCAGGTGCGACAGTGCAAACATTGGGTTGTGCTTCTGTTGTTTCGCCTGCAAAGCATGCCCAACTCAGTGGTGAACACACACACACCATGGTCATAGTGCAGTATAAAAGCCGGGTCATTTTGGCAACCGGCAGGCACACCGTACCAAAAAACAGCATGCCACGTTTGAGCCCAGCAGAGAGAGAAAACGCCCTGGGTCGTTTGCAAGTTGGTCAGAGTGCAACTGATGTGGCCCATGCTTTCAATGTCTCCCCCAGTACCATATGCCGACTTTGGACTCGCTTCCAGAGGACAGGGTCATCAACTGATGCCCCGAGGTCAGGCCGACCTCATATCACAACGCCAGCCCAGGACCGCTTTATACGGCTCAGACATCTCTGTAATCGCTTCCTGCCGGCCTCGTCCACTGTCCAGGCATGCGCTGGTGTCCGTCGCATCTCCGACCAGACTGTCCGGAACAGGCTGCATGCTGCTGGGCTGAGGGCTTACAGGCCCCTACATGGCAACGTAATGACGGGGCGCCATCGACAGACCAGACTGCAATGGGCTACGCAACACAGACACTGGACACTGAGGAACCATTGGCGACACGTCTGGTTCTCGGATGAGTCACAGTTTCTGCTGCAGCGCCATGACAGGAGGCGAAGGGTTTACCGCCGGGTTAATGAACGCAACCAGCAGAACTGCGTCGACGAGGCACCTCCGCATGGTGGCGGCAATGTCATGGTATGGGGGGGCCATCAGCAACACAGGCAGGAGCCAGCTGGTGCGCGTGGAAGGTCACCTGACAGCCCAGCAGTACGTCCAGGTCATTGTTCAGCCACACGTCCTGCCTCTAATGGCCACTCCCAGGGCCGTGTTCCAGCAGGACAACGCCAGGCCCCACACAGCACGCCTGACCACAGCCTTCTTTACCTCCAACAACATCAACACCCTGGCCTGGCCCTCTCTTTCCCCGGATTTGAATCCTATTGAGCACGTTTGGGACGTTTTGGACAGACGCCTGAGAGTGAGGGCCAACGCCCCAGCGACTCCAAATGAACTGTTCCGGGCATTGCAGGCCGAGTGGGCGGCCATCCCACAGCAGACAATCAGGAACATTATTGCTTCATTGCCCCGCAGATGCCAGGCTACCATTGCCAGGCTACCATTGCAGCCAGAGGGGGTCACACCCGTTACTGACTTTGGAAGCGGCCTGGCGATTTCCCTGAGGGTCTGGGGCTGGTTCTTTACCACAGCATTACAGGGGAGACTTCTGTCCTACTGATGACCTGTTTTTGTCATTTTCACATTGTCACACTGAGCTTCAATAAATTGTGTTTCAAATCGGCAGCTTGGCATTTTGCGTTTCTTTTTTTGAACAGTATAGTATGCTTGTCCTACAGAACAAACCCAGAGAATTTATAGAGAAAATTGGAGGCCACTTTAATTGTGTCGCTTGTGGGTTGGACTAGCTCAGTTGGTAGAGCGCCGGACTCGTAATCCAAGGGTTGCGGGTTCGAATCTCCGCCGGGCCATTTCGGTACAGGGGGATTTTTCCCTCGGAGTTAACATTAGTTCTGATTCCGTTCCCCGTACAGTCCTTCGAATGAGACTGTAAACTGAGGTTCCGTGTGTGAACGCACGCATAACATCTTGCACACACGTCAAATCCCATCACCAACTTCCGGAAGAGAAGGCCAGTTTGGCCGTTGGTATGGATGACACGTTACACACAGCATGCACCTTCCCCGAAGATGGAGTATGGCTGCCTTAATGGCGGGATAAAAAACCGGTCATACACACAAAACTCCACCCCTTTGTTGGGTAGATGGGATTGATATTTGCCTGTCCATATATGGAGTGTCCGCAGAAGTATCAGCCTGCGTACGCAAAAGAAAAAAAAAAGAAAGAAAAAAGTGTCGCTTGTAAAACAGGGTCAGTTTGCATGTTGATGGAAAACAGTCTTACCAAAATTAATACAGGAGGATCAGACAGGATTCATATTAGGGACGTATATTGGGGATAATTTGAGAATATGATATGATATGATACTCTATTTGAATTAAAAAAAATCTATCTAGACTGCTATTTTCTTTCGATCTTGTAAAGGCGTTTGCTGATTTCAGTCAGAGTTATTTGGAAAAGGTTGTCAAACACTTTAGTTTTGACGAGGATATATCTAAATGGATATTTACTTTTTATAGTTGTCTTAAAGCACTCCTAGTTGCTAAATGGAAAATTTCACCTTTTTTTTCCGGTGAAGACAGAATACCGTAAAGCGAAGCATATATTACTGTATCCATTTGTACTATATGTAGAATTACCAGCGCGCAAAATCAGAGAATATGAAAAAAAATATGTGCTATGAAAAACGATTTGAACAAAGGAATGAAAATGCGAAAACAGAGAAAACTTATTTTGTAAGAAGTGCATATGCGTGTGCGTGCGTGCTTGTGTGTGTGTGTGTGTGTGTGTGTGTGTGTGTGTGTGTGAGAGAGAGAGAGAGAGAGAGAGAGAAAACAAGTGTGCAGAGAATTGACTTTCATGCGATGAACACTCTGATATGGCTTCTCGTGGTCGACGGAGCTGTAAACAGCATGTCTGTAATGGTCTGATCCCCCCTCCCACCCTCCTGCTCTCTCTCTCTCTCTCTCTCTCTCTCTCTCTCTCTCTCTCTCTCTCTCTCTCCCCTCTCTCTCTCTCTCTCTCTGTGAGTGCATGTGGACATGTTTTATGCATGCATGTAGCCTAAGTATCTGTGTGTATTTTGTCCCCTCCTATCTGTGTTCCTCTCTGTCTCCCTCTGTCTCTGTCTGTCTTTCTGTCTGTCTTTCTATCAGTCTTTCTGTCTGTCTGTCTCTCTCTCTCTCTCTCTCTCTCTCTCTCTCTCCACCAAATGGCAACAGTCAGTGCTTTTATGGCTGTCTAGGATAAGGCCATGATATGGTCCTTTATTGACGACGATGCATTATTTCATTACGGACCCCTGGCGGACATCAGATACCGGCTTAGCTTGCAAATCTGACCATTAGGTCTACTGCAAAGAAACGGGAGGCTTCTCTTTGCTTCCAAATCACGGTCTGAAAAGACGGTTTTGGTGTCAGCGCTTCACGGAGTTTGTGGCTTCTTTAGTAAAGCTGTACCTATCGTTGGTGTTGTTTAATGAGCAAGCAATTCAACAAAAGATGAATCATTTGAAATCATGCAATCATTTGGACAGTATGACCAATGCTGTTTATAGTATTTGCCAAAAATAGTCTCAAGAAGTCTAAGATTTAAAGAGAAATAGTCGAACACAGTTGTTAGAATGAATTAGAATTGATAAATCAATGGATAATTCTTCAGAATTTTCAAGTGGACTTTTGCTCACTATGCAGGTGAAATTATATTGATAGTGGCTCAAGAAGGAGAATCAGAAGAAAATGAATCGCATGATGTAAATACCTTCATTCAGATTTGATCTTCTTGGCTGTTGCTTGTGGTGTGTTCGAATATGTGTGCGGACTGGCGAGAATGTTCACCAGAAATTGTCCCTATTGCGGTGGATTCAGCAAAATAACCAGACCTATTGTCAGTCGGGCCTAAGAAATACAGACACCTGCAAGGTAAAAATACACGCAGTTCTCTCAAAAAAAACACACATTCTCCTTGTGAATGACCTTTGACTGCATGGTTTCAGTCTTTGCTTTAACCCTCCCCCCCCCCCCCCCCCCCCACCCCGCCCACCACCACCATCCTTTACCCCCCTCACATTAATTCAACCCTGTATAGAGATCGGTCATGGCTGGAAAAATAACCTTGCAGGGACACTGTTCTCATGCCGCTCTTTTAGGCCACCCCGTGCACAGCCCCATCCAGGCCGTCTGTAGGCACGACTCCTGTACCGCCGCTCCAGAATGAGAAATCCGTATGTCGTGAGCCACCACCCAAGAGGAGACACTGCACTGCTGGCGAGTCTTGTGTTCAGTGGTGTCCTGTTTTCACCCAGCATACACAGGCAGTCCACCTACAGAATCCACCTCCCCCTCCCTTTCTCACCTCCCTGCTGATGACAATTGTTTAGTCACTGAACTTTGGAGAGTACCACCATATGTACCGATGTGCAATGACATATCCCTGATGATTTGAAAAACAAGGTCTCTCCTTTCCAAACTCACCCATACCCATGTAACTTTTTGCAGATTCCTCAAGATTCTAGAAACATGTTTTCCGTTAAGAGGTTCCTGTAACCATATAACTTAGCGATGTAGATTTCAGCCGAAGGCACTACAGAATAAACGGTATCAGAAAAGGTGTGCTTAGAATACTAAGAGAGAAAAATACCGCAATGTGTTTGTGGACGTATTACACACAGACACACACACACACACACACACACACACACACACACACACACACACACACAACAGAGTGTCCACCCTGACAATATCAGTGGTAGTGGTTAGAGACTGGCATTTGACCACTGTCAACACCCACATAAAAATACCTATAGTGAGAGGATCGTACGATCACTGACGGTCAATTTCCAAGTCGGGTGTGAGCGTTGCCTGAAAGCCTGGTCAATAAAAAAGGGTCTGCCAATCGATTCCAAGGAGGATGCTTAATGAAAAAAAGAACAATAGGGCAATTTCTGTTAAGTCGCTGTACGCATTCGACCCAGAGTTTGGGGGCGGGGATTTTTTAGCGAACAGCCATGCCAAGTCGCTGTAAGCCAGTGTCCATTTGGTAACGTATGGGGGCGGCCTTGCTCGGTATGAATAGCACCGAGGATCTCGTTTCTGTCATTTGAAGATCGAAACTGAGAGCAGAAGAAGACTGTGCAGACTTGTTCAGTTGTCTTGGGAACGCAGCACTGTTGACTTTCGCGCAACAAAGTGCGGCTCTTTCGGAAGTTTGTTTTTCTGCTGTTCGAGTGGGTATGTGTAATGTAGGGTGCTCTCTCTCTCTCTCTCTCTCTCTCTCTCTCTCTCTCTCTGTCTCTGCTTCTCTTGTCTCTCTGCTCTGTCCTGTCTGTCTGTCTGTCTCTCTCTCTCTCTCTCTCTCTCTCTCTCTCTCTCTCTCTCTCTCTCTCTCTTCATATATTGGTTGTAAGCTGTATACCGTTGGATATGGTTATGTTTGGACAAATCAAGATGTCCGAGAAAGTTTTTTTTGTGTGTGCATGAATTTAAGGAATGATTAAATTCATGTAGATGTCAGGAATGGGGTTTTTACATAGTAACTGTGTACAGAACTTTTTGCACGGTACCTGATACAAGAACATACCTCATAACGACATGTAGGCAGACCTCTGACGGTGAGAGCCGCTAAGCTCAGACTTGATGTCACAGACACTGCTCAGCATGCCAACAGACATGCTGCCATTATGCGAATGATTTAGTCTGCACATTGTGTGCTAACGGCAAAGAAGGTAAAGTTCATTTTATTTTCATGTTGTCCAGGTCTAAATAGTTTCAGTCAACAGTACTTTTCCAAACCAGTTTCGGCTCAGTTTACTTTTGACGTGTTAGCACGAAAGAGCCATGACAAATGTATCAGTTATGTATTTTGTTTGTTTTGTTTTGTTTTGTTAAGAAGGCATTTTGGTTGCACTATGTTGATATCTCGTAGAATGATTTAACAAGATAACTAGTCTAGCAAACTTTGTATGTCAAATAATTGGGTTTTTTTTTTTCCCTTTCATGAGGGACAATGAATAAACATCTCTCTTCTCTCTCTCTTCTCTCTCTCTCCTCTCTCTCTCTCTCCTCTCTCTCTCTCTCTCAATATGAGTCCAAATTGAGATCATAGCCACGATGCATTTTGTTTTAAATCGAAGTCTCTTGCTTCATAAACGTGTTCAGGTAAAGAGGAGAACGACGTGTGCGCTTTGACATTATCTCGCTGCCTGGTCTTGACTGTATTTCGCCCTGTGATGTGAGCCTGTACTTTTTCACTTACTTGACTTAATCCTCGTGTTCCATGGCATAAAGGACTTTGACTGCAGATCTCCAGCCTGATCGATCGTGGGCTGTCCTGCCTCCAAGTTTTCAGTTCATTTTCCAGTGTTCTGCACCTTGTTGTTACCGGCTGTCCTGTTTCGTCTTCCCTTGGGGACTGTTCTCCAGTACATGTTGTGCAATGTTGTTTGGACTAGCGCAGTGTGTCTAGTCTTTTTTTCATTGTAAGGTTCATATGGTTTCTCCTACTGGTCTCTGGTTGATTCTGTGCCAAAAGTCTCAATCACTGGCGATTCTGGCGTTTTTATCGGAGGCAAGTGTTGATGAAAATCTGCAGCTTGCGTTCAAGTCCTGTGAGTCTCCTCAAGTCTCCGAGGTGTACAATACAGACTTGACACAGGTATCGTGCAGCCTCCGTTTGGTAGAGAGACAGGCGCTTGCATTCCCCCTGATGGATCTGAGGACAACAAATACGTGTCTTGCTTTGGTGATCCTGGCTTCTTCGAACGTACCTCCTGTCTTGCTGATGATGCTCCCGAAATAAGTAAACCTTGCTGACATCTACTTTTTGTTTTCCGACCGCAAAACATATTGGTTTTCACGGCTTTGGTCTTTTCGGCATTTATTTCCAGACCTGTGTTGCCAGCTGTTGACGGAGAGTTTTCTGTGTTCTCTTGCGTGTGCTGAAAGGAGTGGGACGGCAGGCGTGTCAACAGAGAAATAAGCGTCTTCCAGCTTTTGCGTTAAAGTCCAAGGGGTCGCATGCTGAGGTTCATTAATGTTTTGATGACCCAGTCTATCACCAGAGTGAAAATGAAGGGTGACAGGAAATGTCCTTGTCGGACTCCTGTATCAATGCAGCAAGACGCACCGAAGTTTTGACTGACAAGGCCAGTTGTACTGTCAAAGAGTTTCTGTCTGCCCCTCAACAATTTTCACAGGTGCGTCGTAATGTCCCATGATCTTCCAGGCAACAGCTCACAGCGCTGAAGGCTCTCTAAAAATCAATAAAGTTTATGTATAGAGGGGAATATCACTCAGCGATCACAATCAGTGTGGCGATCTGTCGCAGCAAAGATCTCTCAGCTCGAACTCCCGCTTGCTCTTCCCTCAGCTTGGGGTTACTGCTGCATGGATCCTGATTCTTGTGGCAAGCTTGCTGGGCAGGGACAGCTGCTGTATTCCTCGCCAGGCCTTGCAGTCGCTGACGTCTCCTTTGCAGAGGATTTTGATGACGTTGCCCGTCCTCCAGTCTTGGACATCTTCTCTTTCTCCCAGGTTTCTTGGAACGGATCTATCAGATTTGTCAAAGAGTCTGCTGTGCCTTTTCCGTTTGCTTTCAGTGGTGCTTCTGGTGGAATGTTATCAGGGCTTGGCGCTTTGCCATTCTTGGTTTTTCTTTATTGCTTGGGTGATTTTCTTTTCTTTTCTTTTCTTTTTTTTTTTTTTTTTTTTTTTTTTGCGATTGATTCCAGGTTTACATCGAAATCTCTTTTCGCTCTGGGTGATGATTTGGAGGCCGGTATGCTGCTGGATAGTTCGTTGATATGTTCTCTCCATCTTTCCAGTTGTTCTGCTGGTTTTCTGTTGGTTTGGTTTTCGCATTTACCGGATTGTTGGTATTGGTATTCCTGCCGGGCAGTTGTTTTGTGATGTTATACAGGGTTTTTATGTCATTCCGCTCTGCTGTTTCCTGTGCCTGTGCAGCCCTTTTCGCCTAGTTCCGGTTTGTCTCTCTTGGCACGCCTGTTCACCTCTTCGTTTCGTTCATTGTATTCATTTTATTTTCTAAGCTCTGTTCCTTCGTCCTTGAGTTCGTTTGAATCCTCTCTTGGTTCACTTCTCTCCTCTTTTCTATCCTTTTGATCGTGTTCTCTAATATCCAGTGTTTCTGGGGGGTTTTCTTTTGAGTCCAACAATGTCTTGGCTGGAAAAATCGAATTTGTTTCTCACTCTTTGCCACTTCTTTTCTAGTGTGCTATCCTTTAGACTTGCGATGGCCTGGCACTTGCTGGTCAGGACGATGCAGGAGTTGTTGCTTTTTCCTTCCGTTCTTCTGCTTTCAGTTCGTTGACACACACACGCACGCACACACACACACACACACACACACACACACACACACACTGGCACACTTATGCACACACTTATGCACACACACGTGCACACGCACACGCAAACACACACCCACAATGATAATAGTGGCGCAGACAATGCAAGGTAGGCGGGCACTCAAGTCTGACCAACGCATTGGCTAATGCGCAGGTCAGACATCTCTTATGTCGTACCATGAGACTCTCGTCTTAAATCCTTTCATCCTAGTCGTTAATTCATTTATCCATCGGCTGGTCTGACCGGTGCTTTGGCCTACTGCGCTGGTCGGACATCTGCTGAGTCGTAGTCATGAGACCCTCTTCTTCAATTCTCTTATCTGAGTCGTTAATTTATTTATCCCTCAGCTTCAAATCGTGCGCAGTGTGGTCTTGAAAATTAGCAGAGGTAGTGTAGCGTATATGGACTAGAGCTCACGCAGTTACACCTTCTATGCTGAAACTGAAACTATCCATCAGCTGTGAAACCTGCGCATTGTGGTCTTGAAACTTTGCAGATGTGCTGTGGCGTATATGGACTGGTCTGCACGCAGTTACACCTTCTTGGTGAAACTGAAATCTCTCTCTCTCACTCTCTCTCCTCCTCTCTTCTCTACTTTCTTCTCTCTCTCTCTCTCCTCTCTCTCTCTCTCTATCTCGCTCTCTCTCTCTTTCTCTCTCGCTCTCTCTCTCTCTCTCTCTCTCTCTCTCTCTCTCTCTGACCGCAACTGTCCGCGCATCCTCTCATTTTCTTTTAAATAAATCCTCTCCATCATTGATTTTCAGACCCAAAATGGCACACAAAATGTTTGTTGCCATTCTCGTCCTGGCCGCTTTGTGTTCAACACTTGTGGACACCAGTGATCGCCGAATCCCCGTCTGGTTACCAACTTTTGAGAACCAGCTACGGGTGCCTAAACCGCCACGCATTCTGTACACAGGTAAGGCTTGAATGGACATTTGGGGACAGTCTTCTTGGTATGACTGGAGGTTTGATAAAGTCTTCTGACAGTACTGGAAATTTTGAGACAGTCTTCTGACAGTACTAGAATATTTGGGACAGTTTTTGGACAGTACGGAAACTTTTGGACAGTCTATGTACTACTGAAATTCGGCACGCATTCTTTACACGGGTAAGAATGAGTGACATTTTCCTATAATATTCTTGTCAGCACTGGGACTTTGGGGACAGTCTTTTAACTGATTATTTGGAAACAGTCTTCAAACAGTTCTCTGAAATTTTAAGACAACTTCTGAGAGTATTTGAAATTCAGAGACTGTCATCTAACAGCACTGAAAATTTTGGGCCAGTCTTTTAATAGCGCTGGAAATTTGAGAAAGTATTTTAGACAGTACTGGAAATTTAGTGGACTGTCTTCCTGACTGTTCTTGAAATTTAAGGGAGTGTCTTGTCGACAACACTGGAAATTTAGGGACAGTCTTCTTACAGGGTGGAAACGTGGGGAACGGTCGTCTTATACGTCTGGAAATTTGGTGACAGTCTCCTACGGAACCAAATTTGGAGTCAGTCTTCTTGACAGGACTGGAATTTGGGGAAAACCTCCTAACATGGTGTGATATATTTCACAAGATAGAATTTTGAGGACTGTGTTGTGACGGAATGGGTAATTCAGACCAGACTGGAAATTTGTCGACAGTTCTGACAGAATGGAAATTTGGGGGACAGTCTTTTAATCAGAGTAGAAGTTTGAGAAAGTGTTCTGGCAGGATTTGAAACAGGCGAACGGATTCTGACAGGACTTGAAACTTTGGGACAGTCTTCTGAAAGGACTTGGAATTGGGACAATCTTCTTGACAGGACTTGAACGTTGCGACAGTCTTCTGACAGACCTGAAATTTTCTAGAACAATCTTCCGACAGAACCTGAAATTTGAGAAAATTTCATATGACAGGACTTGGAATTAGAGAACAGTCTTTTGACAGAACTTGGAATTTGGGGACAGTCTTCTGACAGGACTTGAATTTTTTAGGACAGTCTTTTGACAGAATGGGAAATTTGGCGACAATCTTCTGACAGGCTTGACATTTGGTGACAGTCTTCTGACAGGGCTTGACATTTGGTGACAATCTTCTGACATGGCTTGGCATTTGGTAAAAGTCTTCTGACAGGGCTTGACAGTTGGTGACAATCTTCTGACATGGCTTGACATTTGGTAAAAATCTTCTGACAGGGCTGACATTTGGTGACAGTCTTCAGACAGGGCTTGATATTTGGTGACAGTCTTCTGACAGGGCTTGACATTTGGTGACAATCTTTTGACAGGGCTTGACATTTGGTGACAATCTTCTGACATGGCTTGACATTTGGTGATAGTCTTCTGACAGGGCTTGAGATTTGGTGACAGTCTTCTGATAGGGCTTGAAATTTGGGGCAGTCTTCTTACAGGACTTGAAATTAGGGAGAATTTTCCGACAGGACTTTGAAATTTGGGGACAGTCTTTTGACAGAACTTGAAATCTGAGGAAAGCCTTCTGACAGGAGGGGAAATTTGGAGACAGTAATTTGACTCAACTGGAAATTTGTAGACAGACTTCTGACAGGACGGAAAATTTGTGGACAGTCTTCTGATCAGACGTGAATTTTGGGGACAATTTTCTGACAGGACTTGAAATACGGTAGGACAGAATTTTGGCATGATTTGAAATTAGGGAACCGTCTTCTCATAAGGCAGGAAATTTGGGGACAGTCTTTTGACAGAATGGGAAATTTCTGGACAACCTTTTTTTTTTTTATAGAACTGTCTGAAACTTTCACGTTATCTTCACTTTAATACACATTTTATTGAGTGGGCATTGCTGTCATATTTTGATAGCAAAAGACAATCCATTGTTTACAAGAAAACAGATAGGCTAACCCATGCCATTGTGTGCTTACTGGTAAAATGAAAAAGAAATTGTTGACCTTGCCATTTCCTGAAAACTGTTATATTCATATATGCATGGTGAAGTCTTTATTATCTGATAGTAACGTTACATTTTTATTGAATTCATATTTCTTGTACTTTGCCCATGCATTCTATTTTTGGTCTTCACTTTTGACGCCACCTTTTTATTATTTGGTTTGATACCAATTCTGTAACAGCATGCCATCCTGAAGACACTGCTTAGAAGTTTTGTATGTTTCTGATTTAATTCATCCGATCAAAGCCAAGCAAGAAAAAAATGTTAAAGACAAATAAAGGTAAATCAACACAATGATCGTATAAATTTTATCGGATTATCTGGAAAGGGGGTCGTGTACCCAGCTAATGTATGTATAGAACCCATGATTTCATTTGATTTTGAATTGCGTCAATTATATATGTATGTATGTATGTATGTATGTATGTATGTATGTCTGTATGTCTGTATGTATGTGTGTGTGTGTGTGTGTGTGTGTGTGTTGTGTGTGTGTGTGTGTTGTGTATTATGTATGTATCTTATATATATATATATATATATGTGTGTGTGTGTGTGTGTGTGTGTGTGGGGTGTGTGTGTAAAAGTTTTGAAAGCACATTTACATGGTTGAAAGTACCTGCACTCAGAGCAAATTCAATATTGAAAGATTTTAGCTTAGTTTCGTTTCGGATGTAATACAACACTCCCGGTCTGGTCGCAGGTCAACACAGAATGTCTCGCCGCCCTGATCTGGCACGCCTGGCTGAGCTACGCCGACTCCATCACCCCTCTCAAGACGTCACTTCCTCTGACGCCATTGCCTCGCACATGCGCTTCAAGTCGTTGCTTCGAATCCGCCGACTGCTGAAAAATGTCGCTCGACAGATTCGGCATCTGATGACCGTCCGACCCACTCCCGAGCCCATGTAATGTCGTATCAGACCGTTGGTCTGGACATCGAAAGTATGGTTTCTATCTCGTGGCTCTTTGGGCAAAACTGGAAAGTGCTTACACGTATGGTTCGAAAATGTGGTTTCAATCTTGTAGCTCTTTAAACGAGCTGGAATGTGCGTGCGCACATGTTTGCCCTGTTTTTGAGATTAAACATTGAACTTTGTCATGGCCTCACGTATGGTTTGATGTCATTTTCAGTTTGATCAATGGATTCTCAAATTGTTAACTCTAAGACTTCAGGTTTGTTTTTATTTAATTTTCACTTTGATATCGGTCCCATAGTTCTGGTTTAGAGGCCCCGCCTCCCCCCCCCCCCCCCCCCTCCCCCTCCTAAACCCCTATCCTCACCTCTCGTATTGATAATTCTCAGTTTGACGAGCGAATTCTGAAACAATAATCGTCGCGGCGTCATGTTTCCTTTTAAGAAACTTTTTATGGTCACAAAGTAGATACCAAAGCAACTGTCTCGTCCAAAATGGGCTTAAATTACAGTAGTGACAATTACTCAGCTCCATCCTCTTCTCAGATCGCCTGTCGCAGGACCATGTTACCATAGCTCAAAACAAAGCTTGTTTGGTTGGTTGGCTGCTGGTGTTGTGCTTTAGCTCTGTTTGAACGAAACTTGGCCCCACCAAGATGGTTTTGACTTCCCAGATGATCCGACATTGAGCCATTGAGGAACAAATGATCTCTTCCTCCCCACATCGCATCCCTCCCACCAATCCCCCACCCCTTCCTCCTCTCTTCCTCTGTCTTGTCCTGAGCTTCCTTGGGTGTTTTTTTTTTTTTCAGAAAGGGTGAAGGTCACCTTTGGATGCCCAAATACTTCGGAGGTAGCGGGTTCGAATCCTGAAAACACAACGTAGACCTGGTATGTGGACAGCCCATTCAGCATGTTGTCGTGGTGAAAGTACATATATAGCTAGCTCTCCCCTTCGCCTTCCCCTCTTCCATCCTCCTCCTCGCCCCCTCTTACTGCCACTTTTCTCGGATGGTTGACGGCTGTATCTCTTGACGAGATAGGTGTGGATGCTAAATGTGATCGCAACCAGCCGAAGTCTTCGCCAGACAGGTTGGAGCGAGGGAGGTTGTCAGCACTTCTGCCCATGATCTTTGGAACAGCTCTCGATGTCTGGGAGGAAGAAGAGGACCAGAACCTTCGGGGCAATGGTAGCAGGAGCAGAGGAGAATTTCAGCCGGATCTTGTCGAGGAGCAACGAAAGTGAACTTCTCATGGCTTGAAATTTCCCGCTCTTCCACAAACACCTGTCCCATAGCTGGGTGGTTAAGACATCCCTTTTACAAGGCGGCTTCGCCTTGAGGTTTCCGGGCATACTGTAGGTAAAGGTCCGAAACTAGGCATGCTAAAGGTCGTCTGTGAGTCTTGACCTGCATGGGGCCCAGCCTTCTTAGTGTGTGGGCCGAAAATCTTACACGAAGGTGATGTGGGGTTGGGGGTGGGAAGGGAGTGGGGAGGGGGGGGGGGGGGCATCTCCTCTGAAGATCTTCTGCTGTCCAATTCTCCCTTGGGTTTCTTTCTCAAAATCCGCCCCCCCCCCCCCCCCTCCAACTGCCTCTGTCTGTCTGCCCGTCTGTCTGTCTGTCTGCCCGTCTGTCTGTCTGTCTGTCTGTCTGTCTGTCTGTCTGTCTGTCTGCCTGTCTGTCTGTCTGTCTGTCTGTCTGCCTGTCTGTCTGTCTGCCTGTCTGTCTGTCTGTCTGTCTGTCTGCCCGTCTGTCTGTCTGTCTGTCTGTCTGCCCGTCTGTCTGTCTGTCTGTCTGTCTGTCTGTCTGTCTGTCTGTCTGTCTGTCTGTCTGTCTGTCTGCCCGTCTGTCTGTCTGTCTGTCTGTCTGCCCGTCTGTCTGTCTGTCTGTCTGTCTGTCTGTCTGTCTGTCTGTCTGTCTGTCTGCCTGTCTGTCTGTCTGCCTGTCTGTCTGCCTGTCTGTCTGTCTGCCCGTCTGTCTGTCTGTCTGTCTGTCTGCCCGTCTGTCTGTCTGTCTGTCTGCCCGTCTGTCTGTCTGTCTGTCTGTCTGTCTGTCTGTCTGTCTGTCTCTTTCTCATCTTCCTTTTCTGCCGACCCATCAACCATAAAAAAATCTAACGGACTTTAACAGGACTGCGCAAAGAAGAAAATCCTTACAGCGGCCTTTCAACCTGATCTGGGTTCCTTAACTTTTATCTTCCCCTTGAAAACTGAACGTGGCTCGACATCACCAGATTTTAGTCATTGGACACATGACCATTGCAATCCTTGATCCACTAAGACAATCAGCTTTAATCAGCGAACCAGCATTCCAACGTCGAAAATCATTGAAAAGAGCACTGAAGCAGAACAGAAATGTACTCAATCAATGTACACCGATATCAGCGAGTCCATTGGGACTGTCGTTGGATGGACTTGGTGGCGCCCTCCGGAGGGAGAGCTCACTCACGCTGACTCCGCGACTAAGCAATTGTTGTCGTGAGCATGGGGCTTAATAGGTGATGTCCTGCGTATGTTAGATCAGAACAGGCGCCACTGAAGACTACCGAAGTGACTCGGCAGCAGTGCAGTGTCTCCTCCGGTGGGTTGCCTCTTGACGACTTGCCATTGACTGCTCCCTGTGGATTGTTAGTACCGAGGCTGCAGCAGACCGGCCAGGCTGTGGCTGTGGACAGGGGTCGGAATGAGCGGTGTGGTTGCAGCCTGCCACTGAGGTGGCACAGAAGATGGGACAGGAAAAGAAAGGAAAAGAAAGGAAGAAACGAAAAGAAAAGAAATGTACTCATATTTCAGTGCTTCTTCCCGTTATCAAACACCTGCATACAGTCAGCATATTTAAC
>CM031604.1:71311576-71314076 GCA_018398815.1 Conus ventricosus
ATTCCAGTCCAGTTCGTCCCTAGTTGCTTCAGCTCTGCCTCAGTGTCTCGTCTCCAGCTGTTGCGAGGTCGGCCTCTTTTCCTCTTTCTCTGCAGGTTCCAGGTCAGGGGTTGACGTGTGGTGCTGGACGCTGGCTTCCTGAGGGTGTGTCCGATCCAGCCCCACTTCCTTCGCAGTATCTGCTTGGCCACTGGTTCCTGTCCCGCACGCTCCTACAGATCTTCGTTTCGGATCTTCTCCTGTCATCGGATTTTGTAGATGCGCCTCAGACAGGTGTTGAAGAATGTCTGAATCCTTTGTTGCATCGTCATTGTTGTCCGCTATGTCTCGCATCCGTAGAGCAGAATTGACTTCACATTGGAGTTGAAGATGCGGAGTTTGGTTCTTATGCTAATTCCTCCAGATGCCCAGATGTTCTAGAGCATGACGAAAGCTGCTCTTGCCTTGCCGATTCTGGCTGTGACGTCTCGGTCCGTGCCTCCCTGTTGGTCAACCACGCTCCCAGGTAAACGAAAGACCACCTCCCTGATGGGCTCTCCACCGACTGTGACTGATGTGTTGGCAGTGGTGTTGATTTTCATCAGCTCGGTCTTCTTCCTGTTGATCTTGAGCCCTGTCCGGGCTGTTGTGGTCTCCAGGCGAGTGGTCTTGTCCTGCATCTGGCTGTGGCTGTGTGACAGGAGCACCAAGTTGTCAGCCAAGTCGAGGTCGTCGAACTGCGTCCAGAGTGTCCACTGTATACCGTTCTTCCTGCCTCTTGTTGTGGTCTTTATGATCCAGTCAATGACCAGGAGGAAGAGGAACGGCGACAGCAGGCACCCCTGCCGAACTCCGGTCTTCACCTCGAAACTTTCGGACAGCTGGCCAGCATGGGCGATCCTGCAGTTCATGTCCTGGTAGGTGCACCGGATGAGGGAGATGATCTTCTCGGGACTCTGTAATGCCTCAGCGTCTCTCTGTCCACACTGTCAAAGGCCTCATAATCTATGAAGTTGATGTAGAGGAGGGAGTTCCACTCCAGCGACTGCTCCACGATGATGCGCAGGCTGGCGATCTGGTCGGCACATGATTTGTTCTGCCGGAAGCCTGCCTGTTGGTCTCGGAGCTTGGGGTCGACAGCCTCCTTCATCCTCTCTCCAGTAGAACCCTGTTGAGAACCTTGCCTGGGGTTGACAGGAGCATGATCCCTCGGTAGTTGCTGCAGTCTCTGAGGTCTCCTTCCTTCGGCAGCTTGATGATGATTCCTTCTTTCCCCCTGGGCCGGTACCTCCTCCTTCTCCCAGATCTTGCTGAAGAGGCTGTATAGCATGTTGACAGCTGTCTCTGTGTCTGCTTTGATGGCTTCTGCTGGTATCTCGTCCGGCCTGCAGCCTTCCCATTTTTCAGAGTCATGATGCCTTCTTGATCTCTGCCTTTGAGGTTTGTCACAGCTGATGGGCAGTCTGTCTCTGCAGGTGGGATGTCTGGTCCGGTGGTGCGTCAGGGGCGGGGCCGTTCAGCAGCTCCCTGAAGTGTTCTGCCCATCGTTTCAGCTGTTCCTCGGTTGTTGTCAGTGGGTTTCCGTTCTTGTCCTTCACTGGCTTGTCTGTCTGCTGGAACCTGCCCGTCAGCTTCCTGGTCACCAGGTACAGGTCCTTCAGGTTTCTCTGTCCGGCTGCTGCCTCTGCTTGACTAGCCAGGTCGTCAAAGTAGTCCTCTTGTCCTTCTTGATGCTCCTCTTTACTTCTCTGTTCGCTGCTGTGTGCTCTTCCTGTGCCTTTGCCTTAGCTGCTCTTGTTCGTCTCGTGTTCAGCGTAGTTTTCTTCTCTCTCCTTGTTTCCAGCTTGTGGATGGTGTCGGCAGAGATCCATTCCTTGTGCTGGGTCTTCTTCTTGCTAAGGATCTCTTCACAATTGTCGTGCCAGAGCTTCTTGCAGTGTTCCCACTGTGTCTCGATGTCCGTCTCACTGTTTTATCAGCTCTTGTAGCGGCTGGAACCTGTTGGAAAGGCTGATCTGGAATGCTGCTTGTGTGTCCTTGTTTCTGAGCAGTCCAACATTGTACCTTGTCCGTGTGTTGTTGGCGTTGGTGAATCTCTTTGAGGCGAAGTTTCACTGTTGTTAAAAGAAGGTGGTGGTCTGATGACACGTCAGCACCTCTCATCAGTTGTACATCCCGCCATGATCTCCTGAACTGCCATGCATACCGTAAGAGGCGACTAAGGCAGGACCACCTCGCCCGGAGGATAAAGGGGTTTGCCGCAGCTATGTTGAAGCTATAAACTTTCTTCACTTCACTTTCTCAGCAAGCAAGCGCGTGAGCGCCCCCCCCCCCCCCCAATATATATATATATATATATATATATATATATAAAATATATATATATATATATATATATATATATATATATATATTGAGAGACAGACAGACAGACAGACAGACAGAGACAGACAGACAGGGACAGAGAAAGACGGACAGATTTACCTGGGGTACATTTTGGCACGAAGCTCCCAGTCAGGTT
>CM031604.1:71324076-71326576 GCA_018398815.1 Conus ventricosus
CCAGGTTACTAAACACTGTTGTCAACAGGTGTAGGCCTAGGCCTGCTTATTTTTGTAAACTTCTACACACATTACAATGTTCTAACAAACTTTTAGCAGCCAAGGGGTTGATTCTTGTGTGTCACAATAACAGGTAAGTAGTCATTAATTTCTGCTACCCCCCCCCCCCCCCCCCCCCCCCACACACACTCCCTCTTCCACTCTCCCCTGAAACACGAACCTATCAGTAATTTCAAGTTGTTTTTTTCTTGCCGTTTCCGCCACGTCTTTAACAGGGGCATCTTGACTGGCTGTGCAATAAACACGACAAGCTAACTATAATGTGATTGGTCTTCGATCACTGGTGTCAAACTCACCCCCGTCCACCTCGCCCCACACTTGCTGGAAGAGCGGGGTCTGGTGCTCACGTGCCAGCGACACGCGGTAGCTGACGTCACAGTCCGTCAGGTGGCCCGCGAACTCCATGAAGAACTGGGTGTTGGGGAACGTCGGGGTGGTCACCCCATAATACGATTGATCTTCGTCATGCTGGAATTGGCTGGCGTCACGGGATACACGGGATCATGACAAATACTACATTAAATGGGAACAAACTTGGCTCATGTCCTTCCATCCGGACAATGTCACACTCTACATTTTGGCACAAGACACAAGGCCACTTACCATCTGCATGGTCACAACCTCCAGCCCACCAAGGAGGACAAATACCTAGGGGTTACCCTGTCAACAGATCTGAAATGGGAACCCCACATTAGCAACATCGTCAACAAGGCTTCTAAGACCCTCGGCTTTGTGAAGAGAAACCTGAAATTAGTCTCTATCCAAACCAAAGAGAGAGCCTCCAAAGCCCTTGTGCGCCCAACCCTAGAGTACGCCTGCCAGGGGTGGGATCCCCATCAAGAAGGGGACAAGGTAGCACTTGAAAAGGTTCAACGAAGGGAGGCGCGCTGGATTGTAAATCGCTAACCGTCAGACATCCAGCGTAGGTGCTATGTACAAGCAGTTGCACTGGGTTCCTCTAGAACAACGACGTCACAAATCAGGCAAGCCACCTTTTACAAAGTTTCACCACGGCGACATCAAGATCAACTCTGCGCACATCCCTACGCGCTACACCCATCAGTACAACACCAGAAACTCTCACGAGCTGCAGTACCATGTAGAACCCTGTTGCAGGAACTACAGAAAGAACAGCTTCTTTTCGCGCACTGGAGGGAGGGGAACAATCTTCCAGCTGAGGCAGTGACATCGGGCCCCGCTGGAGGACTTCAGATCCTGGATATAACCCCCCCCCCCCCCCCCGCTCCCCTCCCCTCTCTCGCTCCCTCTCCTGGCCCCCTCGCCCCCCCCCCCCCACCTCCACCTATCCCTCACTATCCTCACCTTAGTACGTCCCCCCCCACCTCCAGTGTAAGGCCCACTTATTCATAAGCTGATGATCCAGGCAGCAGTTTTTGATCTACCGTTGATCCGGAAACCCCCTACTATAGTGTCAGAATCTTCAACTTGATGAAGGCGGACACTTAAAGAAAGAAGAAAAGGAAAGACGACAACAACAACAACAGCATTTGCAGAAGAAGCATGCACGCACACACGCACGCACGCGCACATGCACACAACCCACACACACCCGCAAGTACGCACGCGCGCGCGCGTACACACACACACACACACACCACACACACACACACACACACACACACACGCACACGCACGCACGCACGCACGCACGCACGCACGCACGCACGCACGCACGCACGCACGCACGCACACACCACACACACACACACACACACACACACACACACACACACACCACACACACACACACACACACGACGCACGCAACACACGCACACACACACACACACACACACACACACACACACACACACACACACACACACACACACACACACACACACACACACACACACACACACACACACACACACACAACACACACACACACACACACACACACACACACACACACCACACACACACACACACACACACCACACACACACACACACACACACACACACACACACACACACACACACACACACACACACACACACACACACACACACACACACACACACACACACACACACACACACACACACACACACACACACACACACACACACACACACACCCACACACACACACACACACACACACACTAAATGCAAAAACTATGAGGGAAAACTCAAAGAATAACGATATGTACTGTGATCCAGAAGAAAAAAATGACCATTATCTAAACGCGGATATCACTCTACAGGAATTAAAAAATGCAATAGTATTATTTACCAACAAAAAAAACATCAGTTGGTCTGGATGCTCTTTCGAATGAGATGTTAAAACACCTGCCAGATAATTTTGTATCGTTTCTTCATAACATCATAACGAAATGCTGGCAAGATGGAAGTATCCCTTCTGTTTGGAAAGAATCTGTAGTCGTGCCGATCTTAAAGCAGGGCAAACCTAG
>CM031604.1:71331576-71361576 GCA_018398815.1 Conus ventricosus
CCGTATCATCCTTCATGATCCTCATCGTTATTGATCGTCATGACAGAAAACTGCAGTGTCATACATCCTCTGCTTTCGTGATGACCTCAGTTTTGAGTTCCTCCCTCACCACGTCCGTGCCCATGGCGAATTCCTCACAAGCCGAGGACATCCAAAGTGTTTTTGTTTTTTTTGTTAGGGGACTGTTCTTGGAAGGACAGTGTTGACGCCCTCTTGAGTGGGGAAACGCTCACTCGTGCTGGATCCATAGCCAGGTAGTCATTGTCGCAGTTGGGGGTGGGGGGGGGGGGAGGTGGGGGGGGGGGGGTGGGGGGCTTAGAATGCGACGTCCTCCATATGTTGGATCGGGACCCATGACCGACTGAGCACCACCCAAGTGAATCAGCAGCAGTGCGGAGTCTCCTCTAGTGGGTTGCCTTATGAGGACACGAAATTGATATCCCCCGTTGGACATAGTGCAGGGGTAGAGACTGCGTCGGCACAGACGTGGGTGCGGTTGTGTGAACGAGTAATTGTAATGAGAGATGAATGCTGGATGGCATGGATGGTGAGACATTTAAACGCAAAAAAGAAAGTTTAAAAAGATACGCAGTAAAAAAAAAAATATATAAAAAAAAATAAAAAGAAGAAAAATGTCTGGCGCCGTAAACTAACGATGTGAAGCTCTCTCTCGAGGTAGAGGAGCCCGAAGTTCATGCGGGAAATCGGTTGTGATGTCGAAGTGATAAACCACAACATGCCTGAGTTTACATCATACTGGCTGCACACCAAAAATTAATGCGCCAAGACCTTGCTTAAGGAGTTGAGTATTTATAGACTGGCACAACTGGATTGTTTTCGAGAATGTTTAGTGTGTCGGAAAGTTGATTCTGCTCATTTTCTTTTCTTTTATGTGACCATCAAGGTACAAGACAGGTAATTCCAAGCAGACAGATTAAGATAAAAAGGAATGAGACTGTGTGGGAGCTTCCGGATTACGCAAAGATATGGGGGGGGGGGGGGGGGGGGGGGGGGGGGGGGGGGGGGGGGGGCAGGTCACGGGTAAGTGCGAAGGCCTGAAATATGACGTCAACTAAGGGGAAGATCATGTATTTTGCAGATTAATTGTGATTTCATTGGTGAAAATCCCCCTAAACAGTGGAAACAATTGGTTGGCAGTTGTTCCTTTGATCAGTGATTAGTTTAACATTTAAATGCTGGCTCAAATTTACATAGGCCTCAACATTTATGGTAGACCTCAAAACGCTTACATGGTTATATAGTGTTTTGAAAGGCTGTTCACTGCAATTGACAGGTCTTCAGCGTTCTAGCTTGAGGAAGGTTTTAAATAAACCGAAAACTTGCAATATCACAATGTTGGTTTTTTTTACTGTCCATTATATGGTGTTTTAGTGCAGAATCCTAACTGAGGTGTGTGGCCACGACACACCACGCGTTATTCTGAGATGATCGGTGTGAAGGTATATAGTATTTTTCTTTTACTCCTGGGTAGTCGTAGATCCTGGTCGTTGGCTCCTCTCCTCCGCCTGCCACCATGAAGTCATCGATCCATAGTTTCCGCTGTGACGAAGAGTAGATGACGTCACCCAAGCTCTGCAATGTCGATGATAGCAAACAATTCACACTTCGTCTTTTTACTGCCAAATCGACCAACACACACACACACACACACACACACACACACACACACACACACACACACACATACACACACACACACACACACACACACACACACACACACACACACACACACACACACACACACTTTCTCTCTCTCTTCTCTCTCTCTCTCTCTCTCTCTCTCTCTCTCTCCACATATACACACACACACACGCGCGCGCACACAACACACACACACACACACACACACGCACGCACGCACGCACGCACGCACGCACGCACGCACGCACGCACGCACGCACGCGCGCGCCTCTCTAAAACAAATAATAAACCTAGCAACTTGGCACAATGTCAGACTGTCAGTAACCTCTTAAGGATTATGAAAAGATAATAGATGAAGTGAGTTACAGCTATCTGTTCGGTGAAGGTATATTACAGGAAGAATTCAATTGCCATTCATATTATTACTGAAATTAACCCAGTTTAAATATGCTGGACAGAGAGAGAGAGAGAGAGAGAGAGAGAGAGAGAGAGAGAGAGAGAGAGAGAGAATATAGTGGGGTGAGCTGGAGTGGGGCTAGAATTTAAAACATGCAAAAATACTGGGTTTTCATGGAACACATGTGTCTGGTCAACAAGCAGTTTAAGAGGCAAGATTGCGGAGAGATGGGAAGAGAGAGTGAGGGGGGGGGGGGGGGGAGTGGAGAGACAGGAAAGAGAGGGAGAGAGAAAGACCGAACAGATAAAGAATGAGATCTGTATGGAGGGATACACTACGAATAAGATCTGCACCGAGAGATTCAGAATAAGACCTATAACAAGAAATAAATAATGAGATCTGTAGAGTGGAAAAAGACTTGAGATTCATATGGATAGATAATGAATGAGACCCGTATCGAGAGATAAGACTGACGTTTGCGTTGAGAGATGAGAATGACTTTTGCGTTGAGAGATAAGAATGACGTTTGTGTTGAGAGATAAAAAATGAGGTCTGCATAGAGAGATAAAGAATGAGACATAAAGATCGGGTTTGAGAGACAAAGAATGAGATCTGTATTGAGAGACGAAGAATGAGATCTTTATCGAAAGATGAAGAATGAGATCGGTATGGAGAGACAAAGGATGAAATCTGTATCGAAAGACAAAGAATCCACCTCGGTTTAAGGCTGTGTCAGGCTAATTGACATAGGCTAGAACACCAAGGCTACATCAACATGTTGTTATGCTCTGCATAGTTAGGTGGGGATTGTCTTTAGTCGTGGCAAGCTCCTAGCATAATATTATCAGTCTCCAAAATCCCCCGAAGTCGAAGTGTGGCTGCCCATGTGGCGGGTAATCAAAAAGTCACACACGTAATGTTCTCATCCCCAGCTGATGCATTTGTACCATAGTGTGTTCAAGCACTTCGGCTGTTTGGATGATCCCTGGAGACTTTTAGCCAGGGTATGACAACAACAACGAAAGACAAAGAATGAGATCAGTATGGAGAGACAAAGAATGAGATCTGTCTTGAAAGACAAAGAATGAGATCTGTCTTGAAAGACAAAGAATGAGATCTGTATTGAAAGACAAAGAATGTCTTGAAAGACAAAGAATGAGATCTGTATTGAAAGACAAAGAATGAGATCTGTCTTGAATACAAAGAATGAGATCTGTCTTGAAAGACAAAGAATGAGATCAGTATGGAGAGACAAAGAATGAGATCTGTCTTGAAAGACAAAGAATGAGATCTATATTGAAAAACAGAGAATGAGATCGGTGTCGAAGACAAAGGATGAGGTCGGTATGGAGAGACAAAGAATGAGATCTGTCTTGAAAGACGAGGAATAAGATCTGTCTTGAAAAACAAAGAAAGAGATCTGTCTTGAAAGACAAAGAATGAGATCGGTATGGAGAGAGAAGAACGAGATTTCATTCGAAAGACAAAGGATGATATCGGTATCGAGAGACGAAGAATGAGATCTGTACGAAGGTAGACATTTGGAAGTCCAGAACGACAGACACCACTAGAAGAACTCCTCTCACCCTGGTAATGACCGGCTTGTTGGAACCAGCCCTGGTCACACCCCGGGTGAAGGATCTGCCCGACTGCCACCCGTCAGGTAGACAGAACGCCCCCGGTTGTGTCCCTTCGGCCCGGGTGGTGGCGCCACCAGCAGGGCAGCCGTGATAATGTAAAGAAGACCCCGACGGGTCATGATGTTCAGAGGCTGACTTCGGGAATGTCTGCAGGGGACCTGCCTTTGACAAACAGGTGGTTGTTTGGATATTCTGTCAAAAGACCTCTTTGGTAATGACAATAAATATGAAAGTGTCAAAGTGTCTCTCTCACTCTCTTTGTGTGTCACGCACACGCACACACAACACACACACACACACACACACACACACACACACACACACACACACATACACACATACACACACACACATACACACGCACGCACGCACGCACGCACGCTCACACACACACACATACATACATACATACATACATACATAGAGAGAGAGAGACACACACAAACACACACACACACACACACACACACACACACACACACACACACACACACACACACACCACACACACACAGGAATTTTGAAGAATCAGTAAAACTGTAACTGGATCTTGTCACACCAGCCATACTGAGGGTTCTTCGATACCTGTATCTGTTTCTAATATCATTCGTCTGTCCTGTCGGGCAATGTCCAACATGAAGACCACACCACTCTTGAATAAATATTTACTTGTATCTGTAGCTTTTCTTCTGATGTTATCGTTGTAAGCATGTTTCAGCAAGCGAATTGAACATGGGCCAGCTTGGACCTTTTGCCGTGTGTGATCCGCTGTTGTTGATGGGTGAGATTTACGTCCTACTGGCCGGAGGCCCTTAAGGACAGGGTATACTCGCAGACAGAGGTCTGCAATTCTGTTGCAGCTGTTGTCGCTGGCAGCGGTGGCGAGTTCCGTGTGTCACTCTCTGAGCTCTGCTTCCTTTTGAACTTTAGTTCGAATTCGGGTGATGGTCGGCTGACGATGGATGTCGTTGTATTTCGCCTCCGCCCCTCCCCTCCCCCCCCTCCCCCCCCCCCCCCCCCCCCCCCCCCCCCCCCCATCACCACCAAAGTCTGTCTTCAGGACCACCTGGCGGCCTCTTCGTGCTGGTTGGCGATGGTCCTGTGCCGCGTGAGGCACCTCAAGGAGGGAGCAGGACGAAAGTCGCTGGAGCGCTGCACGAGTCCCTTGTATTCTGTGGTCCACGCAGACTACGGTCAAGAGGGCAATTTTTCAGCCCAACCCATGAGTGCCCCATGCCCCCACCAAAAGCATGGTATCCCAGGCCACGGAAATCGTAGTCAGGCAGCACTCCATCGCCGATCGCCCCACATCTCCAGGAGTCGTTCCCCGGCGACACAGGCTAGACCCGCCGTCACCCATACGGCTGGACGGTTCGCTGCGCCGCCTGACACTGACCTCTCACATCAGTGTCCCTCAAAGGAGAGCTGCCACCTCTCTGTTGATGTTTGCTGCTATGCCACCTCGCAGCGTACTGCATTCTGCCGTGTGTGCTTCTTGTCTGTGTGTGTTGCATGTGAGTGGCACAGCAAGCAGTATGACGTGACCGAAAGTCTTTGATAAACAACCAGTGAAAAACAGGAAAGAACTGCAGTGATCTGATTTGGTTTGACTTCCGGATGATTGTCTTTGAGACAAACGAGAGCGGGAGGCATCTGGTCGTTCAAGTGTGTGGACTGATGTTAGTTGGTTATGTGGACGGTGTCCAGATGAGGATCTCCTCAGTTAGCCCCACCACAAACATGATCACTTATTTCATAATCATACGTAAAGTCATTACCACAAACAAACGCTAAAGAACTGATGCGTTTCATCGCCTGAGACTAAGGCTATAGCGCCTGGTTTTTTTCTTTCTTTTTTTTTCTTCTTCACTGTCTTGTTATATAGATAGCCGTTTTCCGTCTTGGACAATTTAATTCCATGATACAAATGAATAAACAACACCATGCCAGCAAGTTGCTACGGGTGCATAGCCGCATTACATTCAAGGGTTTCTTGTAGGATTTGGGGGCCACGAAGCTTCAGGCTAACCATCTTGATGTGGAGGAATCTCACAGTTACTATCGGTTTAACGCCCACATAATACCAATGGTGATATGGCAGACTGGATAACCGTGTCTGGAGAATTGGGGAGGGAACCTTCCAGCACCGTACCGAACCACCAGAACGACACCCACATTCAGACGGGCAGAGGCAACGGCCAATTTTTACGCCAGCCATCGGCAGGATTCGAACTGACATCCTCTGACTTCGGCACTCGGTGCTCTACCATTGAACCAGCCAGACGCCTCATCCAGCTTGGTCAGTTACATTCACGTTTAACGTTCACACTCATCTTCAGTGACAGGGCAGACGAAAATGACCATCGCAGAAAGAGGGGGAGAGAAACTCTAACACCACACCATTCCGCCAGAACGACAACGCACAACAGAGGAAACGGCCAGTTTTTGTGTTCGGCAACCGCGGGATTGAATTCTCAACCTCTGATTGCCACCTTGGTACTCTGCCATGCTGTAAACCATGGACACACACCCACAATCATCTTGGAATTGTAGCAGGTAAGGTTTACGTTCAGTTGGCCACCAGCCTCAAGGTCAAAACCCGATTACACTGGCAGCAGAACTTATGTAGGCCCAGCCACCAGGTCTCCAGCGACAGCGGGCCAATTGCTTCGGCTTGCGTGTGTTCGTAAACCTGGAGAAAAACTCTGGTTGCTCGAAGCAGTTCCTCGCCAAGTGGAAGAGGAATGAATTAAAGAATCGCGCATTATAAAATCCCCAGTCAGATACCGACATGAGCACTTTCACGTCGAAAAGAAACTTGGGTAACAATCATGTCGATAAAGATATAAATGTAAGGTTGAAAATATTTGCTTTATATTTGCCGGGATAACTAAAAGCGGATGAGAAGAAGGATTTACATCTAAGGTCTGTTCTCATTTCACGTGTCTCCCCCCTTCATCGCTTTCCCTCCCCCACCCCCACCCCCCCCCCACCCCACCCCCCAAAACAAACAAAACCAACAACAACAAAACCGCCCCCACACCCCGCTCCCGCCTAGTTCCTCCTCCCTCCTCTCTTGCTGTCTCTCATCCGAAAACTGAGCGACTGGAGATAATTGATTTATTAAATTTGACTCTCATGCACTTCACATCAAGGTTTGTTCACTGGGGACTCAAGGGAAAACTCTCTCTCTCCTCTCTCCTCTCTCTCTCTCTCTCCTCTCTCCTCTCTCTCTCTCTCTCCTCTCTCTCTCTCTCTCTCTCTCTCTCTTAACAGGTCTGATGCTATGAACAGGTTTTCTTTTCTTTTAACTTAGATTTTAATAATTTTCCCCTATTCATGTCTGTGTGTTTTTGAAATGCCTTTTTATTTGTTTTGATAGCATGGTGTTAGAAACCTTACAACTTAAATATTATGCGCAACGATGCATTCGTATTCACTCTCTCTCTCTCTCTCTCTCTCTCTCTCTCTCTCATCTCTCTCTCTCCTCTCTCTCTCTCATCCTCTCTCTCTCTCCTCTCTCTCTCTCTCTCTCTGTATAATTGCATATACATAACATACATAGGCTTACATATATCTGTGGTGTGTGTGAGTGTGTGTGTGTGTGTGTGTGTGAGTGTTTTTGTAATTCCTATCTCTCTCTCTCTCTCTCTCTCTCTCTCTCTCTCATCTCTCTCTCTCTCACTCTCCTCTCTCTCTCTCCTCTCTCTCCCAGAAGCTAGCGGATTGCACTGCACTAAGCTTGCTACTCGACAAACATACAAACCAACCAACCTTTGTACAGACTTCTGACAACTTCCCCCCTGGTGACCTTTTCAAAGTGAACAACAGTTTTGCAGTTCAGATTGAGACAGGCGTTGTCAAATTTCAGTCAGTCATTGTGTTGACACACTGACTGTAGCTAAGGGCACATCAGTAAACTGAAGTGTGCCATCACGCTATCGCTGGTGAACATGTACGGCAGTGTTCTCTGTAAGCTTATCTTCGGTAAAGTAATGTTGCTTATAGCCCAGCCGACCCGCAAAGGTTCCTGTCTGGGATGTCACCGCTTTGAAGTCAACTCACAAGTCAAGAAAAAAAAATCGTTTAAAATACACAGTCAAAAACACACCCGAAATTTTGTTAAAGATCTTCTCTGTAAAATCTTACGTCAGAGGAAAAATGTTAATCTCTTCACGAGAGCGCTTACGCTGAGCTTGGATTATGGATGTACAATACCAAGCGATAAAAGCAACACGTTTATAATCTATTTTATTTTAATTCAAGTGGTCTACAAAGATGAATCATTCGTCCGCAATAGTATAATGCTCTCTCTCTCTCATCTCTTCATCTCTCTCTCTCTCTCTCTCTCTCTCTCTCCTCTCTCTCTCTCTCCTCTCTCTCTCTCTCTCTCTCTTCAGCCTACCCACCTCCACCTGTCCCTTCCCCTTCTCTGCCTCACTCCTCCCCTCTGCTGTGTCTCTATCACTTGTAATTCTCCCCTCTCTCGCCCCCCCCCCCCTCTTCCCCAACCTCTGTCTCTTGTTTCTACCTTCTATCTGTACCTCCCCTCCATATCTCTCCTCTGCCCCCCACCCCACCCCCCACCCCTCCCTGCTGCCACCTATCGCGTCGCTGTAGTCCAAAGGGTTCGGGATTACATTCCCTTTACTGGACAAAAAAAAAAAAAAAAAAAAAAAAAATCGTGTCTGGAACTGACAAAACAGAATATGATGAAAAAAACTAGTTCGAATTCAACATCGATTTGCTGCAAGTATCATTTCCAAATTCTCGACATGCGCCTACGGGGACGGCGCAAGCACGCAATGCTGTATATGCACACGCGCTCCTGCTACCGCTCTGGTAGATCGTGTATGCTCTGAACGCCCGCATACACACCGGTGTGTGTGTGTGTGTGGTGTGTGTGTGTGTGTGTGTGTGTGTGTGCATGTGTTTGTGTGTGTGTGTGTGTGTGTGTGTTGCAGAGCATTATACTATAACCAAAAAAAAAAAAAAAAAAAAGCCGCTTTTGCGCACAGCTGATTCTAGTCCAGAAAAATGCGTGGCCGATTCGAAGACCACCAGCGGCCGGACAGCTGCCCGGGACTGGTTCAATAAGCAATTTCCTGGCTGCTTCCTGTTGACATCATTTACTACCTCAATGACTGTGCGAAGTACTGTCACACAGCCCACGATCACATCATTGATTTCTAACAGTCTGTGGCTCAAACATCCTCTGTAGAACCCCAGCGTTCAGATCTTAGAAGTCTTTGTGTTGCTCCTATTCACTGAGGATGCATCCAAGCGCAGAGCAGACCCTGAAACTGATGTTTTTCTCTCCAAATCTTCGTATCGATCTGAACTAACATTGAAAGGGTAATATTCAATGCAGATTCGAACCCTGACGCTAGCCTAAGAGAAATAGTGAGAAGACCAAAATTTCATATATACCAGTTAACAGGAAGGTTGGGGAAAAAAGCAAAGTACTGTGTCCAGTGTGGGTGTTTATCACAGAACGGGGCTCTGTCACAGTATGTGAATCCGTCACGGTGGGCGGTCTGTGGCCTCGATCAGAAGAGACAAAGCGCGAAAAGCGAAGGGCCACAGACTGAACAGGCCGTGCAAGTTGTGAATACGGAACTGAACAGTTCATGTTAAATCAGTCTTTTGTTTAAATCGAGTGTCATGATCATGTTAAATCAGTCTTTTTTTTAAATCGAGTGTCATGACATGTTAAATTAGTCTTTTGTTTAAATCGAGTGTCCATATGTCATTAGCTTAAAACTAGTCCATCAGACAAGTAGTCAATTACCGTCAAAGTATTCCTTTACAACAAACATGGTGCAGTTGTTTAGTGAAAGACTTTAAAGCGCACGCGCGCGTGCACACACACACACACACACACACACACACACACACACACACACACACACACACACACACACAGAGAGAGAGAGAGAGAGAGAGAGAGAGAGAGAGAGAGAGAGAGGGTGGGTGGGGGGTGGGGGTGGATTAAACGAACTCAAAAACACGTGTTTCCGCTCTTAAGCAGGCTCGATTTTGAAAAGCAAATACGCGTTTATCAATGCTATGGGTTTCTCCTCCCCCCCCCCCCCCCCCCCCCCCCCCTTTGTTTTCATTTCACACTCACTCTGTCAAACTCACCATGATCATCATTGTCGTCTTCATCAAGGTCGTCGTCATCTTTTAAGGAGGTATTTTGTTTTGGGGTTACAATCAATACCTCTGTGACGGGGAGGGAGGGGGGGGGGATGGAGGGGGTGGAATGTTCTTGGACAATGACTCATTGCCGTGGTTAAGGAGGAATTTCTTAGTTTATAATCATTGGTTTGTCAAGTAGGATTTCTTCGTTTATGATCATTGCCACTATCAAGGTGGGTTTTCTTGGTTTACAGTAACTGACTGTCAAAGAGGATTTTCTTGGTTTACAGTCGTTGCTCTTTTCAATGATTTTGTTTTAAAAAAAAGTTTCTGCCAAGGAAGATTTTCTTGGGTTATAATTATTGGCCGTGTCAGTGAGGATTTTCTTGGTTGTAATTTTTTTCTTTTATCGTTTCTGCCAAGGATGATTTTTCTTGGTTTACTATCACTGCCTCAGTCAAGGAGAATTTTTCCTGGTTTACGATCTTCGCCTTTGCCAAGTAGGATTCCTTCGAGGAGGTTATGTTTTCAACCCACTTCTGTCGCTTTGTTTGTGGGTCAACAAGATGAAAACCACACGGAATCAACACAACTCGCAGGAAGGGGGAACGTGGCCCAAGGACCTACAGATTATCATTGATACGGATCCAGATCAAGGGACGGATCCAGTATCAGTTCAGCCAGATTACACACAAACCACTGAACAGATTTGAACCAAACCGCGAGAACAAGGCGGAATGTGTCCCGAGGACAGACCGGACGCCGTTCTGCAGCTGGTACTGGATACAGTGTGGATGGCATGGGCTCCTGGGGTGGATTTCAATTCCGCAGTTTGAAGCCTTCCACTGAGGATGATGGTACTGCTAGAGTTGGAAGCAATGGCGCTCAGAGATAGTAGACAGAAAGAACGAGTTTTTTCCGATGTCTATCTTTCAGTGGGCTACGTGCAGGAAAGAAGCAGATTAGCTGCTGGGCTTAGCGGGTTGTTCTCGCATGCGCGGTTGGGTCGAGTCTTGGTGGCAACTTCTCCATGGTGGATCTTGAAAACACATTACATTGCAAGCCCTGCAGAGCGTCTCAGGTTTTCCAGTGGAATAGAGCGCAGCTGGGTGAAAATGACTTCCAAGGCTAATGGAAATTTCCTTCGAATGTCATTGCCTGGAAACTGGTTCAGAAGTAGCCTTGTTACTTTGAGGGAGAAGTTTTGTTTTGCACACACACCCACGCCACAAGCCCACGTTTGTTGGAACACTCTAAGGCACAAACACAAATACTTGTGACTTGACTTTAACGGAATTGTGAGGCCGATATAACGGCCTGTTCGTTGCGTGCAGCTACGGAATCAGATTAACTGTAACAGCAAATTTTGCCAGCGGTGGTCTAATCTACTGTTCTAGGTGGTGGTGATGTGGTTTGATAGATTTATTTCCTCAAATATGAAATCGGGACTGAAGTTAGGGTGAATTTCCTCGAAGACCTGTTGTCGTGTTCAGATCAAAATAAACCTTGGGTGTGAAACAATGTAACAGGCATGTAGGTATCTGTGTATTCCAGAAAGATGTCCGAGTCCTTGGTGCAATATTCGTGGCAGTCTCGGTGTCCTTAACCTCTCTGCACACGGTTTATTTTCCAGATGGGTTAGAAGTTTCAGTGGTTGCTTGACGTTGAATAGCTTCGATTTCGCTGCACAGATTTTTTCTGATAGGGCTGCCAGATGCTGAGTCCATATTACTAATAGTGGCGGTGCAAGGCTGACGTCAAAAAGTTGCACAAAATGTTTTCTCTGACGGGCAGTCGAAAGGCCTCATTAATGTCCAGTATGCTGTTTGGTTTTGCTCTGCAGCTGCTATGTGGTATCTAGAAGAAAGTCCAGAGTCAACAAAGTCATCCAAATCTTCCTCCACACCACATTCAGCTCCAGTCAGGCGCTGTCACTCCTGCACCCCCTCCATTTCACGGCAAAGGGCATCGTTACAGTTCCATCATGTAACTTTAGCAGCAGACCACTCCTCAAGCCTATCTACAGTCTTCATGTAGTTCCATGATACCTATTTCTGTTTCAGTTCTACTGAAGACCTTAATGTCATCAGCAAATATTTTCGCACAGCTTTAGATATTGCTGGGTAGATCATTCATGAACTGAGATAGAAATAGATAGGATCTAGAATCCCTCCCCCCCCCCCCCCCCCCCCCCCCCCCCCCCCCCCCCCCTTTTGTGAATACCGCTGATAGCCTTCGCTTCTTCAGAACATATCCAAGTGATGACGACTTTCTGTTTGAGTTCTGACAAGAAGGTTTTTATACACCTATAGATGTTTCGTTCTATGCAGTGTTATTATAATCACCAGAAGTATATGGTAGTGCACTGAATCCAAAGCTTTTTTGGTAATCAAAATAGTATCTGCCTTCCCCTATTCGTGAAAAATGTCTGTCCCCAAATTGACGACTTGCAACCACTGGGTGATTAATACGTGATCTGCCTGTCGAAACAAAACATATCGTGCAGTTTTCACTGCTAACTTTATTCTGTTCGAGGTGCTACATGCAATCTGACCAATCTTTCCATGATCTGGCAAACGAAGCAAGTCAGCTGCTAACTGGTCAGTAGTTATTTGCAGGCATTTTGCTATCTTCTTTACTGGTGCAACCAGAACCCCCACCCCCACCCCCGCCTCCACCCCCCCTCCCCAAGTCTAGTCCAGAACCTGTTCAGTCTTCAAAAATTATCTGAAGAACTGGGCTATTGGTCAAACTCCGGGTACGATTATTGTCGGGAATATATCTGGATCCGGTGCCTTAACTACCGTCAAGTTTGCTGGTTCATCTTCTTCTTCTTCTTCTTTTTCATTTCATCTGTTGTGATGGCAAAATCATCTCTTCGTTATGTTGAGGTTAGGAGGGAGGGTGAGAGGGGAAGGGGAAGGGAGCAGAAAATCTCCTTCATTACAGGTATATACACCCAGGGATAAATTGTTCAGCAGCTCTGCTTTCTCTTTGTCTGATAGTTTGGGTTTGTACTATCACCATTCTTGAGATCAGCCACTCCTCTTTATGACCGTGCGGTTTTTGACCTGACATATTGCCGGAAAACAGCGGGTTTTTTTTTTTGGTGTACTTCTGCTATTCATTTTTCAAGTTTCTTTATGCTTGTAGCAGGCCTACTACGTGTGACCTCCTGGCTCTGTTTCTTTCCCTTCTGCATAAAAAGTGGTCGAAATTTGTGTTCCTTCGTCTGTGCACTGAAGGGCGATGAGGCTCGTAAAGTGAGGTACACGGACAAATGTAATCTTCCTCAGTCTTGCTGTTGTTTAAGCTAGTGTTACCATGTTTCTTTTTTGAAAACAAGGTTACACTGTGTTTGACTTTAACGTTTCATAAATTGTGCTGTTCCTTCCTGGTGCTGTGAGAGGTAGCAGGATTTCTCTTTTCTTTTTCTTTCTTTCTTCTTTTTTTTTGTCTTTTTTTTTTTTTTTCCCCTTTGTAATCTTATGATGTTTGGGCATTATGCGGGCACAACTGTCATCAAATTTTCCGATTTATTTCAGGGAAATCAAAATCTCCCCCTGAAACACCTACCCCCTTCCCTTGCCCTCTCTCCCTCCATCCTCCACAGTCATACACACTCACGTTCGTGCACACGCATTGCTTAAGTTTCAAATAATCGTGCAAAGGAATGTTTTTGTGTTTCAACAGGAGGAGATCAAAACTGTCGTCTGAAAATGTAGTTACCAAGTCATTTCCCCTTGATTTATCGATCACCAGAGTTAAGGCTCGTTTGGGTTATTTCACATCGAGGCTGCAAAATGACAACTCACAGACGATAATTTTTATTGTGAAGTCTGTCTCAGGCTTGCACGGTTTTCTATTAGTTCGGAATAGTGCGTGTCAGACTGACCATCATGGCAGGGTTTTATAGCCTTGAAAACAAGGAAGTGATCCGGATTAAAGTGAAGGTGAGCTGAATTGAAGACATTTCCTTGCGATTTTCAGGATGTTCATTCTCAGATTCTGACGTGGTTTCAGACAAATTGAACAGCGAGTGTTATGATGCAATTATACCAACAGTAGTGTAGTCTCCAGGATGACTGCTCTCTTGTATATTTTTGATAGACAATGTTGATTTATTTCTGTGAAAAAAAAAAGCTTTTGGCACGTTTTCCCTTCTCACTCCCAAGAAGTAGGCTTAAGAAAATCACATTTTAATTGGAGCCTAACCATCTTTCTTTCATCTTATCGACAATAAACATACTGTGGTACTTTTGTCATCCCTACTTTGGTTGGGTTTGCTAATATTTTTCTTGTGCTATTTAGGCTGGGTCTGCTAATATTTTTCTTGTGCCGCTCTCCCCCCTCCCCCTTCTTCCCCCCCCCCCCCTCTCTCTCTCTCTGTGGTCAAAGGTTTCAAATCAATCCCATTTTTAAAATTTTGTTTTTGTTTGCTAGTTTGTTATGAGGTGGTGGTGGTGGTTTACATCCACCAACATTTAGGGAGTTTTTGCACAAAAGGAATCAGTAATATTTCATTACAAAGAAGAAAAAAAGCTATTTTCAGATCTGTGAGATTTATTATGACTGGATACTTCTCTGCGATTGGTATGCTGAAACTGGTTATTGGCAGCAACACTCAAAGACAGTTTTCCTTAGACTTTAGATGGTGGTCAAGTATTCAGAATTGAAAGTTTCTTGATAATTTGGCTGAAACAGTGCCAGCTTTCTGCTGTATACGTTTTATGTTTTTTTCAATTTCAAGTTTGAAATGTTCAATATATCATGGCTGTTGAAACACTTTGTTGTCAGTCTTTTCTGTTTGTGTCAGGTCAGCACTGGCGATTTGTCAGTCTCTTCAGGTGATGTTTCTGGATCAGTGGTTATGCCGGCTGAAAAATCCAGATTTCAGCAAAGTGTTCTCCTATTGTAGTTTTTGACATTTTTTCCCCTGGTAGGCTGGTCTGACTTGCATTCACTCCTTTGCATTTCACTCCTTTGCATTTCACTGCCATGTTGACAAAGTTCTAAGGAAAGCAATTGATAAGAACCAGTCAGCAATTTGCTTCCGACAGACTGGATGCAACTGCAAGGTCTTTGCTGATAGCCTGACTGATGAACAAAGATGTGTACAGGAAAGCATGTATATTTCACTGCTTTCATAGAGCCATGTGCGTTCAAGCTAACATATGTATATAATATTCCCTTTCAGTTCTTTGTCTGAATTCAGCATAAAGAGACCCCATTTTAAAGGCAGTATGTGTTCACACCTTGTGATTAATATTCTCTGCATATTTTTAGCCTTTTGGTTTTTTCTAGGGCATGATTTTCTGTTTTATTGATTTACCCTCGGTTGTATGTATTTGTGAAACCATGAGGGTAGGGTCAGCAGATCCACCCACCAACCTTCAACCTTCCCATCCTTATTTCTTTACTTAACTGATATTATCAAAATCAGACATGTTATAATAGACTGCAGAGCTTCAGATTTGTTTCAAACATTGTGGGAACATATCCTCTGACAGTTCAAGGTAAGGGGACAAAAATCAAAGGCATGTGACAAATTTGTATATCACAAGTTCGCAAAATCAGTGGAAAACAGTGGAACAATCCATCGGATATATGTTATCAGTGCCTCAGAGCTCTCATGATGTTTTAACATTTAAACATATCACAAATCAATTTCTTTTTCGTATGCCTCTGATTTTAATAAATCATGAACATCAAGCACCATGAATTTGCTATGATTGTATTTTTCACCTCATTGATACTCAGTGTGTGTATATATATATAGTATAGACTAACAAAGTGTGTGTGTGTGTGTGAGCGCGCGCGCGTGTGTGTGTGAGAGAGAGCGTGTGAGTGTGTGTGAGTATCTGAATGTTTGTGTGCATGTCACTGTACATTTGTTGAATGCTTTCTTTTTTTCTGTTTTCATTTAAACATGAAAAATATCCCAGTGTGTGTGTGTGAGAGAGAGAGAGAGAGAGTGTGTGTGTGTGTGTGTGTGTGTGAGAGTGTGTGTGTGTTTTGAAAGAGAGGTATGAGCATAGTCTACATGTGAAGGAAGATTTATTATTATCTTTAAAAAGTGTGATTTGATTTGCTTAAAAAATATTGTGCAAGCTCTTATGATTGGTTTGTGATTCTGCCAGTGTTCCCATTGCTTACAGTGGCATATTTCAGACCATTGATTGCAGTTTGCATAGTACAATGAATGCACCTAATATGGAGTCAGCATAGGCAGTGAAGTAAAGGGATGTTACTCTGTTATTCAACAAGTCCTGGAGCAAATCTTTTTGTCACTGGCCTCATTTCTAAGTCAATCGAAACCAGATCGTTCACCTTTCATGTGAACCATGGTGGTGTGGACAGGCACAATATGTCTGTTTTTCTTTTCTAGTTCCTGATGACTGAATGAGAGAGAGGATGACTGAATCCTCCTTGGCAGTGCAACAGTGGCACACAACAGTAGCGCAAGAATATGATCCCCCAAACTGCGAAAAGTGTCTGAATATGAAATTCTTGTGAAGCATTCCCAATGTTTTGTACAATTTGGAAGAACTGTCAGTTTTGTGAAGTAAAGATGAATACTTCAGAGTCAAAGCATCTTTGTGTCTTGATGTTTTTGCTTTTGCATTGCATGCATTTAATTAGGACATGAACCAAAGTTCAGGTTTGTCAGGGTTTCTTATCTGTACATTTAGTAATTATAGTATGCAGTGATATGCAGGACTTCTGCTGGGGTGAAAATCTTTCCGGTCCCAGATACCCCATCATCAGATTTTTAAGGGGTCCCAGGCTAACATTAAGGGGTCCCTACACCACAATAAAAACAACAAAATATACGTTAAAAAATTGTATCCCTGCACGCGCACTGCAATTGTCACAGACACATCGTCACAATAAAAACAACAAAATAAACATCAAAAGTTGTATCCGTTCTCGATCTTTCTCCTCTGCTACGCTTTTTCGCTTTTGCGACGATGATTTTGTTAACCACGCTTCGAGAGACATGTTGGAAACAAAGGCTTCGCGGAAATGCCTCTCTCCTGCCGGGAAAATGAAAAGCGTCATCGTGACATCACATGGCTCAAAGTAGGAAAATTCGGTCAACTGAAAACGATGCTGTGGCCTAGCGTTAAGCTTAGTCAGCCTCAGCAGACGACAAAAGTGACCGACGTATGTTGAGGAGGCTGCCCTACTCGTTTTGTTACTGTTCAAACTTGAAAAGGGATGGGTTCGGTCCGAAGTGTAGCAGACCTACGATGTTACGGCACCCAACTTACGATGTTGAAGGCAGTCTTCTCACTTTATGTCTGACTTCACCAAAATTTGAAGGGGTCCCTGGGGACCCCTTACACGGACACCCAGCGCGTCCCGTAGAGTTTTAATGCGTACTGTACGCAATTTTTTGCGTTTTCAGAAGCCCTGATATGCATTTCAAAAGTTCTGGCAACCATCCGAGTAGTCTAACTTTAATCTGCAAGAAGAAATCCTAGACATTCAGGTCGTTGCAATATTTTCGTGTAACATTTTGAAGTGACATGTCACATATCATATTTATGCACCAGATGGTCATGCTTCTTGCTGCCAAGCTGGGAGGAGGGTTGGGGAGGACTTAATATGTAAGAAGATGTAATAAGTATCCTTTCATATTTAGGCAAGGCTTATACCACCCTCTCTCTCTCTCTCTCTCAAAACACACACACACACACACACACACACACACACACACACACACACACACACACACACACACACACACACACACACACACACATGCATTAAGATTGTTAAATACACAGAGTATCCAGAAGGTAAAAAGTAAAATCAGAGCAAGTTCATGGTGCTTGATAATGATTGTTGAAAATCAAAGGTACGTGAAGAAATATTTGATTTGTGATATATGCTTATGTTAGAATTGCCTGCAAGTTCCCAGGTACTGATATAAGTTTGCCTTTTGTCCCCTCACTTTTACCCGCCAAGGGACACGTGTCCATGGTGACAAAAAAATCTGAAGCTCTGATTAATACTGATATGTGAATGTTTCCATCAGATGATTTTGTGCCATTCAAAGATCAGATGAACCTTTGGTTTCAAGTACCTTCAGAGTCTGTACCGAGGAATCCATGCACTGCCAAAAAAAGAGTTTTTTTTAATTTTTAACGTGAATCATTTTGCGATGTTTTGCTGACTTAATTGGTGTGATGTTTCGATGTTATATTTGATAACAAACATGAAAAATAAATGAGACCAGTGGATGCACTGCAGATCTTGTTCTGCTCATGAATGTTGAAAAGACAACCTGTACCAGCAAAATGAAAAAAGATCTGGTTCACAAAATTCTTGGGACTCGATCAGAATTTACCTGACAGACCAGCCGCCATGGCGAAGTGGTTAGCATCGCGGACTCCCGGCTGGGAGGTCGTGGGTTTGAATCCCATCAGAGTCATATGGGTTTTTCTGCCCCGACCGGCTCCTACCCAGAGTTGAGTTTGCAGCAGACTCAGTTGGGAAGACTGGGACCTCACAGTTGAGTTTCATCCAATTAATGGATGCGTTTCTGAGAGTGCTGCTCAAATTTCTTGACCAACACTGCAGGTGCCTGTATCTCTCGGGCCTGTTTGACGCCAGGATATATTATGAAAGGAAGCATAGAGTACAGCCCTGTCATGTAGTCTCAGACCGAAATGGAAATCCGTAGCATCATCTTAATCATCCTCATTCTCATCGATCAGCATTTTAAAAAAAGTCTCAAATTCTGTGGCCCTTCATGCCCTGCTCTCATGGTGACCTCAATTTCGATGTCCTCTCCACCCTGTGGCCTTGGTTTGGTTCCGTCGGGGTCACCGGTATCGGCGAGTCCATGGAGGCTGTCGTTGGACGGACGTGGTGGCGCCTTCCGGAGGAAGAGCTCACTCACGCCAGTCCCGCGACTAAGCAATTATTGTCGTCAGTAGGGGGCTTAGTAGGTGGTGTCCTGCGTATGTTAGATCAGAACAGGCGCCACTGAACACCACCGAAGTGACTCGGCGGCAGTGCAGTGTCTCCTCCGGTGGGTTGCCTCTTGACAACTTGACATTGACTGCTCCCTGTGGATTGTCCTTGCCGGGCTGCGGCGGGCTGACCGGGCTGTGGCTGTGGACAGGGTGTCAGAATGAGTGGCGTGGGAGCACTGCCTCTGAGGTGGTGCAGAGGTTGGGACAGCAAAAAAAAAAATAAAAAAAAATAAAAAATTTACCTGACAGGGTATGGCGAGAGGGATGGATGGAGTGTTTAAAAAAAAAAGTGATACATGTATTGGTGACTGAATGTGTTTTAAATGCTAATCAACCTTATTTAATATTCTCTCAGTGGTCAACAGAACCATTAATAACACCAAGCTGACTGCATTAAATTTTAGGGTACTTGGTGAAGAAATCGGTTTCAGAGCCCATGATGAACACTTAACAGTGGAGGGCTGTGATAGAGAACTAATGATCAATTTAGTAAACAGGCTTTTGGTACATATGCAATCAATTGATTTAATACAGCTGGCTTTATTCATTGCAAGTTGAATCTTGAGACCTGCGGAAACAGATGAGTTAGGAAGGGCAAGGAGTAACTGGAGGTGTCCAAGTGAGGAGGAACATTAGCTCATGCACTCCTCAGAATGATTTACTGAGGAAGGAACAAACACACCACTTTATACTGCTTTTTTTTCTCTTACCCACTGCCACCAAAGATATGTTGGTCATTTTTTTTTCATCCATTGAAAGTCCAGTCATAACCATTTGTTCTAAATGACCCTATAAATTAACTAATTTTGGGTCATACTTGCTATTAATTCAGTGATGAGCTTAGGAGTTTCAAATATCAAAAGAATGTGGATGTATGGAACAAACTAGAACATGCCTTTACATTAACAAGCAAAGCAAATGGGGGGAGAGAAGGGAGTTGGAGGGTGCGAGTTAGGGTGGGGATGTGCTCATAGAGCACTTGTGCAACAATTCACATGTTAATTACAGTGAAAATAAGAAATCATTTTACTGTCAACAAAGTAAATCATACTTTAAAAGTTGCATTATGCGTAACAGAAAATGAATACGCTGCTCAGTCTCCTCTTCCTCGACTTCAAGGGTTCAGTGTTTAAAAATAGATTACTATTGATAAAGGAAGAATCTGGTATGGTATTCCATCTTTACCACATTTTATGTTGAAAGTATATTCTAAAGAACTCAGATTTTGTCAAATCTTTTATTGCTGATTTCAGAATGCTGAACCAGACTCGACACACATGCTCTTCTATGAATTCTAACCACACTTACTCATTCACACACTTCGAATCAGTATAAACCAACTCGTTAACTCAGATATTTAAACAGTTGACTCACTCTGCACACCTCAAACTTGCTCACTCATACATTTAAAGTATCCTTATTCTCTCATTACTCGCCAGAACACAGAAAAACTGCAGATAACATTTTCCCCAGTCACTTGCTATTAAATGTTAACCTGGGAACTTAGAAGCAGTATAGAAAAGGGAGTCAGAAGCCAGAGGGACCCCCTCCTCTGAAATTCAGCCCAAATGAATGGTGCTGTGTATGATTGCAAGAGGTAATGATTGGTGACTAGTACAGGACCCGATGTGAAACTTGTGACCCTCCGCATTGCTGACTGGCATGTAAATTATATAATGAGGTCAGCAAATGCTATCAGTGAGCCATGATGTGGAATAAACCTGCCTTCAGTTGCCATGTTAAAACTTGTTTGATCTTTTCTGGATGTTATTTATGTTAACTTGGTAAGTTCAACAACGACAGCAAAACGTTTTGATAAACCCATTTTAGTTTCCGTGGGTATTTTCTGTTAGCAACTGTATATGAATGTAAGCCTTTCGGAAGCGTTTAGAGAGCACAGACTTAACTTGTAAATTGAAGTTGAAGCAAATCCAAGTGGCATATTGGTCAAGATTTGTATTCTTTAGCTTAATCTTAGTTATGATGTCTATAACTAGTATAAGGTAATATAACCAGTTTGCAAACTCCCCAAAACTCACTGTCAGCTAATGAATGTTAAAATACTAAGCAAATAAAAACAACACAAAGGCCAGAACAGGGCTGTTAATGTAGTGGGCTTTGGGAAATGAAAAAGATAGTACAGTAAGGACTTTTCATGCTTTCTAACCTGTGTTTTATTTGAGAGTGGTATTTTACTGGATCCAGGATTGCTTAGTTATGGAGTGAGATGATATTTTTCCATTTTAGTTTTCAACAAACAGCTTCACTTCCAGCGTACAGAACGATCAATCCAGTTTCTACACTAAACTGTTACATGTCTGTGTCTGGAGTGGGAAGGGAAAATTTTATTGTAGAAATTCTAGAGCCGTCACGTAGCAGAAACATTTATTAAAACAGAAATTATTTTGGGTCAGAAAAGTTTGTCAGCATTTGACACAAGCTTGACCCTGGGACCTGCGTGAACATAGTGATCCATACTGACTTCATGCTGTTTGATGTTCTGAACTTCAACCAAAGTAAAAAGAAAATCCTCATTTGACAATCTGCATTCTTCTGTCAAGGAGTAAACCAGTGTTCTGGGGATTTGCGGTAAATCTGTTGAGCTTGTATTCATGAGTGTGCATATACCTGGCGACTTCCAGATGTGCAGCTGTGGAAAGTAAGTTTGTAATAGTTAATTTACACTTAAGTTTACATTCCATACTTTTTTGTTTGTTTGTTTGTTTTTGTTTTGTTTTGTTTTCCCCCTGTTAAATGACTCCTGTTTATTTTTTTTTAGACCATACAGAATCTATATGACAGATATATTTTTCTGTCATTTGCAAATGTCATCAATTTCATAGGTTTATGATTTTTTTTTCTTTTTGTGCTTTTTGTTTAAAATATCAACTTTCAAAGTGTGTCACTTTATTCCTGTTTAACTTCAAATAGTTTGAACGGAATAACCTACCAGATGGACATTATACACACAAAATCCCAGATTGTACATTTGAATTTTCTTTCAAAACTTTGTGTGGAGGGAGGATCACTATCATTACCCATTCCTCAAGTGATAGGAGAGAGAAAGGCTGATCATGCAGGAACTGTTTATAAACTGTTATTGTTTCAGAAATGTGATGGAATGATGCAGCCAGAATACAAGAAGTTCTCCATCGATCCGCAGATCACCTCCTTCGAGATGCTGCAGGGAATCTTGGCCAAGGCTTTTGATATCAAAAGGTAAGTCAAATACTAATCTGACATTAGTGACAACTAATGCATCAGTGAGTGTTGACAGCAACGACAGCAACAAAAAGACCCCGCCCTCCTTCATGTTTGATCTTGTTAACCACCGTAAAAGAGTGTGTGTGTGTGTGTGTGCGCAGAGAATGAGAATGATTAAGTTATCAGCCATTTCAGATTATAATCAAAAGTATTGAGATTTCAGATATTGATTTAAAAAAAAAAAAAAAAGGGGTCAATGAACACAGCAAATGTTCAAGTCGCATGATGGGCTATGAAGACATGAAATTCACTCGCTTACTTGACGACCACTCGCGTCCTGCAACTCGGAGGCTGAGTTTACCCAGCCCTGAATACATAAACTGACTCTGGTATAAAGGGATTTGGGACCGTGTACATGCTTAAGCCATTTCCTGCTAAAGGAAATAGCCTCTTAGCCTCTAGTCACAAATATTGTTTTTAACATAGATCTGTGAACTGCTGCGTTTTTTTTTTTTTTTTTTTTGCAGTATTCTGCATTTTACTTGTCACTGCAGCTTAAATCATCACACAAACACATGCACACGCGCGTACTCACACACACACACACGCGCACACACGCACACAAGTGTGTACATCCACCAACGTGCGCACGCATGCAGGACATGTCATGACATGACATGTATGCTTGTGGCAAGACCAAAAGCCATACACTAATTTGCAGTTCTTTGCCTGTGCATAGATCACAGTTTTTTTTGGTGCGTGATCTAATCACATAGCATTGTGTCCTCAGTGACTTCACCCTGAGCTATCTAGCACGGGACTCCGAAGGTCAGGAGGTGTACCTGAGCATGCTGTCAGACTGGGACATGGATGCTGCCTTCCAGTGTGCCGCTGACCCCTGTCTGAAGCTGAAAGTGGACCTCAAACCCTTTGACCAAGGTCAGCTGTCAGGTGCAACAAGTAATGTCCCCTTTTACTGTTGTGCTTGTGGCCTGATTGACTTCCCCCCTTTCTGCTAATGTGTTCCCTTTTGTTAGTGTTGTGACAGTTCTTTGCACATCGCTTTGGTTGGTGTATTCATTTGTTTGCATTTGTGTGTTTCAGTCGTGTTGTTGTGTGGTATTGTCAAGTGATTTACTGTTGGCTGGTCAAGTTCCACTTTCCCTTTGAATTTATCACAAGTCTTTGGATTGCTCAAATTCAATAAAATACACCGATTTCCTTATGTTGATTTTGTAGTCTATTTTGCTTTTTTCGGAGTGTAAGTGTCTGTTTTGCTGATGATTAATTCTTTGGCTTGTTTATGGTCACTTGCATCTCATAATTATAAAGCTGTTAATTCTAACTCATTCAGTATGTAGATCTTGCGATGTTTGTTGCTGCCTCCAGAATCGATTGTGAAAGCATCTTGAAGACATGAGTTTTTATAGCTTTGTTCTTGTTCTACAAGGGTGTATGCCTTAATATTTACTCGTGCATCAAATTCAGTTTTATGAGGAAAGATAACTTCAGGCAGCAAGAACAACAGAAAAAATAGAGGGAAAAACGAAATGTTAACAGCATAAAGGAAGATAAATTTACCTGTCAGTTATTATTTATTGATCTTGTGCAAAAAGGATGGTTGATTTCTGTGTCATTTCATATACAATGGACCAAAATCAGTGCATCGTGTGTTTAATTAAGTTTATAGATCTGAATCATAGTTTTTGGACTATCACACACCTTCCTTTGTGTTTCTGTGGACATTCATAGCAGTATTACAACATTTTGTTGTATTCTTGTTTCATGTGTTATGAATCTCTTTATGACAATATCCCTTTGGTTTTGAATCAAAATTTGTGCAACTGTCTTTCTGCTAAACAATAATTTTTGTTCAAGAATGATGGAACTAGGAAGTACAACAGCAAAATAATTGGAAGTCAAGAATAATAGAAATACAGTCATCTCCACATACTCTTTTTCTATGATTGGGTGGATTTTTGCTGTTAGAGGAGAGTGGTGATAGTGTCCGTGAGTCTCGGTGGATGGGATGTTGGTGGAAGGGATGGGTGTGGTGTTTGCTCAGTATGGCTCAGCAACAAAGTTGTTACAGTCTAACAGCCACTCAGAACACATTGTACTGTCAGTATGTTTCCAAATTCACAGTACAATTTACAGTCTCCTTAGGAGATGGTAGTTTTATACACAAGTTAGTTTTGACTAGTTCTTGGCACAAAGAGATGAGTAGCTGTCCGCTCCCAAGACAGTTTTGACAGTGGACAGCAGTCCTGTGGTTTGTTTTTCAGGAAAGGAAATACTGGATTTTACCGCTTGTGTGTGCATGCACATGTTGCATTTGATTGCAGTTTCCAGCAGTCAACCATTAAGCATCAAGAATGTAGGTCAAGTGATTGGTATGTATAAGCAGAGGCCAAGTTTAGTCTTCCATATAATGTACAAATGGGGGTGCTTATGGCACAGATTTTGAACTTTGACTTACAGATTTTCACACAGAAGATCCCCGGGTGCACAGGTTTTTCATTCAAACACTTTGAGCTTCAGAGTTGCGGCCTTTGAGTATCTGGTCTTCGCATTGGTTGTGGGGAAAAAATGGTTTTGATTTAATGGCTCTTACCCTCAAACCACTTGCTGGGGCAAGACTCTGCCTCCAATTTCATTGAAGAGGTCAACTTATTCTTTTTCTTCAGCGTTTTGGATGAAGAGATCAATAAAGGTGGTAGAATGGATGTTGCCGATCTTTGTTGATCTTGTTTCCAATTTTGTTGAAAAGACTGACAAAACTAGTGGCAATGCTCGTACTACCACTGAGGCAATTGATTAAAAAAAATCTTTTTACGCACATTAAATCCCATTCCATTTGTCAAAAGAGTTGGCCATTGTGTGCCAGTGAATGTGTATGACAAAAACATGTAATATGTGCACACTAGTGAGACTGATTCTTCAAAGTTTTTAAGTTGGTTGCTTTAAACAAGAAGTAGCATGCCAGTGAATGTGTATGACAAAAACATGTAATATGTGCACACTAGTGAGACTGATTCTTCAAAGTTTTTAAGTTGGTTGCTTTAAACAAGAAGTAGCTTGCCAGTGAATGTGTATGACAAAAACATGTAATATGTGCACACTAGTGAGACTGATTCTTCAAAGTTTTTAAGTTGGTTGCTTTAAACAAGAAGTAGCATGCCAGTGACGGTGAACTGTTATAGTTACAAAGTAGTGATTTCAAATGTGACACAAGGCCCGTGTAAGGGTGTTGTAAACGTTGGAAAGATGATTTGGCATGTTGTAAATGTTGGGAAAAAAGATTTGGCAAAGTACTAGATTGGCAGCAAGATGTGTGGAGAACATCCTGTTTTTAGAGCCCCCCTTTTCCCTGTTATTTGTTCTTTTCATGGAGGAGAGTCTCTGTTTATCAAATTGAAAAATTTTCTGTGAAAAAAAAATGGAGAGGGGTTTAACATAGGATTTTGTTAGCTGCTTTTGACTTTGGCTTAAAAGTATTTAAGTGAACGTTTATGTTTAAGTCTATCTGTTTGTGCTGTGTTCCTTGGGGTTGTATAGCAGAATGGATCAGTGTGTTGATTGTGCATTATGATTATTGTATAAATAAAGAAATTTTTTTCTTAAAAAAAAAATGGTAGTAGGGGCTCTCGGATTTCACCAAAGGACCTTCAGATTTTTCAACAGAGGGTCTCAGAGACCTTCGGTTTTAAACATTTTAAGAAACACTGAAGCAAGAGGGGATATATGATAAATTATAGGAGATTGTGACCAAAAACTGAATGTTGAGTCTGACTAATGACAGGTATGCATGCACGAAGACGTGCTTACTGGCTAACCTAATAGCCAGACTTGCATGTGCGCAGTTTGTGCATTATATGGCTTCAGCAAATTCTTGATGTTCAAAACAATATCTAAATATGCGTCATTACATTCATGAGTTATCCCAATAATGTTTTGACGTCGAAAAGTTCTTGCCAGTGCAATTCCTCATTGTCTTAGCAATCAGATGGGGTGTGTTCCATTGCGCAAGACACAAGTTGTCACAGAAGGCTTCAGATCTGAAGACAGACATCTTCCGAGAGGGAAGGTGGAGGAGGGTGAATAATGTAGCCTATCCCCTTCCGAGAAGGTATTGTAGATTATCCTCTAGTCAGGGAGAAATATGTTTATTTCTTGCCTGTTATTTCTGTTTATTAGACTACCTCTTAGGATTTGAGCACTTGTTTGGTGGTGGTGTGTGTGTGTGTGTGTGTGTGTGTGTGTGTGTGTGTGTGTGTGTGGTGCACGCGCACGCGCGCGCGTGCGTGCACACTTCCATATTTTCATGAATGCTTGTGTGTTTGGGTACGTGGGCGTCAAAAAGGGGAGTTAGAGGTGAGTGGGAAGTGGGAATGTTTGACCAGCTGCCATGGCGAAGTGGTTAGTGTCAGGGACTCCCAGCTGAGTCGAGTGAGAGGTCGTGGGTTCGACTCACATCAGAGCTATGTGGGATTTTTCTGCCCTGACTGGCTCCTAATAGAGATGAATTTGCTATGGGCTCAGTTGGGAGGACTGGGACCACACAGTTGAGTTTCATCCACTTAATGGATGGGTCTCTGAGTGTGTTGCTCAAATTTCCTGACCAACACTGCAGGTGTCTGTATCTTTTGGGCCTGGTTGATGCCAGGATATATTATGAAAGTAAGTATAGAGTACAGCCCTGTCATACAGTCTCAGACCGGAATGGAAATAGGTAGCATCATCTTCATCCTCATTGTCATTGATCAGCATTAACAAAAAAAGTCTCAGAATCTGTGGCCCTCAATCCTCTGTTCTCATGGTGACCTCAGTTTCGATGTCCTCTCAACGTCTATTGCCTTGGTTTGGTTCCATTGGGGTCACCCATATTGGCAAGTTCATAGGGGCTGTCGTTGGACAGATGTTGGCGCCCTCAGGAGGGAGAGCTCCATGACTAAGCAGTTATTGTCATCAGTAGGGGGCTTAATAGGTGGTGTCCTGCTATGTTGGATCAGAGCAGGTGCCACTGAACACCAATGAAGTGACTCGGCAGTGGTGCTTTGTCTCCTCTGGTGGTGTGCCTCTGGATGGCTTAACATTAACTGTCCCTATGGATTACCGGCACTGGGGCTGCGGTGAGCTTTGTTGGGCTGTGGTTGTGGACGAGGGGGTCGAATGAGCGGCGTGAGTGCAGTGCTACTGAGGTGGCGCAGAAGATGGGACAGCAACAAAAAAAGAAGAAAAAAAAGCAAACAAAAAGTAGGAATGTTGGTATTAATATTCATAGCAGTGTATTGGCAGTAAAAGTAGACAGATGTTTGGACCTTGATTTTGTTTGTTGTGGTTGTTTGCTTGTTTTGAAAGTGCCAAAGCACAAATTGTACATTACCATTTGCAGTAGTTAAGTTGGAAAAAGATAGTTTGTCAAGCAAACTGACACCGTAAGTGAGTGACCTCAAGATGACCTGATAATAATAGGCTTTTATGAAGTGCAGGCGGCACTAGATTTCCACAGAACAAGCAGGGAAGCATTGGTCTATCTATCTTAGTTTTCCTACAGACAGCACATATGATGAGGCAGTACGGAACAAAATTGATAATTTTGTTACCTGATATCCAGTGCAACTTTGTTTGGAGGCTTGTGTTACCATTGACCAGGTAGATATTTTGTCAGAAGACAGAGAATAAAGCTGTGCCAAATGTTTGTGAAGGTATGGCATTAAAAGTTTTGTAAACCTGTTATTACATCTTGCAATGTATGTGCATGTTTCATTCATCATGTGGACAGTGTGCTGCCTTCTTATGTGTTGCTTGTGTTTTCATGTTGTGTTTTATACCTGACACCAGCTTTCATTGGACGTAAGTTGTCTTCTTTATATCTGCATTACTCATGGTCCTGTCAGTGGTTTGAATTTCTTTTCCTTAGGGACTGATTTCTATTTTCTACTGTGGGTTCTGGGTTGTTTTTTTCCCCTATCTTTATCTTTCTTTTTTGGTGCCAGCGGCTGGAGCATTTTGTTATGCAACAGTATTTTTTCCCATGGTCTCTCAGCCTCTTTTTACAAAAAAAATGTTTCTCCTGATCCTTAATTCTCCTCATCGTAAATTCTTTCTCATGCGCTTTCTCTTTGTTTTTCACAACTTATCTGCATTATGTGGTGGAGGAAATGTTTTAACAACCTGGGAATTTTTTGTTTGAGGATTTTTGATGATGGTACAAGGAGGTGGGGGTGAGGGTTGGGAGGAGGTTAAGGGAGGGAAGGGGGGGGGGGGTAAATGAGATGGGAAGGGAATAGGGAAGGCATAAGGACTATGAGGATAGCATTTTCAAAATACAGCTGCTAATGTTTATGTCTTTTTTTCTTTTATGAATGTTCACAAGATTTATCAATATTGATTTGAAAGGGACAGGGATTGATGTGTTTTTATATGCGTGATTGTTTTGTATTTTAGTTTCGGATTTGTGTAATATCGGCAACTTTGGTTTTGTTGGATGTTTTCTATTATTTATTTTATTTTGTATCATGGTTTTTATTATTTTAGAGGGAGATTATGATGGAAGGAGGCATTAATATTTGTAGCAACACTTGCCGTTTGGTTTTTGGTGAGGGATTAATAATATTCAGCATATTTTTAATATTTTTTTTTAGTATAGTAATGTTAAACTTTGTGCTCTGTTTTCATTGGAAATACCCATTTAGATCAGAAAGAGTGAGATTCCCATTTTTGCTTGTTTGTTCATTCATATGGGGGGGGGGCTTGAGAAGAACTGAAGTGACACATTGAAATAAACTGAGACAGAATGCCGAATGCAAACATTGAAATAAACTGTGAGACAGTGTGCAAAACTAACTTTTTTTTTCTGGTCGTATGATCGCACTGGAACACCTGTTGCTGTAAGACATGCCTACAATCACCTGATCTGTGATAGAGGTTGGGGATAGGGGGGTGGGGGGTGAATGAAACTCTGATCTACATCGTAAATCAGCGGCAGCTGTTGTACACAATGTGTAGTAGGCTATGATTTCAATTTCAGTTGTATTATGATAGCAGTGTCATAGCTGTACTCTCATTACCAGGTCTGGTGATAGTGTTGGCAAGTTTATGATCTGAGCTCCAGTGCATCATCACAGTCTTCATGTTTTCATTGTTTAAAGTTGATGAATGGGAACTCTGAAAATGGTGGTTGAATTAAAGATATAAGGATAATGAGTGAATTTCATAGTATACACAATGAACGTAAATAGACGGGGACCGGGTGTTTTTGTTTGTTTTTCTTTTCTTTTTTAAATGTAGTAAATGGATAAGGAAGAAGGCAGATAACTTATTGAATTGCATATGTGTCTGAATATCACCATGGTTTTTGTAAAGGAACTACATTGGTTCTGTAGCTTGTTAGAACCAGATTTTTCTTATCGAGTGTCTTGCCTTCAGCCTCTTTCCTATACCCTTTTCTTGACAGTTAAGTCTGTGTTGCATTTTGAAGTGACTGATGGGTGGTGTGCTTTTCAATGGGATAGGCACATGAAAGAAGTTATTTCTGTTTCCCCTTTTTGGAGTTTTCTCTCTTTCTTCCAGCTTCTCTTTCTGTGTAAATTATACATGTGCCTACGCATGCACTTAGAGTTTAAATTCTCTTTGTTTCTGATGTTTACCAGAAAGATATGGATACATGCACACACACATAATACATGTACACACGCACACACACATACACACACACATACATACATGCGCGCACACACACACAACACACACACACACACACACACACACACAGAGTAAGACAGAATATTATATATTTGTCTCCCTTTGTGTGTGTGTGTGTGTGTGTGTGTGTGTGTGTGTGTGTGGTTCTTTTTTTGTTTTACACAAATACAACTGTTTCATAAATGGAAGAATCAGGAGGGGAGTTTTCCTTTTTTCTGTTTTCTTTTTTTTTGGTAAATGAAGAACTCTTTCATGAGTT
>CM031604.1:71364076-71399076 GCA_018398815.1 Conus ventricosus
TTTTGGATATGTTTTAAGAATTCAAGAGACTTACTCAAAATGACCAAATTCAAGAGACTGACTCAAAATGACCAAAGTAAACTTACTCAAAATGACCAGATTCAAGAGACTGACTCAAAATGACCAAAGTATACTATCTGTACATCTTTAAAACAATATTATGTTCATATTAAATATGTACAAGTAGGTGTGGGTCGTCATACCTGTAAATTGTAAAAATTTTAAATGAAAATTACATCACTAAAATAAAAAGAAAAGTATGAAAGGTATGTACTATCAGAAAATGTAGTGAGAAGAATAAGATGATTCTCCCATCAAAGCAGTGTTCTTCATCATAAAGACAGGGTTTTTTTGACAGACCTTCACAAGCTGAATCACCTTCTCAAAATGAGATTTGCCTACATCCTCTATCCCCAGTCTTGTTTTGGAAAAGAGCAGCCTCTGACACTGTTAGAATCAGGTGATGTGATGCACATAAGTTTGTTCATTTTATGATGTTGTTGAGGAAAAACAAAAAGTTTTTCTAGTATGTCCATATAGAGTTCTCTGCAACAGATTTCCTAGTCTGAAAGATGAGTTTTGTGCAGGAGTACTATTCACTTCGTGATGAGTGGAAAGAGCGATTTGCTTGTGGCTCCACCACAGAGGAAGTGAAGTACGTGGTTTCCATGGTGAAGAAGGATGTGCTGAGGACGGATCGCTCCCATCGCCTGTACGCTGGTGGCGATGACAACAAGAATGTCCTCTCTCTGTTCCACATCCTGGTCACCTACGCCTTGACCCACCCTGATGTCTCCTATTGCCAGGTGAGCTCACTGCTCTATTTGTGCAGTGTCTGGAGGAAAGAAAAAAAGGTTCATCAAGGTTTCCGGGTTGTCAGAGAATCAGAATCATGCTATACTTTATCTTGATAAAGAAGCACCGTTAACATTACTCTGTTTTGTGTTTTCTCTCCCGTTTTGTGTTTTCTCTCCCTCATAGCTTTAGAGTTCAGTAACCCATTGTATATCTGTCTGCAGTTATTCTCCTTTTGACCTAGCCCACTGAAATATTAACATTTTAACTACCATACCACATCATACCAGGTGTCCACCTTGTACAGGTAATTACAGTCCTGCCCCACACCACTAGTTGAAGGTACCTCTGTGTGGTTGGCTGGGCTATAAGCAATATACCTATACCTCTGTCTCTGTTTCTGTCTTTGTCTGTCTGTCTGTCTCTCTCTCTCTGCATTGGTAGTGAAATCTTGCAGTGCCTGCCACAAACCAATATATTTTTTCTAATCCTTATTTTGCCCAGAAGGCCAAGTATTACAGACCATGTGTTCACGGTGTATTTCTTGATGAGTTCAATCAGCAGTTGTGCTTCTCTTTTGCTTTTTGTGCATTTGTTGAGCAGTGTTGATACATGTGCACAGGGGATGAGTGACCTGGCATCACCGCTGCTGGTGATCCAGAAAGACGAGGCCCAGGCCTACATCTGTTTCTGCAGTCTGATGGGCCGCCTGCGCAACAACTTCTGCCCTGACGGCTCCGCCATCATGACCCAGTTCCGTCACCTGGCCGACCTGCTGCAGGTGCATGACCCGCCCTTTTATGATTATCTGGTCAGCATCAATGCTCACGACCTCTTCTTCTGCTACCGCTGGCTCCTCCTGCAGCTGAAGCGAGAATTCCCGTTTGAGGATGCTCTGTACATGTTGGAGGTGAGTATAGGGTGAGGGGAGAGGCTGGTGAAATGGAGCAGAGGAGGTTTAGGGAGAGAGAAGTGGAGGGGAGAGGGGAGGGGGATTGATTGACAGATAGGGAATGGATGAAGAGGGGTAATGCATAGGAAGCCCTTAAATGCTACCTGACTCTTGTGTGACTTGGAATTTTATATGAAGGTGTATGTTTTTATTTGGGCTGTTCTCGCATCGCCTTTGGTACAGAGGTATTTACGTAGAGCTGTAGTTTTATAGAGGTTATGCATAGCCGGAATGTTTTTATTCACAAAGTAGTTTCAGTAACAAGTTTATTAGATTTGGGGGGGGGAGGGGTTTAATCTACAGACAGTTTGACTGTATCTTGAATCATGAGATGATGATAGTGATGGTGTGAGTAGATTTGCTGGCAGTTTAATTATGATTCTTTTAAAGGTAAATTGGGATTTTTTTTTTTATTTAATTTTTTTTTTTTATTTTTTTTTTTTTTTGTAACACAACCCGAGGAGTCAGGGGACAATGGTTTAGGTGTTTGTACTGGTGATAGAGATGACCACTGATGGTTAAATATGCCCATTATTTATTTTGGCTGCAACTGCTGCACACCATGGCTTCAGATTAATCGGTGTGATGTAGCATACACGCTTAGACAAGTCCACATGCAGTAAGTAGCCTTGACGACACTAAAAGTTAACGCATGCCTATGCAGGTAATAATGTGTCTTTAAGATGATTGTCCTGACTGTGCGGCTAGAGTGATGGTTAAGATAATTGCATGATTATTTTGGCTGCAGTGGTGAGGATTGTGATTGTAGCTGTGTTTGTGAATGTTATCATTTGAGATGAAATATTTTCCAGAAGATGGTCACAGATGACTGTGACTGCACAGATGATGAAGAAGATTGTAGAAGTACAGTTGATTATAGTACTCATTCTGTTGGTGGTTTCACAAGTACAGATTTTTTTTTTTTTTGGTTGTACAGATGATGCAACATGTACAAGATGATCAAGTTGATTAAACAAGTGATATTAGTGGCTAAAGGATTGTTATGATGATTCAGGTGACATCACATGAACAAGATGGTCACCTTGATTGTACATGTGATGTCCCATGTGCAGGTGATGATTGATGATCATGATGCAGGTGCAAGAGGTCATATTATTCTAACATAATGTGTTATTGTATAGATGATGTCCCATGTGCAGGTGATGATTATGATGTAGGTGCAAGAGGTTGTGTTATTGCACAGGTGATGTGTGATTGTACAGATGATGTCCCATGTGCAGGTGATGATTGATGATCATGATACAGGTGCAAGACGTCATGTTATTCTAACATAATGTGTTACTGTATAGATGATGTCCCATGTGCAGGTGATGATTGATGATTATGATGAAGGTGCAAGAGGTTGTGTTATTGCACAGGTGATGTGTGATTGTACAGGTGATGTGTGACTGTACAGGTGATGTCCCATGTGCAGGTGATGATTGGGGATTCTGATGTGGGTGCAAGAGGTCGTGTTATTGCACAGGTGATGTGTGATTGTACAGGTGATGTCCCATGTACAGGTAATGTCCCATGTACAGGTGATGATTGATGATTGTGATGTCTGTGCAAGAGGTTGTGTGATTGTACAGGTGCTGTGTGATTGTGCAGGTGCTGCGTGATTGTACAGGTGCTGTGTGATTGTACAGGTGATGTGTGATTGTACAGGTGATGTGGAGCACGTTGCCCCCAGCCCCTCCAGAGCATGACCTGGCCTCGTAGACCTTGACTACAACGTGAAGCTGTTGTCCTCCACTCCCTGCTCCCCCACTTTCTCCTTCCAGCAGTCCGTCTATGCCAAGCTGCTGGCCATGCGATGTTCCACCAGGACTCGAGACAATGGCCAGGGTGCTTCCAAACCCTCCAGTGCTCCCCCAACATCCCTCCTCCCTGCCCAGCACACAGCCACCTCTCAGGGAGCAGCCTTTGACGTGTCCCCAGCCGACGAGGACAGGGGCCTTGATTATCCACAGATCGACAACGTCATGACACGCTCATTGCAGCAGAGGTCCAACAGCATTGATCAGGTGTTGCAGGACTGCAGCAGTAACACCTTGACGGTGCCCGCACAGGACTATAGCTGTCCAAAAAAGAACGGGGAGGAGGAGGAGGTCGCACTGACGGTGGAGTCCTCTCCCTCGGACCAGGCCTCTATCAAACAGTCCTCACCTGAACACCGAGGCCTCCCACAGCAGAGGACCTTAGTGACCAACGGTCAGCCAGAATCGGACTACCAAGTAGCGTCCTCCTTCAGTGTGCCTGCCCCGCAGGGGAGTGAAGGCTCAAGTTCTGGTCAGTGTGGCACATCTGACCCAGACTGTAATGTTACTGTAGATGTAGACGGTGCAGAGAGCCCAGCTGCCCTGCCCTGCTATGCAAACCCTGCTATAGGTGATAAATCATCTAGCCATTCAGATCTTGCTTCTACACCAAGCAGGCCTTCCACACAGGAAAGCAGTGCAGAAAGCCCGCCGTGTCAAAACAAAAATGATGCAGAAGATGAAGAGTTCTCGGGCTTTTTGGTAGCATGAAGAAACTCCTGACGTCTCCAAAGAAGCGGCCAGCAGACATAGTTATTTCTTCAGAAATATCTAGTCAGAGCTATACCACCTCCCAGGACTCCTCGGCCAGTAAACTCTCAGACCAGCTAAACCGTACCAATTCCAGCAGACTCCCTAACCAGCCAAGCCATTCGGATTCTGGAGTTTCTGACGGGGAGTCTTCCAGTAGCTGGTCCAGTGGTCCGTCATCACAAGGAGTCGGACCCCCTTCTCGTCCCCAACCCCAGACATTACTCTTCCTCCCCCTGGAGTTTGGGAGTGGAAACCCCTTCCTCATGTTCCTGTGTTTGACCCTGTTGCTGCAGCATCGAGATCAAATCGTGCACAGCAACATGGGCTACGAGGACGTGGCCATGCTGTTTGACAAGATGGTGCGTCGGCATAATGTCCACAAGGTGTTGCACCAAGCTAGGGAAATGTACTCTGACTACCTGCGAAACCAGCAAGCCTTGGCCGACAGGAGAGGCAGTGAAGCCTCTGATGGATTGAATGTATGATGAGCGGAACAGTGACTGATTACACCATGGCTGCAAACCAGAATGTCAATGCCATTCAAGGTGGTGAAACTAAATGGTGCATGCTGACACTACAAAGATTGTGCTGGCCAGATGGTCTCACTATAATCAGTTGACATCACCCACACTGACTCTGGCTTCGCACCTGCATGAGACTGTCTTGTCCACAGGTGTGGCTAGAAATATGGTGTGAACCTACAGACCATGTACTTTTCTTGCGGCACATGTAACTTGACAGTAGATAACGGTCAGGTGTTTCACCTATCTCTGCAACATTCCAGTGTCAGATTTGTTCAAATTAACAACTGAAGACATTTGAGTCCCAAGACAATACTGTGTGTAGTTGTCAAAAAGACCCACTGTCAGCTCTTTTCTGTTTTGTAACCTGCAGCCTTCTGGGAGGATGGGGTTTGGGGTGTAAGCAAAATGCGTATGCTAATCAAACACCGAAAGATTCTTACAATTGCATTGACTGTGAAAACAACTACCTGTAAGAGATGGATGTGCTACATTAGTTCAGGGATAGACAGGTCTTCAGCCTAAAAGAGTGTGGAAAAGGATGGACGAACAAAGAAATACCAACTGAACTGATCCAGCAGAAATTACTATGATAACAAAATGCAACACAAATGGATTTTAGGCTGTTAATCAGAAGTGTACTGTCTTTGCAAGTTACTACACACGAATGTTTAAGATGGTGAAACGAGAGAGGAGGACATTTTCCAGAGGGACAGAGTCATTCTGTAACCAAAGTAGATGACTGACAGACAAGCCCAAGGTGTCAAACACATGGAGTTCCATAACTTTTGAACTACAAAGTGATAAGTTCTTAGTTTCTGACCAGAACACCTTATGTTATGAAGTCCTCTGTCTAGGGCAAAAACGGTTCTGGCAACCAAAGTGGAACATGAACTCAAGTCATGTTCAGTGTTCATGTCAACACGCCCAAGTTATCTGTTGTCCAGTATGCACAGTTATCTGCCAACATAAGTTATCTGTTGTCCAGTATGCACAGTTATCTGCCACACATGCAGAACAGGCATGCAACTCATAACATCAAGCAATTTGACAGTGGTCGCCAGAATTGATAGAAACACGTGTCCAGTTTACTGCCGCATGCAGTGGCAAGGTTTGTACTGTGCGTATGCTTTACTCGTAGAACTGAAATCAGGCATTTTGAAAAGAAAGTAATATAATAGTTAGGAAGGTGACTTTGATTTTGAATTGAATAGGAAACGGTTTGGAAGTGTTAAACTGGCTGACACTGATCTATCCCCAATGAAGAGGTAAACAAGAAGGGCACTGGGGAGAGGACAGACTTACGCTAAGGTCAGATAGTCTTCTTGTAGCTGTCTTACTTTCTGTCAAACCTGGTTGAATCCATTGTTTCTTCCAAACCATTACAAATACATCAAAATTCTTTGTTGTACTTAACTCAGTCCTCATTGTCTGTGCTGCACTTTGTTTTTTTGCTCGTAGGTTTAAAGCTCAGTGTTACTTGCTGTGACTGAATATTATTACATCCCCCCCTTCAAATTTTAAACGATGTGTTAATACTAGTGTGGGTATTTGTATTAGAGACTTAGATATGATAGCTGAGGTCCTGATTTGGCTCCTAGTAGTCCGCTGGACCCTATAAACACTAACTAACTAACTATCCCCCCCTTCTTCCCCCCTTTAGGAAATTGTGCTCAACGGATCAGGGCTTTAATCAGGATCTGTACCAAATCTGACTAGTTCATATTAGTAAATACACACCAGTATGGCTGATTTCTTTCATTGAGATTCATGCATCATTTGTTCAACAGTGTGTGCAATGTCTTAGAAATTCTCTATTTCACAACATGAAAGAAACTGAACAAAAAAAAAAAAAGATATCTAGGATCTGCACCCAAATGTTGTACCTTGACCCTAGGCCATATTCCACCTTTCCACCAAGTTCTCAGGTACATTAGTTTTGCGATTTCATGTTGTCTGGCTGGCTGACAGGCAGTTCCACAGAAATGGGCGAAAACAAGATCACCATGGCGGAGATGAAATCGGCTGCTCATGACTGAGCCAGAAATGGAAGTAGCTTGCTCATGCCAGTCTGCTTGACTCTAGTCTGTGCACAGTATCAAGCAGGGCTTGTTCTTGTGCTGTTGACAGGAGGGTTTTGTTGTTGTTTTTTTGCTTTATCTTGCATGCATTTCATACCTTCATTTTTTTCTTACTGGGTTGCTTGACAGTGCAACTTTTTTGGGTATTGTTGACATGCTTATTTATTTGGTCCTGTCATTGGACCTTTGGCTCAATACAATCCGCAGGTCCTTGGCTAGAAACTGGTTTTGTAACCAGCAAAAGATTTGCATCCAGTTTTCAGAAGCTCCATGTAGAAGAAGTAAAGTGCTGGGGTGCACCCTTTACTCAGAACGCCTTGTTGGCCAAAAAATTAAGGTAATCAAGCAGGTGTGGGATAGGTACTACCATGGCAAGATTCTCCTCTTTCCACGTTGCCAGAGAAGCCTTTCAGTGTCTGCAGATAGCGGAACAGTATCAGCATGCAGTACCACAAATGAACAGCTAATTATCTTGCATCATGCCTGAACAGTCTGTTTTTTAACCTGTTAACTACAGACAGCTAAATATCTTGCATCATGCCTCAACAGTCTGTTTTTTAACCTGTTAACTACCAATCTGTCCATCTACCATTTTCTCATAACTATTGATCCGGCTGTTTCACATCCATACTGGTCATTTGGGAAGGTTTGAGTGCTATGACATGTATCTGCTTCAGCACCTGCGGGCACCATTTGATAGTGAAAGAAGACAGTCCATTTAACATAATTGTGGATGATTAGTCGATCAGGGACCGCTAAATCGACGGCAATACCTCGGACATTGATGTAGATCATACGTGTGTGTTTGAAGTCTAGTCAAACTGAAGTGGTAAAAGCTAAGGTGACTAAGACGTACAGATTAATTTTAGATCTTCAGATTGCAGGTGAGTGACCATAGTGCCATTAGTGGTCAGTCACGGATGTTAACATAAAGAGACACAGGCACACCAAAGTGCAACCCACTATTAGATTTTTATGCCAAATTTGGTGTGATTTGAACTTTCAATTTTTGGGGGTAGGAGGATTTTTTATATAAAAAGAACATCCCAGTTTGATGAAGTCGTCTTATGATCTGTTTAGTAGTTAGTTACATGTTGCATCAAAAAACCCTTGGTAATTTTAAAAGTGTCAGTTCCTGAGGGAAATGAAGAAGGCTGGAGACGGTTGTAGAGTACTGAGCTGTTCCAGACATGGCCGAGGACTGCATTTATTTCATGTGGTCTTCGCTGCCAGTAGGACATTTCCTTTTGTGTGGTTGTCAGCTGAAACTTTAGACAAAACTACTTTTTTGTTCCTGGATACCTCAATTATGCACAGACTTAGAAAGTTTGTATCTTCGGTAAAAAAGTGTTTTGAGGAATTTTAATATATTTTTTTTTAGTTACAGTGGGTGGCGTTAATGTTAATAACTAGCCACATTTGTGTAAGGCAGGAAGCGAGCAGCAGGGACGTAGGTTTCAGTTAGGGTAAAGCAGAATATGAGGAAACATGATTAATATTGAAGTACTGTGACCACATCAAATCTAGATCTACTTACATCCAAGCACATAGAACACCCACCAACACAGAAGAGAGAAGCACATTTACATGACATGTGTAGTATGCATGAACATGCTCATATGTGCAAGCAAGCACTTTCCAAGCACACAGGGTTCTTACCACATTCCCACTGGGTGATGTGGTTGACTAGTCATTATTTGGTCAAACCTGGACAATATTTTGATCGAAAAAGTGTGCATGTACCTGTACATTATAAGAGTTTATTGTTGTTGTTGTGTATCCATGGTCTTTTCCCCTCATTTTTAGAGGGGAAATATATCTACCTACTTGGGATGTGCAGTAGTAACATTTTTTGTGTGCATTCCATAAAATGAGCTGGACAAGCTTTTAATGCATCTTTGAAAATCCAGTGCATTCAAGTTACACTTTGGTGTAGCAGACATGGCAACTATTGACATGCATCCCCTTTCTATACACAGAAGTAGAGTGAGAGAATGCATGTGTGTGGCATAAGAGTCTGCAGTGTACATTGATGCAGTAAAGACAAACAGACCATCTTTATGGACTGAAGAAATCAGAACATATTGCATCGAGTTCTAAAAGAAACAAACAAACAAAAAAACCCACTCAAGGTGGAAGTGAAGAAGCTGGATGCTTGTGGCATTTCAGTGTTGCTTTGTACGCATACGTCTGGCTGAAGCGTTAATTATGTTGAAGTCTTTTGTTTGACTAGCGATGGAATTGTAATGTTTCATAACCAGCGAGTGAATTCTAAGGTATTCATTATTTGATGCGATACTAGTCTTCTCACATAGCCTGTGAACTGTAAGGTACAAGAAATGCACACTTGGAAACTGTCTTGGAAAAGCTGAATAACTGCTGATATTGTGAAGACGTGAAGTGGACATAAATGTTGTGATGGTGATGTGTGAGTTTGGAACGTAAACACTGCATGTTCTGGGATTGGTGCAATATGTTTTAAACAAAACAAAATTGTGTTCTTTTGCTTTCATGGAACCTGTCTGTTGACAGAGTCGTCTTACCTGGCTGTTGAGCATTATCATGAAAATCCAAAAATTTTGCTAGACCAATCCATTCTTGCTGACTGATTGCCGATGATTGGTGGGTAAGACGTGGTTAATAAAGGGGAAGTCTGTAGATCATGGTGGTATTTTTCATATTTTCATTCTTCTTGTAAGTGATATTTCCAGTTAATCTTTCAGGTCTGTAGATCATGATTTTATTTTCCCTATCTTCATTCTTTTTGTAAGTGACATTTGTAGTCAACCTCATCCATATTACATGAAATGCATCTTGCAAAATGTAGGCACAAAAAGTGCAATAGAAGTCAATATTTTACAGGGAGCTGCATGTGTAAATGTTTTTGCAGATGGTTGCATCATGTGTTACAAACCACAAGGTGATATGTTTTTTTCTCTCAAATTAGTAAGGAGTCGAAGTCTTACGAACTGACCAGGTCATCTCAACCATGTAACGTACTCTAATGCACATTGACTATGTGATCAGTAGATCAGTCATTCAGTTTGCACATGAATTCAGTCCAGCCACAGCACGGTTTGGCTCTCTCCTAAAGTATGGTCTCATTGGGTAAACTGTCTATCATCTTGAAATCATTGGTTGCGCTGAATACTCTGGAGTGCTTTGTAGCCTGCAGATTTATCACATGAGTAGTTTTTCCATGAAGAAGTTCTTGGTAGGTGCTAGATATGTACAGTTGATTAGAATTTACTCTAAGATGTGAAATTTCAGTCCTTCCAGGCAATAAACAAGAACTCTCCTAGCATGTTGAAAGACTGGATAAAAGACCAACTAGATGTGGCATGGAAATCAGCACAGAGAAGATGAAATGGGTGGCAAACCACATCTCCATCAGCAGTCCTTAGACAGTGTTCACCAGTTCGCTTGTCTGGGATCCCCCTCCAGCTGTGAGGGATTCAACCCAAAAAGGGCAGCGAGGACAACATCAACATTGTCCAGACAAAGATTTGTTTGGAACAACATCTCCATGAAAGATAAGGTTGAGCTCCAATGTGCACAGGTATATTCCATGTTCCCCTGTGCATGCGAGACATGAACCCTTGCAGCAGGTCTGGAAAGAAGACCTCGAGCCATAGAAGTGAGGTTTTGGCCGCAGGATGCTGGACATCAGATCAACAGATCTTATCACCTATGAACAAGTGCGTCAAGCCATGGAGCAGCAGTTTGGACCCAATGAAAATCTACTGACTCAAATAAAGAAACGAAAACTATGTTGGTATGACAATGTAGCTAGTCACACGACCTGTCTAAAACAATCCTCCAAAGATCAGGGAAGGAGAGAGACGGAGAGGAAGACAGAAAACCAATGGACTGATAACATAGCAGAATAGACAGGGAAACTGTTTGCAGAGACCCAGGCCTTGGGAACCGACAGTATGGGGAAAAAAATTCATGATCTGTTTTTTAGTGTGGTGCTTCAGTGGCTCTGCACAGAGTTAAGGGAGAGAGGAAGATATGCAACTGTTTCAACTGTCTGGAAGTGAGATGGGAAAGATGCTCATGAACAGAGTGTACTTAGGGTTAGAGGAAGGTTTGACAAGGAAAGGCCTGACTGCACCATTCCAGGAGAATCATTACAGCAACCCTGACATTGAAACAATGAATAACACCCATGTTCAGGAAGTATCTTCCTTTTTCATCCACTTTATGGACAACGAATGAAGGAACATTTGTGCACTTACTCAGTTCATCGATGTATGTGTGTGCTGATTGTAGAGCTGTGTGACTGTGGTTTGACTTGTTTGAATACACATTCAGTTGAAAATTTGGCTTCCATTGTGAACAAAACCAACTTGTGAGCAGGGATGGCAAAGAGAAAATGTTATGTCAGGTGTGTCGTTTCAACCATATCCATGACATTTTTCCTGGTAATAGCGCTGTCATTCTTGTAAGTGTCTGAAAGTGTTCAGACTTTTTGTTTTAAATTTCATTTCAATTGGTTTGAATGTGTGTGTGTGTGTGTGTGTGTGTGTGCTTCAGTCCCTGTTTTATTGATTTCATTCAGCCAATATTTGATGTGTTAATCATCACTTTTTGTTGTTGTCATGGAAGGGCTTTATGATTTCAAAAGGATGAAATAAATGTGAGACAGACCAACTGGGACTTGAAACTAATTTGTGATTAAGTGTATTAATCACAATACTAATAGTGCTTTTGAAATTCTAATCTTCAACAGAGCAGCAAAGCTGTGATTTATTAATAATTGAAGTCATTGGAAAATTTCATTGTAAAATTTTACATGTGCAGGTACTTTCTGCCTGAAATTTTATTGATTTTATTTGGCCAATGTTTGAGGAAAAATTTGTGTGTTATTTTTTGCAATGTAAATTCTTGGATTTGGAGAGGGTGATCTTAATTGGAAATGGACCAGCTGGAGATAGAAAGCAATTTGTAATTTAGTTACATGTTCAAATGAATTAGATGGCTCCTGAAAAGCCTATGTTCAGCGAAGTTTCAAAGCTATGATGTATTTATGATTGCAGTCTAATGAAAATTCTATTGGAAAATGTTACTCATTTAAACGGCTGTCAAAATCATGACTAAGCAGAAACTCGCTGTAGGGGGAAAGAAAGGGACAACAACAAACACACACACACAACACACGCACGCACACACACACACACACACACACACACACACACACACTTTTTGTAGTACTCTGTGACCATTGGAAAGAGTGGTTACTTGTACATACTGGAACCCAAATAATTTGCTTGATGTTGAATCATGTGCAATTCTTTCCACCTGGCTTGTTTTGAATAACAAAACTTTAAACATGCCTGCAAGTTTATGTACATTGTTGGTGCAGTTCTACTTGTCATGTTCAGGAGCTCTGTTTTCTACCGTTTTCTGTTCTTAATTTGCTTGTAAGGTTCATTGTGTGACCAAGGATCGTGGGAACATGTGCCATAGATTTTTTCTTCTTCTTTTATTCTGGGAGGACTCATTCTCAAATTGATATTAAACAGAAATCAGCTGTTCAAGACTTTTCTCACAAGGATGGGCAGGTTTATTGTTTAAATTATTGCTTAAAGTATGTTTGTGGTTTTCTTTTAATGATTAAAAACAGGGGTGGATAATGTTGCTTATAGCCCAGCCGACCGCAAAGGGCCACATCAGGGCTGAAAAACAGGGTAGGTAGGGCTGTGAGAATAGATACTTGCTCTCTCAGATTTATGAACGGAGGCAGTTTGGCCAGTCCTAGTTGGCCTCTGCATGGATTTGTGGTGCAATGGTTTTTGTTTTTACTCTCAACAGTTTTACTGTGCTCTTGTCTCATGTACATATAATTTGACTTACGCAGATACCTTAATTTAAGCTGTGATGACTGACCGTTTCTTTTTTCTGTGTTTTCAACATTCCCGAAATTATTTGCTACACCAAGTGCTCCTGTGATTTATGTCTTATGTTGTTTCTGAACTGGCACATCTGTTGGATGTTGTGATCTTGATATGCATTTAATGCATGTTTTTGAAGAGGAGGGGGGAGGTGGTGTGGGGGGGGGAGGGCAAGAGGAGATCTGGGAGAGTTGGTGAGGGGGGAATGTATTTTGATCTAAGACTGCGTGCATTGAAAGCGAGGTAAATGTGCATAAAAGATGCTAGTGCGCGTATTTGAGACATACCAGAGCATGCTTTAACCTTCACTGTAGCTTGTGGGGCTGACAGTATCTCTTTTAATCTGTTAAAAAAATTCTCCCATCCCCTTCCAAATAAATGTTAATTTTAAACCTGCTTCATATGCTGCTTAATACTCCTCCTTTATTCACAAGTTCTTTGTTTGAAGTAAACAGGTAGATCTAAGGTTTAAAATTACCACCCGTCGATTGTCCGTCCATGACAACTAAAACCTGCAGGCAATTGGAAATGCTCTCTCCACTTGTCCTTTGGGTAACCCTTTTTGATCATGTCCATGAAAAGGGTGACCAGTCCTCAGCTTCTGTGCAGACCTCCTCTCCCCCTTGAACTACTGTAGAGAGCTGGCTGGTTGAAATTACAATTCCTATAAATACAATGTCAGCAGCAGCATTGTGCTTGTTCTGTGCTGAAGTTAGAATTTCTTCCATTGTTTCTGCCTCTGAGCCAATATCACTCATGCACAGAGCATGCCATTGTTAGTATGTTATAACTGAATGGACTACTACTACAATTAACCATCTTTTTACTTAATAAGGAAAGTAGAAAAATAGAGAACAAGCACATTTGTTTTATGTACTCGTTCCCAAGAAAACTAAGTAGTGTCTAGAATTTTAGCCCTGAGACAATCCTGGTTTTTGAGTATCCCCTTTTTATACAGGGTTGAACTTTAATTAAGGACCACTTATACACAGTCTCACAAAAAAAGAAAGAAAAACCGACAAACGACAGAAACTTTATAAATGTTTAATTCATTATCAGTGAACAACATTTTGTCACTTTCATCGAAAAAAATCATTATTACTGATTAGACAGGGGAGCCTGAATGAGACTACCCCCCAAAAATGACATTCACAAAAAGAGTGTTTCTTTAGTCTGATCAAAACCGAGTGTGCCCCCCTCGTGCTGCCACACAATCCACACAGCGCTGCCTCATGGTGTTGACTGTTCTTGTAACGAGTGCCTGGGGAGGTTAGCCCACTCCTGCTGCAGGTAGTGCAGCAGCTCCTGTCGATTTGCCGGAACAGGGTGATTTTCTTGAACTCTCCTCCCAAGCTCGCCCCAGATGTTCTCAATAGGGTTCATGTCCGGCTGTTTGCCGGCCATGCATCCTGGTGATGCCAGCTTGCACCACAAAAGTGTTCACAGCTCGACAACGATATGGGGTGGCATTATTGTCCATGAACACAGCCTGAGCCCCAATCTGCTGGAGTGCTGGACAACCAAAGGCCGTAAAAATCTCCTGCAGTAGCGTTGGCCGTTCAGGTTGCCATCCACATCTTGTGGTGACTGCTGATGCCCCCCCCATACCATGACGGAGCCACCACCAAAAGCGACGACCTCCTGGATGACGTCAGCTGCTCCCTGGGACGCCGCCACACCCGAATGCGTCCATCTCATGGCTTCAACTGGAACTTGACTCATCGGTGACAAGCACCATCCGCCACTGAGCCTGAGTCCATGTTCGATGAGCTGTGCACCAGGCCAGGCGACGTGCCCGTGGGCCGCAGTCAGTTTTGGTTTCCGGACTAGGCGCCTTGCTCGAAGGTTGGCAGCATTGAGGCGCCGCCGTATGGTCATCTCACACACTGCTGTGTTAGTGGCAGCTTGGAGCCGACGCCTGATGGTGTTGGAGGTGGTGGTCCTGGTCCGAAGAGCATGTCTGCGGATGAACCTGTCATCTCTTGCAGTGGTCTTCTTTGGCTGGCCTGGACGGGTCCTCTCTTTGACAGTTCCAGTGGCTTGAAAACGTTCTCTCAGCCGAATGATGACGGAGTGGGACACTTGTAGTCTTCTGGCCACTTCTCGAACGCCAACTCGATCCTGCAGCCATGCAATCGCCTGGGTCCGGTCAAAATCAGACAGCTTGCGTCTTGGAGGCATTTTTGTGTTATGAAGAATTATGCACGTTGGGCTGCTTTTAGGGGCATTCCAGTCAGTAAAATGCTCTGCAATGCATTGATTTTTTGCACGTGCATTTGGAATTTCAGTGCAAAACCGTTTGAAGCAGTGTTCACTCTTGCTTAAAAAACAAGCAATTTTGACAACAATCTGCAACTTTCAACCGCCCCTCTGCATGCCGCACGTGACAATAAGACAGCTTTTGCAAGCTTTGCGGAATACTCTGTTAACCCCTTAAACCTTTCCCAGTCGAATTCTTCGAAAAAATGCATTGCTTGTATTTTTGGCCAATTTAAAAAGAAAGGGCCTTTTTTTGGGGTGGTCCTTAATTAAAGTTCAACCCTGTATATATTGCAGTTCTGACAGACCCACACATTAAAAGGAACAAATGTCAATACTCTCATTGCTGCCTTGTGGTTTCCTTAGACCCTTACTTCCTAAAGCATGACCATCATGTAGAATGCATTGGACCGAGGAAAAAGATGCTTGCATGGATCACTTTTTAATTTTGTTTTCAAAATGGAAAACCCCATTTATGTCATAGTACGTTGCATTATTTCCTGTGTTCATGTGCATGAATTGATGTCCATTTGTGCTTATCTGCATAGACTCTGTGCGAGTGTGTGTGCACGCACGCATGCATGCTTGAAAGCATGCATGTGAGACATTTTGTTGCGATTACAGATGAAAGTGAGAGGGTAGAGTCAAGTTGCTTGGAGTCAACTAGTTTGGTTCTGTTCTCTTGTCTTCTCTCTTTGTGCATGTGTGAGTGAGTATGTAGTAAGTGAGCATGTGTATGTGTGTGTGTGATTTTAGAATGTGTACAAGGAAGGGGGGGGGGGGGGGGTAGAATTATAGATAAGGGCATACATGTGATTGTACATTAGACACAGAAACCTTATATACTGACTTGTCATTTCGTATTAATTGATCCTGAAAGATCAGTGTTCATTCACAGGGTAAAAAAGGGTTTTTGAGAGAAACATTGACAACTATGCGTCACATAAACCCAAGTATTTGGCCCGGAATAGCTCGGTTGGTAGAGCGCCCGACTTGTAATCTTGGTGATCATGGGGTTGTGGGTACGAATCTCTGTCGGGCCGTTTCGGTACAGGGGGATTTTTCCCTCGGAGTTAACATTAGTTCTGACTCCATTTCCCAAACAGTCCTTCGAGTGAGACTAAAAACCGAGCTTCTGTATGTGAAAGTACATATAACATATTGCACGCACGTAAAATCCCGTCACCAACTTTTAGAAGAGAAGGCCAGTTTGACCATTCGTATGGATGACACATTACACATAGCATGCACTCTGCGTAATAAATCGAGAAAATGAAAGAGTTGTTAAATGGAATGAACGATATTGACTGACTGACTCGGGGGAAACAACTGGATGAATAGCCAACAGGCAGCTGTTCAGTCGGATCTACCTAGGTAGGCAGCCCATTGTGTAAACAAGAACGCAGATTGTAAAGCACTTAGAGCTTGGTCTCTGGCCGGGGATAGGCACTATATAAATTCTCTTTAAAACAACAAAAAAATGAAATAGTTTTGAACATTTATTGACCATTATATCTTTTCTGTGCTTTTTTTTTTCTTGGAAACTCCTTGTTAACAGTTCCCTTCATTTTTTTTCCCTTAAAGAGGGAGGGGGGGGGGGGGGGGGGGGGGAGAGAAAAACTGTGAAATAAAGAACATAATTTGTGACATTTTAAGATCCACAGACAGGCAGATTAAATAAAAGAAGATTGACAGCAAGGAAAAACAAACAAGAAATAGTAATTGTCCGAAATCCATGATGCAAGATAAGATAAGATAATGTTGTTTATAGCCCAGCCGACCGCAAAGGGCCACATCAGGGCTGTCACCACGTTAAAATCAACTCACCAGTCGTTTAAAAAAAAAAAAAAAAAAAAAAAAAAACTTTCACACATCTCGTTAAATAACATCGTCTACAAACGCACCAGAAGAAACGTGCGCACAGAACTGAATTGACACAAGAATAAAATAAAGAAAGGGTCTAAGAAATAGAAATCAGTTGGGGAATGATAAGAGGCAGTGAAGATTATTAAAGGGGAATCCGATGGAATTAATTATAAAGAACAGAAAGGGAAAGTGATTAACATTTTCCTTTGCATTTTATTTTTCTCATAAGAAGCCTCCCACATACCCCCCCCCCCCTCTCCGCCCACACCATTGTGGACTTGGCAAGTGCTTTTGATATTTTTTTTAGAGAACCAATTTTGAAAAAAGATATAGGTGAAGATGCATACTTACGCGATGGAATGTATGTATGCTTTTTTGGTGGGATTATGCCACCTTGGAGTGATCATTGGAATTGCTGGAGATATTTTGATCCTCATTATATTACGTTTGTCTTCCCTCATTGTTTTACTTTCCTTGTGTCTTGGTTGTATTTTTTTTTTCCAACAAAAGATCACTTGGTCACCATTTTTTGCTGATGTATTATTTTTACCCTCAGGTTTTATATTTAAGTGAGCTTGTTATCTTTTTTTTTCTCAGTATTTCAGGGAATTTAATGAAAACCTTGTTGGGGATACTTGGATTGTTAGCAAAGTATTGTATAGGTATGCGTCTTTGGAAGTTTTTTCTTTATATCCCTGGTGTTTAGGTCACTAACATACTTCCTCTGCCCCCCCCCCCCCCCCTCCCCCTTACCTCTCCCCCTCTTTAAAACATTTTTTTTTAAATGCTGCTTTCGACTGGCCCCATTTCTTTTTGCCTTTGAAGCCCATACCCGTCTTTATTCTAGGAAGTCTTAACACTTTCCCCTCTAATTTCAGTTTTTAACCACAACAAGTACAAAGCCTTATGGCAACTACATACTGCAGCATGGACAGCGTTTACAATAATAAGTTGCGATTTTTTGTTTTTTATATAAAAATATATATATATATACACACATATATATATATATACACGTATACATACACAAATAGAGATATAGATAGAAAGATAGATATATATTCCAGTGACTGGGGACTGAAAATGTGAACACTGTTCAAAGTGGACAATAGTTGTCTGTTCTGTGGAGTCTGTGCCTCTTCTTTTTCTTTTTTTTTTTAACAATTTGTTTACATTTTTAAGAATGGAGTGAAAACTCATGCTGACTGGTCAACATCTTGAGCATAGCCTTGTTTTACTTGCCTAGACGCGGTGGAGGTAAGGCTTTTGTGTTTTAAGCTGTTATACAAGACTGGTAGATGGGTCTGTTGTGTTTGCTTCTTTTTTTCCTCCAATATGGTGACATCCCAGAAAGAGCCATGAGTGGCAGGTTAGGTTAGGGTATTGCCGAGATATTTCTTTTTCTGAATATTTAGGAAAATAAATTCTGCAGAATAAAAAGGTACAGCGCCAAGACTATTTACAGGGTTTATGCTGTTGGTTATCTTGGTGCAGACACTTGGGAGATTGTCTGCTAGCTGACATTGACAAACATTGTCATTCTCAGCTCATGCGAGATGTTCGGAAGTGATCGTTCTGTTGCACAAAGGTGTCAGCCTAAAGAATTGGTCCTCCTGGTGCTTCATGATTCTGGATGGTCCAGATTGAGGGTGGTGTTCAGTGCTGGCTGTTGTCTGAAATCATGCCCACAGTTGTTGAATGACAGAATGGCTCACCCCCAATATCACAATACTTGGCCAGAAATTGTCCTGAAGCCATCCCAGAGCCTGGCGTTCAACATTGTCTTGAAGGGCATGCTTGTTTTAGCCCTGAATAGGCCTTGTTTGGCACATAAACAGTTTTACCACTAGCCATGGCTTGCATACGCATAATGCACGCCGTGTTAAGTGGAAGGTTTGGATCAGCAGTATGGTAGTGTTTTTCTGTTTTCTCAGAACTGATGTGTTGTAAAGCATTTTTGAACATACAACTCAAAAAGGTAGCATGAATTACAAGGTAAGCGAAGTAAGATACATACAAGTCGTTCAGGTATAGTGCAAAGCCTCACTTCACAGCTACCATTTCAGTCCACAATGCTTTGTTTCTCTACAGGCTATATCTTCAGTATCCCCAACGGCCCTTGACCTTTTGCAAATAGTATGTGTATGCTTGATTTTCCTGGTTTTATCATTTTAGCGTGGTCATTGGAAATGCTGTGGATATTACATCATTATTGTGACACTTTGTTTCCCTCCTTTTTACCTTGTGTCCGATCTGTAGTGTCATTTGTTTTTCCCACAAAAGGTCACTCGTTCTTTGCTCATGCTGAAGTCACATTTTCCCTCTCAGGTTTTATTATGTATTATTAACAATTTGTTTTGTTCTGCTTGCTTTTGTCCCCCCCCCCCCCCCTTACAAGGGATTTATTGAAAAGCATGTGGGATACAGTGTCAGCAGTTATCATTTATGTTCTGGAGAGAATTTTTCTGAATATCTTTTGTGGTTTGGTCACCACCATGCTTTCCCTTACTCCCACTTTTTTCCTCTTCTTTTATCTACCTGCACTGGTCAGTACGATTTTTCTCCCCCATTTTCCTCAACTTCAGCATGAAAGATGAGAGACGCAATATTTGTTTTTGTTTCTGCCCTTTCCATTCATAACCTGGACCCCCCCCCCCCCCCCCCCCTCCCCTCCGTCAACATGGGGTTGGTTGCCTGGGTCTCTTCAAGTACAAATTGTCCCTTGCCTTCTGGAAATTCTGCAGTAATGTCCTTTTTCATGTTACTTTTCTGGTTTTGTCTTGCTAATGCTTTATTGTCCATTTTCCTGCCTTCAAGTCCCCTTCACCTGTCCATTATCTAGAAAGTCACCAGCCGCCGTGGCGAAGTGGTTAGCGTTGTGGACTCCCGGCGGGGAGGTCGTGGGTTCAAATCCCATCAGAGTCATGTGGGTTTTTCTGCCCCGACCGGCTCCTACCCAGAGTTGAGTTTGCTGCGGACTCAGTTGGGAAGACTGGGACCACACAGTCGAGTTTCATTCACTTAATGGATGCGTTTCTGAGAGTGTTGCTCAACCTGACCAACACTGCAGGTGCCTGTATCTCTCGGGCCTGGTTGACGCCGGGATATAATATGAAAGGAAGCGTAGAGTACAGCCCTGTCATGTAGTCTCAGACTGAAATGGAAATCCGTAGCATCATCTTAATCATCCTCATTCTCATCAATCAGCATAAAAAAAATGTCTCAAATTCTGTGGCCCTTCATGCCCTGCTGTCATGGTGACCTCAATTTCGATGTCCTCTCCACGTCTGTGGTCTTGGTTTGGTTCTGTCGGGGTCACCGGTATTGGCGAGTCCATGGGGGCTGTCGTTGGACGGACGTGGTGGTGCCCTCCGGAGGGAGAGCTCACTCACGCCGGCTCCGTGACTAAGCAATTATTGTCGTCAGTAGGGGGCTTAGTAGGTGATGTCCTGCGTATGTTAGATCAGAACAGGCGCCACTGAACACCACCGAAGGGACTTGGCAGCAGTGCAGTGTCTCCTCCGGTGGGTTGCCTCTTGATGACTTGACATTGACTGCTCCCTGTGGATTGCCGGTCCCAGGGCTGCGGCGGGCTGACCGGGCTGTGGCTGTGGACGGGGTGTCTGAATGAGTGGCGTGGGTGCACTGCCTCTGAGGTGGCGCAGAGGTTCGGGCAGATATATCTAGAAAGTCGAATTTTTCACCGTTCGCAAAGTATAACCTGCCAGCTTTTTTGTCATCTGTCAACTGAGCAGTGATAATGTAAACACTGTTCAGCGTGGACATTTGCTCCCCCCCCCCCCCCCCCCCCCCCATGTTTATTTGCTCACATAGCTTTGTATGTTTTATCTTTTGTTTTGGCGATACTTTTTTTGTTTTTAAAGATTCAATCTGGGTTGAAAACTCGAGCAGAAATGTCAACATCCTCAGCACAGCTTAGTTTTATCTGCCTTGAGGTTGTCAGTGGTCTAGTCACCATGCTTCCACAGGCTGCTGTACATCGCATATGGATCAATTGATTTAGCTGCTTTTTTCAGAATAGGACCTTTTTTTCCCCCTTCAATGTGTTTACAGACCTAAAGGGCCATGGTAGTCCAGCTGTTCTATGATTATGCCAATTTCCCCCCTCAAATATATGTTGTTGAATAAATTCTGCAAGATAAATATTACAGCACCAGGAGGTTTTTATAGTTGTTCTTAAATGACCTTCCATGAGGTTAGGGCCAAACTGCATTGGAAAGAGACTTGGATTTTTTTGTTATTTCTCAAGTTTTCATCTCCTTGTGTTTAATCACAAGTTGCAAGTTTTTAGAATGTTTTTAGATGTAGGTAGCGATGCCATTTCTCTCAGGCCGTGTAGACTACACAGTTTTTCTCTGTGGGCTTTTAGTTTTTTTATGCCGTCACCTGTGCCCACTCGGTGTGATTACTCCATTTCTGATTTCATTTTGGCTTCCCTTTCCAGTCATTGTGCGTAGGGTGCACTGCTGTCAAGTCTTCGATTCGGATCCCAACATGTGCAGGACATGGCTTATCATAGCCCCGTACTGACTGAGCCGGTGTTACCCTCTGGACCTCGTTAGAACAGAAAAAAATGACCTTTTTTGTTTTCTCTTTTAGTCTAGTTGTCAGTTCTCTTTATTTTGTCTAGATCTTTTTTCTCCCCCCCCCCCATGTTTTCAGTTCCACTCCAGAAAACAGTACAATTGTAGGCATTTGTATTTGTCAATTCTCCTTCATTTTGTCAAGATCTAACACATTTTCAGTTCCACTCCTGAAAACAGTTTAATTGTAGATGCTGGCGTTTTGTTTAAGTTGTCCTTATTGGTGGGGGGGGGGGGGGGGGGGGGGGGGGGGCAGGGGCAAAGAGGTTAGGGGTAGTTTCCCCCCCCTGGCAGTGAAACAGACTTGATCATCAAACAATAGTGTGTGGTTGACAGAGGCTGAATTTTCATCTTGTCAGGGGATGCGATTGTGAGAATTGTAGTTTGTGATATTAATGACAAAGCCAAGTTCAAAGACGGAATTCATGGCATCACCAATAGAATTGGAGGGGTATTAAAATGGCAACTAGTGCAATATACTTGACAATCCAAGACTTCTTGTGAGAAATTTTGAAATAACTTTTGGGTAATATGTCCATTTCAAAAGAACTTCATTATCAACTTCAGCTTATTGCCTGCTTTAGGATCTATTAGCAGGTGTTCTTTTTGTCCACTTAATGTTTTGGGTTCATGATTTTTTTTTTTCATGTGTGTTTTATCCATCTTCAAATGAATGTCCTGGTTAAATGGTTATTGTAATCCTTGTCTGTGCAGATCATGATGGAGATGGGATGGAAGCTTACATCACCCCAAACAGTAAAAATAATGGAACAGAAAAAGAACAGGACTGCTGTATAAATTGTACTATGCTTCTAATGCAATGTTGCATGCATTTTGTGTATGTGGTTTTGCTTTGCCTTCAACACCTCGCTCATGTTCAGCAGTTTTGAAGTGGAGTGTCCAAGCTGCCACGAAGTGGGCTGATAAAAGAAATGTTGCCATTCTTTTGGCATCGAGGCGGCGGAATTGCTTCCTCACGTTGAGCCCAAGAGCACCTCGTATCAACAAAAATCCACACAGCTCCCATCAGATGCATGGTGGGAGTTCAGAGCATTTCTACATGCCTTCGGCACGCTGGTCTACCCTTGGTTGCTTAAATGCTAGCTCTGAATCTTCCGCACTCATTCTCCTTGCTAAAGATCGCCAGTAGTTGAAGATTGTATTCAGAAACAAGTTGGGGGGGGTGTGGGGGGGGGGGGGGGGGGGGTGCACTGGTGGGAGAAGAGGTCTGTGTGGAGGGGTAATGAAGTTTAGTTGTGGGGACATTGAGGGTTAACGAGGGTAGCATCTGAAGGTGAGGTTTAATGGAAGGGGCAATGGTGGGACAAAGACAGGTCTTTCCTTTATCCCCCTTCCACCTTATCTCCCCCTTGACCTCTTCCCTCCCCCTCCCTCTTATGAAATTCTCACAAGACTCCCCTTTCACCCACCAAACTGCTAACCCAACCTCTCACCAAAAAACCCACACCCTGTTCTAACTTCCCCTATATCCTGCACTATCCTCCAGTTTGAGAAGTGTTACTACAGTACACATCTTGCCTGCATTCATTCTGGCACTCGCACGGAAAGCATATCAAAGCCAAATGATGTTATTCCTTCCTTCTCAGTCTGTATATTACAGCTTCTCAAATCTTGCAGCTGGATATTATACTCCTAGTTACAATCTAGCAATGATGTACCTTAGGACAGCACATGTCAGCTTCACAAAATCTGCATCTAAATGGAAATCAAATAATAGTAATGAGTACCTGGTATGATACACAATGATCCATTTCACAAATGCACAAAAAATTTCAACGCTATGATCTCACTTAACTACAGTAACATTTCTTGTCTCACAATGAAAGTCTTCAGGAACAAATGTGTCAACACCTACAAAGGACAATCAATGAACATTAGTCGATAAACATTAAGCAATGGCAGTGGCCAGGACTTCAGACACACTGGGGTCAGTGGAGCGTACAGTGAGCTGCATGGTGACGCCAGAGGAGTCTAGGGCTAGTTTGGCACGCACCAAAGCATCATGACCGCCCCTGTATATTCCTGCCAGGTAAAGTGTGTGGGAACTCTTCCCCTCTGGTACCTTGTCAGAGCGTTCGCATGGCTGCAGGCCAAGGTACTGAATGATGTTCTTGATGGCCTCTGTGGAGAAAAGGGGGGGGAAAAACACAAACATGAGCTTTTCACTTCTATCAGCATATCAAACCCATCATCTTTTTCAGACTGTATTACCAAGAAAAGATGTAAAAAGAAAAGATGTAAAAATCCAACCTCTGAAGAGACTTGAGAACAATACTCGTTTTAAAAATTGATAATTTCTGACAATTAACAAGATGACATTCCTTTTGTCAAGTGCTTTCATGGAACCATTGTCTCAGCCAACACGTTTTTACATTTTTGAAGCACGCCGTCACTACTCGTCATCCTATGACTTGGCTCATTTTTGCACTTCAGAATCATCAGTTCCTCTGTGGTGTCTTGCCCACAGAGGGATGAAAATCTGTAAGGTTAATTCTGACAAGGCTGAACACTTTCACAGGCCGAATTATTGTCTGTCCCATAATGATGACGGATAACAACCTGAATCTGCACCTCTAAATTTCTTTTCTGCTTCAGGTTAATTGGTCCAGCAGGTCGTTTCCACATGATGGCAGCAGAAATAAGTTTCCAAACAAGAAGCTCTTTGGCTATACAAACGGCAGATGAGCAAACTCTGCAAATAAACAAATATTTTTTTGCAAGCAACATTTTTTGACTTAAAGTGGATAATAAATTGAGGATAATAAATTCAACCGACTGTGGGATGGTCAGCAGCTCTGTGCCACGAATGGGAGCATATGCTTTAAACCACAAATGCTTTTCTTAGAAACATGCCTGAACAGACCTAACAGTACTGGAACCAATATCAGTTTCTACACAACAAGTTACCACTATACAGCACTCTTAACCCCATGTAGATACTCTCCCTAACTTACCTTCCAGGGTAGACATGGTGGACAGAGCATAGGTGTCCTCCAGTTCATTCTCTGTTCCCACTTCTTCCCAGGAAGCAGCAAAGTTGGGTTTCATCACCTTCTGAACATGGTCCGCAACCGAGATCTCCACATCTTCCAGCTGTAATAACATCACCACTGTTAGTAACACATTGTGGAACTGATCCGTTTGGTTATGACCAACTGTCACTCAAAAATCCCCAACTTACCAGTGTTTAGCTTGAACAAATTCATTTCTTAAAATCTGAACTGCTCATAAATTCATTGCACAATTCATTAACCAGACATGTAGGATACCATGGGGTAATGAACTGTGGAAGAATAAATTCACCACCAAGCAGTTCAACTGATCATCATCCAGCCCGCCAGTCGCTGTATCATTACAAATGAAACAAACAGCACTGAGAAGGCCGCGGATCATGGTCTGGAACAGCTGTGACACATACAGCCTGGAAGCTGGATGGAGTGGATGACTGGGAGTGCACAGACGACCTTGCAGAATGGGAAAATGCCAGAGATCATCAAGAAGACTGGCATGAGACCAGAAAGGACTCCACTCGAGTTCATCAAAGCAAACAATGCAGATATAATTCACTGAGCTCCATGAAAGCAGAATGGAGAAAGATAACATCTCAAAGACTGAGAAGTATACCAGTCTTGCTGAGGGAATCTGGCTTCACAGCCAAAGTCCTCACCACAGAGGTTGCAGCTCATCAACCCATAGTCTCGTGAAACAGGTCTCGATTTCTGGTAAGAAGTGGACCAGAACCCAAGAAGCAATGGCAGAGGCAGCAGCAAAGTTCCAGCTGGATTTGATTGTGGAAGAATGAAGTGAATATGAGGCTTAGATTTCCCAACAGCTGTCTGATAGCTTTGTGAATAAGACGTCCCTCACAAGGCGACCTGGCCTTGCCTTGTGACGAGGGGGGGGGGAAAAAGAAAACTCCGGCAAATGATCACACAAAAGAACATGAGCTGCAATCGTCCACAATGCATAGCTTCAGGGGGCTATCACCATACCTTGAAAGAGTATACAACACAGAAGGATTGTCTAAATAAGCAAGAAAGATCAAGAATTGCAGAATGAGGTTTGTCTCTTGACAATGCCTACTTTAAATTCTTGGTAGATCTATTATGATTTTCTTTAAGCTGTCACTTTGTCAACTTTTTTCTTTATATAATATTAACAAATGGGTTAACACAACCACAGAATTTTTTTTTCTGACTATCCGTTGATATCGCTAGTAAGCTACACACAGACTTGGTTCATTTCTTTTTATGAGCTTTTGAGATGCATACTGCATTGACATGAGTAAGAGTGACAAATCATCTGAAAATGGTTTCATGTTCGCCTCTTGTGATTACTTTCAGAATTGCTAGGATGATCACAATTTAACTTCAAGACATGACGGATCCGAGATTCTTACACTCTGGCATTAGTGTTCTTGTAGCAGTTTGCGGTCAAGTCTCGGTGAACAATGACAGTCAGAATCTGTCCCCACTTACCACATATTCATCGTCATATCCTTCGTCATCTGGTTCTCCAGTGTTGGGGTCACAGTCACGCACCACAAACTTCAGAGTGCAGGAGAAGGTGCCTGTCACTGAAATACCACACAATCACTTACACATAGCTAACATGGTCGATTCCTTCTGTCACATCTGATCTAGAATATATGTCAACCTCGTACAGTAAGACCGCCTGTAACAATGAGCAAATGCCACAATGCAGGAGATTCCATTTTCAATTTTGGAGTGGTGCACAACCACAAGTCTCCACTCTTGATATGATAAAGTTTGCTAGCACATCATCTATCCTTCAAATGTTCCGTCATTGTAATAATATTGTATCTGATTTGTGTTCAACTTTTCCATTCACTGGAGCTATTAACCAAAACATTTCCCTTCCTGTCTGTTGCACTTGAGCCACCATCCTGTAATTTTGCACACACACACAAAAAGCCAGTGACAGCAGCAGCACAAAAAAAAAGAGGAAAAAAAGCCCAATCCAACATAAAAATAACTACAAAAAATAATGGGGAAAAAATGAAAACACAAATAAATCATCACGAAGAGTGAGTTTCCTCAAACCACCATGCACACTTCAGCCATCCTGGTCATACTCCCCCCCCCCCCCCCCCCCCCCCCCCCCCCCCCCCCCCCCCCCTCGATCTACCCCTTCCGTCAATCCTCCATTTAGTGCTCTGCGGTGAAAGTGATATCACACACACACATGTAGACCAGACCTGCAGTGGGGTCTTCAGGGAGACGCAGCAGGGTGTAGGTGGTGCCAGGCTTGTTGTAGGGCGGGGAAGGGCAGGCAATCTGCTTCACCACTTCAAAGCCCTCTCCTGCCTCCACCTCCACAATCACTCGCTCCAACACTTGATCGTTCAGCGTGTTCGTGCAATCAAACTGGCAACAATCACACAGGTTGTTGGGGTTTTTTTGTTTTTTTTTAACAACTCACACCACCTATCTGGAGAGCAACATTTTATTATTTGAGAGAAACAAAACCATGTTAGAAAGCTGAGCAACAGAAGCATTTGTCATGCCATGAAACACTTACATGTCTTGCCATAAAAAAAAAACATCTTCATAGTTGTCATTCCTCCAGGTACATGTAACAGTGTCATCCCTTTAGGTACAGGACAGAACTGAATCAACTTGTGTGACAAAAATATTTCTGCGCCCAAACTTTGAAATTTCCCCTCCCCCTTCCTAATGAAGAAAAAATTCCCACCCCCTCTCTCTCTGCCCCCTGAAATTGAGAAAAACTTAACACCACAGGAGATTCAATCATTTCACAGCAGACACTATCTTATCTTTATGACAATGACAATGCACCGAATCATGCACCAATACTAAACAGCATGAAGAAGAAGAATTTAGCAAGTGGACTGTATGTAATGTGTGTGTGTGTGTATTAGCACATTGTATGTCACGTAAAGTGTGTACATGTACATTCGAGTGTCCCATCTCACCTGCAGGACCATGTAGTTGCTGAAGGTGTGCTTGATGCACTGCACATAGTACTCCGTCTCAGACTCCGTGATCTCCACAGGCTGAGAGGACTTGAACAGAGCTCCCAGGTTGGCCAGTTCTGGCACTGCCGCCAGTTGTTCTGTACATACAATGAATGCTTAACAAAGTCTTGCCAAAGTTTTTCTTCTTCTTTTTTTTTTTTTTTGCTATTTGGTCTATAACTTACACAACAACAGCAATCAACAGCTGAGAGTTGACACTACTTCCGCACAAAGCTCTTAACCTGCTTACAAGTTGCATACAACTGCAAATGTGGAAAATGAGCTAATTCTGTTAGAAATACCAAAATATATGCAATTCCAGAAATACCAAAATATATGCAATTCCACTGCTAAAAAAAATTCAAAGATATTGTTAACATACTGTTCACAATAGCAGCTCTCTCATAAACATTAACACTGGCACTAAACTGTGTGGGTGTGGGTAAGCGTGTGTGCCAAATAGAAAAATGGGATAAACAATGTACATAAAAGTTTTCATTGCCCATTTACCTTGGTAGACATCCTGTCGGGTGGCTGCCGACTTCTCTGGCTTGGCGGACACATCCCCAGCCAGTCCAGGCACATCGCGCACTGCACAACCACAGGTGCCGAGTTGATAAATATATTCACTGTAGAACAAAGCATACTGTACCAAACAACAATATCTATGCACTACACAAATTGCTTGACCTTCCGAGAACATAGTGTTAACAATAATGGTTAGCCAAATACCAAAAAGAAAATTCAATAAATGAAAAAAAAAAAAAGAAAAAAAAAATCCCTACACTTGCATGAACACCCGAAGATTTATGATGTACTTCAGACAGACACAGATAGCGACCAAACAAACAACAATCAAAGGCACAGAGCATGTGTTGGATGTATTTACCCTTCTGTTCCACGATGGGCTGAGTGGCCAGAGGCACAGCCTTCATGTCGAAGGGCACCTCAGTGGGTTCCAGAGTGTAGTGGTGAAGTGATCTCTCCAGTCCAACCACAGACACTGTCAGTCCTGCACACAGTATAGTGGCCGTCTTGCACTCCATCACAGTATCCTTCAATAACAGTTCTGCTTCATGTGGAAAACGACAGTGCAGGACAACTAGAACATGGAAAGATAGGGGAGTTTCAAATCTATTTTTGCCAAGTCAAACAAACAGGACTTTTTCAGATCTGAGAGAGACAGAAGTCGGACAAATGCCCAGTGTTAAACGAGATTAACGAGTCTCGTCTAGAACTGCTTTTTTCATGCCGACTCTGCTGCCCCTGCATAATGTGTATTTTGATTTTTTGGCATTCCATACAAATAATTTGGATTCTTTAAGGGAGAAGCTTGTGTGCATGTAATGTGCACTCTACCTGTGGAAAAATAAAATCCCACAATATTCCAAGGCGTCTATATACAAACATTACCATAATCATCAAATGCCCTTTCATCAACTTCTACCTGTTGGCAGTCTTCGTTTATATTCAACATGGCCCAGAAAACCTATTATCTGTTATCTATTAATCATGCTAGAGGCATGTACACTACAAAAAGTGGCTCTCTGGAGGAAAGGCATGCAGAAATCCTGAATATCGACAACTCACCATTCAGGATGTATGCTGAGCTGAGGGCCCGCTGTTGTTGCTTCAGGACATTGACGTAGAAGGTGGCACGGTCACGTACTTCATCATCTGTGTCCATCTCACACCTGATGGAACATATCAGTCTCTCATCAACTTTAAAAAGCATCATGTGTGCATATAACACTCTAGCATTTGTTATGTTTCTGAGAAACTTTTTCGAGGAACTGAAAATTCAATGTAACACTAATCTTGTTTGCAAGAAACACAAATTCTGCTCACAGGTTAGGATATCGGTCATTCTGACATCTTTCACCATTTGCTGCTTATGTACACATAATCAATTCTCAATGAAAGCATTTAACAAAGTGCAGAAGCCCTGTTTCTTCTCAGTTCATCATACATTTGCACATTCACACCACACATCAGTGCAATGTTTGAAGATTTACTTACATCTGTAATGTAAACTGTGACCATTTTCTTATATCAAAAACTCACAGACCACATACATAAATGAAAAACTTGGATCACATTTCTGTGCCTGACATCTATAAATGAAAAACTCGGATCACATTCCTGTGCCTGACCACATCTATAAATGAAAAACTCGGATCACATTCCTGTGCCTGACCACATCTATAAATGAAAAACTCGGATCACATTCCTGTGCCTGACCACATCTATAAATGAAAAACTCGGATCACATTTCTGTGCCTGACCACATCTATAAATGAAAAACTTGATCACATTTCTGTGGCTGACCACATCTATAAATGAAAAACTTGATCACATTTCTGTGGCTGACCACATCTATAAATGAAAAACTTGATCACATTTCAGATTTTCTGTGGCTGACCACATCCAGTCGTAATGACCCTTCTGACGTGCATGCCTGAAACACCATTGTTGTTTTCTGTTTCTGCACCAGTACTTAACTCCAGCCTCACTTCTCAGGCCCTAGCTAAGGGGTGACACTGTAAAAGGTGGAGTCATGAGGTCATGAATGGCCTCAGCCTGTAGTGCTTACCTCTCCAGCAACACGACGCAGCTCTGCAGCAGCTCCTCACAGTGAGCACCAAACTTGGCCAAGGCACTCACGGCAGCTGCACAAACACACAAATGTATGCATTATTCCTGTTTTTCCTCAGCTGTTGCAGGCAGTGATTGTTATTGTCAGTCATTACCTCCTGCTTGTTTCATTTAATTAAGTGTTAAAAATAATTAGACAATGTACAAGGCCTTGAAGGTCATCTCTGATCATCCCCACTTCACACAGCTGCAGAATTCATGACACAGCCTATCCTCCCCAAGCACAAGAAAAACAACAATCATCTGACCATTAATACATCCACTGTCCCAGTATCTCATACATACTTGTTTTGGTATCATCAGACGCTTCAGTAAGTAGCCGTTACACTGCACAAATTCCGAGTGTTCTAGCACTCTTCAGTCAGCTAGCTGATTCCTTTATGTCCATAATCAATGAGACCCAACAGCACAGCGATGGAGTTATGTTGGCAGTTTAGTCCCCATCCCACATCCTCTTGCCCTCATCAGTCATGGTCAAATACTGGCTGTGAGTCAAGAAGCTCGCTACTTAGAAATGTTTTACCACTTGCAGACACAATGTGGGCATTTCTCATGGCTTTTGTCATGTAATCAAGTCTACTGACAGTTCAACGACATTGTCAATGGGCCTTCCTCTGGCATGTGGTCACTATGTTGGGGGGGGGGGGGGGGGGGGGGGTATGTATGGCTTTCGTCCACTGAATGGCCATATGACACTGAAACAGTGGAAGCACATTGGATTCATCTCAGTTGTCTACAGGTGTGGTTTTATTTGTTCTTTGTTTTCCATCCACTGTTCTCACAGCAGGGGGGATGAACAGAAATTCAGCCTTTGCTCTGGTTTACAGGAGTTCACAAGGGCTACAACTCTTTGGCAGTCCCTTCCTTCTTCAGAACAGCTACAACCCAGACTGAATACAAGTCCAACAAAAACCGTCAGCTGTATATAATATTTCACATCAATACATAGGCTCCTTCTAGAGGCTTACCAGCACGAACAGCGGCATTCTCCAGGATGACACGGTTGTAGATGAAGCGTATGTACTTGGAGGGGGTAGGGGTGCGTGGCCCCTCCTTCCCCAGCAGGTGCAGGATCTTGGTAGCCAGCACTGTGTGCTCACAGTCCTCAATGAACTCGCACAGGTGAGCCAGACCTGGAGACCACAAAGTGACAATCATTGTCATAGGCATCATACTGCAAACATTGCCACAGATAGGTATGTATATACCAATTCAAGAAAACAAACACTAAAAGTCAACAGTACAAAGTGGTGACATATTGTACGTGTTCACTAAAATATGTACACATTTTTAAACATGTTTATAATAGACCCATATCAACAAAGCTGATCCTTTAACTCTCTCCGGATGAAGGGCCATCATCAAGGCCCCAACTAGCACAAGCGGTTTGGATGAAGGGCCTGATCAGGGCTTTAGTACGATTTGAAATTTCGGTGTAGCACCCATTTCTAGATGACATGATAATCTAATTAGAATATTCATCGACCTTTCCCCTTTCGAAAGCAAGCCACAGGGTGTTTTCGCAAGTCATGTCTATGTGTTCAATGCGTGTCAACAATGGCGTCTCAACTCGGTACTACGCGGCAGCGAAGGTCAGAGAGAAGTCGTCACAGTCAGCGTTTCACTGCGTTAGAAGTGTTAGGACTACTTCAAACTGACGGTTCAGACATTGAGCAGGGACTCTGGCGACAGTAATGAAGATTTCAGTGAAAGCGGAGATGAGAGAAGTTAAGATTCTGAACTCAAACTGGCAGCACTGATAGCTGAGGCCAGTGATAGAGTGAAGAGGGTGGTGATGATAATGATGCAGCACAGGCCGAGCAGAGAGGAGAGCGTGCGCTGGACAAGACAGAGGAAGATTTTTTGCGGTTTATGATCCAAGACTGGCATCAAGATTTTCAATTTGTTCCTGCTGTGCCACCTAGTCCTTTCACTGGTGTACATGGTTTACTCACATTACAAGAATGCCACACCCTCTTCCAGTTTATTTCAGCTGAAAACGCATCTCTGCCACCACATGGTCAAGTCCAGACTTTCCAGCAAGGTGTGTATATTTTATGATGTTATCATCTTTTTTTTTTTTTTAATCTCACTCACACACATAATTATGTATACACATAATCTCTCTCACACACACACTTGTGAAGTAATAACAATGATGATTATGACATATTTTCATGTTTTCAAGAAAAAGCATGGTGGGGTAAAATGAAAAGAAAAACATCTTTTAGACAGATGATTTATTGTGCTGTAGACAGTTGTGTCAGGTGCTGTTGCTGTTCTGCAGTGGATGAATAGGGAGCCAGTCCATGTCATCACCACCAATGTCAACCCACACACCATGACAGATGTGACCAGATGTTGTGGGCAGTTCAGGACTATATTCAGAACATGGCTGGGGTGGAAAAAAAGTGACCAGCTGATCTACATTCCACTAAGCCGTAAGACCATGAAGTGGTGGAAAAAGCTTTCCTTTTACCTCTTCACCTGAGCTTCATCCTGTGTGACAAACTAGTCCGATTAGCCCTTTCATATCATTCTGTACAAAATTATGTTGATTATTAGTATAGAAAGCAAATCAGTGTGTACATAGTGTGATAGTGTAGGTTTTGAGTTTCTTCTTTTTTGTGTGTGTTGGTGTCACTCAGACCTGTTTACCCCTGTTTTGCCAATTAGTATTTCTGATTTCAAAATTAGTAATTTTGAAAAAAAATCTGTAATCCAGCGCACAGCCGATTTTTTTGTTTGTTCATAGCAATAAAATAATAAGTTTTACTATGATACAACCAGTAGTTCACTTGGAGACCTATAAAAGCAAGCTGTTGGTCTTTTTCTCTTTCACACTCAGATTACTAACCTGTTTTAACTGCTTCTGATCTTCTGACTGTGTTCAGTCTTGAAAAGTGGGATGGGTGTAGGACTCTAAAGGCAACCATATATTAAAATCCACAAGTAGTCCAAACTGGAAAATAACACTGTTGTCAATTTCCCTCACAAGGCTCAACTGATTTCATGTACAATATTCACTAGTTTTTCTTGCCTTTGGATTGGGTGTAGGCAGATTTCAATGCCCTAAGCTCATTGTCAGAGTAGTGCCTTTCCCAAGGCTCACCTTGGCGGGATTTCACAATCATTAGGCTCTCTAGAGTCCTTTGACCCATGGAAGCCCTCTGATCTGTCTTATTCTTCCTAACACAACTGAAGATTCTCTCACATGCTGCGTTTGAATGTGGTATGGTGAGAATTCCCAGCATGACCTTTGCCAAGTTCTTGAAGCAATGTACCCCTACAGCATCTTTGATCTCCCCTATCTTCACCCAATGCACATCCACTCTCTCCTCCTCTGTCTGTATCCCCGGAATCTGGGTCAGGTTGTCTCCACAGTAGTCCGAGAATTCATGCATCACTTTTCCTTTCTCCACTCCTGGAGGCAACAAGCATGGAAATTTGTCCAAGAAGAAGTCCAAGTCAGATGTTTGTGCACCTTCAGCACCATCAACAGCTCTTATCTTGATGTCTGCTACCTTTGCATGTCTCAGCACTTGACAGGACAAAGGAAACTTCATTTTCATGTAGCAACAGGCACTTGTCCAGAATTTCCTCACCTTCTGATGAAATTCAGTCAACTTGTTCTCTCTGAGCTGATGGTTTTGAATAAAGGTTCTGGCCTCATCTCCAATGAACAACTCCTTGTCAGTCTTTAAGTGGAAGCTTTCTTCGTATCGAATGTCTAGAGCACTTTTACCAATCATGGCTGAGGGTTTCACAAACTTGGTGAGACACTGCCTGAAGAACCGGAGCAGAAGCCTCTGCAGAAGATGAATCTGGGGGGACTCATTTTGAAGTTGCTGGTTCAGCACATCAAAAGGTTCCAGTGCCTCAAACAAGAAAATACAGTACAGCCTGTTTGTGCGGGAAATGAAGAAGTCTTGTAGTCTTTTCAGTCTTGCCACAGCTGAGGATGAAGTCTCGGAGCCTGAAGTTTTGACTTCTTCCTGATGAAACTCTTCAAAGGGTCCCAATTCTCCAGCATCCTGCCAATACATTTTCGGACGCTGAGCCATCTAGTAGAAACATGTTTGGAGGATCTTCTGGTGCTTCACATCAGCTTGGAATTTTTCAAGGCTTGCCTGTCGTTTGCTGGATTTATCAAGATAATAGTAGACATCGACAAGCACCTCGTCAACGTTGAAGGGCAGTTCAGAACAGGCTTTTTCAGCTGCACGATGAAGGAGATGACAAGGGCAGCCTGCAAGGTGAAGTTCCCCATGCTGCTTCTTCATGAACCCGTACACACCTTTGTGTTGGCCTGTCATCACATTGGCATTGTCACACCCTAGTGCAAGACAGTTGCTCCACAACACAGACTGAGCGTCCACACCTACATTCACAGCTGCATCTTCCTCTGCAGCCACCAGAGGTTGGCCTCCACCACCAACTGGAAGGCTCAGTTCACCAGCTACAAGTTTGAAGATGTTCTCTCCTGCAAACCAACCAGTTCATTATTTTCATTAATCATCTGTCAATAAGAATATGAATGACTAAAATAGTTTAAATAAAACCAACTTTTAATGCCACATGCCTCTCTGTGTCTGTCTCTGTATAGCCCCATCTTTCCCTCGGTCACACACTTCCTCTCTAGATCTCATTCCCCTCCCCACCTCTTTCAGTTTCCACTCATTTATCTGGAATGTATAATGGATGTGTGTGTGTGTGTGTGTGTGTGTGTGTGTGTGTGTGTGTGTGTGTGTGTGTGTGTGTGAATGTGTGTGTGTGTG
>CM031604.1:71401576-71429076 GCA_018398815.1 Conus ventricosus
TTTCAATCTGATTGTCTATTATTCATCATTGTAATTGAACTTTCAAAAATATTCCACACTTTTTGACTAGCTATCCATTATTGTAAAACTTTTGACGTCATAAACAATAAATGACTAGCGCTTTGGTTATTTATTGTTGGATTATTCTGAACAGTACACGAAAAACAAATGGTTATGACACAACATAATATACATTATTACTATTGTCACAGCTGAAAGCTATTGGAGGAGGGGGGGGGGGGGGGGTATTTATCTTCCTGGTAATGCACACACACCTGATGGCCTGCACGACGACGATCTTGAACTCATCAGATATCTCTGACATGAAGCTGGAGATCTGTTTCATGAGGCGGTCCACGGAGGTCTCGCTGCCTGTCTTCAGTAGGGTGGTGATGGCCAGGGTGGCGATGCTACGATTGACATCTGTGATCAAGTTCTCCAGATCCAGGTTGCAAGCTGTCACGGCTGCAGGATGTTTCATCGCCACCTGGTGATCACATTGTCAAATAACTAACTACCGTGCCCTGCTCGCACTTCTTTCAAAGTTCTAAAACTTCTGATTTACCAATAACACATCAACTGCTGAAAATGTATGTCAACAAGATGAGAAGTAGTTTCCAATGCCTTTCAGATAACTTTACTGAATCCTTTGAAAAAATGCACAAGACTGGAGAAGCATGTAGATAATCTTTCAGTTATATGAAAAAATTTAAGTACTGAGTTGGTACGCATGAAAATAACACACTCAAATGAAAATATCATTGCAATTGGGGTCAACACAGACATGAAAATAACACACTCAAATGAAAATATCATTGCAATTGGGGTCAACACAGACATGAAAATAACACACTCAAATGAAAATATCATTGCAATTGGGGTCAACACAGACAGGATGATGGAAAATAACTGCGGTAAAGCAACTAATTTTTACTGTTCCATTTACTCTCAGGTGTCTTGTTCCCTTTATATTCTGACCCGAAAAGTTGATCACCAGCACATGCCCAAAAGGAGGGAAGATATAAAGACCTGTTCTAAACACCATAACTACCTTATTGAGAGTTCTGACAGCAGCAAAGCGCAGGGTGGGTTTGGGAGAACTGCAGAAGAGTTGCAGTACGGAGACAGCAGGGGCCAGATCCTTGGCCGTGGTGTTCTTCAGCTGAACAATGGCCTGGGCCGCCTCATAGATCACCATCTCACTCTTGTGCCTCAAACAACTCTCAATGAAGTCAAACATTGGGCTGTCAGACCTGTCGACACATTACCATGAGGAGTCACCATACAAGGCAATGTCAAGTCAATTCACAAATAGCTAGAAACAAAATTCAGATTTATTAATAATTGTAACTACACACAAGAACAAATGATAATATTGTCAAATGATTAAACTATCGGATCATGACACTAGCAAATAATTCCATAACAGAAAGCCATCTTCATACATATGTAGAGTTTTCAAAATATACTGAGCTTATCTATTTCTGTGTTACAAAAGTCCTATACTTCCTGCAAAAAATGGCAACTTTTATCATGCCCCCCCCCCCCCCCCCCTCCCCCCACAGACTTTGTTGCCATCAATCTTTGATGTTGCACTGTTTGCATTGTTCTGACTGGCTAATCAATTGGTTGGATGTGAATGACATGGTTCTGATCATTTAGCGATATCAAATAAACTGAATGTTGAAAACTGAAGAAAATGAGTCAAGGACAGCAGAAATAAAAAAAAAATTAAAGAACTTCCAAAAGGGACGAAATTCTGAACTATAGCAGCCTACTCACCCTGCATCTTCTTCCTCTATCAACTTGGTGGCAATGCGGATCTGAAACACAACAGCCATAAGATTCAAGACATAGCAAACAAATATATTTCTCTTACCTCCACTACATACATGTTGCAGAAACATGTATGTCACTACAATAAAATGCTCAAAGCTACAAACTAAGAAAATATGAAAGCATGATTTACTCCCCCCTCCAAAGGTAATTAAGGCAATGCCACACAGGAGTCAAAAAATAGGATTTTGTGCTGCTAAATTAGTGTACAGCACAATGTATCTTGTAGTTCCCATATTTCTTATGTTTCGGTATAGTCACTGCTCTAAACTGTATGGGCATCTTTAAAATGGGTCTTTCACCTGAACAGTGTCATTTGACATACACTTTGCATGCTTCCATTGGTCTGAACTGGACAATGATGTAAAAACAGTTCTTACCAAGAGACAGAAAGCATATGGAGACTTCAGGGTGTGCTTGGAGAACTTGCTGACCAGCTTGGTGACAGCCAGTTTGTCACTGCGACGAATGTGGTACAGCAAGCCAAGAGCATGATACTGTCGACATATTAGTGTAACATAAACATATCAGTGACACTGATAGCCACACAGCACAAACAAACAAATACGTTATAAAATCTCAACACTTGTTGTTTCCAACCCTTAAGACAACAATAAACTACTTTTAAAACATGTCGGTGACATGGACTGCCACACAGCAATGAATACACTAATGCAAAAAAGATAAAATGTCAACACATGTCATAACATTCCTCTACACTTCAAAAATACCCTCTAAACCTTTAGAAATACCAACATCGTTCTCACTCCCCACTAACATACCGTATATGCAATATCTGGACATGATTCTCTATCAAGGATCATCTGAAAAAGTACTTTTACATTTTGTCAAAAATAAAATAAATTTTACATCTTCTGACTATAAAAACACTGGTTTTCAGAGAATCATCAGTGGCTTCCTTGTTTACAGTTCACCTCTGTCAAATACAACTCCACTGATCCTAATAGTTCATGCAAAAGATCACACAGGATGAGTAATCAAGCGAAAAAAAAAGTCCCTCACACATGTGTGTCCATAATCCCCCAAAACGGAATGTGATTACTGTATTAGTAAGGTTAAAAACAATCCGCCACACAAAAAACTTTAGTACTGGTGAATCTCAAAGAGTTCTAGCCGAGACATGGAAAGAGAATGACGGAGGGAGAAAGGGATGGAGGGATGGAGACAGACAGAGAAAGAGACAGGTAGAGAGAAGATATGATTTGGGGGGGATCATTATTGTGGAAAAAAAAAAAAAAAAGAAGAGCAGTATACCTGCACCATGATGTTGTCACTGTTGACAGCTTCCTGTGCTTCATTCACCCAGCGCTTGGTCACGTCATGGCTGCACTTGCTCAAGTGCTGCAATCAGTCAGCAGTGTTCACAAGGAAGCCATGATCAACAACCCTACGCACTTAAAGTTACAGGTCACCAAGGATATCATGCACCACAAACAAAGCCAGAACAGTCAAATTTGTGTATTCATATAGACTTTCGATGACCGAGTACGTCACATGAAGTTGCCTTCCGATACGTCACACTCAATTCCTTAAAGATGCATGCCATCTGTCTGCCTCTCCGAGTTTTCTTCACGATAGAATCAGAGCTTAATCTAGGATTTTTTAAAAAGGGGGCAGTCCCCTTCTCATATGAAAAAAAGGTGGGCACTCCCCCCCCCCCCGCCTCCAACCCCACGCTACATACCTCCTCCACCTTTGTACACAGACTTCAACACACCTTGATCAAATCATTTAGATTGAACAACCACCTTGGGGCGACGTAAATACGTTTTGTTTGTGTTTCAATCACAATTCACATCGCATCCCACCGGTCTTCAGCTTTGACATCCAGGGCCACTTCTTCAGCCAATTGTCTTGAAACTGGTGTTCCCTTGCACTGGCACTAAGCTTTTGGATATAGTCACGGTTTCTTCATGATCTTCTCCACCCTTGCATGGCACAGAATCTTTTTTTCCCACTTTTCCTCCACGAAAGTCGAAGTCGAATAGGGTGGGTGCACACTTGAAATGAAATATCAAGAAATCGTTCGCTCCTGCCCAGTCCTAGTTTCAGTTTTTCAAGCAGACGACAAACGAGTGCCCGCAACAATCAGTGAACAGGGCAGGCAGTTCTGCAAATGTGCGGGAGTCTGCCCACGTTAAGACTCGATAATTGCGGGAAGGAACAGATTTTCAGGGGATTGTACCAATCCCGCACTCTGGATTAAGCTCTGTAGAATGCTTACTTTGCCAACTGGCAAAACTGCTGTTTATTCTTATCAACAACCAAAATGCAGGTGAACGGGTTTTAAAGATGTTCCCCTCTCTTGCCTCGTTACCCCCCCCCCCCCCCCCCCCCCCTTGCAATCTAACCAACCCCTACTTTGTTGCATGTGCACTGGATTAGTTTGTTTACTTTAACGTATCAGCAGAAACAGTCATTTAAAGTGTTACATTTGCAAGTGTTTTGCCAGCAACCACAAGGGCTTATATTCAGCTGATAGCCAGTCTGCACCACAGATGCACTGCCCATTCACTTCATTTTCAGTTCAGTTCATTCAGTCTGAATACATTTTTTTCTTTTTAGTGCACAATGTCTGAAATGGCCACAAATGTTTCGTGCCTCTATACTTTCCAAATGAAATGGTGAGGGGAAAAAACACACACAAAACAAGCTGAATGTCATATTCGTTAAAAAAAATTTAATGAAAAGCATAAAAAGAAAGGAAAAACAAACATGCAACAAGGTCAACAATCCTTATATTTTTCTACACAGCCAGTTTTATTACATCTTCCAGCATGCAATATGAATTTATCCCCTTGTTGCCTAATTAGTTCTGTTTGTAATATGTGCCACAGTGGCCTGAATCACAAACTGATGAGTGTGATTTGTTCAGAATAAACAACCATTTATAAACATTACAATAAAAGCAGTGATGTTGGGCAATTCCAATGCAAGAAAACTTGGGACAGCCTGAAATCCACATTTAAACATTATCAGTACAATAACAGCAAGATAAAAAATGTTAAGAATGCTCTACTCCTTACCAATCCTACATAAAACAGACTAGCCTGAAAAAAAAGGAGAGCATTTGAGGAAAACTATCACTATCAATCTAGTAAAAAGCAGTCCGCAGTCCGGTAAACACTGACGGCGGAACTTATCTTACAACACAGCACCATACACATTCTTCTTACCTCTTTTTCAAACAACAGGCCAAAAATAAACAACCCACTCTCCACCCACCCACCCACCCAGAAAATAGCTCTCCCTACTTAGGACTTCTGTTTTCTAAATCTAGTGGAGTTTTCAAACCAGACATTGCAAAGCTAAGAAGACAAAGTCTTTCACTTACCAGTGAAGAAACAAGGGCAGCACTGGAGACAGCAGGCACCTTGTCCACAATGGCCTGCTTCATGTAGCGCTCAATGCTCTGCAGCATGCTGGTCTGAACACATTGGAAACATTTGGAACTATGGCACCACTGACTACTTCACAAAGATAAGATGCTGTGCATTAAAAGCAATACATAAAAATTGTTACTTCCATCGTCACTTTGATAGTTGCTTAGCTCCATGAAATCAGGATTAAACAGTTACCGGATTTATTTAAAGAAATAAACTAAAGCAATTTTTTTTAAAAACTGGTTTCATCAATGTAAGGTTTACTCCAGACAAATTAAAAGGACAAAAAGTAAGACTGACAGTCACTTACGTCGGTGATGGAGCAGAGGGCACGGATGGCAGGACCACGAAACTGATCCTCCTTTCCTGTCATGTCTTTCATCAAACTGAAACACACGCAATTCCCACATCGTCTTTTCTCTACAAATCATGGCAAAGCACAATTATAATGAGAAAGTGAGACCAAAATTAAGCTTATGATTACATGTCGAACACACACAAAATTATTATAAAAATTTGTTTTTTAAGCCAGCTACACAGTAGAATTCCACACAGACTTTACCATAGTTACTCGACCCATGCTCTATTATTCATGATACAAAATGTGCTGCAACATGAAGCAACAGACTGCATAAGCTTAGAATGACAAGTTTCACAGAAAAAACTTTTTTTTCTTCTGAAACTGAAAGTTCCTACCTGCTTGTAACAATGATGACATCATTGGCGATCTTGGACATGTCTTTGATACCCATATACACCAGACGTCGTAAGATGGGCTGTAACAAACATTTTGGTTTTCATTACGCAAGTCAATTTCTTCAAATCATTCACACACACATGCACAGTTGCATGAGCACATGCTCACATTCTACCTTCCTATCTGTATTTCTCATTCTGTGATTCACTCATACTGTATGCACACATTTTCATATATGTAACGTCACGAAAATTTCAGTGACAAGGCAGGGGTTCCATTTATTGCAAAATTTTGCGTAATTATTGCGTTTTTCTGCCTTCCTACGCATTTTTTTCGCGGCCGTGCGTTTAGCGACGCAATTTTCCCAGGACCCTGTTCTCAACCGCAAGCCTATGTCAGAGGGGCAAAACACGGCACAGACCTACAGCAGACTGCTTGAGTCACACCGCTGACAAACGAGCCTCCCCGCCCGTACGGTTGAGACGAAACGTTTGAACCTGTGCGCTCCGACCAGTCAGTGTCGAACGGATGGAGTGCTTCTCGAAACGTTTGAACCTGTGCGGTCCGACCTATATGCGAGTTTTAAACCTTTCGAGTTTGATCCCACATGCCGCTTCAAAGGACTGTACAATTGAATACGAAGCTTTTTCTCGAATATTTAGATTCTTATAATTTTTTGAGTTGACATTCCAAAGCACATCATGGCCTTGGTACGATTCAATCAAATGTTTGGTCTCCGAATCGGACAGTCTGATCGCCTTGCTGGACGACGCCATTTTTTCCGTTGTCATGGGTGTTCGCTCAATGCTGAGCGTTGATTGGTTGGAGGATACTAGCTGTCCATTTCGAATAGATCACGGTGTATCTCGAACGGTCGGGTCGAACTGGATGCCGAAGTCCGTTTGAGACGTACGTTTACTATGACAGACGCTCCGTTTGGGATCGGGTTCGACCGGTACGTCCGAAGCGTACGGGCGGGGAGGCTCGTGTGTCAGCACATTTTACTCTGTGGCACTGGCTGACTTTTTGCTAGATCAAGAATGTTCCAAAACGCCTCATCCTTTCTCCCCTCGAAATAAAATGGAATCTTTCCCGCGTCTGCGATGGTGCCATCTTCCAATCGGAATACGTTATGACTTCCCACGCACACACGATCATCCCGGACTCGTGTGGCACAGAAAACGATTCAGAGCTGTTTTGACGGGAGTGAGTACAGTTTACTTTGTTACGCATTTTTTTCAGCGCTGACGCAATTTTTGCGGAGGCGTGCGTTTCTTGACGCAAAAACTAAAAAGTCAGTGGAACCCCTGCAAGGTCTAGAAAACTCACATCTTTTGACTGGAAAAGCTTTGTCATGGCAAAGAAGGCTTCAGTGGCTTCATTAGGCCCAATATTTTCACCCTGCAACAATGAAAAATGAAATATATCACAATAAAAGGAAAGTGTATTTTTTCGTTTAAAAGCACACACACACACACACACACACACACACACACACACACACACACACACACACACAAACACACGATGCACATGCACCTTCCCTCATTCTAAGAAAACAAACAAAAGTTCCTCTTTGAAAAAAAACACACCTAAACAACAAACAAAAGCAGCACTTCATCAGATGTGAGAAGAAACACACACACACACACACACACACACACACACACACACACACACACACACACATATATATATATATATATATATATATATATATATAGATATATATATATATATATACACACACACACACACTACAGAGAGAGAGAGAGAAATAATCTGAATTGATTTATTTACTATTTATGTATCACATAATTCAAAGATACAAATGCACCACAAAATGGTAACATATTGCCTGAGAAATACTATTCCATATACTTCATTTTGGCACAATTCTCAAAACTGCGTAAGTCTAGATGATAAAACAATTAGAAGTCAACTCATTTCAAACTCAGTAAAAAGTTGCTGTAATTCATACCGTTAAGACCAAAGACAAAATCTACCAAGTCTCTCGCACACACACACACACAAACAGTACTGGTTACACTTAATGACATTCTTAGATCTCACAAACCTGATTGATAATGTACAACAGCTTGGTCAGGATATGGCCACATTTTCGAGGATTGATTGGAGTGTCATTGAATGTTCGTGACTGTAAATAAAACACAACTATATTGTATTATTATTATTGTATATTAAAAGACTTGCTAAAAAGCAAATGGAAAAAAAAAATCACAGAATGTTTCCCTTGCTTTCATGTTGCTGACTTTCCACATCTTATGCATACCAATTTATGAATCAACAAATTTCAGTAATCTAATTCAGGTGTCTTACGCCCAGTTAACCGTCTTATGATGCTTTGTTCCATGCTATCTTGACCCTGCTCTTTCCCTTATTAAAATCTCATATGTTCTCCTTACAAACAGAGTACATATAAAAAGGTGTACATCTATTTCAAAAGTGAAAGCATCTGTTAAGAGTTTTCACATTGTATCTACCGCAACATATCATAGTCCCTGCATGGAATTTACTTCATTTGATTATATGTTACATGATTATTTCATCTGTAAATAAGATCCAACATCAAAATAACAATATAACTCTTTATACCCAGCCTAAAATTGCAAATCAAAGAGTGAAGTTCTAACATGGAAAAGAAGAGTATTAAACTTTCAGTCTTGTCTTTACTCTCTCGCACAATTATGTATCTTCAGACATACAAATACACCTTAGATACAGTAAGTAAATAGGACATAATTCATCAAATTTTCAAATGCTGATGTTTAAATGCAAAGAAAATCAACATAAGCATGAAGAGAATGTCTACGGCTGAGACACCTCCCCTCACATTTTATATGAATTGCAAATTCAAAGTCATCACAAACAGTGGAAGAAAATTTGAAATTTAAAGTACACAGAGTACAAATTAGAAAAGTCTGACAAAAATGCAGCTTTAAAGACAAAATCACTGTTAGCTGAAATACTTGAATGTGTGACATGTAACCATGTTATAAAACTTCTATGGATTAAGAACAGACATTCATGTTCATATACTTTACAAAACAAAGGGGAAAAAATAAAAATTGAGAACATTTTCTAGTTTTCAAGGCAATGTATTGATGAACACATTAAAAGAAAAATATTGGACTATTTCAAAACTGAATTACATTGAACCCTGCTATCAGACGAAAAAAATATGGATATTTTAATTCTTATTCGTTTAAAACAAGTGAAACAGAAAAGAACTAGTCACAAGAACAGCTTGCATACATTATTATAATTTGCATATTTTACAAAAACACATGGCAATGCTTCAAGAATGTTTACTTAACTACAAGCTGCTTTTCAAATGCACTTGTAAAACAAGAATGAAGAAGCAAAGAAGTGATGACAAAAGTACTTAAGAAAACAGGAATGATCATCTCACCTCTTGAAGCACTGTACTCTTTTCCAAGTTGTTGAAAGGATTGCCCCCTCCTACAGACAGAAAAGACTGGTGAATATTAGTGTCTGAATATGCAATTTCTGTTGGGCTTCTTGAGCAATCATAACCATCAAAACAAGCAAGCATACAATCAAAGTAATGAAAAGTTTTCTTTTTGAAGACTGAACATATAATGTGAACTTATTACAAAACAGGCTGATCCGCTCTCACTTAGACTGAATGTGTTTGTATGCAGTGCATGAACGCACATATGAACACACACATGTATGATAGAGATCTTATGGTGTTATAATTATTATCTTCATCACTGCCAACGCTTACTTGGGTACAGGCAATGATGCTCTCCGAGCATGTGGAATATGAACAAGCAACTAAATACCACAAAAACAACTGCAGGAGAGCAGCATCTCCCTTGGCAGGTCACTCCACAATATGATACTGATTGTTCCCAGTGTACCAAAACTGGTGATATCCATGCATGACAGAACAAGCCTGAGCCTGGTTGTATGTGGCAAGAGAGTGTGGAAGGAGCGCTTGGCAAGAGAGAAATGTCACTAAAAGTAGAAGCCAAGGAAGATGATACTTTAATACAACTCATACAATTTATTTGTCATCCCTCATGGGCAGACTTGGTAATATTCTCTTGTGCTTATCTTTTATCTATTAAAATAAAATAAATGAGGACACAGCTTCAGCTGAGACTGTACTTCAATGGTTCTTGTGCAGATCTGTCAAACAAAAACTGCAGAACTTGGAAGTGTTTTGATCTGATGCATTGAAGCCTAAAGAACGCCTTGTAGATTGTGAGTGCACAGAAAGCACTATGCCAATTATTAAGAGGAGTACAAGCCGGCCCTACTCAAATCTTAGCTCAAATCTTTGCTAACATTTTTAACGTCTTGAGTGACAAAAACGTGTCTCTCTCTCCCTCACACACACACACACACACACACACACACACACACACACACACACACACATTGCGAGAAGCTGGAAGATAAAACTGCTTCCCAAATCAAGTTCGCTGTCAAACCTTCAACATGATCTGCGATTTAACCGGCTACTGCATTACTAATTAACATAAAATATATCACTGAGGTAGCAGAGCTTGTGTTATATTGCTTTTTAATTAACTGTAACAGTACCACCACAAAAGCTAAAACTAGTAGGCCTAATTAAAGCAATTCCGGTTGTCTTGTCTGGTCGAGTCTGGTGAACAGACCATTTTTAGAGCGGAAAAAAAAATATATCCTTCTTCTTCTTCCTAAAATACTGGTTCACTCAAAAACGAGTAGGTCACCAGCGCGCATGTTAAAAAGTAAAATAAAATAACATAAAACCGTGCGACTCAGACTGTTGGCCCCTGGAGCAAATTTGGCAACAAGGGCTCGCACTCGATATTCAAGAAGTTAAAAGCAATGGCCAAATTCAGGCCAGGTAATAGTAAAATATCTGGGGAAGTAAAAATAGAAAATCATCAATATGCAGATCTCAAAACTGTCGAATCAATTTGTTTTTTTAAATGAGATTGCATTTGTGGCAATCTTGATGGCACCCGGCAGTGAGTTCCACAGCCGTACAGAACTGGGATAAAAAGAATGTAAGTGGCTGTCAATATTTGATGCAGGTATGGTATAACATTGACCGCCACTCCTGGTGCTACTTTTATTCAATACTAGTTGTTCCATTGGAATATCAATTACTTTAGCTCTGCCTTTGAAGAAGATGTTAAGTTTGATAAAAGCTCTTCTCTCTCCTAAGGGTTTCCATTCTAATTTCCTCATGTTCTTCCTAGTATTCCCCTTTTCTCTGATGTGGTTCCCTGTTACGAACCGTGCTGCTCTCTTCTGAATCTTTTCGAGGTTATCAATGTCCTTTAGATGGTAAGGATCCCAAACTGAGCAACCATATTCCAGTACTGGTCTAACCAGTGTTTTGTAGCAGTCGTCTTTAACCTTTGGGGGCAGTCATTGATATTCCTGTATAAGAAAGCTAAGATGTTATTTGCTTTCTTACATACTAAATTGTAATGTTCTTTCCATTTGAGACGACTATCTATAATCACGCCTAAATATTTTGCAGCATTAGTTTCTTTAAGAATAGTATTATGGATAGAATAATCTGATCTAATTGGTGAGCGTTTGTTACATATACGCAACACTTGGCACTTTTGGGGATGAAATTCCATTTTCCAAGTTCTTTCCCACTCTTGTAAAGCGTTTAGATCTTCTTGTAGAATGCGTGTATCATTCTTGCTTCTGATTGTTCTATATACTAAGCTGTCATCTGCAAAAAGCCTTAGTTCCAGAAGAGAGATTTCTACTTATCTTCTTCTTCTTCTTCCTAAAATACTGGTTCACTCAAAAACGAGTAGGTCACCATTTATAGGATACACATATCCAAAGTAAAAAAGCAACGGCAAAGCAAACTACACAAACCTTCTTCATCTTCCTTCTTGTCGCGTTTCAACATCATCATCTTGAATCAAAATCTCTGTATAATTGAGTCAAAATGAAAATTGTTTCGGTCACAAATTGATCGTCTGCCACAGGTCTTTCCTCCACGTCAATGTCGTCCTTGCGCATGCGAACTCAGTCCCAATTGAAAACTACGCTAGGCCTACTTCCTTTTGAAGCGTCATTTCCGTCGTGTTGTCGTCTGCGTGTTGGTAGGCGTGGCGTTTGTTACGTGAATAAGAATTCGAATTGGCAGTTAGCTCTGTTGGATCAGAGACCGTACAGCAGAGACCGTCTCTGGATGGATGCACGTCACGCGATTAGACTTAAGATGGGAGACAACCTGGTTTCTTATTTTGCTGCTGCACCAATCTCAAACTGAGTCCGTTCCTCTCACCCTCGTCTTATCTCCATAGATGCGCGTAACATGGTGGCAGCGCACGTGGAACCTGACAATACCACATGCTATTACTATGATGCAAAGACAGCAAAAATCCAAGGGTATTTAGCATCGTTCCGCTAGATCTAGACGTTTGCGTGACGTCAGACCGTGAGAGGGTAGGCCTACTCAGTAGGCCTAATCTGTTTCTAGTGATTCTGAACACGAGGTCGAAGCTGCTGTATCAATTCGAGGCAATCCCCCCCCCCCCCCCCCCCCCCCCCCACACACACACACCACCGCAACCACAACCACCACCTCCCCCCTCTCCCCTCAAATCCAGCTAAGTGGAAAATATTCAAGCAACGATACCAGACATATGCACTACTCGCACAACTTGCCAAACAGACTGCAGAATATCAAACCGCAATCTTTCTACTCTGTCTGCCGGACAAGGCACTCAAAAATATAACGGCTTCCACTCTGACATTGCCAGCCCTACTGTAACTCAAATAGACTAATGGACAAGTTTGAGGAGTCTGCAGTGGGACAAATCAACATGACTTATGAATACTTCTTATCCAACTGAAGACAATAGGGAGAGAAACATTCGAAACTTTCTCCTTGTCTGTCTGAAATCTCACCAAGACATGCACGTTCTGCGAACAATGTATGTATTCGATGATACGTGACAAGATCGTATTCGTAATTCGAGACACCAACACACAGGTAGAACTCCTGAAGGTTAGGAACCTCAACCTGGCAAAATCTGTAGTCATTTGTCGAGTAGCTGAAAATGTCGCAGTATAGGGCAGAGCCATGAACTTTCATGAAAATCCTGAAGCCGTTCACGAGATTAAAACAGAATTCTATCCGGATGTCAAAGAATTGCAAATTTTGCGGAACAAGGCACGAATTACGCGCAAGGAAGAATGCTCAGCCTATGGAAAAACATGTTTTCGTTGTTCTGGGGACACACACACACACACACAAACACACACACACACACACACACACACACACACACACACACACACACACACACACACTCACACACACACACACACACACACACACACACACACACACACACACACACACACACACACGCTTTGGCCGCTAGTGCACGGCATCTGGCAATAAGAAGGAAAACCAGAAGGGTGTCAACCAACTGCAAGAGGACAGGGAGCACGACCACAAGGACGCGGAGGTATGGATCAACAGTGTTGGTCAGCACAGCAAAGAGGTCAAATGCTCCATGCTAATACAAGAACAGGAAATAATTTTCCAAATAGTCACGGGCTCATCTCTGTCTGTCTGCCTGTGTCTGTGTCTCTGTCTGTCTGTCTGTCTGTCTCTCCATCAACTCTGTGTGTGTGTGTGTGTGTGTGTGTGTGTGTGTGTGTGTGTGTGTGTGTGTGTGTGTTGTTGTTGTTGTTGTTGTTGTTGTTGTTGTTGTTTGTTGTTGTTGTTTTGTATTTTGAGAACAGGTTGGCGGACAGAAGCGAAAATATCTGGTTTAAAATTAAATTAAATAAGGATGTAAATTCACTCAATTACCTTCTCCCCCCCCCCCCCCCTCCTCTCTCTCTATCAACTCTGTGTGTATGTGTGTGTGTGTGTGTGTGTGTGGTGCGTGCGTGCGTGCGTGTGTGTGCGTGCGTGCGTGCGTGCGTGCCTGTGTGTGTGTGTGTGTGTGTGTGTGTGTGTGTGTGTGTGTGTGTGTGTGTGTGTGTGTGTGCGCGCGCGCGCGCGCATGCGCGCGAATGCGTGCACGCTCACGCTCTTGAAGAAATATCATGTGGACAGGCTGCAGATCATGATGGAGTTGAAACTCGACCAACAGTCTCTCAGTGCCAACACCAGGGTCTGTTAATGATTTTCGTCTCTTTCACATAGGGAATGTTTCAGATTGACACCTATGGGCGAATGTAGAAGACTGGTGACAGAGGAGCTGGAATCGACTGCAGACGAGTACAAATGTGGAATCCAGACACAGTTCCGACGATCGCTACTGGCATTACACTCAAAGCCTGTTTTCCTCCCACCAGCTGAGAACAGGGCTCCAGACCCAGCCAGAAACATTTTTGGACTTACATGGAGTGCAAACGCACCACGGCCTCGGGAATCCCAGCTCTGAGTCCAACGGAAGACTCATCACAGACTCGAATAGAAGGTCAAAGAGTTGAACGTCCAGTTCTACACAACATTCAGCACAGGCTTCACCGGTTACTCAGAGGATGAGTTAACAGCCAAATGCACCTTACCGGACTCCAGGGACGACTTCCCCACCCATGGATGACATTAGCGTCAGTACCAGAGGAGTGGAGAAGCTACTGGCCAGCCTGAAACCCAGCAAAGCAGCTGGTCCAGACATCATTACACCTCGCGCGCTGGAGGAATTGGCAGCAAAAGTTGCCTGTTTCCTCGCTATTGCCTTACCGCTTATTCTTTCACTACAAAGGTCCCCGGGGCCTGGGAAAAGACGCTAGTACCCCTGTCTTCAAAAAGGGTGAACACTGCGAGACGTCTAACTACAGACCTATCCCCCCTGACCAGGGTCCCATAAAAAAAAATCCTGGGGCACATCCTTGTGGGAGCTGTCATGCATCACCTTGATGCACATAGCATCCTGTCCAACCAGCAACATGGTTTCTGCAAACACTGCTTCTGTGAGACCCAGCGACTCGAGTTTATTGAAGAAGTCTCGGCATCAATTGACTGACAAGGGTGTAGCAACCAATGTCATCATAGACTCTGCTTGAAGTGTTTGGCAGGGTCGGTCATAGCCTGATGACACATAAGCTTAACTGACCATTACAGCCTAAGGAAGCATTGACAACTGGATCACACACTTCCTCAGCGACTTCCAGAACAGGCAGTAGTGGTTGACGGATTAGAGTCTGGCTACGTCAGTGTAAAATCTGTTTTCCCGCGCGGATCTGCGCTTGGGTCTTGTCTGTTTCTGGTCTATTCTGACGACCTACTGTCTGTAGTCTCCTCCCCATCCAGGCTTTACTGGTGACATTGCGGTCGACTGCTTTATCACCTGCAACATAGAGCCAAACATGCTCCTGGTGGACCTTAGCAAGCTAGAGATCTGAGAGACTGAGTGGGGCATGAAGTTTCACCCGCGGCACAAGTGCGTCCAACCACCATTGTTGCAGAACAGGAAGCTGCTGAATGCAGAATCTGGATGTACTTTCACAACACGCCCTGATCAAACGTCCTCCAGCAGTCACTCTACTGTCTCATCTCTCCTGGTGCATCTTGACAACACCTGTGCAAAAGCAAACAGAACCCAGGGGTTCTCGAGGAGAAATCTGAAAGTGAGCTCTATTCAGACTGAAGGATCAGAGTGCAAGGTCCTGGTCTGTTCAATTGCCGCTGAGTACTCCAGCACAGTTCTGAACTCCTACACTGACAGATTCACTTTCGGCATCGAGAAGATCCAGCGAGAGCAGCCAGGTGTATCCCGAGCAGACACAGGAATACCTCACAAGCACAACAAGCTCTAGCAGCTTCAGTGGCCTTCACTTGAGGAACAAAGACTCTTCGGACACTCCATGATTTATAAGCCTTCATCCGTTCCGGACCGACATGTAGGAGGTGTAGGCCTACCGACCCTTCCCTCTTGCTGTTCAAGAAGCCACCACAAGCAGTTTGGCAAACAATTATACAGACGAACAGAAATAGAGGTCAGCTCAGTTTAATTCAGATGAAAGGAAATCTTGAACGAGGCAGAAAATAGTTAAGAGTAAATCATAAATAGGTGGAGTTACTCTTTTTCCCATGATGAGATCATTACACGCCCACAACTCCAAACGGTTCCTGCTTGTGAAAACCAAATCGCCCAGCAAAAGTGACAGCACAGAGCACACAGAACAAATAACCTCTCCCCAAGGATGGTCCAAGCTTGCTCATATACCCCGTACCTGACACATATTCACAGCAAGAACAACTGGAGAAATGAACAGACACAAACTGATATTTATTTAAGACTACCACAGCCTTTTCACTTTGCATATAGTCAAAGAAACGCGCACACGAACAGAAACAAATGCAGGTAACCTCAGTGTGACTGGTATGAAAGTAAATCTTAAATGAGGCAGGGAATAATTAACGGTAAGTAACGAATAAGTAGAGTAACTCTTCCTTTCATGATGAGCTTATTACATGCCCATAACCCCACACGATTGCAGCTTATAACACCAATTCGCCTAGCAGAAATGCCAACAAAGAGAACGCAGAACAAACAAAGAGACAATTCCATAAAGGACGTTCCAAGTTTGCTAAAACCCTATACCTGACACATATAGACGACAACAACTGGAGAAATGAACAAACACAAATTAACATTTGTTCAAGGCTGGCACAACTTCTTTTGGTTGTAAGTACTGTAACACACACACACACACACACACACACACACACACACACAGAGAGAGAGAGAGAGAGAGAGAGAGAGAGAGAGAGAGAGAGAGAGAGAGAGAGAGAGAGGAACAAATCCGGGAAATCTCGGTTTGATTAGTATAACAATAAATCTTAACTGAGGCAGGAAACAGTTAACACGTATAACTAGTGTAACCCTTGTTCACATGATGAGATAATTGTACACCCATCAAACGATTGCTGCTTAAGACACCAAATCGCAAGGCAGAAATGCCGACACAGAGCACGCAGAACAAACAAGGAGACACCCCCCTCCCCCCAAAGGGTGCTCCAAGGTTGCTCATATTCCCTGTACCTGGCAGTGGAAGGGGGAGGGGGATACCGGAAGTTTATCCAGGACTCATGACCCGGAAGCGGCCCAGCTTCCTTACAGTGAGACGAGTCATGTGTCAAACAGCTTCCTCCCTGAAAACTTGCTATTCATCAGCTGAAACGTTAAAAACAAAACAAGACAAAACCAAACCAAACCACAAATCAACAGACGGGACAGGAATTCAAGCACATACGACCAATTTCTATCCATCGTCTATCACCTATGATACCTATGTAACATGTGACCAAGCAGCAGTCCTCATGAAGAATGAAACAATTTCATAATTTTCGGTTACATTATTCACTGAAAATGTGTGGTTGTTAACATTTTTTGCGCGCAAACCAATAAACATGCGAATTGTTACATTTTTCATTGCGTTAACATTCTTCAGTGCTGACAGGGGTGAAAAATAAAATCGGCATTTGGTAGGTGTACGGTGTTCCAAAATCGTAAATACACTAGTTAATATATATATATATATAGCCTCATAGGTAAACGCATTAATTGGAGATAATAAATTTGGCGGTGAGGAAAGACCCACTGACCACAGGGAAAGTCCTGTTGACAGTGGGAAAGACTACAACTTTGGATTCTCTCTTGAGGGCACATAAGACCGTATGGCGAAAGCTTGGCTGTGTCTGGAGTGGCACTGTCTTCATCTGTCCGTGGGCAGGGGTGGTTGGGTCTGTGGGGTGTGCTCGGCAGCTGGGGGTGGTGTTTTTCGCCGGTGGGCTCTGCAGTCATGAAATACGGGCTGGTACACCCATGGGGGATGCTACTTTGGGGCTGTTATGAGCTGCATCCTGTAGTCTAATTTACCTCTGTTCAGGAGCAGTTATGTCCCTTGATATCTTAATGGAGTGTCCTGCGCGTGCCTGTACCCATCGTCAACACAGCGCAGGCCTCCAGGGGTGGTACAGGACTGCTCTAAGGGCAGGTGAAGACAGTGCTTCTCTGGGTCCTCCCCAGCACCTTCGGGTGTTTCTTTTTCTTCTTCCCTAATAGCTGACTGGAGAAAGGTCCTATGGGTAGGAAAATACCACTGACCACAGGACTTCCTGTTGACAGTGAAAGACTACAACTTTGGATTCTCTTGAGGCACATAACACCCTATGCGAAACTCTGGCTGGTCTGATGCACTGTCTTCAATCTGTCCGTGCAGGTGTTGTCTGTGGTGTGCTCGCAGCTGGAGGGTGGTTTTTTTCGCGGTGGGCTCGCAGTCATGAAATACGGGGCTGGTAACCATGGATGTACTTTGGGCTTTTGCTCCTGTGTCAATTTCCACTCTGTTCAGGAGCAGTTTGTCCCTTGATATCTTAATGGAGTGTCCTGCGCGTGCCTGTACCCATCGTCAACACAGCGCAGGCCTCCAGGGGTGGTACAGGACTGCTCTAAGGGCAGGTGAAGACAGTGCTTCTCTGGGTCCTCCCCAGCACCTTCGGGTGTTTCTTTTTCCTCATATAGCCTCATAGGTAAACGCATTAATTGGAGATAATAAATTTACAACGTCCATGACAGACTTTCTGTCATTCAAGTCGATAGAAAATGTAAAAGAGTAATAATCTGTGTACATACGTTTCGCTAGAACGGTCATCAATCAATCAATCAATCAATCAATCAATCAATCAATCAATCAATCAATCTATCTATCAATTTCTCTCTCTCTCTCTCTCTCTCTCTCTCTCTCTCTCTCTCTCTCTCTATATATATATATATATATATAATCTGCCATCTATCATCAGGTAACGAGTTTAAATTTTGATGTTACCAGATTCAGAAGTTATTGACTGATGAAATTTGAAGAAAGCAGCAGTCTTGACGAAACAAACGTAACAATTGTCATTGTGCTTGCAAATCCTGGACGAAAAAAACGAAACAAAACAACTGTAACAATTTCCATGCATTAATGAAATAGTTATTACACTTTCTCCCCAGACTTTTCTATCGTTATATTTTTCATGGAGACTGATGCATTCTTACATGCGTTGTCTTATCACACGCATTGAGTGTGCACATCTTAACACCGAATAATAATGAAACTATAACTTTTTTTCTCCAGTTTCGCTCTCTGTTTACATGATCCTCTGGTTATGGCGTGCACAAATGAACACGAAAATCCTCGAGAAATAATTACTGCTGACAGAGTTCTTTTTGCTTCCTGTCTCGTTCCGGGTCACCTAAGCCCAGCCACACCCAGACTAGTCTCTGAGACAGTTGCAAAACTGGCAGTCCACAAGGACCATTCAGTGACAGGTCGTCACGAGGCAACCCACCAGAGCAGACTGTACAGAAGCACTTGTTTCGATCCAACATTGTGCTGACAATGTTTTAATTAATGTAAACAGTTGGCGGGAATTCTTTCTTTAAGAACTAAGAAGTTAAAGAAAGCAATATTTCCAAAAGTAGGACAACTATAAAACTACAGCACAATTATTTTTTGTTTGTTGTAATCACCTGTTTTGGTGAGGTAGATGAGACATGGATGATCACGAATCTGCCACACATGCAGCAAGGGCTTGCTGTACTTCTGCTCGACGTCCTCCTCTTGTGCCTTCCACACACGGTCTCCCAGGAGGCGGGCGGCACCCGAAATGATCTCCATAAGACACAGGTGAGTGATCGATGTGCTACCGCTGGATCACAACGAGCGCAAAGCCCTCTCCACGGGGATCAATACCATCATTCACCACACATCCCTACACCATTTCTCATCACTTACTGCACGTTGATGGAATTAAACGTACACTGGAAACACATGTCACCGATCGTATACTGATATTAGTTTAGTGAACACAAAACAGACCACACCGGGAATGGTGAAATCCTTTGAGAGAGGTTGCACAGTTCACAAAACAAGAGCTGTACGGGTTTGTCAGTCAAATCCTCTAGATAAATACCATGTCGTTGTTTGATAAGGCACATCAGCTGGCTTATATGACGGAGTGAATTTATGAAAAGCTGTTCTGCAAACAACCGAAAATCCACAACCCTGTGAACGAATTGTCGCTGCCTGCGAACATGAGCTTCTGATGTCCCCGCTCGCAAAAGGACAAGCCGTGTTAGCAATGCAGAATGAATACGCGAGAATAACGACATTCAGGGAAGGACACCCTACGTGGATTTATCCGTAAGAAGTAGGTCTGTATAACAACAGAAGGCATAATGGCTCCTACCATCCCCAACAGCGCTGTTGGGGATGGTAGGAGCCATTATGCCTTCCGCGTCTCTGAAAACACATTGCTGCTAATCACAAACACTAACCGGCCCTCGGGTCTTGGCTTCCACACTGACCCCACCTTTGCACAGAGGAAAGAAGAAAAACGTCCACCATGCAGTGTGGTACACCCACGGCCCGTGCAGTCCAAGCCGGCCGAGGCCAGTCGTTTGGGACCACAGATGTTCCCGGTGTAATTAAACCGTTTGTATTAAGAAGCCGTGCTCAGCGTAATAAAGGCACACATCACGTACATGCATGCAGGCGTGTCAGGGCTCCTGTGCAGGATACGATTAACATCGTAGTTTTTCCAGCGCTAGTGGTGGAATGGAGAGTAGGAAGGGGGGGGGGGGGGGGGGGGGGGGGGGGGGGGGTAGGGGCGAGAGGGAGGAGGATGGTCGGGAATAGGGGCTGGGGAGCTTGCGTTTCAGTTTTTAATTGTTATTATAACCCAGCTTATAAGGCAAGGCATATTCAGAACCGTCACCCTAGTAATGACCTGTTAAAAACCAATCATCTATCTATTTAAGCTTACATTCAATTAAAGAAGCTGTTGTTAACTTTCGTTTGCTGTTGTCCGATATGGACACATCCGGCAGGCCTGCTGATTTTGCCGCTCGCACGTCTAGCCCCCAAAACAACAACAACAACAATAGCAACAATAACAACTGCAACAACAACAAACACTTCGATTCTGAAACAGCAGCACTCATCAACTGTTTACTGGCGCTGCAGTTCCATTCTAACAATAGCAAATTGTAGTCGTAACCATCGCGTACTCTATACCTTTCTACTCTAACGTTCTTTGGATTAAAAAAAAAAAATTAAAAAGAAAGAAAGAAAGAAAGGACTCGTAAGTATGTGTAAGGGAGCAGCACTGCGTAGTTTGACAAGTGTTGTTTTTCATATAAAACGCACGAAAGATTAGCGCCTGATGTCTATTTCGTGTGTAACCATACTCGCATATCATAATGTACTCTTTGACTGTCATCTAATCTGGCTATATTTATCTCTGATTGATAACGCTCAAAAGAAAGGTTTTTTGTCCGATGTTTAACAAGTCAGCATAAAACTGGCTCGAAAAGGTTTATATCAGCTAAAATCTCTTTTTCAGTAATTATATAAAAAGAAAAAAGAAAAAACGAAAAAAGAAAAGAAATCTGGAAGTAATATTAGTCACATTGTTTAATTGTAGACTAGAGTTTTCAACAAAGCCTACATTGGGTGATGGAAAAAAAGAAAACCGATGTACAACTCCCATAATCTTCAAAATGATAAATCCACATCAACTAATGTAAGCAAACCGGTGGTCTATTCCTGCAAAAAAATCAGTCGTATTTATCAAGAGTACACGAACACGTACAGTCCACACAGACTGATGATCCTGGCACAATACCATTGATCATCATCAGACTGCGATGCAAAAGCTGTGAACACATAATACGAATGTAGATTAAAAAAAATGTGTGCAAACAATCAGTCGTACATTCCGGGTAAAAAAATAAGTGAAAAAAAAAGGAGAGAAGACTATTGGAAAGAGGCTGGAAGGCACAAGGAACAGATGACAATCAAAATATCGTTTCAAAAGCAATGGACAAAGTCGACTTTATTTACTTTTGATGCCTAAAACAGATAATTTATGATTATTGTAATACCCTGTTTTAGCGCTTTTTGTTGTTGTTTTTGTCACACTGCCTAGAAAGATCGGTAAAGCTTTTTTTTCTTCTGCTTGTTCAAACATCAAGCAAACGACAGGTTCACCTTGCTACATTCGTCCCACTGAAAGACCAGAGGTGCTCTGCAAGATTGTCAACATTTCAGTTTGTGAATACTGCCAAGGAGAAGTTGCCATCATAACATACTACACGTGCCAGGTCTCCAACCATAATAATAATAACGATAATAATAACATAGCATTTTCAAAGCGCCTTGTCAAAGTAGTGCCGACTGAAGAGCTGCCTGCAGGCGCTTCATTCAGTCGTTTCCCATGTCATTCATTCAATATCGTCCACTCAGTTTCCTTATTTCCTTCATTCTTTCAAATTCTCAAGTAGGGTGCATGCTATGTCATCCATACCAACGGCCAAACTGGCCCTCTCTTCCGAAAGTTGGTGATGGGATTTTACATGTGTGCAAGATGTTATGCGTGTGATTACACACGGAACTTCTGTTTATCGTCTCATTCGAAGGATTATTTGGGAAATGGAGTCAGAACCAATGTTTACTCCGAGGGAAAAATCCCCCTGTACCGAAATGGCGCTGCGGAGATTCGAACCCGCAACCCAGGATCATCAAGATAACGTGTCTGGCGCTTCTACCAACTGAGCTCTTCCGGTCCCCGACCTTACCTCATGAAGAACCCACCCATTGTACCAATCCTTTCTGCACGTGAAACAAGCTACAAGAACAAATCATTCTGTTCACTGATGCACTGTCAGTGAGTGGAATCGCCTTCCATCTATGGCAGCGCCATCATCCCCGGTGAAAGGTTTCCAATCACTGACTTCAAATCTCTAGCCTGCCATCTCCACCCCCTCAAACCACCCAGTCTTCTCATACAAATGGCAGTAAGCCTGCCAATAATTTACATCTTCCCCCCCCCCCCCCCCCTCTTTGGCAGCTGCCATTGATGTACATGCATATTGTTTTGCAGAGCACGCCAAAGAAGGTACCTTGACAAACCTAAGCGGTTTAAGTCCAGACAAGCAGGACAGCTCTACGAAGTGCAGGTTTCATCTTATGAACCCACCAAGGAAACGACTCAGGAACATGCCATCTGGCGAGTTTCAGGAACATCGTTGACAGCTAAGAGTTAACTGATTCCAGAGTTAGGATAAATTAACAGATAAAGAGACAGGGTGAAGAAAGAAGAAGAAGAAGAAGAAGAAGAAGAAGAAGAAGAAGAAGAAGAAGAAGAAGAAGAAGAAGAAGAAGAAGAATATCATAAAAAAGGGTCATCAGGCACCAAACAAATCAAGTTGGTTCCAGGAGCGTGGCTACCCCCATGTTATATGGAACTGTGGCAGACCACATGGCGGATCTTGTACCATTGTCCAACCACATCTGTTCGCGTTCATGGCACCTTGGAACTATAACACCAAACCATGCCCATACAACGGAAGAGACAATGACCAGAGACACAAGTTCCAGTCAGTTCATTCAGGCTCTGGAACTTCAGGCGCTAATCTTCTCTACAAAATGGACTACAATCTGATGTCAGAGAGAGAGAGAGAGAGAGAGAGGAGAGAGAGAGAGAGAGAGAGAGAGAGAGGAGAGAGGAGAGAGGAGAGAGAGAGAGAGAGAGAGAGAGAGAGAGAGAGAGAGAGAGAGAGAGAGAGAGAGAGAAATCAGGTGGTTTACTCATATAAAGTCCATTGCCCCTTATGAAGGGGGGTATGGAGAACATAACAACAATATAAGAATGATCAAGAACACCAGAATGACTGGATGGACTATTCCCCCACGAAGTCATAACTGATCTAAACTGAAATGCCTTGAATACGTAAACAGAGCAATGACTTACTCTGCTTTCATTCTGAGATGCCATGAGCAGACTTAACCGAAACTGACAGGGATCCCTGGAAAAACTCTGTCGTATATATTGCGCTCTTAGACTAGATCATTTACAACAGTACAAAACAAAAATTAATGAAGGTCGCCTTCTTTTCCATTTTTGCCATCATAACACACCTTACGTACCAGATCTCCAACCAGAGAGAGAGAGAGAGAGAGAGAGAGAGAGAGAGAGAGAGAGAGAGAGAGAGAGAGAGAGAGAGGAGAGAGAGAGAGAGAGAAGAGAGAGAGAGAAGACAAGACAAGACAAGACAAAATTCATTTATTTACGAGGATAATAGATAGCACTGATGTGCTTTTACATCCAGTCCTCGCCCTGAGTAGAGTCAACAATGTAAAATAAAATGAGGCAATAAAGAAGCATGTAAAAGTGGCTAGAACAAAAATTAGACACGGAATTATTTTAAAAAAAGAAAAAGAAAAAAAAAAAGAGAGAAAAAAAGTAAATGAGAGAGAGAGAAGGGGGTGGGTGGGAAAGAGATAGACGCAGCAGCGAAAGGAGTGCAGGGAAGGGCGAGAGAGAGAGAGGGAGGAGGGAGGGAGGGAGAGAGAGAGAGAGGAGAGAGAGGAGAGAGAGAGAGAGAGAGAGAGAGAGAGAGAGAGAGAGAGAGAGAGAGAGAGAAGACTCCAGGTGATTTGCTCGCATGGTCCCCGACATTGCAGACAACGTTTTCTTGAGATATTTTGCACTGGGAATGTGCAAGATGTGTCTGTCACTGACCAAAAAAATAAAACAGGCATTTTCTTTTAAAAACGTTGGGATCAATCGTCCTCTTTGATACCTCCTGCCTGCCCCCTCCCTCCATTCTCTTGGGATGGTTATAAAATCCACGTATCATATCACCTGTTAGGCTATTTGGAATGTAATGAACAAACTCAGCCTTGAATGTTTCCCAACAGACGAGTAACGTGCCCTTACTTTTACTCATAAGCCGCTCATTTCAGCTCCCCTATACACAGACGTGTCGCAGCTTAAATACAGTCATTGTCATAAGAGCGAGAAGAAAACAACAGAAACAAGTTATCTGCTTCCCATGAGAGGCGGAGTTGTTCAAGGGTTATAACCTCAACGAGGATATCGTTCCTTTGCTTCAGTGATTGCCTCCCTTGCACATTATTTCTTGTACGCTCTTTCTACCTCACCCCGGCCCAGCTTCCCTCACTCCCCTATCCAAGTTGTGTGTGTGTGTGTGTGTGTGTGTGTGTGTGTGTGTGTGTGTGTGTGTGTGTGTGCGCGTGCGCGTGCGTGCGCGTGCGCGTGCCTTCCGGAAATAATTTTGATTAATCTATGCTGACTTGAATGTACACAAAATCAAGCGCATATGGCATCTTGTTTCACCACTTTACTCATCCCGTGATGTATGTACTTTTGGGTGCAGTAACGGCGTCTTCATAATCATGGCTAATCATGTCTTTTTTGTGGTTCAAGTTCTCAATTGCATGCAGATGGGTAAAGCAATGTTGTTTACATCATAAATGTATTTGTCCATATGATTTTTCTTTCTTTTTCAGAGCAATAGCTTTCACACAGACAGACAGACAGACAGACAGACAGACAGACAGACACACACACACACACACACACACACACACACACACACACACACACACACACACACACACACACACAGGGGAGAATTTCTCAAGCGCCTATGCGATACTCCACCGGAAAAGCCCGACCTACATGGCTTCGGCTTTGTTGACTCACGTGACCCTAGTTTCCATGACGTCACACGCCTGACGTTTGGCCGCCAGGGTAGTGCATGGCAACGAGAGGTGCCATTTCTGTGGAAATAGCCAGTGCAGCGCTGGGAAGACTGTGGTGATAGAACGGCTTATAACACGTCAATTACTCCCCATTGTTGTGAGCTGATGATGGATTCGTTGAGAGACATGTAGTGGAACAATCGTGTGGCGCTAGTGAAAGGTCAGTAGTTTGTGTTGTATTATAATGGGAGTATGAGCACACGAGTAAACCCTATGCCAGTACCGGTGCAGAAAACGCATTCTATGTTTTCAACGGGCGACATTATGACCCACACGTACGATGCGTCGTCACACCTCCCACCGTTGACAAGCCAGACAGTGGGAGGAAGCAGCACCCACATGAATCAACACGGCATCAAAGTGCAGCAGTTGTTTGAAGACAATAAACATAACCATCAGCGCGAACCTGTTCAAAATGGCGTCCGGCCCGACGATCAATCACAACTGCCAGCGGTTAGACCAAGCTCCAGTGCGGGCAGTGCTGGCAGTAAGTCTTCAGGCACACGAAAAGGCAATTCCATGGGTCCTGAAACTGCCATGAAACAATACATGCATAAACTGTCATCGTTTGAACACCACGAAGTGTTCAATTTCCCCATGATTTTTTTCGTGGGTCAAAACGCCAAGAAACGACAAGGTGTGATCGGAGGTGCGGCCAACAACGGTTATGACGATGAAAACGGGTCCTACATCCACGTGCCTCACGATCATATTGCCTATCGCTATGAAGTCCTCAAGGTGATTGGGAAAGGCAGTTTTGGCCAGGTGGTCAAAGCCTATGACCACAGAGAAAATGTCCATGTGGCTCTGAAAATGGTGAGGAATGAGAAACGGTTCCACCGCCAGGCGCAGGAAGAGATCAGAATCCTGGAACACTTGAAGAAGCAGGACAAAGACAATACTATGAACATTGTGCACATGCTTGAGCATTTTACATTCCGAAACCACATCTGTATTACATTCGAACTGCTAAGTATGAACTTGTATGAACTGATCAAGAAGAACAAATTCCAGGGTTTCAGTCTACAACTGGTGAGAAAGTTTGCCCATTCCATCCTGCAGTGCCTGGATGCCTTGTATAAAAATCGAATCATTCACTGTGATCTCAAACCTGAAAACATTCTTTTGAAGCAACAAGGACGTAGTGGCATCAAAGTGATTGATTTTGGCTCAAGCTGTTACGAGCATCAACGCATATACACATACATCCAGTCTCGCTTCTACCGAGCTCCAGAAGTGATCCTGGGGGCCAAGTACGGTATGCCAATTGACATGTGGAGCTTGGGCTGCATTTTGGCAGAGCTCCTGACTGGCTATCCCTTATTCCCAGGAGAGGATGAGGGAGATCAGCTAGCCTGCATCATTGAACTGCTGGGAATGCCTCCACAGAAGTTGCTGGACAACTCCAAACGAGCACGTAACTTCATCAGCTCCAAAGGGTACCCAAGATACTGTACGGTCACCACACAGGCTGATGGATCCACCTCTCTCAGTGGGGGACGGTCTCGACGCGGAAAGCCTCGTGGCCCTCCCAGCAGCAAGGAGATGACGGTGGCGCTCAAAGGCTGTGATGATCCCATGTTCCTCGACTTCATGAAACGCTGTCTGGAGTGGGACCCTTCTATCCGTATGAATCCTACCCAGGCACTTCGCCATCCCTGGCTGAAGCGGAGGCTGCCTAAGCCACCCCCGCAGATTGAAGGCCGCGGTGACTCTGGCACACAGCAGCGGAACTCCTCCGGCAATCGCAGTACAGGGATGCCCAAGCTGACCAATGGCACTATTTCAAGCTCTGGTGGAAAGGCGCGGCAGATGGTGTTGCAGGAAGACGTGCAATCACAGCTCAATACACGCACCAAGCTGCCGCAGATTGGATCAACAATGTGATACAAACAGTTGTGCTAGACTGACTGTTGACTAGCCATATAGGATCCACACCAGATACTTTTGTGTCCCAA
>CM031604.1:71434076-71436576 GCA_018398815.1 Conus ventricosus
TTCTGAAAGAGATTAACATTTTTCATCTGATCTAAGATTTTACGGAAAAAAGATTTTTAGTGAAGTTTCTGGTATGCTTTTAGAAGATGTATTTTAAAGAGATGTGTGAAAGGTTTGTTTTTTTTTTTTCTGTTTTTTTTTAATGACTTGTGAGTTGATTTTTATGTGGTGGCAGCCCTGATATGTCCCTTTGCGGTCGGCTGGGCTATAAGCAACATTACCCTTACCCTTACCCTCTCTCTCTCCATCATGCACAAGTGTGTTCATTTTACCATTCTGTCTCTCACTCACGTATATTTACACACACATATTTAACACATATGCCTTCTCTCTCTCTCTCTCTCTCTCTCTCTCTCTGTGTTTCTCTCTATCTGTTTCCTTGTTTGCTCACTTTTCTTCAAAGGCCATTAAATTTTACTGAAGCCATGCTTTGGGAAAAATGCCCACAATGCGGAAGATTGTGCGAATGTCCTGGTGACCTGACATTTTCAGTGGACTGTATTACATAGGGATGGGGAAACCATATTTAAGTACCAAATGACATGGGGGGGGGGCAGAATATAGATTTTGTACATCTATATTTCTCACTTGCAGACTACATAATCATGGCTCTGGCAGTGGAGTTTTCACAATCGCAATGAGATCAGTGCATCAACACACTAAAAGGCTGGGCCGGTTTGTATTGTGTTGATTAAAAGAAATTGAATAATCCTTACAGAGCTGCCCCTGATATTTTTTTTCTTTTTCCTTTTTTTTTTTTTTTTTTTGCTGTTGTTGGTATAATATGTATATATATATATGTATTCAAAAATCTTACCACCATCACTGTTCCTATGCATTTTTTGTCAGTGAAATGTAAACCGAAGATGGTATTTTGTTGTTGTTGTTGTTTGAATTGTGAAGTGCAGAGGGTGATTTCTTTTTCCTGATCAAAGATAGAAGAAAAAATAGGATGAGAAGCGACTTGTGATTTTGTCCAACTTTGCTGCTTTCATTCCCAGGATTTAAAGCTATTCTACAGCTTTGGAATATGTTGTGTGTGGCTGTTTTATTGTTGTTAAGTCATTGTTGTTGTTACTGTTATTACTATTGTTATTATTGTTGTTGTTGGTATTGCTGCTGGAGTTGTTGTTGTACTAAAATGTTGCAATTATATGATTGTGCTTGCTCATTGTACAGCTGTGAGGTAAATATGACTGGGGCAGTGACTGAGTAATCAAAAGATGAAAAGTAACTTATCAGAGTGATACATGTAAGACTGAACATATTTAATGCATTTTGACTTGCTCTTCATCTCCAAAATCATCAGTGTAATAAAATTCAGTACACAAACTAATTTTGTAAGCTAGCTAACTCCCCCAACTCCCCCCCCCCCCCCCCCCCCCACCCTTCCAATCACCACGTTCACCTTCTCCATCCCACTCCTTTTCATCCAGGAGACTTAAATGAATGGGGATCATAAGTGAGCAACTGTTTGTAAACACACATACAGACATACAGACACACAGACACACACACACACACACACACACACACACACACACACACACACACACACACACACACACACACACACACAGAGAGAGAGAGAGAGAGAGAGAGAGAGAGAGAGAATCAAATCAGTATATCAGTTGACCATGTTTAGGGATCATCTATTTGAGAATAAAAATGCAAGGCTTTCCACAGGCACCTGTTATAGGTTATGCAAGATGAAAAGAGGGGAGATCTCGTACACCTGTTTGTCTCCAGCATTGGTTTTAACTTGTTTGTTTATTTGTTGGAAAGCAGCACTGCTAACCCATTGCGTGTGTGACCAGTGACAACGACCAATGAGTTAATGTGTTTTATACATATATGTGTATATAATGTGTTCATGACAGAAGGATTGTTTAGTTTAGTATGTGTGTGTGTGCATGTGTGCGCGTGTGTGTGTGTGTGTGTGTGTGTGTGTGTGTGTGTGTGTGAGAGAGAGAGAGAGAGAGAGAGAGAGAAAGGGAGAGAGATTTTATTTCCCCACGGAATTAGAAGCATTAATTAGAACTTTTTTTTTTTAACCTATGTGGAGACATGATGCAGATATCTAGTTTTATGATCACCATTCACTGAGTGATGTTGTGGACCACAAAGTTGATTTTTTTTGTCTTAGTTTTTTAAACCATAATTCTGTCTTCTTCTTTTTTTTCTTTTTTGTTTTTTGGCGATATTTCCTGATTGTTTCAGTGTTGCTGAACAAGGCAACCACTGTCGAATGACCTGCGTTGGTGAAAGGGTCCACACATGTACAGAGTTGTCTGCACCATTATTATGTTAACCCGAATGTGAGTTTTCACTCTGATACAGCTAAAAATGAATACTTACCAGTAAGATTTTGTGCGCACAGATATAATTCAACAGCGAGTGGTTTCATGTCGAAATAAAAGATAAACTGTTGTTTTGTTGTATGTTATTCTTTTATTTTGGAAGTATGTGTGCAAACATATCATTACATGATTAGACACAC
>CM031604.1:71446576-71451576 GCA_018398815.1 Conus ventricosus
GTGTGGAGATAGAGGACAGCCCTGATGAACTCCAACTGAAGTATGGTACCACTCTTCAACTGCACACTGTATGCATATGCTCTGATCGTACTCTGGAGTATAATCGCCACTTGATATTAGATTTCTTCATTCTGACCCATAGCGCTTCCTGCCAGGCTCTGTTGAACGCCTTCCTGAAGTCTGTCAGACGTGGTGGAACTCCCTCTGGTGGAAGATGTTTCTTGCACAGGTACGCAGTTAAAAGGGTCTGCTCAGTGGCATTTCTGCCGTTGTGGAATCCATCTTGAACTTCAGCAACAATAGTACTTGCTCGCGCCCGTTGATTTTTCAGAATAAATGTGGAATATTTCTTTGTTGGCATGGCTGATCAATCTGTAAGTGCTGTGGTTCTGGTAGTGTCGGAGATTTCCAGTCGTGGGAAGGGAGACGATTAGTGACTGAGTCCATGGCGCGGTGTGACTGAGTCATTCGCCAGCGTGCTACATATTTTGTTGCAGCTGGCAGTTAGGATCGCAGTTACTGCCTCTCCGCCATGTTTCAAGGTTCTGCACGAATGTGGTCAATTCTTGCAGCCTTACAATGTGTCAGTGAGACTGATGCCTTAAAAAAAAAGAAAAGAAAATGAAAAGTGATCTTCATATGACGAATCCGGTACTGGTACTGGCAGTACAGCTGGTTCTCCTTTGCTTTTTTTTTTTTCCTGTAGAGTTCAGAGCAACATTCAGTTCATCGATTTATGGTGTCTTTTTCTTGTGTGAGAAAGCTTGTCCTGAATAGTGCCAACTTTACTGTACGTCTGTTTAGTCAAGTCTTCAAAGCCAAAAGCTTTCTTTGTATCATGAATGGTGCCGACTGTACTGTACGTCTGTTTAGTCAAGTCTTCAAAGCCAAAAGCTTTCTTTGTGTCCTGAACAGTGCCGACTTTACTGTACGTCTGTTTTGTCAAGTCTTCAAAGCCAAAAGCTTTCTTTGTATCATGAATGGTGCCGACTGTACTGTACGTCTGTTTAGTCAAGTCTTCAAAGCCAAAAGCTTTCTTTGTGTCATGAATGGTGCCGACTTTACTTTGCTTCTGTTTAGTCAAGTCTTTAACAGCTAAAAGCTTTCTTTGTGTCGTCGTTGTCTTGGTTTCGCTTAATGTCTCCACCACTCCCTTATTCGATTCAGCTTTCCTTTGCATTAATCATTTCTGCACAGATCCTCTAGCGTGTAGCGCTGTTTGCCTCCCCTATCCTAATCTTCTTTGGCGGTTTTAAATCCCTTCCAGTGTCACACTTCTCCAAGAATTGCTTTTGATCCATGGCTTCCATCGGCTTTTATCGAAGACCTCTGATTCTCTTCGAGTTGCCACTTGATGGAAGTTGGTTGGGAGGCTTCCCTGTGTTCTTCAGGCAGTGCTTGTGGCGGATTGTCTTATGTGCAGCCTACTTTGTTTCACATGTCATGAAAGTAAAGCAAGTTTGTTGATAGTTGTTAAGAAAATCAAATATGAAAAGTAAGGATGATAAGCTCTTCATAAATTCAGGAACAAGATTTGGAGAATATACAAAAGATTTAGCGCGAAGTCAATGTAACTACAACGTTTTAGCGGCAAATTTCACACTGCTTCCATTATACATTATGCTATCAACCTTAAAAAAAATTCCTTTCAAAATCTGAAAACTGACACAAAAATATTAAAAGCAAAAGAGAGTAAAATACTCTTTTCAAGCCATAGTGCTTTCATGTCTTTGAAACTTGTAAGAGATGTTTTTCGTATTTTCATAAACGTGTTTAACATTAAAAAGCGCCTTGCTGTCTGATAACCTTTCAAAAGTTGTTTTTCGTATCACACAAAATGTTGTCTACCATAAAAAGCACCCTGGTATTTGATAAACTTTCAAAAGTTGTTTCCGTTTTATATCAAATGTTTTTTAATTGTAAGCGAACCCAAATCACTGGCTCGGTCAACGGAACTATTCTCCTCAACCACCAGGGAAACATTTACAACTAATTGTGAACAACATCCCCAGCTTCTTGACATTCTGTGGTAGTCTCGACGTTTCTGTTGCTGTCTTGTTTGCTTTGTTTTGTTTTGCTTTGCTTTGTTGTGTCCCCCCTCCCCTCCCCGTGTCTCCCCCCCCCCCCCCCCCCCCCCCGGCGTGTCCACAACTTCCCTCTTCGTTTTGTGGGACAATGCAACGCGCCTGACGTTACTGTGTGTTTTCATTTTGTACATTTAATGGTATGAGTATGTTTGAAGTATGAAAATCCTTGTGCATATCGTAGCGCATGTACATAAAGTTTGATTTAGATGTTGCCCGTTATTTAAGAACATTGTTACATACGAATTGTTTACAGATAACGGTCTGGTACCATTTTGGCTACGTCATCTTCTGCCCCCCCCCCCCCCTCCTCTCCATCGACCCCGATGGTATGGTTCGACTTCCACGCCGCTGACTCTGCCTCCGCCCCCCCCCCTCCCCCCCCCCCCTCTACCTACTTTCCACACAGCCGCACCCATGGCTCTCCTGTCACAGCATCTGCGCCGCAGTCCACAAGGAACTATGACCATCTTGTCGATAGGGGCAAGCACTAGAGAAGACAATAAACTGCTATCAAGTCCTTTGGGTGATTTTCGTTGGTTCCTGTGCTGATCTTAAACACACGCACGCACGCACGCACACACACACACACAAAACACAGCAACACACACACACATACACACACGCACGCACACACACACACACGCGCGCACACACAAACACAGTAACACACACACACACACACACACACACACACACACACACACACACACACACACACACACGCACATAGGACACTGCCCACTAAACCTCCGTACTGACGACAATAATTGTTCAGTCGCGGCGCCAGCGAAGGGAAGCGACGGTACCTCAGGAGGGCGCCACCACGTCCATCCAACGACAGTCTCCATGAAGTGACCGTTACTGACCACTTTGTCCCAGACTCACCAAGAGCATGGGACTTAGAGAGTATATATGGAAGTCAAGGGCCACTGAATCTGAGACTCCGATGTGTATCGAACCCACGACTTCACAGTCCGCAAGCCTGTTGGGGTAACCGCCGAACCATAAGCGCTGTCGTCGCCATTTTTGTCGGGTCAGAGTAATGTATAATGCACGCGGCGTGGTCTGAAAAGAACACCACTACGACAGGATCTGGATGAACACACACACACACACACACACACACACACGCACGCACGCACACCATCTGTAGATATGTAAGCAAATAAGCAAACTCGCGGATCAGGGCGGATTTGGAGAGTGCGAGGAGGAGACGGGGAAAAAGACGTCAGGACACAGGGATCCAGATGCACCTCTGATGACCGACGCTTCAATGGTGTTGAACAGAAAGAGCCACGGGTACACCATCCTAAGCCTGTCTTCAGGGGACGTAAGGCACATGGGCTGTGGGTGAGTCGAGCGACCTGTGGCTGATCTCACTTCATGAAGTGTGGGTCACTGTGACACAACACGGCTGGGATCTGAATGTTCCCGCTTCCTCTTTCCACCTCCAGCCCTACGGCACCCTTTCGCTCAGATTTCAATAAATGAATTTTTTTTCCTTTTCTTTTTCTTTTTAGTTCATCATGCATGCACAGCGGCTAAAACAGGACGACACGTCCTTGAATCCAGGGTGTGATTTTTGTGAGGAAGCAAGTCTGCTTCGAGAGTGCAGTTTCCTGTCATATGACACCACGACCTTATCTGGTATCTCTCCCTTGGCTGTCATTTGCTGACGTCTTCTTCTCTTGATCGCGCATTTTTTACCTTTTTTTCCCCCTTTTTCTTTTTTCTTTTTCTTTTTTTTTCTTTTTTTTTTTTGTAAATGACAAATTATAAATAAAACCATTCGCGTTTTGAGGGTGGGACTGAGAAATGCAGTGGCTCTGTCGTCATTCGTTTCTCAGTGTGAAAACCCGCAGACTGTTGACAGACGTCAAAGACATAGATAGCTGGCATGATTGCGGCGTCAGCTGAATGTCACTCTGTGCGCTTTATCGGTGGGAGGGGGGTGGGGAGGTGGAGACAGACAGACAGAGACAGAGACGTTTTTTTTCCAGAACACTGTAAATTTGACAGACTGTGTAAATTATATGCATACACGTGTATGTATTACCTACTCGGGTACATAGGTTCATGCACATAACGCACACACGCACGCACGCGCGCGCACACACACACACACATACACACACACACACACACACACACACACACACACACACACACACGCACACACGCACGCACGCACGCACGCACGCACGCACGCACACACACACACACACAACGTAATTACAGCAAAACGTTTGGTTGCGAATACGTACCTGTTCAATAGGGTATGTAGGGCAGGTAGACCAAATTTTTACCTGCCCCGGGCTAAACCACCTGCCTCTTCAGCGGGGAACGTATCTTTGTGCCCACGTCTCTTTGTGCCCACGTCTGTTTGTGCCCACGTCTAACCCTAACCCTAACCCTAACCCTAACCCTATCCCTAACCCTAACCCTATCCCTAACCCTAACCCTATCCCTAACCCTAACCCTATCCCTAACCCTAACCCTAACCCTATCCCTAACCCTAACCCTATCCCTAACCCTAACCCTAACCCTAACCCTAACCCTATCCCTAACCCTACGTAACCCTATCCCTAACCCTAACCCTAACCCTAACCCCTAACCCCTAACCCTAACCCTAACCCTAACCACTTTCTTGGGCATTGGGCACAAAGAGACGTGGGCACAAAGGGATGCTTCGCTTCAGCGGTTGTTGGTGGTGGTGGTGGGGGAGGTGGGGGTGGGGTGGTGAAGAGGAAATATGTGAAGAGGAGAAGGGATGAGGGCAGTGGGGAAGGTGACGGTTGGAAGAGGTAGGGCTGGGGGGGGGGGGGGGGGGGGGAGGTGAGGAGGGGGTGGGGGGTCATGGGAATGCAGATATTGAACTCTTCACCGAGGGCAAAAGATTCTGCTAAAAGCCAG
>CM031604.1:71454076-71456576 GCA_018398815.1 Conus ventricosus
CAAGTCATTCCTCCATCAGCTGTAAATTCTGCGGTGTGGTCTCAAAACTTAATCAGATGTGGTGTTTAGCCGTTGTAGACTAGCCCGCACATAGTGACACCTCACTGTTGAAACTGAAGTATGAAACGATCACATGGTATGCACCATGGAGTTTCTCGTTTAAAAGATACGAGCGTGTGTAAATTATTATTATTATTATTTTATTTTATTTTTTCTGTGTGCAAAAAATGCCACAAATAAAGAATTGGCCAGGTCGTTTAACCCCTACGCAGATGTAAACCAACCCCCCAAATTCACACGTGTGTCGAAGACCCTGGTAAAGAGGACCGGAACACACAAAACGGAGAAGAAACATTTTTTTCTTCAGGTCTGTTCAAGTCTGGCAGAGTTTTTACCATATGCCAATTCCGCTCGCAAATAAGGGATCGTGGTGGTGGACGGGAGAAAAAGAGGGTGAGGGGGGGGAGGGGGGGGAGGGTCAGCAAAGCGCAATATCTATCATCCAAACCTCACATATTCAATGGGAGAGACGGGGAGGGGAGGGGGGGGGGATGTCCATGGGTTAAAAATAGAGGAGAGAGAAGTGGAGGGGGAGGAATGGGAGGGAGGGGGGAGGAGGTGGGGGTACTGCTTAACAGACACCCGGTGAGGTTGCGTAAGATGGGAGTGAGGTGGCATGTAGTTCCCTCCCTTAGAAAAAAACAACAAAAAACAACAACAAAAAAACGCCCACAAACTCGGCTCTAAAATTGCGTTTTTTCCCTCTAAATATGAGTGTGTGTGTGTGTGTGTGTGTGTGTGTGTGTGTGTGTGTGTGTGTGTGTGTGTGTGTGTGTGTGTGTGTGCGTGCGCGCGCGCGCGCGTGTGTGTGTGTGTGTGTGTGTGTGTGTGAGGGGGGGGGGAGGGGTACGGATATCGGTCACCTCACCGCTCCACTGAGGTCAGACTATCAGCCTCCATTCATGTTTATTCATGCCTTTCAGTAATATATATGCTAATGTAGACACAGGTTGCTCTGTTGACCCGCGTCTTCTGCTTTGGCGCGGTGTGTTCTGTTCCTGTTCCGCCCTCGATCAGGGAGTAGGATTGGCAGGCACACAGACCCCCCCAATCAGCGGATGTGACGGTTTAGGGTGCGGGGGTGGTGGTGGGCTGGGTGGGGCGTGGGGGGGGGGGGGGGGGGGAAGTAATGGCGAGAATATCATTCAAAAGGACCTCAAGCCGACAATGTTTATCTTGTTTCTATCGAAAATTTAGCTGATTATACGGAAAGAAGCTGAAGCGAGACTGTTGAAAATTTGGAGAGGTAAATATCGAGAGGGGGTGGGGGTGGGCGGGTGGGGGGAGTGTTGAGCTGGGGCTGGGGTACGGGAAAGGTTTCCTGTCGTAACCCCCTGCCCTAGAACGATCGAGCATGGAGAATATTGAGCAGGGGAAATATCGAGCATGGGGAATATTGAGCAGGGGACATATCGAGCATGGGGAATATTGAGCAGGGGACATATCGAGCAGGGGTTATTGAGAAAGGGGAAATATCGAGCATGGGGAATATTGAGTAGGGGAAAAATCGAGCATGGGGAATATTGAGTAGGGGACATATCGAGCATGGGGAATATTGAGAAAGGGGAAATATCGAGCATGGGGAATACTGAGCAGGGGAAATATCGAGCATGGGGAATATCGAGCAGGGGAAATATCGAGCATGGGGAATATTGAGCAGGTGGAATATCGAGCATGGGGAGTATTGAGAAAGGGGAAATATCGAGCATGGGGAATACTGAGCAGGGGAAATATTGAGCATGGGGAATATTGAGCAGGGGAAATATCGAGCATGGGGAATATTGAGCAGGGGAAATATCGAACATGGGGAATATTGAGCAGGGGAAATATCAAACATGGGGAATATTGAGCAGGGGAACTTTTGAGGAGGGAGAGTATAGAGCCGGGGGAAATATCGAGCGCGGTGTGTGTGTGTGTGTGTGTGTGTGTGTGTGTGTGTGTGTGTGTGTGTGTGTATGTGTGTGTGTATGTGTGTGTGTGTATCAAGCTGCGGAAGCATCAAGTGCAGGAGAGGGGAGATGTGATATCGATATGGGCCCGCCGTGTCAGTACCATCAGTAAAACGTAACTGGGCTGGTAAAAAGTGCTCCTCCTCCCCTCCTCCCCTTCTATCGAGTCAAATCTGAAGTCAAACAATACTCTTGTTTTGTTAGCTGTCAGTGAGTGCTTGATCTGCCTCCAGATGCGAGCTAGGTGTCGGGGTAGCGCAGCTGTAAGTGCTCATGTCATCAACCCCCGTCAGAAAAAAAAAGCAAATGCCGGGTGGAAACCAGAGAACATCCCACTCACACCACCTCCAACCCCCCCCCTCCCCCCCCACCGTCTCCTTCCTAGCCGTTTTGGTTGTCACGGATACCAACGGACAGTCTACTTGCTTCACTGACGGTCTGGGAAACCAAGACACTGAGACAGCGGAGCGGTAGACTGCCGTGATTGGACT
>CM031604.1:71466576-71474076 GCA_018398815.1 Conus ventricosus
GTAGTATTGAACAGAGCCGTGACGTCAGCCTAGCAGTAGAAGAAGTCGATTAGTCCTGTCAAGGATGAGTGTCGTGTCGGTCGCCTTTCTAAGTCTCTGTGCCAGACAGCATCGTCTTACAAAGGAAGAAGAAAGAAAAAAGAACAAGAAAAAAAAAAGACAGTTCGATCACAAAGAAAAGGGAGAGGAGGGTGGGGGATGAAAAAAGAACAAAATATCGAGCCGTTTTATCAAGTTCTGTATCTCCGGCAATACGCAATATATTGATCTTGATTGATGACCTGAGTAATGGCGAAACTCAGTAAAGATTGGTCCCAACTTGTTTGTTGCAAACTGAGTAGAGCTTCAACATGCCAATGATTCGCTGAAGTCGTATTTTGTATATGAGTGTGGTGGAGAGAAAAACCCAACTCACGAGTATCCAAAGCCGACCCTCTCTCCTCCCCACTTGTGTGAGTGTTAGACTATTTTAACTAAGGACACCCCACCCCCACCCCCACACACTGAACTGTATTCACTTGTCCCGGTTGCCATGTTCGCTCTGCCTGAGTGTAAATGATAACATAATTGTTTAACAGCAATTTGTTGTGGGTTTTGGTGGTTTAACTGTGAACAACATGATGGAGAAAGTTGAAGCTCTTGTTTCAGGTCTCCTGTTCACTTCATGAACACGTCAGTATCAGAAACTGCAGGTGAAACCCATACGAGCTCGTGTTTGGACAGGTACAATGCACACCCTACGCTGCCGTGGAAAATGTCTGAGGAACAAGGAGTGCTCAACGAAGAAACTTCAGCAGATGATTTGTAGGTGAGCAGCCGCTTGTAAAACAAGACCAAGCCATACTGATGTATGAACAACCACCCCTACTGCAACATCAGGTTATACTGATGCAGGGCCAGTGTCAGTTATTGTTGGACCGACTCTCAGAGCCGACTCAAAACCAGTAAAGGCCACCACAGAACCAGACTGCGTCAAGACAGGATTTTCTTGTGTTGTTCAAAGACAAACGGCAAATGAAACAAACTGCGGCGTTACTGAAACACGACAAAAACGCAGAAGAGCACACAAAACAAAGTGTGAAGTAACGACGATTTAATGCACGACACAAAACAGGACAAGAAATTTTCGGCAAAATGCCTTCCTCAGCGACAAAAAAATACAGACATAAACATGCACAATACTCCCCTTGTGAAGCCAAAGTGGTGTTCAAAGACAGTCCTTCATCGTTGCAGGTTCGGCTTAACACCAGGTCAGTGTCACTCTTGGTCGGGACTGGACGGGTATGCGTCACAGCAGCAGTATGCTCATCACTGAGGCACCAGGCTCATTCAGTGCAGGACAAGCCTACCTCACCACAGCAGCAGTATGCTCCATCACTGAGGTAGCAGGCTCATTCAGTACAGGACAAGCCCACCTCACCACAGCAGCAGCCTCTGATAGCACAGGGCTAGCTGGGTCAGCATGGAGCAGGCCTGTGTCATCGCTCGACCAGCTGACGTCAGTATGTAACGCGGTTGATTGTTCAGGTAAGATTTCTTTTTCTGCCCCTCCTCCATTCCTCTGTCCTAAAGTTCTACTGTTAATATTTTTTCCTTTTCAGTGGAATTCTTTGAGTCATGTTCCAGTGGAATTTCATAAGTTTTCGCCGCACTCAGATACAGAGCTAACCTTGGCTTTGAACGGACACAAATTGTTTGGTTTAAACGATGAACGCGTGCATCTGTGTGTGTGTGTTGTATGTGTGTGTGTGTGTGTGTGTGTGTGTGTGTGTGTGTGTGTGTGTGTGTGATTCCACTTCATTTCTGGTTTTCATTATTTTATCACATTTTACTTATATTACTTTGTGTTCTTTTTAATCTCTTCTGATATTATCCCTTGTGCGTCAAATCTTTAGATATAAATTATTGTGGACAACGACCATCACTTTGGTATTCCTTTGAAATGTTGAGCTTATTTTTGTGTTGTGTTTTCTTGTAATCTCAATGTAACTGGATGATTTATTTTTCTTTTAACTCATTTTTTTTTTGGTGGTGGGGATGAACGTTGCAATACTTTTCTTATTTCTTTGTTATAACCTATGTATTAACTCCACAACGTTCCATCTCGTCCTCTTCCCTTTCCCTCTGTACCTTGAATTACGGCCCCAGGCAATTTACTTCAAAGCTTTCTGAGTTCAAAGTTCTCTGTCTGCCCCCCCCCCCCCCTCTCTGTCCGTCTCTGGCTGTCTGTTTTTATCTGTCTGTCTGTCTGTCTATCTGTCTCTCTCTCTCTCTCTGTTTGTCTCTGTCTCTGCCTCTGTCTTTCTCTGTCGGTCTATCTGTCTGTCTGTCTGTCTGTCTGTCTCTATCCTTCTGTCTTTGTCTCTTTTGCATCCCCTCCCTTGCTCTTCCATGTCATCTTTACCGCCAACCCCACTTCCAACCTCTCTCTCCCCCTCTCACTCCACCAACCCTCCCTGTCCTTATCTATCTTCCCATCTCTGTCTCCCCCACCCCCCCCCCCCCCCCCCCCCCCCTCTTACTTCTTTCTCTCTATCTCCATCCCTCCAGCTTCGATCTGCCTCTCTCGCTTCTCATTATCTCTTTCTTGTCTGTCTCTGTCTCCTTCACTTCCTCTCAACTTCTTTCACCCACCTCCCTCACCCCCACCACCCTCCCTGCTTTCTCAGCGTCAAAAAGGAAAAGCCAGAAATGATCCCTTTTCCACGGAACACAGGCAGGATTGGTGGAGCCATCAACGGCGCTTAAAACGTCGCTCAAGAGGCCCAGTGAAATAAAATAAATAGCTGAGCAGTGTGAGAGAAACCGAGAGGCCGAGGCTTTTGGAGGGCCAGAGAGTCTTGATCGATCCAGAACAATCAGATTAAGGATCTAGCGCGAGCTGAGCGTAATCACAGAATGTTATACGTCTTTTCTGAAGTATGAAGCACACACAGCAGTCTGTCTGTCTGTCTGTTTCTCTGTCTGTCTGTCTGTCTCAGTCTTCCCCCCTCTCTGGGTAGCGTGCATGCACGCGCATGCGCGCGCGTGTGTGTGTGTGTGTGTGTGTGTGTGTGTTAGTGAGTGAGTGAGTGTGTGTATGCTTCTCTCCCTCCCCCCTCTCTCTCTCCCTCTCTGTCTCCCCTCCCTGCCAAATTTTCCTGATCTATTTCTCTTTCCCTGTACCACTCCCTCTATGTTTCCCTCTCTCCCCCTTCTTTCTCTCTCCATCCCTCTTCCTTTCATCTCCCCCCCCCCCACCCCCCTCTCTTTCTCTTCGCAAGATATCTTTCTTATCTGTCTCTGTCTTCTTCACATCCTCTCTTTCCCTCTCTCACCCCCCCCCCTTTCCATCCCTCTCTCACCCATTTCCCCCACCTTTGCCGCCCTCCTTTCTCTCTCAGCCGTCCGATGCCCCAAAAGGAAAAGCCAGAAATGATGCCTTTTCCATGGCACACAGGCAGGATTGGTGGAGCCATCAACGGCGCTTAAAACGTCGCTCAAGAGGACCAGTGAAATAAAATAAATAGCTGAGCAGTGTGAGAGACCGAGAGGCCGAGGCTTTTGAAGGGCCAGAGAGTCTTGATCGATTCAGCACAATCACATTAAGGATCTCGCACGAACTGAGCATAATCACAGAATGTTATTCGTCTTTGTTGAAATGTGATGCACACCAAGCAGTTGCCTGTCTGTCTGTCTGTCTCTCACCCTCTCTCTGTCTCTGTCTCTCTCTCTGTCTCTCTGCCTCTGTCTGTTTGCCTGCCTGTCTGTCTGTCCTTCTGTTTGTCTTTCTGTCTGTCTCTCTCCCTGTCAGTCTGCCTGCCTGCCTGCCTGTCTGTCTGTCTGTCTGTTTGTCTTTCTGTCTGTCTGCTTCCTCCCTCTCTCTCCCTGCCTCCCATTTTCTCCGTATCTATTTCTCTGGCTCCTACTCCCTCTCTCCTTCTCTGCCTTCTCCCTCCTCCCTATTCCTCTTCCTTCCACCCCAACCCCTTCTCTCTCTCTTCGCAAGATCTCTTTCTTATCTGTCTATCTCCTTCACTCCATCTCCATTCCTCAGCCCCCCCTTTTCCGTCCTCTCCCACCCACCTCCGTCACCCCCACCACCCTCCTTTCTCTCTCAGCATCCAAAGCCCCAAAGGAAAAGCCAGAAATGATCCCTTTTCCATGGCACACAGGCAGGATTGGTGGAGCCATCAACGGCGCTTAAAACGTCGCTCAAGAGGACCAGTGAAATAAAATAAATAGCTGAGCAGTGTGAGAGAGACCGAGAGGCCGAGGCTTTTGGAGGGCCAGAGAGTCTTGATCGATCCAGAACAATCACATTAAGGATCTAGCGCGTGCTGAGCGTAATCACAGAATGTTATACGTCTTTTCTGAAGTATGAAGCACACACAGCAGTCTGTCTGTCTGTTTCTCTGTTTGTCTGTCTGTCTGTCTGTCTCAATCTTCCCCTTTCTTGTATTGCGTGTGCGCGCGAGAGCACGTGCACCAGTGTGTGTGTCAAGTCAAGTCAAGTCAAAATTATCTTTATTGAGGGTTAAAGAATAAGCTTTCCAGCTTTTTTACATCCTGCCCTCATAAACAAGAAAGAAACTAAATTGAACATATAACCACAAGCTCAAAAAACATTTTTAAAACACACAATTTCTTTCATGCAAATACATAACTCTCATATGAAATCTGAAACAATCATGAAACTATTGTTGGAACTTCAAGTTCAAGCACAAAGAGAGAGAGAGAGAGAGAGAGAGAGAGAGAGAGAGAGAGAGAGAAAGACTGGGATAAGGGGATTGTATTAATGGAAATGACTTCAACTGAAGCGCAGAGGTTCTATCAAATGCATTTTTAGTGCTTTTTAAATGTATATTTTGAGTGACATGATTTTATGGAGGAAGGCAAATTATTCCATGCGGTCCCTCCAGAGTACAGAAAACTTGATTTATAAAGATTACATCGAGGTCTGGGAAGAGACAGTTTATGTGTATGTCTGTAACTATTGAAGACAAAGCTCTCAAAGATTATCTTCGGGGCTGATCCATTCACTACATTGTACATGCTCAAGCATTTGTTGAAGTAGAGTCTGTCTTTAAATGGAAGAATATTTAAAGTTTTGTAATCACTCTTTGTCAAGGTATTGGATTTCAACTGAATTAATTTAATGGCCCTTTTATGCAGACGACTTACTAGTTTCAGATTAGTTTCACTGGCATTATCCCATAACGTGGATGCATAATTGATAAGAGAAAGAATGTGCGCATGAAAGAATATCTTTCTGGAGTGAAGATTTAGAATTTTTTTTATCTTTGAAAGTTGATATATTCTCTTAGAAATACGTTTTCCAAGATCCGCAATGTGGTAAGACCAAGATAAATCGTTGTCAATGATAACACCTAAAACTTTATGCGATGTAACCTCTTCAATCTTTTGTCCTTGGGCATGTAATGGCGCAAATGAGGATGTCATTTTCTGTCGTTTCTGGCGTGTAGTGACATACATGCATTTGGTTTTACTAGCATTGAGGGACATATGATTCATTTCTGTCCATGTAATTAGCTTGTTGATATTTTTCTGCAGGTTATTTACCAGTTCAGTAGGGTTACTACTGTGAGATTGTAATGAGGTATCATCAGCAAACATTTCACAACAACATTCTATAAACAGGGGTTAAGTCATTTATATAATAGAAAAGAGTAGGGTCCCAATACTGACCCCTGAGGGACACCAAATTGTAAAGGGAGTAACTTTGATCTTTTGGAGTTGATTTCAACAAGCTGTTGACGATCAGTGAGAAACGAGGTAAAGAATTTTAAGGCTGTATTCGATACTTTGTAACACATAAGCTTTTTTATTAGAAGGGAGTGGTTTATAACGTCAAACGCTTTTGCAAAATCTACAAAAAGAATTCCAGTAAGGTCATTATTGTTAATATTCGTAAGACATCTATCGATAAGTTGTACAAGAGCAGTGTGACAAGAGTGATTTTCTCGAAAACCTGATTGATTTTCATGAATCAGATCGTAATATTTAAGATGAGAATATAGGTGTGTTTGAACATGTTTTTCGAGTGGTTTAGACAACAGGGATAATATTGAGATAGGTCTATAGTTTGAGAGATTGGTGGGCTCACCTTTTTTATATAAAGGTATAACTTTTGCTTGTTTAAATCTTAAGGGAAAGTGGCTTTTATCAATACACAAATTATAAACGTAAGTGAGTGTCTCAGCAATGGTCAATGAAGCGATTTTTAGTATCTTGCCATCAATTCCATCTAAGTCCCTTGTCCCTGACTGTTTTAAGTGTGTTAAATAATCAAATACTTCATGTAATGACAATGGTGGTATGTCAAAACACGAAGAAATATTTTTACATCGACAGTATTTTTCTAACATACATAGATCATTGTACTTTGTTTTATCATTTACAATAACATCCTTAGTTATATTTGCAAAATGAAAGTTGAAGTCTTCTGGTGATATTTCTTTTATTGGATTTTGCATTCTTGAATTATTGTTAGTCAAGAGATTGATAGCTTTCCAAATTAAGTTTGAATTTTGAGAAGACGAGACTAAATTTTGAAAATATTGTTTCTTTGCTTTTCTCTTCATGGAATTTACTTTATTCCTTTGTTTTCTGAACGACACTTTATCCTTTGACTTGAGGATAAGCTCTCTTTTGTATATCTCATTGTCTATCTCCTTTGTTAACCATGGGGGTTTAATGACATGTTTCACTCTTTTTCTTACAAACGGCGCGTGTTTATCATATACTGAATTGAATGTACTGATCCAAAAGTTCACAGCATCGTCAGGGTTCCTAATCTGATAAATGTAATCTAATTCAGAGTGAAGCAAATCATTTAGGAAGGCATTTTTATCAAAATGCGTGAAGCGTCTATTAAAAATTTCCTTATGTCCAGACTTAGGAATTTTGACACCTTTCTTCGACCATGTTAGACAAACTGAACAATGGTCGCTACAGCCTGTCTGTACAGAACACATTTCCACTATGTTATCTTTAGTGTTGACGTAAATGTGATCAATAAGAGTTTCCGTTTGTTCAGTGATTCGAGTAGGACGATCGATTATTTGCTCCAACCCATACATTGCATAAGTATGACTCCATTTATTCCCAGGCACAGTTAAGTCTATGTTTAAAGTCTCCAAAAAGAATAATTTCCTTTGATTCCAGTATTGCGGCATCCATCATTAAATTAAACCTATCGAACCAATCAGTGGTTTCTGCTGGGTTTCTGTATAGGAATCCTACCATTACTGGCTTACAGTGTTTAAGATTTAATTCTATCCAGACGGATTCTACGTTGTATTTTTCAAGATACTCTTTTCTTTTGAAGGTTAATGATTTAGCAAGGTAAAGAAGTAAACCTGTTGTTCCAGGTGCTTTTGGGTCTAATCGGATTGCATCATAATTTGGCATGCACATATCAGAATCTGGAATCATATCGGTTAGCCAAGACTCTGCAATACAAAACACATGAAAGCTATTACCATTGTTGTGAAGTAT
>CM031604.1:71494076-71501105 GCA_018398815.1 Conus ventricosus
AACTGAGTAAAGCGATTCCCACATCCCCGTGGCCCGAGTGACAACACTGCTGCACTTTTGGGCCCGTGTCTCTAAGGACTGTCCTCTGGTGCTCCCGACCGATGCCAGATTCTATTGCCGGTCTGAATGTAAGGACTGTCCTCTGGTGTCCCCGACCGATGCCAGACTCTATTGCCGGTCTAAATGTAAGGACTGTCCTCTGGTGCCCCCGACCGATGCCAGATTCTATTGCCGGTCTGAATGTAAGGACTGTCCTCTGGTGCCCTGACCGATGCCAGATTCTATTGCCAGTCTGAATGTAAGGACTGTCCTCTGGTGTCCTGACCGATACCAGATTGTGTAAGCAGTCTGAAAAAAAGGACCGTCCTCGAGTGTCCTGACTTGTGCTGCTTTGTTTTCCTGTTCCGAGTCTAAGGACTGTCCTCTGGTGTCCTGACCGATACTGGATTTCAGTGCTGGTCTGAATTCAAGGACCGTTCTCTGGTGCCCTGACAGTATGGGGGTTGTACTGCTGATCTGAATCAATGAATGGTGGTCTGGTGCCCTGACAGTATGGGGTTGTACTGCTGATCTGAATCAATGAATGGTGGTCTGGTGTCCTGACAGTATGGGGGTTGTACTGCTGATCTGAATCAATGAATGGTGGTCTGGTGTCCTGACAGTATGGGGGTTGTACTGCTGATCTGAATCAATGAATGGTGGTCTGGTGCCCTGACAGTATGGGGGTTGTACTGCTGATCTGAATCAATGAATGGTGGTCTGGTGCCCTGACAGTATGGGGGTTGTACTGCTGATCTGAATCAATGAATGGTGGTCTGGTGCCCTGACAGTATGGGGGTTGTACTGCTGATCTGAATCAATGAATGGTGGTCTGGTGCCCTGACAGTATGGGGGTTGTACTGCTGATCTGAATCAATGAATGGTGGTCTGGTGCCCTGACAGTATGGGGTTGTACTGCTGATCTGAATCAATGAATGGTGGTCTGGTGCCCTGACAGTATGGGGGTTGTACTGCTGATCTGAATCAATGAATGGTGGTCTGGTGCCCTGACAGTATGGGGGTTGTACTGCTGATCTGAATCAATGAATGGTGGTCTGGTGCCCTGACAGTATGGGGGTTGTACTGCTGATCTGAATCAATGAATGGTGGTCTGGTGCCCTGACAGTATGGGGTTGTACTGCTGATCTGAATCAATGAATGGTGGTCTGGTGCCCTGACAGTATGGGGGTTGTACTGCTGATCTGAATCAATGAATGGTGGTCTGGTGCCCTGACAGTATGGGGGTGTACTGCTGATCTGAATCAATGAATGGTGGTCTGGTGTCCTGACAATATGGGGTTTGTACTGCTGATCTGAATCAATGAATGGTGGTCTGGTGTCCTGGCAGTATGGGGGTTGTACTGCTGATCTGAATCAATGAATGGTGGTCTGGTGTCCTGGCAGTATGGGGGTTGTACTGCTGATCTGAATCAATGAATGGTGGTCTGGTGACCTGACAATATGGGGTTTGTAACTGCTGATCTGAATCAATGAATGGTGGTCTGGTGTCCTGACAGTATGGGGGTTGTACTGCTGATCTGAATCAAGTGAATGGTGGTCTGGTGTCCTGACAATATGGGGGTTGTACTGCTGATCAGAATCAGTGAATGGTGGTCTCGTGCCCTGACAATATGGGGGTTGTACTGCTGATCTGAATCAGTGAATGGTGGTCTGGTGCCCTGACAATGTGGGGGTTGTACTGCTGATCAGAATCATGAATGGTGGTCTGGTGCCCTGACAATATGGGGTTGTACTGCTGATCTGAATCAATGAATGGTGGTCTGGTGTCCTGACAAAGAATAAAACTACTGGTCCTACACTGCACTCAGCTTCACTATGCTTCTCGACGCTGATTCAAGTCCTCTGTGCCCTGACCAGTGCTGCATTTTGCGCTTATGTGCAGACTGTGAGGGCTATCGTTTTCTGCCCTGACGGATACTGCATCGTTACTTCTGGCCTTGTTCTAAGGGCTTTAACCTCTCCTGTCCTGATGGACACTGCATTGTTACTTCTGTTCGCACTCTAAGGACTGTCCTTTCCTTTCCTGACTTGATACTGCATTGCTACGTCTTGTCTCACTCTAAGGAATGTCCTGTCCTTTCCTGACTTGATACTGCATTGCTACTTCTGGTCTCATTCTAAGGACTGTCCTCTCCTTTCTTGACTTCATATTGCATTGTTACGTCTGGTCTCATTCTAAGGACTGTCCTCTCCTCTCCTGACTTGATACTGCATTGTTACCTCTGGTGTCATTCCCAGGAATGTCCTCTGGTGTTCTGACAGACACTTCATCGTTACTTTTGGCGTCACTCTGTCTTCTTTTGCCCGGATCAATGCTGCATTGTTAGTTCTGGCCTGACTTTAAGGACTGTCATCTCCCGCCTTGACTGGTGCTTGATCATGACTTCCGGCCTCATTCTACAGATAGTGCTCTGGTGCCCTGGGGGAAAACTGCACCGAGTGTGGTGTAAGATCACTTCTCTGTACAGTGATCTGCTGACGTAATACTACACTGAGTGTGGTGTAAGATCGCTTCTCTGTACAGTGATCTGCTGACGTAATACTACACTGAGTGTGGTGTAAGATCACTTCTCTGTACAGTGATCTGCTGACGTAATACTACACTGAGCGTGGTGTAAGATCACTTCTCTGTACAGTGATCTGCTGACGTAATACTACACTGAGTGTGGTGTAAGATCGCTTCTCTGTACAGTGATCTGCTGACGTAATACTACACTGAGTGTGGTGTAAGATCACTTCTCTGTACAGTGATCTGCTGACGTAATACTACACTGAGCGTGGTGTAAGATCACTTCTCTGTACAGTGATCTGCTGACGTAATACTACACTGAGTGTGGTGTAAGATCACTTCTCTGTACAGTGATCTGCTGACGTAATACTACACTGAGCGTGGTGTAAGATCACTTCTCTGTACAGTGATCTGCTGACGTAATACTACACTGAGCGTGGTGTAAGATCACTTCTCTGTACAGTGATCTGCTGACGTAATACTACACTGAGTGTGGTGTAAGATCGCTTCTCTGTACAGTGATCTGCTGACGTAATACTACACTGAGTGTGGTGTAAGATCGCTTCTCTGTACAGTGATCTGCTGACGTAATACTACACTGAGTGTGGTGTAAGATCGCTTCTCTGTAACAGTGATCTGCTGACGTAATACTACACTGAGTGTGGTGTAAGATCGCTTCTCTGTACAGTGATCTGCTCACGTTGCACTGCACTGAGTGTGGTGTAAGATCGCTTCTCTGTACAGTGATCTGCTGACGTAATACTACACTGAGTGTGGTGTAAGATCGCTTCTCTGTACAGTGATCTGCTCACGTTGCACTGCACTGAGTGTGGTGTAAGATCGCTTCTCTGTACAGTGATCTGCTGACGTAAATACACACTGAGTGTGGTGTAAGATCGCTTCTCTGTACAGTGATCTGCTCACGTTGCACTGCACTGAGTGTGGTGTAAGATCGCTTCTCTGTACAGTGATCTGCTCACGTTGCACTGCACTGAGTGTGGTGTAAGATCGCTTCTCTGTACAGTGATCTGCTCACGTTGCACTGCACTGAGTGTGGTGTAAGATCGCTTCTCTGTACAGTGATCTGCTCACGTTGCACTGCACTGAGCTCTTTTGAACTGTACTCGACTTGTGAAAGACCAGCGATGTACGGAGCGCCATTTTCAGAACTGCCCCTTCCTCTTACACACACACACACGCACACACACACACACACACACACACGCACACAACGCACACACACACACACACACACACACACACACACACACACACACACACACACACACACACACGATTGTTTTTACAAAATGTTCACTATAAAGCACCGACTCTGTACTCTTTTGTTCATATGGTCATATCCAAATAGCTCTCAGGCTAGACACAAGAACAACGATGTGGCTACTGTCGATGTGTTTGTCACGGCATTTCAGTGACAGACAGACATGCGAACAGGACAGACAGACAGACAGACAGACAGACAGACAGATAGACACACACACACACACACACACACACACACACACACACACACACACACACACATACACACACACACTCGCACACGCTCGCACGCTCGCACACACAGAGACAGAAACACACAGACTTATGCACGCACGCACGCACGCCCCCCCCCCCCCCCCCCCCCACACACACACACCGGACAGAACCAAACTGGGGAAATAAACGTCTAGAGGGAATCTGAACTGGGGTCACCGTGAATGCGGGGCATGAAGGACCATAGAATTTGAGTCTTTTTTTATTTATTAAAATGATCGATGAGAATAAGGATGATGAAGATGATGCCATTAAGTTCCATTGAGGTCTGAGACCGCGTAACGGGCTGTACTCTACGCTGATTTACACAACATATCCCGGTGTCGTATAATATCTGGGAACCGTGATATCTGGGAACGCGTTCCCAGATTTACCGTGATATCTGGAACGCGTTCCCAGATTTCCTGAACTTCCAATCGTGAAATCTGGGAACTGGTGTTAAAAGGCCTCAGAAAGAGAGTACTTTGTGAAAATCATGCCAAGAAATTAATGGAAAAATGTGACAAGAAGGCCAAAGATCTCAATTGCACCTAAATAAATTGTTTCCTACCTTATCTCGAAAATCCATTTTTTTTTCCGTCTTCTTTCTGCCCTTCTGAGTTCTGAAAGACCACGTTCCCAGCTATCACGGGCATTTTGGGAACGCGTTCCCAAAACAATCTGTGACATCTGGGAAGCCTTCCCAGATATCACGTTCCCAGATTTCACGCGACAACCCGGCTTCAGCTAGGCCCGACAGATACAGACACTTGCAGTATTGGTCAGAAAATTGGAGCAAACACGCAGAGACACATCCATTAAGTGGATGAAACTCGACCGCATTGTCCGTGTCTTCCGAATCGGGCCCATAGTAGAACTGAATTCACTCTGGGTAGAAGTCGATCGGGGCAGAAAAAGACATGCGAGTGTTCATCACAGCATTTCATTAACAAACACTTCAAGAACGATGTTGCAGCTGTATCCGTTTTCATCACGGCAGACATATGAAGAACGACGTCGTTGTTATCCGAGTGTTCATCACGGCATTTGTGTACTGCACTGAACTGTATTGTGCTGTGCTGTGCTGTGCTGTGCTGTGCTGTGCTGTGCTGTGCTGTGCTGTATTATACTCTGCAGTGATCCAGTTTATGTACTGTAATATATCGTAGCATAGTGTGATGAACCGCAAAATCCTGATGAATATCGGTTGCACTGCACGAAGGAACCTAATGTCGTGTGTCGTTGAGATATTCTTGTCATTCCATACAGGTGTTAATGTGGACAGTGCTGTGGTTGTCTTTGTCGATGTTTCATCCAGTCGTTCAAAAAGCTTGGCGAGTTCTTGATCGTCGACTGCCAGGCCATCGATGTCATCTGTAAATCGAAGATTTGTGATGGTTCTTCCTCCAAAGCTTTTTCCGGCTGACATGATCTTCAAGTGCATCAGTCATCATGCGTTTAAGGAATATTTTGAAAAGTGTGGGAAAAAGAAGACAACCTTGATATACTCCAACTGAAATATAGATTCATTCTCCAATACTACCTATATAAGCACAGCACTGGTCGTTTTAGAATACAGTTCCTTGACTGTGTTGTTACGCTTTTGCCCTATGTTAAATTTCTTCCATTGTGGCGCATGGTGCCTCCTGCCAGATCCTGTCGAATGCCTTACTAAAGTCTATGAAGACGTGTTAGAACTCCGCCTGGTGCCCGAAACGTAGGCGAAAATCTCTTCAATGGTACTTCTGCCTTTGCAGAAACCAGCCTGTTCTGCTAGCGGTTGCAATCTATTCAGAACAAGATTTCTTGAACCGTGTGACGTAAGAAATACGAATCGTAACTGCAGCACATTACTGCAGTCTTGTGCTGCATGACATGAGAGAGAAGTGGACCGATCTACACCACATTACTTCGGTCTTGTACTGCATTGCATATTCTGTGTCGTGCAGAAGAGCATAATCTGCTATTGCAATGTCCACCAGCTGCCTTGATCCTGCAGTGTTGACTTCTCATGCTCACCTCCACCAAACAGCTGACGTTGTCACCGGCATCTGTTTGTATTTTATCTGTCAGCAAAAAAATATGCAAAGATTACTGAGCCGAGTTCAATGAAACTTGACAGAAAAATGGAGCGAGGCCCAAGGACGCAACTAATTCATTCTGGTGCTGAATCGAATCAAAGGGCGGGTCCGAGATCCGTCCGACCTTGACGGAGATCTGCGCTCTCCCGAGAGCTCCTCTGATTATTGTATCTTTTTTACCGAAATGACTGTTGTATCTTTTTACCGAAACACTGCTTGATTTGGGGAGGTCCGCTGTCTCCCGAGTGCCCGATGATTGTGTCTTTTTACCATAACCCTGCTTGATTGAAGGGTCTGCGTTTTCCCGAGAGTCTGGTTCTTGTATCTTTTTACCGAAATCTGACTTGATTACAGGTTTGATGTTGGATTTCAACCCGTACATAGCTGTGGTTTTGATATTTCTCAATGTCTTTGACCTGAAAAAACTGTTTGTGGCCCGTACAGTCGCTGGGCTATAAATATCCCTCGCGTGGTTTTGATGCCGTCACTGACCCACTGATGTGCACAGACAAAGGAAGAGACATGATGACATTTCTGTCTGCGATAACCTTACGTTTTAGTTCGGTTCAAAGACGGTAAGTTCCTTGCTGGAAAACATAAAAATCAACTTACGACTGCGCTCGTTATCTTGAAAACATGGCGGATATACATGGTTGAACAATTCTCCCTCTCTCTCTCTCTCTCTCTCTCTCTCTCTCTCTCTCACCCACAGCGTCATCACTCACACACCACACACACACACACACACACACACACACACACACACACACCACCACACACACACAACACACACACACACACCACGTTGCCCCAGATGTTGATTGTTGTTTTCCTGGAAACGGA
>CM031604.1:71501205-71575572 GCA_018398815.1 Conus ventricosus
AACAGAACATTATGACTCATGAACAAAGATGATTATGACTGATGAGAATAGATAGAGAATAGATAGTTAATACAAACAGATAACTACTACTAATAAAAACAGTTGATTATTTATTGGTTTGATTTTTCAACCCATGAAAACATGGTTATGACTCATGAACACGGTAATTATGACTCATGGGAACAGGTAATACGACACATAGAAACTGATAATTACGAGTCATGAAAACAGATGATAGATTCTCCGACGGATAAGTAGGCAGGCAGGTCATCTGCTGATGTGGGTCCTCATGCGGGAATGAAGACCAATTTCTGAGGCACAAGGTCTTCCACAGACGCTGCATGGGATGGAGTCTTCCCGGTTTACTCCGATTCTTCTTTTTCCTGGATGGCAGCTGCTCTGTAGCTCGAACGTCTTTGTGCCTTGGGTACACTGTTGCTTCCACTGTGTTTTGTCAAGGGCGACATCATCCCAGGAAGAAGTGTCCATGTTACAGCTTCTGGGGCTGGCCTTCAAGGTGTCTCTGTATCTCTTGAGAGGCCTTCCTTGGTCACGTTGTCCTTGCTTCAATTGTCCATAGAGCAGCATCATATGAATTCTGCTGTCCTCCATACGGACAACGTGACCTGTCCATGGGAGCTGGCTTTTGATGAGTATACCCTAAATACTGGCTAGCCCACACTTTTGAACTTGTAGGTTGGACACTCTGTCTTGCCATTTGATGCTGCAGATCTTGCGCGCAAGCAACATTGATGGAACTGTTCGTTGATGAGGACAGGTGGTGGTGGAGCACTGCCAGCTCCAGGCGGTGAAGGTTAGAACACGGTCACGGTTTTTACCAGACTGATTGCAAGTCCAAAGCGTTGACAGGCCCTTGCAAAGCAATCTGTGATGCACTGGATGTCTTCATGGGAGTGTGCGGCTAGTGCACAGTCGTCTGCAAAGAGGAACTCTTTCAAAAGGGCATCAGATACTTTAGTCTAGGCTTGAAGTCGTCGATGGTTTAAGAGTTTGCAATTTGAACCAAACTGGATGTATACGTTCTTGGCATAGTCCCGGAATGCATCATTCAGCATTGTAGCAAACATAATGGAAAAGAGGGTGGGAGCTAAAACGCATCCCTGCTTCACTCCGTTGTTGTTGGTTTTTTTTTTTTTTAAACTGGGAATGGGTCAGAGATATCTTCGTTTTCTTGCACACTCGCCTGCATGCCATCATGGAATGAAACGATTAGTGAGACGAGCTTTTCCGGGCAACCAAACTTGTGAAGGGTCTTCCACAAGCTAGTCCGATTGACGGTGTCGAAGGCTTTGGTGAGATCAACAAACACATGTGGAGTTCTTGATTCTTGCTCATAGCACTTCTCTTGTAGTTGTCGAACAGAAAACACCATGTTGGTTGTGCCCCTGCCTGTGCGAAACCCGCAATGTGATTCAGGGACGATGGAGTCTGCTGTGTGGGTGATGAGTCTGTTCAAGATGACCCTGGCAAGAATCTTTCCTGCAATACACAAGAGGGGAATCCCACGATGATTGTCACAGGACGCTTTATCAACCTTCCTCTTGTAGATGAGTACAAAAGAGGCGTCTTTGAAGTCTTGGGGCACTTTTCCCTTATGGACTGGGAGAGGTTGGTCAGCTTTTCCAGGAGTACCTCGCCGCCATTCTTGTAGGTGTCAGCTGGGATTCTCTCTGCTCCTGGTGCTTTCCCGGATGTGGTCTGCTTCAGAGCCTCCACAGTCTCTGCATTGTAGGGTGGGTCTGCCAGAGATTCTTTCACTGGCAGTTGGGGGAGCACTGCGATTGCTTCTTCAGATATTGACGAGTCTCTGTTCCAGAGAGCATTGGAGTGCTCAGCCCAGCGAGCAAGGATGCCAGTTTTATCTGTCAACAGTGTGGTCTGGTCAGAAACACGAATGGGTGTTGACCCAGTAGTCTTTAGTCCATGGATGGTGTGAAGGCCCTCGTGAAATGTCTTCATGTCGTTGATGTCAACCGCAGCTTGCAGACTTTCTGCTTTCTTTTTCCACCAATCGTTCTTCATCTGCTGAAGCTTGTGTTGGATGAGCTGCCTGGCATGCTGGTACTTCTGTTTCTTCTTCTTGCAGATCTTGTCGCTGAGGTGATCTCTGTGGGTCTTGTGGACCATGTCCATGAGCTTGTTGATCTCAAGAGTCGTTTTCGATTTCAGTGACAATTATGATTTATAAACATAGTAATTATGAGTCATGAGAGCAGATGATTAGGACACCTCAAAATAGAACATTATTACTAATGAAAACAGATAATTATGACTTATGAAACATAACTGACAGAAAACATAATTATGATGTATGAAACCTATAACTGACAGAAAACAGATAAGTATGACTTATGAAAACAGATAACTAACAGAAAAAGATAATAATGAATTATGGAAACAGTTATGACTCGGATAGTTACGACTCATAAAACATAATGACTCATGAACACTGTGATTATGACCTATGAAAACGGATGATCGACTCATAAACACAGTCAGCACGACTCTTAAGAACAGATAATAATCACTTACAGAACATAATTGTATTTGGACTCATAAAAGGTTATTAGTATTCATAAAAACGGATAACTATGACTTGTACGAAAACAGATAATTATGACTCATAAAAACAGACGATTATGGCTCGTGAAAAGAGATAATCATGACTGTGAAATTATATGACTCATGGTGGGAGAAAAACTTGATTGTTAAAAAACGTGATTTAGTCATGAAAAGAAAAACATAATTGGATGAGATAATTATGACGCATGAAAGCAGACCCTTTAACTTGTGTACATGTGCTTTGGTATCATTGCCGGGACTGTACGATTGAAAAACACTACTTAGGAAATGCCAAACCCTTGAAACAGCCTACCAACCACAAATGGTTTCCGTTCTCAGGGATTCCTTGGATCATAAGGTAGGTGTGTGTGTGTGTGTGTGTGTGTGTGTGTGTGTGTTATAAATCTTATCTGATGTAAACCAAAATACAAACACACAGAGCACAGCGCAAAGTAGCGTTTATTTCACAATACATTTTTAACAAAACATATAAACGAACTTTCAACATATATGTGCTTCTTCAGGCGTCACAGATTTTATCCCCCCCCCCCCCCCCCCCCCCCCCCCCCCAAAAAAAAAAAAGAAAAAAAAAAAGAAAAAAAAAGTGCACTACACTTTTGTCGTGGATACAAGAATGAAGAAGACGTATTTGTGAAAACTTCACTTGTGTATTTTATATTGTGTATTGTATTAGTTTACGGTTCACGGTTTACTTACTCTGTGTGGTGTGTTTACTTGCATTTCGGCAGGTTTTTAGTAATGCTGCAGACTTCTATCTAATAGGTGGAAAAGGGGAGGGGAAGGGAAGCGGGGGGAGGAGTCATGCTAAAATTACTACTTTCAAGCGTCCACCCCAATTCCCCTCCTTTTTTTTCTAAATGGATAATTACTTTTTCCCATGTGGACACATAGAATTATAACAATTTTTTTTTTTGTAATGATAATGGTTTTCATCATGACGGCATTAATTATAACTCTTTGAAGCGAATTGTCTCCCATACCACGAAAGCAAATCGATTCAAACTAAAAGCAGAAGGAACAAAAAGTCTCCATCAGTCGGCATCGGCAACTTGCTTTGAAGTTGTCAGCTAATCTCGCCCGATCATTACAGCGACCGAAGTTAGTTGGTCGGATCGATCGCGTTTTATCAGCATGTTCCAGAATAGACTGATTCGGTGCTTGAACTCATTGGGTGTTAATTACAAGGCCCAGGGTTGACGCTCGTTGTCATAAAGAGTGTTTTGATTTATCCCGCGTTGATTAAAGTCACTGGAAGTATTGACATCCTTTTCTTTTTTAAAGAGAGGTGTAGAGTGTGTGCGTGTGTGTGTGTGTGTGTGTGTGTGTGTGCGTGTGTATTTGTATTGCGTTTTGTGTGCGAGTGTGAAAAGGCTTCGAACGATTTTTCTTTTGAATATCGGTGCGAGAATGCGATGTAAATGCCGCTGTGTGTGTGTGTAAATGCCGCTGTGTGTGTGAGAGAAAGAGAGATGTAATATTTGTGTATAGGCCTACAGAAACGTGGGACAAACTCACTCCTCATTGGAACTATTGATCTAGTACCTAACTCCGCTATTATCTACTCCACCCTCTCCCCCAGCCCTTCCCTCTCAGTCCCCCTCTCTCTACCGCCCTATTCCCCTCGCTCACACACATATATACACACACACACATACACACAAATTATACAAACCCGCGCACCCTTCCCCTTCCGTCGCTCCCTGCTGCGCATTGCCATACTGTACTATTATTATCACGCATTCTTGTCTCCAGTCGGCTCCTATATGGGCTCCTTGCCATGTCGACATTAAACCCAAAGCTTGCCACACGTTCCCCGAGTGTTGTATCCAGTACGATCTGGCACCGACACCGCACTATGCAGAGATTTTTTTCTCGCTTCACCGAGTCCATCTCCTCGAGCTATTGGCAAAGGCGATTTGATCGATTTTTTTTTCTGCTCCTGTATGCGACTTTTTTTTTTTTCTCTTTTTAAGCTGCTTTCTTCTTCTCTCTTGGTCTTGGCGTTATGTCCTCAAAAGGTCACTGTTGCTTCGTTCCTCTTCCCAGGTGATTTACTTCAATGGGACTTGGCATCGACTGCTTTAAGTCATTTCAAAGTTTCTGTTCTAACTCTCTATATACATTTCCTTTTTTTTTATAGTGAAACATGGCGTCGATTGCTTCAGTTGTTCAAATATTCTGTTCTTCTTCAGATTGTTTTTCCTAAATTCGTTTGCCCCTGGAGATCAGTAACTGCGGGGTTCGGACCTGGAGAGTGCTGCTGCTGCTGCTGTTGTTGTTAGTTCCTCACCAGCAGGCAACGAGACCTTGGACTGAAAGCCGATCTGGGAGCTCTTTCAACATCCCGCAGACGACACCACGTCTGAAAATAGCTCCATTCTCTGGCATCGAATTCATGTTCCCCAGGAGCGCCGTTCCATCCCGGGCGCTCATAATAAGCAAACAAAGGGATAAAATCTGGCATTGTCGCCGTCTACATTGACGTGGTGCTGTTCTGGGTGCCAGTGTAGTGTCAGACAAGTTCCCCCACCTCACCACCACAACCAGCCCCCCACCCCACCCCAAAACACACACTCCCCCTCGCCCCCTCTACATCCCATGCTCCCTGGACACGTGGCCATGTGGGCCGTATCTGTGATGGTGTGTTTCAATAGATAAGATAAGATAATGTTGCTTATAGCCCAGCCGACCGCAGAGGGCCACATCAGGGCTGTCACCACGTTAAAATCAACTCACCAGTCATTTGAAAAAAAAAAAAAAAAAAAAAAACTTTCACACATCGCATTAAATGACATCGTCTAGAAACGCACCAGAAATTGCATTAAAAATCTTTCTTCCGTAAAATCTTAAATCAGATGAAAAATGTTAATCTCTTTCAAAAACTCAAGGATCACGTCTGGCGGGACATCCCTGAACAGGATCTTCATGGACTCCGCTGTAAAATGTTTGTGTCTCACATCGTGCAAGTCCCAACACTCTAAAAGAACATGTTTCATTGTGAGTGGCGCATGACATGGAATACACCACGGAGCTTCTTCACTCTTTAAAAGGTAAGCATGGGTAAAATACGAATGGCCGGTGTGCAGCCGGCACAGAACCGTTTCCTCTTTACGACCACCCGACGTAGATGGGAGGAAGTCCTTAAGGTTTGGACGGATCTGAAAGAGTTTGTTGTTCGTCTGTGTGTTCCAATCCTCCTGCCAGAGGTCTCTCACATAATCGTTAATTTTGGGTTTCACATCTGAGCAGGGGATATAAATGTTGGACAGTTTCTCTCTTGTGGCGTTCTTGGCTAAACGATCAACCATTTCGTTCCCGCCGATGCCAACATGACCAGGAACCCAAGCAAGAGTAATGTTGTAACCGTCCGCCTTCAACTTGCTAAAAAGTTAAAAAAAAAAGTAAAAGTTCTGGATGCTGAAGGTTGCGGCCAGCTATGGCCTCCAAAGCTGACAGCGAATCCGACAGAACCAGAAAGTCCCTCTTTGAAGAATGTGAGATTATCTTCAAAGCCAAAACCAGAGCAGTAAGTTCAGCAGAATAGACAGAAGCATCTGAAAAATAAAAAAAATAAAAAAAAATTAAAAAGCGAAAAAACGTCTTTGGCTTGTCGATAGTTTGCTTTCTTCTCGTTATTGATGTTTGTCATTATTTAAAATCAAGAAATCTTTTGGTTAAAAATGTTACATGTCCGATTCATTTCACGTTTGTTGCATTTTGTAGCGTGCTACACTTTGTATCCTACGAGCATATCATTTTGTTGATGTCCCCAACTAGGTAAACACTACAGAAAGTTGCAAATGAGATTTCAACAGAAACATAATTATTGCGGGGTTTTTTGTTGTTTTTTTGGTACTTGCTGCGTCTTTCATGCTTTTTTTTTTTTCTTCCCTTCCCCCCTGTTTTCCTCTTTATTTGGTCCTTTTCTCACAAGTTCATAAAATATTGTAACTTTCAACCCTGCGTGAATTTTGGCTCAGATGAGGCACAATTAACACTTTTTACACACATAAAGACTAAGTACAATGATAGTATTTTAATTTTGGAGCTATTTCCATCTAAACGAATTTCACATTCGTTCCCCCCTTTTTTCCCCCTTCAGACACCATGAGGTGATGAAATAACATGGGTCAGTCAGATTTTATATCAAATCATAATGGAAGAATCTTAGCAAATAACTCTTAAAGAATATATACAACAGCCATATAAATGTACATAGTTCCAAAGAACATTATTTCACCATGACAGTCAGGTTTTTCTTTGCATTTTATCACAAATATAGCTATACGACAAGTACTGATGTTCCAACGAATGACATGATCAGCCCCTCTTTGTCCACGAACCATGCATCAGAGGGTAATTCAAACAAAATGAAAATTTGATGTAGGAAAAATACATTTCTGAGGCTGGTTGCCCTTTTTATGTGCCAGTCCATAGTGAGGGTAGTTTGAGTAAAGCAGCCCTGATCATCTGACTTGCACAACTAAAAATATACCAAGCCAGAAAGGTTACCTCGCCACCACCCGGGACTACTGACTGGGCTGTTCTCGTCTTCCTTTCATTATACATTCCTGGCATCAACCAGGCCTGGTAGAAACCAACACCTGCAATGTCGGTCAAGAAATCTGTGCTATATACTCTCCGGGAAATATCCATTAAGGGGATGAACCTCGGTCATGTGTTTCCATTCCCCATTACAGACTCGACAACTCTGGATATGAATAGGCCAGAGCTGAAAAATCCGGAGAGTATCCATGCCTCTGATGGGATTAGAACCCATAATTTCCCAGATCAAAACCTGCGACATTAACCACTCATCTGATGCAGATCGCTTGCTGGCCCTGCTGGCTTTTTTTTTACCCTGTGCATACTGGACAGTCCTGCCTGTTGGTCATTTTCTAGTGTATTTTGTGCAACTTTTCTATCACAACAATCTGTAGAAGCAAATATCTACCACAAAAACTGTACTTTATCATATTCCTTTTATTTAGTGATATCTGGGTTATCAACTAAAGCTACTCAAAAGAAGAAAAAAATCTCTCTCTCTCTCTCACACACACCCAAAATGTCTTTTTCTCCCGAGGAATTAGCCATGTTTATTGAAGCACTGAAAGACATGCAACATATTTGCAAATAAACAAGTTGCAAACAATCATCCCCCCCTCCCCCCTGTTTTTTTCAAACAGTATTTTACAGACGGAAAGAAAATCTCAAACAATCCCAAAAACAACATATCCAAATATTCATCTGTTGTCTTGTCTATATGAAATGAAAACTGATTGAAAAACGTTCAATGCATAATGCCAGGTTTTGGAAGCTGCTGAATAGGATAGCCTTTTGTGTGAAACTCTCAGAGCAGAAATTCAATGTTATTAACAGCATGGATAGACAGAAAATGAACATAAGCGCAGAGCAAGTTGTGTTTGCCATTCCCCCTCCCCGACCAACAACTCTGCAAGGTAGTTTGCTTATATAAAGTCAATGTTGTGAACTGGACTCTTGCAACTCACCAGGTCATGCTTTTTGTGAAAAGAAAGGGAATGCATGCAACTTGCTTCACCATGTCATGCTTTGCATGCATTTTGTGAGGAAAACATGAAAGGCATGACCTGGTGAAGTGAGCCACAATTTAGAGAGTCCAGTTCACAACACCGACTCTATATAAGCAAAGTACCTGTTGGAGAGGGGGATGGCACACACAACTTGCTCTGCATTTCAATCATTTTCTGTCTATCCATGCTGTCAGCAAGAGTGAAGTGGTGTTAGATCTGGCAATGTTAACTGTATCTTGTACAAGGAAACCACCTTGTAGGGTTGGGGATGAAGGTTCACACAAAAATCATTTCTCTTACAAGACATAAGTTTGGATTGGGAAATGACGTTTCTGTGTGCCACCCACCATCCCAGTGGGTGCTCTGCTTATATAGCTCAATTGCTGTGAACTGAACTCCAACTTGGCTCACCATGTCATGCCTTGCATGCATTTTGTGAAGAAACATGAAAGGACAGGATGGATGGAGTGTGTGGTCAGGTCACAACTGTAAAGAATGCAACCAGGAGAGTTGGACTAGTGGGTGGCTCACACATAACTGTCATCCAACATGTCCACAAAAAATACATATAATAAAATCTTTCTGCCAACACTTCGTTTATATTTCACTTTTGCAAGAATGACTGGGATTAAAAAGCGTATTTCAAATAGCCTGAAAGAATTTCAACATTTAAATCTCCAAACCACCTGTAAGCAATGCAACAGAAAAGAAATCGGTTAATGGCGGTGGGTTGATTTGAACTTACAAAGCTGCGTTAATTTGTATACTGTATCAATGACTGAAATCTGCATGTTATGGGTTACATGCAACAACCATACATGGAAAATCCTAAGAGATGTTTTTTTCAAAAACAGAAATATTGCCCTGCTTTTTTTTTTCATCTTCATGTCCAACCTTGACTTTACTGATGACATTTCTCCGTTTACTGCAAGCTATTTTACACCCAACTGCTTCAATTCTGAAATCCCAGTAACAGCATTTCATACTTTTTCCTGGCTCTCCCCTCTACACAAGCTTGATAAATCTGTGTATCATTACATATACACCATAACCTGCTAGGTCTACAAAACTCAGGTGGTTGACAGTAAGTACAGAAACAAAATTCCATCTCTGCATGCTTACACAGCCTAGCATAAATCGCAGTGCTGTTTTGCAGGCTCAAAAAAATACAAAAATCGTGAATAACGTTAAGCATGTGGTATGTACTCCCTACATATTGTTGTGCACACTTCTATCCTAACGTTATGTCATGTGTCTTGAGAATTGATATTCAGTGTCTAAGAGTCAGAAAGGAAAGCATCACCAGATCATGTACATAATTTGTAAACCCGATTACTTGCCTACAAAAACATATCAAAGGGAGATAACACTGGCTGATGCTCAAGCCTGGCACCGCTGGGACCACACAGAGTAGTGTTCTACGTTATTAACAAAATACGTACATGTTCTGTCTCCTTCATTGAGACAATATGTATGGCGGCATTACTCGTATAAACAACTCCACAGACTGGGGTCAGCAAGGCCAGATTAAAGATAAAATATACACGGTAGACCTAAACAACAGGCAGAAGGATCTGTGGCTCTCTGCCGTCATCCTCAACAATCCCTCGCTGAGAAAACTGCCATGGGCACTTGGTACTCTGCTGGACCTGGTTATGGCAACAGCAAAGGGGAAAAAACCTGTCTTGGTGCACTTTACTCCGACCTTTTCAGCACCATAAAAGAAGCCATTAAAAAAAGTTTCTCTTCTACAGGTCTGTGATTCTCACAGACTGGGAGAAGTAGATTGATAGAACATGTCACAAGCAGAGAAAAAGCCTCAAAAATATCATTGTTCACACAAAAATGTCAAGAGTTAGGAAAAAAGAAAGACAGAAAGAAACGGAAACAGAAATGCGTATGCTAAAACTAACCAAGATCAAATCAAAACCGAGCACAGAAAAGAAGTCCTCATCAATAACGAAACACTCGTAACTGGCATATGTTCTGACCCTTTATAACTCGAACCTAAACCAGAGACATTCATGTGCATCATGTATACTGTTTCAGTTTATGTGATCCATGGGTGAAACCAGGAAAATTGTAAAGCAGGAAGGCCAGGGGTCCAGAGGGCTATCTTAGGCCCCCTGGCGGGGTCAAGGGGCAGAGCCCCTTGTTGGAGAGGTCAGGGGGCTGTGCCCCCTGAAGCTGAAGGGTTTCTACACCTTTGATAGGTAAAATCTGGGCATTTTGAGACTCCTTACCTCCCTGTTACCACGTTGTCCACAAGACCACTATTAAAAGTGACATTAACATTGCTGATCTGTATGCAGTGGACTTCACTAAATTCAAGAAATAGGAAGCAGCAATGATTTTTGTTGACTATAATTTGAATTTACCACTTCTGAAACTTACGAAGACAGCTTGCAGTTTGAACTCAAGAAATGATTTGTGATGCCAGAATTTGTGCATCTGGTGTAAGAACTCCCTTTGTATGGAATTTTGACAACTAGAACTCGTTTTACGTCAACCGAAAACTTGTGTGGCGTTGTTTATACTAGCAGAAAGTTCAGCCTGCAACCCTGTATCTCAGGGGGAAGGGGTGGGGGTGGCATGTGGGTAGGAAGGAGGTTACTGGTGCAACTAGTCATAGATTTAAACTGAAGTTCTAAAATGATGCTTGGATTTCAAGCTTGAACCCACGCATGTGTAGTTCTTGAAAAGTCCAGAACATTTTTGAAAAATTTCAATAAATTTACTAGGAAAACCAAGATAATGATGAAGATGAAGAAAATGAACGCAAGGTAATTTCTTGTGGAAGCAAAAAATTAGTCATGTAAAGTGTATAAATTTGTTTACTTTTTATGAAACAGATTTTAATAAACCTTATATATATATATCAGTTGTTTTAAACAGGTTAATAAACCTTATATGTATATATAAATATATCTCAGTCGTTTTAATCATACACTGGGGTAGCAGGCTTAAGGATAAGGATTATCTCCAGATTATAATAAATCGGGCATGAAAAATAAGAGTGGTGAGATCAGTGGGATTGACTGCCTTGCCGAAATAAATAAAAATGAAATCCGACATATAAACAGAATGTTTTTGAAACAAATAGGTTGAACACTGTTTATTTTGCCTAAATCCACCACCCGTAAAAAACCAGGAATCACAAATTGCCCAATTAAAGTGGCCTTTCAGCTGGCATTAACTGACAAAAGTGCAATGAAAGTATTTGTATTTGTAATGAGTTAGGATAACACTTCGATGTTTTTTTTTTTTTTTTCAAAGCATATAACTGCAGACATGTTTACCCATATGACTTTATCAAATTTTGTTCCCATGACGGGCAAAAATATGATGAATACGACTAACTTTAAAAAAAAAACAAAAAAACAGATAAAATTCTAGAGACAAAGTTCTTGAATGGAAATTGCACTTGCGGATTTTAACCGTAAGAGGGGAAATCTGACCGAAGAGCGACAACTATTGCTAACTTCTTCGCACTAATGCCAGGCTAAGTCAGATTTTTCACATGTCAAAAAATATTTTTAAAAATCAGCGTGACAGCATGACTCTATGCCAAAGTATGCTGATGAATCAGGTATGAAAGTAATTTGTGTCAGAAAGAATGGATTTCACTGCGGTTAATGTAAGATTAGGCGGCTGCTGTGTGACCGCATGTGAAAACTTAACTTGGTCTGAACACGGTCACCGATCGCATCTTCATTAGGTTCTATGAACAGCATTGCGACAGTTGTCCAAAGCAGCATTTGCTCAGCAAAATGACGAAGGAACGATCAGTTTGGAAAAGAAAAACCTGGATGGGACGGAGTAATCAGGACGTAGTTTTACCAAAACGTTCCTGAAAAAAAATCAACCAGACAAACAGCGATGTCGAATTCCAGTTTCCTGTATTTCCGGATGTGTGGCTTCATCGAAGCATATGTTCTGACCCTTCATAACTCAAGCCAGAGCCATTCATGTGCATCTCGTACTATTGGTTCACTTTACATGATGTTAGACAAAAACAAAACAAAAAACCAACTCAATACCAACAGATTTTACGTAACCTTGCCTACAACAACAAAACTATCTGTTAAAAGAAGTAAAGATAATTAGACAGGCAACAAAACAAAACAAAAAATCCATTCTCAAAACAAGAAATGGAACTTAGGATTAATGATGAAGCATTGTCACATACTGATGAGAAGTAACTCTGAACCTTATCTAACTTGAGTAAAAACTTTCTCCGTTGCATGAAGCAAAAAAAGAAAATCTCACCAAAATTCAAATTTTTCACTAAAACTGCAATTTAAATCTTTGTATTACTCTTTTAAGCATTACATTTAAATCTATGAACAGGTTACAGACTTACACTGGTCTGTGTTCTGTGTGTATGTGCATCAGCGAGCGTGGTTGGAGCATGTGCAGATTACCATCATTATAATCCAGGCAGATGCACTGACTAGCATGCCTTTCATTCTAAGGCATATTATGTTACTACATTTTCTTATCAGTACACTGACAAAATGGGTTAGACATCCTAACCATGGAAATAGGAAAATACAAAAGAGAGAGAAAAAAAAAAGATCTACCAGTCACATGAAAAGAATGCACATATGGAAAGACAAGGGGGGGGGAGTAGGGCAAGGGCAGCTAGCGAGCCTTGTTATCGGATGGAAGTTATGAAGTAGACGAGTTCTTTGATGCAATTCCCTGCCCGTCTAATCAATGACAATAATAGCAATTGTGACCAAGCCCTCACTATGCCATGTTCGGCAAGTGTTGCACTGGTTATTTTGGCAAGTGTTGCATTTCAGCAAGTGTTGTACGAGTTGACTAAGGAGTACCTGCCATGCTGAAAGCAACATGTGTGTCCGGAGGATGTCCTAAACAAAAGAACAGAGTTGTCAGGATAGTGATGGCCACTGATGAAATGAGCAGCAGCAGCATTGTTCCAAAAGAAAAAAACCCAAGGAGTCAGGGTCAGCTGAAAGCAACTATAACATCAAAACTGAAGGCTTATTTCCTTCCTTAAAGAGAAAAAAAGTACTGACTTTACAGGTATTCTCCATTCTCTCTTTGGATGCAAGGATGAGAGGACGAATGCTCTCGAGATTTTGGACGAAAAAAGTCTGTGAAAACTAACGATCTGTATCCAAGGTAAACAACTCCCTGGCAGTGGTCGGGAAAACATCTTCAGTCATTTTGCCATAACCAAGTTGGTTAAAAGCATACTGTACAGTTAGTAAGTTCTTGAAAAGAAAACAGATGTTTGAAAATTACTGCCCCATTCATTTTCTTCTTTTTTTTTTTGGGGGGGGGGGGGGGGGGGGGGGGGGGGGGGAGGGTGTTTTGTTTTGCAAAGCCATCAAATATATACTGGTAGTGACTGCAGAACTTCAATTTGAGTAATTCTAACTCTGTACTAAAAGTATCAAATCTTACAAAAGGTACCCAAAAGTCCAAAATTATGCACTAAGAGCATTAGTAGTAGTATGCGACCGTTTCAGCTGTGACCAACTCAAAAGATACGGTAAAAATTAAAAAAAATGTAAAAGCACACAGACTTGCAAGCATCAAACAATAACAAGACTTCCAAAATGCTCTGTGTTAGAAAAAACAACAACAACCCGCCTATTCAAATAATTAAAATCAACAATATACAACAGCTCCTCAAAATCTGCAGATGATTACATACTGCAACATTTCTCAACTCAGTAGATTTGGCTTTGAAAACGTTTTGTACACAGTAGTTAGACATATATCATTACTGTGGAACAATTAGGCCTACAACATTCAACATACTTTTGACCACAAAAACTGTTTCTTCAGCAACAAAAGCGGATTTGCATTAAATGTTGTGAACAGTATGTATATCTGTTAAAGAATTGAATTTCCAAGAACAGTGTAAGCCACAGTTTTCATAGCCAAATTCCTGCCAGGACTCCCATTCATGAATTGGTATGCGACCATCACCGACTGTATAGGATGTACTATGGTGCCATCAGGGACTCGCCTGAACATGTCTGTAAATCAATAAGCTAGAATAAGCTAAAAAAGAAAAAAATCACAAGAGAAAAAATTTTGACAACGTTTACTGACGAACAAGTACCAATATCTTTTCTTATCTAAATATGAACTGGCAGAAAAGAAATCCCCATCTTTATAATGATCTCTTTCTGATATCAAAATGAGCTGTCCCAACATGGACCAAACATTTTCTTTCCTTTGCGATTTTTTTATTTTCCCCTGCCAAACCTTTTCTTCATCCAGTTGGGCTTCCTAAAACACCATTTCAACCTTCAGCAAGCTTAAAGTTGTTACATATAAATATTGATTGCCATACTGACTTCAGACTTAACATGTAACGTATCACAGAAGAAACAAATCATGAAGCCAACAGATCAGTCCAGTCACCAACAAAATCCTCTATCCAGCTGCCTCTACAGAAATAGGACTCTTCATTTGTCCCTTTTCTGTGGTCTCATTCCCACGCCACTCATTCCAGCCATTTCACAGTATACACAGCCACACCCCAGTTCATCCTCCTGCAGCCCCAGCAACAGCACAGTCCAGAGGATGCAGTTTGTGTGTTATCTGACACACCACATCACAGGACACACTGCACCGCTGCCAACTCTTTTATGATAACTGTTCTGATCTAACATGCAGGACACCGCTCTCTGAACTCCCCGACAGCCACAACTACTTGGTCATGAACCTGCATGGACATGGGTCTCCCTCTGGAGGGCACCACCACAACAAGAAAATCTTGTTTACTACACAGGGTTGACCCTTCTCATCTCTTGTACCTTATGGGGAAAGAACCTCAATGATCGGACTTGTAATGAATTCTTCAATATAAAACATTTCACATGAATAAGTGATCTCCCCTGAGAAAGACACTAACTGTGGAGGGAGAGCTGTGCCCTTATTTGATGACAGCTCAAGATACAACAGCAAGTCCTGAATTTTACAGAGCAAAGCCATCTGTGTATGAAAGTGCTAGGACAGAGAGGGTCGTCAGCAAACCAGAATGGTTAACCCTTTCACTGCCTAGGAATTAAGCTTAAAGTTAAACCCTATTTGCCAGGGTCCCCCCCCCCCCCCCCCCCCCAAAAAAAAAAAAAATATATATTTTCAAAAAATTCTACCGACTTTCTCATTGCCAAAAACGAGATTACCAACTATCAATAGAATCTAGAGACTTCACTTCTCTGAAAATATCCATTTCCTCTGTTTTGTAAGCAGTGTAAATATAAAACGAGGAATAATCCGGACTTCCCATGAAGAGTATACTCGACGGCCATTGCAGCGAAAAGTACACATCCTTGCCGTCGAGTTATCTCATCAAGTTAGGCACCGAATGGGTTAAGCAAGGTGTCAGAAACTGGGGTCCCACCCATGGTAACACAAGCTGATGATGAGGACAACACTGTCCAGTCCTGTGGATTCCCTACAGAATCGCAGAAGACAAACTGTTCGTAAGTTGATTCCATTCATATATGTTACCTACAGTGTTCTAGTGATCTGACAACTTTCTGCTCACAAGGTTGCAGACAGATCATTCCGATGTTTGAAAAGGTGTGGCTCAACCCTTCAAGCTCTGAATCTTGCTACATTTGTAGCCCTCTTTACATACAGTTTCAATGTACCCATGCAATTTTGCAGAGAACTCGAGAGATGTCCCATGGATTCAGGTACAGCATGATTGAAGTCCAGAAAACTTTTCAGCCGTGATGAAGTTCTGTGACAAAACTACAAGTGTGCTTCTAGTTCCTGACACATGTTCAATGCTGACATACCCCTCGCCTTCTGCTGGGCCACACACAACGTGGACTGAAATTTTACTGATAGCCAGTTAATGAAATGCATGAATGGGAGTCCTGTAAAACCCTGTCTTCTTGGCGCCTACCTATGACTTAGGGAACACATCCCGGCCTGGGGAAAAGTACATCACAAAGATAAACAGTGAAAACATAACAAACCAAAGCTTCGGCTAATATCACTTTCCAGTGTATGTAAATAGCAAAATCAAAAGCCAATGCCCCTTACCAGCGAGAGAGAAATGATGACTACACTGGTAACAGTGTTGATCTATCAATCGTCATCACAATCACAACAAATGAACACTTCATTTTTCAAACAGAAAAATAACCAGCAACTGCACTGATTACAACCGTGACTACAAAAACACAGGAGAGAACCCAACGCATATGACCTCAAGCACAGACAAATCTGTAATCCACTTGGCAATGCACCACAACAGGTGTGAGTTGAGATCATGGGGGTGAACAAATGCTGAAGCCACAGAAAGATGGACCTTGATGGAGCAACCTGTCGTATGACGACACACTGCCCTTTGTCTCCAAGAACCTCATCACTGCCATCTGCTCTGAAAAACATGAAACTTCTTTTATCAGCACCATCATTACCTCACACTAGCATAATGTTTTCAAACCTTAATTAATACAGTGTTGACAAAAAAAACATTTATGAACTAAGTGTCTCTAATTTGTTCCATGGTTACCTTATATTCTTTCATCTATTGATCTGTCTGTTGTAGTACACATTACTGGTTTCCTATAGGGGGATTTAAAATCAAATTATGTTATCTTGAAACGAAAATTCATTACCTTGTAACAATATTTCTTGTTTTAAAATAAATTTTGTCTTGTCTTAAAACATAATCATTCACCTTCTTCGCCTTGTCCTAGTTACTAGCTGTCGTGTGGAAGAGCGTTATATGTGTTTAGGTATTTTAGGTATACACATCAAAATAAATGTTAACTATCAAAACAAAGATAGGGGTCAGCATATTCTGGATACTTTATTCACTGCATACAGTTCCATATCTTCAGTGACACTGGCATGGGTGGAACTAGGAAAAAACGGAAAGCAGGAAGGCATAGGATCCAGGCGGCCACCATAGGCCCCCTAGCGGAGTCAAGGGGCAGAACCCCTCATGAGGTGGGTGGGGGGTCAGGGGGCAAAGCCCCCAAGGGTTTCTGCACCTTTGACAAGTAAAATCTGGGCATCTGAAGACACCTTACCTTCTTTTTTACCATGTTATTCACAAGACCACCATTAAAAGTGACAATGTGACCGACCTGTATGTAGTGGAGTTCACTTAACTCAAGATACCAGAGGCAGAAAGAATTTTTGTTGACTATAATCTGTCTTTACCACTTTGGAAACTTCTGAAGACAGCTTGCAGTTTGAACTCGAGAAACAGTTTGTGATGACCAGAAATTGTGCATCTGGTGTCAGCAGAACTCCCTATTATTGCAAAACTAGACTTTTTTCCTCTTCAACCGAACACTTGTATGGTTTGTTTATTCCAGCAGGAAGTTCAGCCTACAACCCTGTATCTCAGGGGGGAAGGGGTGGTAGTGGCACATGGGTGGGGTGGAGGTTACTGGTGCGACAGGTATGTGACTTGACTCTTTGATTTAAACTGTCAAGTTATAAACCGATACCTGGATTTAAACCTTGAACACCGCACATTTGTAGTTTTTGAGGAATCCAGAAAAATTTCAATAAATTTACTCGGAAAATGAAGGTTAAATTCTAGTGGATGCAAAAAAAATACTCATGTGAAATGTTCGGGTTTTGGGGTGTGTTTTTTTTTCCTATTTATGAAACAAGTTCTAATAAACCTTACATATAAGCTGTGTTAATAATACAATGGGGTGACAAGCTTTTAAGGATATAACAATCTCCCGATTATTAAAAATCAGGTTGTAAGATCAGTGGGCATGACTGCTTTGCCAAAATAAATCAAGTTGAAATCTGTCATATATACAGAATATTTTTTTAAAATTTCGTTTGAACAATATTTATTCATTTTGCTTACTTAATTAACCAACTGGAGCTTTGTCACATATAAAAGAACCAGGAATCACAAATGGCCCATTTAAAGAGGGCTTTCAGCTTGCATTAACTGACAAGATATAAGCGCAATGAATAAACATTAAACTTGTATTTTGTAATAAGTTAGAATAGTCTTGAACACTCTTTCCTTCTTTCTTTTTCTTTTCTTTTTCCAAGCATATAACTACAGACCTGCTTACCCATTCAATTTTGCTGAATCTAGCTCCATGATTGGCGATAAAAAAAAGACAAACTTCAGAGAAAAAAAAATTGGGGGGAAAAAGATTCTAGCCACAAGATTTTTAAGTGGTAATTACTCTTGTGGATGCTAACCATAGGAGGGGAAATCTAAAGAGTGACAACTCTTGCTAACTTACGTGTGCGAAATGATGTTGCCCTGAAACACTGAAAAAATCGGTGAGAGAGCATGAGGCTGAGCCAAAGTATGCTGATGAATAATGTTTTGAAGTAATTTGTGTCAGAAAGAGCCTATTTCACCATAGTTTATGTAAGACTAGGCGGTTGCTACCAGGAAGAAGCCTCTGATGTGTGACGGCATGTGAAAACGAAACTTGTTCTGAACACTGGCATTGATCACAGACATGTCTTCATTAAGCTCAATGAACTGCAGCGTGACTATTGGCCGAAGCAGCATTTGCAAATTCTCTCAGCAAATGACGAAGTAAATGATCAGTTTGGAAAAGAAAAACCTAAATTGGATGGAGTAATCAAGACGCAGCTTTATCAAACATTTGTGGGGGAAAAAAAAATCCCCCCTAACAATTCGTAATTTCAGGATCTCTGGACAAGTAGCGAGGTCGAGTTCTGGTTTCCGGCATTTCCGGACATGGGGTTTCATCCACGCATTGGTCCCACAGGTGCTGAGTGTTTCTTTTTTTTCATAAGGGGGAAAAAAGCACTGCATCACTGTTTTTTTTTTTGTTTTTTTTGGGGGGGCTATATTGCCAAGGCATGGAAATTTGGCTTGTGGAAACACTGTGCCGTCTTCTGGCATTCCTGTAACATGAGACATTCTACTGTTAGGCAACATTCACACTTCAACATTCTGTCACTTAACCTTTTTCACGTAAAATAAAAAACGTATAATTCATATCATAATGAGAACCCGATCAGATAGTAGCTGCAGCTAGAGTCAGTGCAAAGACAATTACTTGGCGTCAAATGTAGGACTAAACAAATTGCAAAGTGTTTGCTTTATGGTTTCTTTTTTTTTTTTTTGCTCCCTTGTTTGGCGTCCAGTAACTCTATTTTAGCTCTTGTTTCAATTTCCGTCTGCAGTCTCCCCACTATGAAACCAGCCAGAGATTAGTGGATTGGCACACACAAGTGCAGATAGACACTTCCATCTCTAGCTCAGCCACATGCAGCTGTTTTTGGCAACCGCAAGTTTCTTTTCTCATTTTGCCTGACCGAACAGATGCTTTAATCCTACCTGGCATGCACATGACCTTGTCGTTTTCGATAAAATCACGAAGGGAGCCAGACCACTGTCTAATCATCTGATTTAAATTCCATAGCGTATGCACAACAGGAATACTTCCGCCATTACAAATGATAGTGACAGTGAAAGTGTTGCCGTCACGTTTAATGAAAAAAACATTGGAAGTCTAAGTGCACACAATAATCAAGTTCTGTTTGATATTTAATGTCGGTCTCAGTCACAGTTTTACAATTCTTGTATGCCTGGTGTTCTTGTGTGTTGGACTGATGTGCACTTTGAACAGCCAATGCTTTCAGCTGTGCTGACATGGACACTGAATGTGCTAGCACATCAGGTACAAGCTGGCCAACATAACTGGTTGCTAAAAGGGATTCTGACATAGTGCGCTTCATATCATGAAGTGACGGTCAAAGGTCGGAATCTGAGAAAAAAAAAAAACTAGTTTGTTGTCTGGAAACTTAAGATAATTGCTTTATAGTCTGGGAATTATTGTAATATACAGACACATCAAATAAAACTGAAAATATATTTGTGGCAACATATTTTACCTAGTAAACTCTTTACAACACATAGATATACATGTTTGCTAATACGAGTAGTTTGTATTACAATATGTGTAATTTATATTACAAATCTGATCAAATACATAACTGCAATTGAATTTAAGAACTTTCCTGCAAAAAACATCATACGATATGGCTTGTGTATGATGTTGGTGCCCACAGAGCATAAATGCTTTTAACTGTGTTGATAAAAACACTGAATTTTTTGGTACATATTTGTACACATACTGCAGTGGGTATCAAATCTGATTTAGCCAGGTACAAAGCACTTTGGACTACTTGGCAATCTGGTCAGAGTTTGAAAAAAAGCAAAGCTCGATGCAGTAAAATCCTACAAAATGACGTCCCAATGAAAAAAAAAAAAAAAAAAAAAGCTCTAACAAGATAGCGTCTGAAGTTCCTGGTGATATGTCTAGGACTGATAGAGAAAATCTTCCCCCTAGTGTCCCATCTTTGACAGACTAACAGTTTACTTTGGACCTATCTGTTTCATGGGGTTTATTGCAAGCCTGTAAGCATGACATTGACAGGGCCATTGCTGCTGTTGATGTGCGCTGCCTAATTTTGAAATCACTTTCCAGGGGTGCTTTCCTCCCGTCACTTTTAAACTGAAGTCCTTGCATGCTGGGATATCTTTTTAACAACGCTCACTTTTTTAAGCAGGGCCCTGAATCACTGTAAAATGTGCGACACTTCATTTCAAATTCTATTTTCAAATGGGTACAAAATATATGTCTATCAATATGATTTTTTTTCAAACTTTAATTCTCATTTGATAAAATTTACTTTGCAATCAATATAAATCGCTTATTAATCACTGTTATGCAATAATAACCTATATCAATGTTTCAGTGACAGACGTTGGACTGTTATAGTAACAGAAGGTGGACTTATATTAACAGAAGGTGGACTGTTATCGTAACAGAAGCTGGACTGACTCCCAAACAGATGAAACAAGTCCAATCAATATTTGGCCAGCAACAGCAGACAGATGGAATGGGGCAGTGGTAAATAAACTTAAAGGAGGGAGTCTTTATCCAAAGGGTCTCTACTGGAAGGCTTTACTACATTCATGTTCCACTGTCTTTATCATGAACACCATCCTGTCAACTCCTAGTTTCCACCTCCTCCCTCCTTCCAAAGTCTCCTGATGCATGTGTTGTTCCCACACCCTTCTCTCCCCTGCCAGCCCCATCCACAAACCTGCAATCCTCGATCCATTTTTCAGTCTCCAGACCGGCAGCAGAAACTGGTGTTGCACTCCAAGTTGCGACAGCCACTCGCTGTTGTGGGGAAAGGGTCAGGGTACAGGTTGTCGCAGTAGAAAAGGAAGGCGTGGTCCAGTGACTGGCAGGTGTCAACAAGCGAGGCCACGCCCTCTCCTGTCAGGTTAAGGCAGCCTGACAAGTCCAGGTACTTCACTTGTGGCAGGCCCCCTCTATCAGACAGCGCCCTGTAAGACCAGAAATAAGGTAGTCATTGTTCTTTTAGATCAAGTGATTACAATGCAAATCGGAGCACATGGAATGTCTCCCACCATGACCCAAATCATGGGTGCTTAGCAAAGTAAATGAATTATATCCATCTGCCCCTTAAAAAAGACATAGTTTGGGAACAATGACACTCGCTTACCCCCGGCTTCAATTCCAGATCCTAAAGACTTCCTGCTTCAACTGTGGATGTGACAACGACATCTGGATCTACCAGCTCTCAGACAAACAACAACGTTCAGCCCTTCCTGAGTGCTGAATAACCCCAACAAAGGTCTTTTATTCTGAAGAGGTTAAAAAAAAAAAAATGTCTTCACTTCTTGGTGTTATAAACATGGCATTAAATTTGATAAGCCCAGCATGTATACATTTCACGATGAATATTTTCAAACAGCTATCATTCCAAAACTATTCCAGTTTCCTCGTAAGGTTTGGTAAAGGAATTCTGTTTGATTTATTTATAGTCTAGAGACATCAGTACAGATGAAAGGAAAATAAAAGACAGAAGAAATATCTACAGAGTGTACTGCAATTATGTTCATAAGCAAATACTAATAGCTGACATAACACTCAGTCCTTGAATTTGAAAGTGGCTGAATAGGTCACAAGGTAAAATGATCCAAGTTGACATTAAGACAGGTCTTCTTTTCTGGGAAAAAAAAAAAAAAAAAAAACTGTGGAAAAGTAGTTGCCCAATTCTACCTTGAACTCCATGTCAGGTGATTCTTAACAGCTCGAAAATAAGAAAAGTGAAAAGGAAAAAAACTGCCTTCAAAGTAGTAGACGGCAGCCAAAATTTTCTTTCAGATATATTGAAAAAAATAATTAAACCACCTCAAAGAATTATGTTTATAAAAAACTAGCATATCTGCAAAAAAAATCATTGCTCTAGCTTAATTTGTTCCGAGCTATGGATCCGTTAAAGATTTGCCGAATTTCGTCACAGCCAATTTTGTTCGGAAGGCCTACTTTGACAGGCCCTATCATGACAAATACCTAACAGAATCAACTTAACTTTTGTTTGTGGACTTAAAGTACTGTATTGTAATAGAAAACCAAATATGAGTCAACCACTGCATGTATGACAGAGATATGATACGTCAAAAAATGCTTTTCATGCAGTTTGAACGAGAGCAAAAATGCACAATGTGTCAAATTCAAGGACAAATAATTTTCAGAAATGGAAGTTATATCTTTGAAAACTATACATATATTGTCTACTAAACATATAGATAAAGCCCAATTTTTTTCAGGATGCTAATCAAATATTTTGTTTGCTTTTAAGGACCTCTAATTTGCTTAATCATGCAAAATGGGGCTGCGACGGACATTTGCTAACTTTTAGAACATAATCCTCAATAACTTCTGAACCCCAATAGATATCAGTATGAAACTTTGCCACAGTGTGAGAAATGCATTTTGCTTGTGGAAAAAAGTCATAATTGTTGTTTTTCATTTGATATAATTAGTAATATTTGAATTAAATTAACAACAATTTTCAGAAAAAAATAGAAAAAAAACTAACACTAGAGCCTTACTGAATATTGATGCTGGTTGTTGCACTCATATTTTAAAACAATATAAAGTCATTTTCACATTTCTTTCTAGCAGCAGAATCTTGAAGCTGGTGTAGCACAGGAGAAATGTAAGATGGATGATGCGGCAGGTGATGAATCAGTTTCTCCAGGATTAGCACAAAAACTGTCAGAAACAATGGAGTGGCCAGCTGGTCTGCTATGGTGAGGAGACTCCGTATTTGTTGAAAAAGCATTGGATGCCAGGAAATCCTCCAAATCCTTCCTTACTTTGGGGTTGCGTGTAGCATTTGGTTGGAGTTTGGCAACTCTCTTTTGCAATTTCTCTAATTTCTTTCATGAGTTTTTTTTTCTGGGATATCTATACCAGTGAGATGGAAGCCACCACTGGGTCATGTGTTTGTAAGTGGGCCTGGCTCTCGTTTCTTGAAAGCGTGAAGGTTCCTCAACAGTTGGAATGTTGGTGGCCTGTGTGTGTTGATGGATTTTCTTCCAGCAGCTGCTGTCGACATAGTCCTTGAAGCGAAGACCCTAAACTTTCAGTGTCAATTTCAAGAGTCTCGGTCAAGAAAGCAGTCTTTCATCACATGATGATAATTTCAAAGCCTTCTTTTCTGCCGACACAAGAAGATAACACAGTCTTGCTAGTGGAGCACTAGTTCCTTCTGGAAGAAGCCGCAGAAAAAAAGCTGCAGTGTCATCGAAGGTCTTTGTGCCATCAGTCTTCTGGATGAGCAACTGGATCAGCAAGCGATTTGTCAGTTGAACTGCTGGAAGTGCTGGTCGACGCCCTTTCAGAGGCAAGGAAAACAGAGCGGAGTCTCGCGAAACACTGGATCATCTGTTAAAATGTAGCATTACACACACACAAAAAGCTATTATAACAACTGTTTGAACGATTGAATCATAGCGAGATGTATGGATATCTACACCATGTGTTGTGGTTATACATTAATCATGACATAATTTTAGCTGTATACTTGGATGTTTTCTTGATTATGCAGTGTTTACTGTCAGTGAGTGTGTGTGTGTGTGTGTGTGTGTGTGTGTGGTGTGTGGTGTGTGTGTGTATTGTCTGCATTTTATCTACATTTTCTTTCATAAACTTTATTATGCATCGGTATTGTCTTGTTTCTGGTTGTCTATTCATTGATATTTTGTTAAATTTTTTTTGTTTAAAGTGTACTATCTGATGCTGGTTATACTGGATGTATACACCCTCTCTCTCTCTCAGACACACACGCAGAGAAAAACAAACGGGTACAGTTTACAAACATTAGTTAATGCGCACACCTGACAAAAAAAAAAAAAATTACCCCCCCCCCCCCCCCCCCTTTCCTGCCCCACCAAAAGAATGCATTTGTTCAAAAAACTTCAATTCAGTGGAATTGTTGCTTGCATGATTGTTTGTCACTAAGGTCTACGTGTGTTTTTGCTAGTATGTGAAACTTGACAAATAAGGTACATTTGACATACACACAAAAACAGTGTGTGCATTTGTAGACGCCTGTGCTGAATATATATGTGTGTGTGTGTGTGTGTGTGTGTAGATAAGATAATGTTGCTTATAGCCCAGCCGACCGCAAAGGTCACCATGTTAAAATCAACTCACAAGTCATTAAGAAAAAAAATAAAAAAAATAAAAATTCACACACATGCGTGTGTGTGTGTGTGTGTGTGTGCTATTTTTATTAAATGATTGATAATCATCCCAAATTTCTTAGGAACTTAAGGAATGCATTTCCCTTTTCCAGCCACTAGCAAATTCATATTCATGATATCGTAAAGACTGATAATAATTATAGTAATTTAAAAGACTTATAGACAGAGAAGAACTATAATTGTACAGCTAGAGGCTCGCGAAAAGAATATGAAAATGATAAACTCATAGTTAAATACACAAATTGTCTGTTTAGTTCTTTCACTCAGTGTCACTGCTTGTGCAGAGGCTTGAATTTGAAATAGTTGGAAGTCAGTATTAACTGTCCAAGCAAGGGCTAACCAAAAAATAGTTGAACAATGGGTCTAACATCAATCGAATTATATGAATTGGAACCGTAACAATTAATCCAGAAATAGGTCTGGGCCTACTTTCAATCAAAACTCCCGACTTCGTTGCAGCTGATCGTTCGAGTCAGTGAATGTCAATAATTGAGTTACTCCCTTGGCATCACTCGATCGGCTACTATTTTGTTGTTTTACGGACCGAAAACACAACAATCCTATATTAAAAAAATACGCTAGAAAGAAAAAACCATAAACTTCTCGATTACTAAAGATATATGTGCTGGATAAGGCATTTATCGACGGGTATTTGTTAAAAGAAGTCATCAATACAGTTCTTCCGGTAGTACTCGAAAGATCGCGGCTGACATTCTCAAAGTGGCCTGTTTTTATGCAAATAACTATTGATCTAAAGAAAAATACGGAATAAATTGTGAGAGATACACTTAAATCATACATAAGTGTTATAATGGACAATTCTTACCGAGTTCCTTGCGGGAAATCTCCAGATTTTGCTTGTGCGAAGTTTGAGTCGGCGCGCTCCATCTTTCGTGTTGAATCAACATGTGCTGGGAAGGAATGTGGTTCACAAGACCATGTTTTGATTGGCATGAATTAACTAGGACAAGCCATGAATGCATTAACCTCGTACCTCATTCGAAAGGGTACGGCTTGTACATCATTCCGATACCATGAAAACATGCATTTTTTTATCGGTTTTTCCGTCCGAAATTCGCAAAAAATCGGCATGCATGTGACTTTAACTTCTTCTGTGATTTCATTAGACCAGCATTCGATTTTCCCCCAGGACCGTTAAAATCTGCATTTAATTCCTTTATTTTGATACCAGATACATGTGTGAGTGTTGTCCGTACCATTTAATCTTTGGTAGGGAAGCGCAGTGTGTCAAAACCGACTCGACACAGAATCGCCGCGGGGCACTGGACACGGAACGAAAGTGAGCTGAACACACACCTCATTCTCTCTTAGATATTTTTTCTTCACAAATCATTCACACTTAAACAAACACTCGATTGAAAAGAGGAAAGATTGAACTTTATTTTGACATATTTTTCATAGCAAAACATTAAAAAAACAAATGCATACGGCTGCACAGAAAATCAGCAAAATCAGTGGAAAAGGCAAGATGATTGCAGCGCTGTGGCTTGGCTGCCGCTACCTACTTCAAGTTTTCTTTTTTTAATTTTTCTGATCAGAAATTTGAACTAGCAAAAGTGGAAAAGAATTTTTTTAATTCCAAAGGGTGCTCAGGTTCCTTTCTAGACCCTTCACAAAGACATTGGAGAGCATGGTACCAAAATGGGAGAAAAATCGTGAAAAAATTGAGTGTTTTCGCTTCAGCTGTTTATGTTCACTTTCTTCACCTATTGGTTCAGCAGGCTGAGAAGGTAGGCTGAGGTGCACTCTACATTTCACCAGAACAAGCACCACATTCACAGCATGATCACTTTATTCTATTGATCACCTACCCTTCATTCACAGACCATGAAACTTAAAACTTGCTAAAATGGATCAACTGTATACTGTTTCAAGGCCTTGTTTTTGCATCTTTAAACACTCCTATATTCTACTCTTTCAACATTCTCACTGGCCAATTTATACTAAAGATTCATTCTGTTTTGTCTCTTGCTACAATAAGCATGCTGGCAAAATCCATACTCTGTCTCAAATTTTTGCATTTCTAATGGTGGAATGATACTGACAATGATACTGGCTCTGAGATCCTGATGACACATCTTGGATTTCTACAGGATAATCTGACTGACTGCCAACTTCAAAAGGTGTCTATCTTTTCCTCTGAGCAAGACATTTCCTCTGAGCAAGACCCATGTGTGTGTGTGTGTGTGTGTGTGTGTGTGTGTGTGACTATTCAAAGTTGGGACGAAAAACTAGTTTCTCGAATGAAACACTGACCTGCATGCATACCTGACAGATTAATTGACAACAGACACAATGAGTGACCTCTCTTTCACTTTTCAGCAAAATCTCAATTGGAATCTCAATTCTGAATTATTGTAATTAATTTTTTTTCGATACACCACCGTCATATCCACAATAATGTTATGTCTAGATATTAGCCTGTAGCATCACTCTACAAATGCAGTGCTTTATATTTCAAAGGAATGGAAATGACTCAACAAAGAACATATGCTAGCAACAAAATCTGTAAAAATTCAAATGTGAATAAATGGTTCAGGAGTAAATCAGATACAACTGATCTCTGACTTGTGTACGTAAGTCACTGACAATCTCATATGCAAATAAAATTTCCTTCAAAGAAAGAATGAAAATAAAACCTAATCAAATAAAATAATACCATCTTCATCTGTCTTTAAAACACCAATGGAAAAGGGACAAAGTGCATAGTCGTGATAGTGTATTTTACAACTAGGGCATGTGCGTTTACAGTGCACTGAGAGTACATTTACCAAGTGCCAAAGATGAGGACAGGCAAAAGAATCCCTTAAATTGATGCTTACATAAAAGAGTGTGCATTAATGCGCAGGTATTGGTATGTGTCATGAGGTCATGTTAAAAGAAATTCATTCTTTAAACAAACGTCAAAGATGGATTCTGAAATTGTAAGGAACAGACAAATGGATGGGAGAGCTAAGATATTTGTAGTAATTGTACTGTAGTCATTAGGCCGTTTTCCCCTGAAGTTCTCTACCTACATGTTAATTTCTGTGGGCAGTTCTGAGGTCATCTGCTGCAGACAGGTGTACTCTAAGATCTGAACCATATTTGATTCCTCCCTCCCCAAAATCCCTCTATCGCTAAAGATAAACTTGTCTTTCAAGATCCTTCATTAGCAACAGCAACATATGACCAGCAAGAGCAAAATCTTTTAACTGGTCTCAAGAGAACTCCTCAAAAGACGGTCATCTTCAACCTTTGAGGAGTTTCCAGGACTTGAAAATTAATGAAAGTTGTAAACGCTAACACAGGTTCAGAGATTCAAGGATAGTAAATGCGAATAAAAATGGGAGTCTATGTCCGTCCAGGTGTATCTGTGAAGCTAAGTATACATGATAGATGAACAAATGGTATACAGCGCCACTCAGCTGCTCGCTATAATCCTTCACTCACTCGCTCTGCACTCTCCGAGACTAAGAAGCTAACCTACCTCAGTCCCTGGTCAGTGATGCGGTAGCAGCCATTGAGGCTGAAATGGTTGAGTCGGTGAAGAGCATGACGAGGTTCTTCCTTCTCTGCCCCGACTTCACCTTCTCCTGGTGGTTTGACCGACTTCCATCTCTACCTCGAGGCCCCCCAATGGAGCCTATGCCCTCAGCTGTGCTCTCACTGCCGCAACAAGTCCTATTCACAGTGCAGCAGGAGACAGTGTCTGTGCTGAGGCCAGCAGGCCACCAGAGGGATAACTTGATGCTGGCACCTGGCTCACAGGAAAGTCCAAACAGTCCAGGGAAACATCAGTGTAAGATGTGTCAGGTACGATCATGCAGTCGCCAATGGGAAGATCACACTTGCAGTCATTCACTGACAGTGCCACTACTGCAGAGGGTACAGAGTAACGGCCCTTGCCTCGACAGGATGGTGTCATAGGGAGCTGCACATCATCCGCCTGTTGCTGGTTTCCAGCCAAGCTGTGCAGCGTGCTGTCTGTGATGTTCTCACAGCCGCTGAGATCAAGGTGCTCAAGACTGCAGGACCCTCCTTTGAGACCATACCTGTAAAACACAAGGTGCAAGAATGAGGCATGAGATATGAAAGGTAGCTTCAAAAAAAAAAAAAAGAATAAAAAAAAAAGCATGTTTTGTGGTGTGCTTTCCCCACATGAAATGAATTTATTTTCCAGTAAGGGAGGGGAATCTTCCAATTTTTTTTTTTAAGTGGTAGAGCGACGGGGGGAGAGGGCATTCATTTTCCCTCTTCATTGCACAAAACAATAGTCACATTTCTGATCTTATAGTACGAGCAGTTATCAGAACAGGTTGTTCCAATACACATTTTTTTCATATCTGGTTCATGGGCACGCTATGGGCCACATTACAGCTCTCTTGCTGTTTTTTTTTACATTTCAGGACCTGTAGTCTCCACTGTTGTGCATGTGCATCTGCATGTTGTTGAAGAAGCAGACCCAGACAACATTTTGCACACAACAGTTAGCAAGAGCTGTCACTCTTTCATCAAAGCATCCAAACTGGAACACTTGAGACTTCATGGCCATCTCCTCAAGAGTGATTGACCACGCAACAACTTCCTGTCTAGATTTTTTTCTTGGGCATATTTTTCTTTAGTTCAAAGCGCCGACAAAATACGGTGAAGTCACACAGGTAAAGAGATCTATACAAGGAAAACAATCTTCACACTTTTATATCAAACCTGGTACAATCCATGAAACCCATACAATCCTAGACAGATGACATTCTTTAATTCATGATCATGAAAACCAACAACATCTATAAAGTGCATTCATAAACAAAAAAGAAAAGAAGTATATGCTCATCTGCTAAAAACTCAAATGGTATGGCCAGCTCTGTACTAATCAGAAATTGTGGTGACAGGAACAGCAGAGGGTCAAAAGCAGAAGCAATCACACAAAAAAAGAAAAATAAATCCAAGGTCTCTTTGTCTCTGCTCCATGGACGGTACAAACTGAAAACAAAACCACTGAAAATTAGATAATATACATGCAGCAGCCCTGAAATGCAGTTTGTTTTAGCCAAAATCCAGCGATGGAAAAACTAACAGTGTTTATTTACTCTGGATGACAAAGACCATGTCCATCTGCAGCCACTTCAGTTGGTGCTGACCCAGTTAGATCAGACTGTAAACCTTGTACCAGCAAGTGCACAGCGCTAACACAAAGACCAGCGATGGCCACCTCTTTCGCTTTTCTTCATCATGCTCAACTGACAGTAACCTTGAAGGCAAACCAATGACTCACAGCGCTAAAAGTGCAACAGCGATGGCAGCCTATTTCCCGCTTTTTAATGCACTTAACTGACATGCCACTGCTTGGCATGCACATGGAAGACAATGACACATTGTCTTAGAACGGGCTGCTCACTCTGGAAAAACGGTTGGTAATATACAAACACAACACCCGTCTGTTTACCAACATTTTTTTTCTTTCCCCCTCTTTTTCTTACATTGTAAAATCCCTCCCCTTCTTTCCTCCGCCCTCCTGACATCAACATCCGAAAGTAGCATGCACCTATAATCCACCACCGCAACACCAGCCCACTATACACTCCACCAACGTACACTTACACTACCATACCCCCCACTATTTACCCCGTATATAACTAACAGCTATCTTCCTTCCCCCCTCCCTATACACTCTCCAATTACTGTATCTATTCTTTACTCGGATACCAATCCCCTCCTCTCCTCCAACTTAGTTTCTTTGAATTTCACATACTATCTCCTTTACATGATTTTCCTTTCCCTTTTCCCTCTTTCCTGTGAAGGTACATGAGCCCCTTCCTCCTCCTTTTTTTTAGACATGTTCACCCTTTTCTCTTTGATTATTTCCATTTCTTTCCAACCAGCATTATTATATTAATACCTACATTATTTCACTTATCACAATGATCATCATCCAACAGCACTGTTTACTTTTTCAATAATGCTGTTTGCATGAGTTTCCCTTCTCTCCTTCCAGTCCATATGTATGTAGGTGTAGATATGAGCTCCCCACCCCACCCCTCCACCCTTTTTAAATTAAAAAAATTCCCTGTTCCAATAGCAATGATAGCCCTTCACTCATTGATCACTTCCATTTCTTCTAATCATTCAGTCCTAACATCACTACATATAACTACTATCATTATGATCACCACCCAATAGTTTTGTTTGCTTTTCATTCACTGATCATTTCTATTCCTTGCTTCTATGCATTATTATCAATCTACCATAATTACTATCATCACTAATATATTATACCTTTAAACAATATTTTTAAAAAACACACACACCCACACAAACCCTGCCGTTTTTCTACCTCCAACCCTCTCCTTTCTCCCCTTCTGTGTTAAGCCACTATTGATACCACAACTACCACCTTCAGTGTTAAGCCGCTATCAATTCTACAACTATTATTGTCATATTATCACCAAAAGTAAATCAGCATTCCTCCTATTCATCATATACTGTCATCATCATCATCATCACTATTATTGCTATTGTTATATTATATTGACATTATCATTTAAACTCCAATGGTCCCTTTCCAACAGCCTCATTTTCATTCAAACCCATTTTGCGCTGAATGTGAGGAGATAAGTGGTTGCTCGTTCTTCATTTTCATTGTCCTAAACGTTGTTTGTTTTGCCTGAAGAAGACCAAGAGGTGCTAACACGCGTATAAAAGCCAATAAATCACGCTTTCTTTCCAGACCAAACTCAATGAGAATAATTTCTACAAGCAAAACATGCACTAGAGAGAAATGAAAAAACAGCCCATCCATTGGACAGATTATTCGTAATTGCGTTAAAAACATGCACTTTTAATCTGCAGCTGCTAACACAATGCAGTTTTGTTTGCATCAAAACCAGCACCGGGCTCATAGCCTGCAGAGCATCATATGTGTACTGTCAATGCATTTCAATTTTTGGATTGCTATTTTCACTAAAAACTTTTTTTCTCTGTTTTCTCATGGACAGCCTGGGCTACAGAGTTCAGTTTGCTTTTCCAACCGTCAGAAATGGGTTAAAGACCTTCTTAATTTCATAAACTTATTGAAACAGAAAAGTTACCACTTGAAGCTTACCACCTGAAAGCTATCTCCAAAAATTATCTCCTTCTCCTTCTCCTTCCTAAAACACCGGTTCACTCAAAACGAGTAGGTCACCAGCGCGCATGTTAAAAAGTAAAATAAAATAACATAAAACAGTGCGACTCAGACTGTTGGCCCCTGGAGCAAATTTAGCAACAACTGAACAAGGGGTCGCACTCGATATTCAAGAAGATAAAAGCAATGGCCAAATTCAGGCCCAGGTAATAGTAAAATATCAGGGAAGTAAAAATAAAAAATCGTCAATATGCAGATCTCAAAACTGTCGAATCAATTTGTTTTTTGAATGAGATTGCATTTGTGGCAATCTTGATGGCACCCGGCAGTGAGTTCCACAGCCGTACAGAACTGGGATAAAAAGAATGTAAGTGGCTGTCAATATTTGATGCAGGTATGGTATAACATTGACCGCCACTCCTGGTGCTACTTTTATTCAATACTAGTTGTTCCATTGGAATATCAATTACTTTAGCACTGCCTTTGAAAAAGGTGTTAAGTTTAATAAAAGCTCTTCTCTCTTCTAAGGGTTTCCATTCTAATTTCCTCATGTTCTTCCTAGTATTCCCCTTTTCTCTGATGTGGTTCCCTGTTACGAACCGTGCTGCTCTCTTCTGAATCTTTTCAAGGTTATCAATGTCCTTTAGATGGTAAGGATCCCAAACTGAGCAACCATATTCCAGTACTGGTCTAACCAGTGTTTTGTAGCAGTCGTCTTTAACCTTTTGGGGGCAGTCATTGATATTCCTGTGTAAGAAAGCTAAGATGTTATTTGCTTTCTTACATACTAAATTGTAATGTTCTTTCCATTTGAGACGACTATCTATAATCACGCCTAAATATTTTGCAGCATTAGTTTCTTTAAGAATAGTATTATGGATAGAATAATCTGATCTAATTAGTGAGCGTTTGTTACATATACGCAACACTTGGCACTTTTGAGGATGAAATTCCATTTTCCAAGTTCTTTCCCACTCTTGTAAAGCGTTTAGATCTTCTTGTAGAATGCGTGTATCATTCTTGCTTCTGATTGTTCTATATACTAAACTGTCATCTGCAAAAAGCCTTATAGTAGTTCCAGGAGAGAGATTTCTACTTATGTCATTTATATAAATTAAGAAAAACAAGGGCCCAGAACAGTTCCCTGTGGTACACCTGACAAGACTGGTTTACAATGGGATGACGACCCTTCCACAACAACTTTCTGCGTTCTCCAACGAGGAATGATCTAGCCCATTTTAGCAAAGAACCGCCAATGCCAATGTGTTCTAATTTAAGCAGCAGGCCCTCATGGTCAACCTTATCAAAGGCTTTAGAAAAATCTAATAAAATTGCATCTATTTGCTGTCTGTTGTTAAGACAGTTACTAAAATCATTGAGAGTTGTTATAAGTTGAGTCTCACAACTCCTTCGCTGTCTAAAACCATGCTGGGCGTTATTTAAGAAATCATATTTGTCAAAATGGTCCATTATGCTACTATATATTATATACTATTATATACTATATATATTATATACTATTATATTATTTCCACAGGGAAAGTCCTGTTGACAGTGGAAAGACTACAACTTTGGATTCTCTCTTGAGGGCACATAAGACCATATTGCGAAAGCTTGGCTGTGTCTGGAGTGGCACTGTCTTCATCTGTCCGCGGGCAGGGGTGGTTGGGTCTGTGGGGTGTGCTCGGCGGCTGGAGGGTGGTTGTTTTTCGCCGGTGGGCTCTGCAGTCATGAAATACGGGCTGGTACACCCATGGGGATGCTACTTTAAGGCTGTTATGAGCTGCATCCTGTAGTCTAATTTACCTCTGTTCAGGAGCAGTTATGTCCCTTGATATCTTAATGAGTGTCCTGCGCGTGCCTGTACCCATCGTCAACACAGCGCAGGCCTCCTAGGGTGGTACAGGACTGCTCTAGAGGCAGGTGAAGACAGTGCTTCTCTGGGTCCTCCCAGCACCTTCGGTGTTTCTTTTCTTCTTTGCCTTAACTAGGCTGACCCTGGAGAAAGGTCCAGTGACGGTGAGGAAAGACCCACTGACCACAGGGAAAGTCCTGTTGACAGTGGAAAGACTACAACTTTGGATTCTCTCTTGAGGGCACATAAGACCGTATTGCGAAAGCTTGGCTGTGTCTGGAGTGGCACTGTCTTCATCTGTCCGCGGGCAGGGTGGTTGGGTCTGTGGGGTGTGCTCGGCGGCTGAGGTGGTGTTTTTCGCCGGTGGGCTCTGCAGTCATGAAATACGGGCTGGTACACCCATGGGGATGCTACTTTAAGGCTGTTATGAGCTGCATCCTGTAGTCTAATTTACCTCTGTTCAGGAGCAGTTATGTCCCTTGATATCTTAATGGAGTGTCCTGCGCGTGCCTGTACCCATCGTCACACACAGCGCAGGCCTCCTAGGGTGGTACAGGACTGCTCTAGAGGCAGGTGAAGACAGTGCTTCTCTGGTCCTCCCCAGCACCTTCGGGTGTTTCTTTTTCTTCTATGTGTTCAAGTAATTTAGCTGATATGGATGTAAGAGATACAGTCTATAATTCTCTGCTTTTGTTTTGTCACCCTTTTTAAATAAGTGAACAATGCTCGCATCTCGCCACTCATCAGGTATTACTCCCTGGTCCAGTGAAGCTTGGTAAAGTAATTTGGTATACCTCACTCAATTCATTGGCACATAATTTTAAGAGCTTGCCAGGAACGCCATCGGGACCAGTAGCTTTGTTTTCATTGATATTGGTCAGTAACTTAAATACTCCTGCTTTGTTTACTTTGATGTTTTGCATTTCAGGGAGTTTATCATCATCCTTTAGTCTAACGTTAATTAAAGGTTTGGGATTTGAGAAAACTGAACAAAACTGCTTGTTTAGTAAGTTTGCTTTCCCTTCAGGGTCCTGTATTAGGTTATTCTGGTTGTTTCTCAGGTCTGGAATCCCAAGTTGTCCTGTCTCTTACTCCTTATGTAAGACCATAATTTCTTGTTTTGATGATCACCTTCCGAAATCATCGAATTAACATAATTGGAGTGAGCAAGTCTACATTCTCTCTGACACCTTCTCTTAATATGTTTATACCTAACCAGTAATCTTTCTGAATTAGGATGTAGTTTCAATTTCTTAAAGAAACGATGTTTCCTTCTCAACAAACGTTTAGTTTTAGTAGTAATTCCATGGCTGGTGTTCTTGCTTGAAGTTATTTTAGTAGGTATGTTGTCATCCATAATAAATTCCAAGTTAGTTTTTTATACACTTCCAAAGATCACTGACATTATCTTTAACACTATGGGACCTCAAAAAAAGAACGACTGAAATTATGAGTATCCCTGCGCAATTTTGGTAATCTGCTTGGTTCCAGAGTCTGATGGTACGTTTAGGGGGTTTCTTCGAAAGGGTTGAAAGTTACTCTCTAAGAGAACTATGTCATGATCACCCAGGCCTGCAATTAATTCCTGATTGCCTAAAGCGCCTGGACAATTGGTAAAAAATAAATCCAGGAATGCCTTACCACGAGTTGGTGATTCAACTGACTGTACTAATCCAAGGTCTTTGGTGGCATCAAAAAACTGAGTATTAATATTTTACTGTATTGATTACCAAGTATGGCATCTTCACGCCAATCAATATCTGGTAAAATTAAAGTCTCCACCAATCCATAATATTGCCTTCCTATTGGCCAAAAACAATGTTAGAAATGTCTCTGCAAATAGACAAACATACATTTTCATCTGAGTCTGGAGGTCTGTAAACTGATCCAACAATGACAGGTCTCTTATTCTTGAAATTAATCCTACAAAATAAACTTTCACTATTTTTGCCTTGATATAAAAACTCACTGGCAAAGTTCTTCCTAATGGCAATCAAGACTCCCCCACCTCTTTTCCAAGTCTGTCCTTTCTATAAATATCAAATCCTCCATTAGAAGTTCACTGCTGGATGTTCCAGTTTCTAGCCAAGTTTCTGTTCCAATTACAACATCAATGTTTTTTCAGTGACTAAATTACTGAGTTCTTCCTTTTTCTTAATAAGAGATGAAAATTTACGACTATGCATTTAAGTTTATCTTTTCTCTTAATGATTTAGGGTTCAGTTGCACTTTATGATTTGGGATTTTATCAGTTTAGAATCAGGGGTGGATGCAAACTTAGGACAAAATTTCAAGTTTTTCTTTTGGGGATCGTCTGGTGAGATAGGGTCAAAACGGTTGCTTTCTGAGCTGCAGTTTTCAATAGAATCTTCAAAAAGTCTTGAACTAAAGTTTGGAAGCCCGCAGGTAAAACAAGTCCATGATATATCACTATTGCATAATGCTTCATAAACTGCTGAATTCATTAACATACATTTAGTGTGATACCATGAATTGCAGACGTCACAGGCAACTGCTTTATGTTTCCATGTGACTCTCAAATTGCAAACTCCGCATGGATATTTTACTTTGGTGGACGGACCAGGATTGAGTTCAATGTCTCCTGATAGGATAAGGCTTAAAAACCATAATTTAACTCCTCTATGTCTAACTCTTTTAATCAAACAATTCCTTATCACTGTACTATTTCTGATGTTAATTGAAATCAGGGTTCAAATCTGGGCCTAGTAATAGACGTAAGAACAGTACTCGGCACAGGTGCACACAGGAGACTAACATGGTTCAGGTTGCACAAAGTTTTAAAACCTGCAAAAATGGAACTAAAGGCGTCTACATCAACATCTAAAATTTCAAAATTAAACTGAGTGCTAGGAATATGTTGTTCCTGTCACATGTGGAAAGAACAAGGAAAAATAGAAAGCTTTTAACAAAGCCAAGGAACAACACGCCGGTAGCCATCTTGAAAAGCCAAATAAGAAAGACTCACCTTTAAGGGGGTTTAAAACACAATTTCGTTAAGATAAAATAAATTTAGCATTAAACTACCAATAGTGCTGATCATTAAAATTCACAGTTACTCGTATGAGTAAAAGATGTAAAAAATGTAAAGACTGATGTACAGTCAAACCTCCATTATAAGACCCTCTGTTAAGAGACCTCCTCTCATTTAAGACTGAATTTTTTTGCACGGATGCATTTTACTATCAAAACGACCCCTCTTAAGCGACTTCCTCTAAAACGCGACTTGCGACCTTTGTTTTGTTGAAATTTACGACCTTCGCATCATTGGTGTACGACCATGAGTCAAGGGAAACAACTGCACACCTGCCGCAATCTAGAGTCGCTTCCCTTGTTAAAAGAAAGATGGCGGAGATCGGAGGCAAAACATGCGGATCACGAAAGAGAAAGCCCCTGAATTTAGAAGAGAGAGTGGAGGTGATCAAAAGAAGTCATGGAGGTGAAACTGCAATATCGATTGCTCGAAGTTATGAAGTTGGCAAGACCCAGATTCAAAATATATCAAAGATCAGAAAGCTGTCATGACCAGATTTGCCTTGGCAAAGGGCATGGAAGACATGACTGAAAAAATGTTATCTGTGCAGTCTGACATTCTGAAAGAACATTCCAGATGGGCGGGGAGAATGAAGCAGCAGAAATTGACATCTTTCTTTGTGAAGAAAGATTAATGTTTTACTTCAGTAACAGACACATCCATATGTGTGTCTGTGTCTGTGTCAGTGTGACTGTGATTGAGTATGTGTACTGTAAGTGTATGAAAATATTTCTTCAACACATAGTCATTGTATGTCCTTTTGTGTAGCTGTATGAAGGAGACGGTGTGTGTGTGTGTGTGTGTGTGTGTGTGTGTGCGTGTGTGTGTAATTGTAAGGATATTTTATCTGAAAATATTCCAACGCCTAGTCAATGTGTCATTTTGTGTACATTGTATTTGCATTCATCTGTGAAAATTATACATGTTTTCAGTATGCATTCAGTGTTCTTGAGACTTTTTGTGCATGGAGAATTCATCTGTGAGAAAGTGTTTGTTTCTACACCTGTCTGTGCCTACCTCCCTTATAAGACCCCTCCAATTTAAGACCGAATTTTCTGGACATTTTGAAGGTCTTAAAATAAAGGTTTCACTGTAGTGTGTTTATTATCTCAATATGAACCAAGTTCTTTGTTTCTGCATAACCAGGGCATACACACTTGGATTGGTGACCATTGGAAGAAACGTCCTGAACTCTCTCTTACCCTTTGGGCAAATCCCACGCCCCACTCCCCTCTCTCCCTCCCTCCGTTCCATTCCCATCATCTAACTCATTACTCACTCCTTGAAGGCTGTATCAGTGATCCGTGTATGGGCCAGGTTGAGTACTCTCAGATTGGGGCACTGTTTGAGGATCTTGTGCACCAGGCTGCTGCTGATGCCCCGGCTGTGAGACAGGATCACCTGCTCCACCCCAGCACCCACCCGGGGCAGCAGGTATTTGACCACACCGCTCACCAGGCGTACCTCGCGCAGTGCCTGCGTCACAGAAGAGAGGAGATACAGTAAGGAAGACATGCCAGTTTACACGGCTATCCTTGCATTATCATGACTGTGCACAATCATGATAACCAACATCGAGACATTTTGTTAAGGATAATTCTTCTCAAACTGCTGATCATGTATCAAAAAATGGACAATTGTTCTGAAAATTTGATGGCATCCTGTAGCATCAAGTTGTTATGAACTGCTTAAAAGTCAAATAAGTGTGACAATTTTCGTTTGTTAACGCTGATGTTGTCTGTGCGTGTGTGTGTGTGTATATGTGTGTTTTCTTTGTTATCCCAAACTTTTCCCGTTTTCCTCTCTATTTCTTTCCTTACATTTTCTTTTTTCATTTTTCACCCACAATGTCATCAGTATTAGCAAATCCATGGGGACCTCTGCCAGATGAATACAGTCTCAGTATTCCTGTGGTTGGTAGCAAATTCACAAGACTAAGCCGGCATTGTTCTCACTTGTGGGCTTAGTAGGTGCTGTCCTGTGTAATGCTATATCAGAAGCGTCACCCCTTACACTCGGCACCAATGCAAAGTATCCTCATTATTCTACAATTATTATATATACTGCGTGAAAGCAGCGGCACTTGTTTCGATTCATGCATGAATAAGCATTATTATTTCACAACTAGTACGAGCAACTTAGGACATTCTTGTCAGTCAAAATACTAGTAAAAACACATAAACGAATAAATAAATTGCTTGGGCAAAGGGAAGCAATCTTGCTGACATTGTTCAACCACAAAATATTTCATAGAATTAATTTTCCTATCAAGAAATGTGTGTGTGTGTGTGGGTGGGTGGGTGGGGGAAAGGGGGAGAGGGCAGTATTTAGCCAAAGTAGAGTTTCATGTATGCATATATTGTGTGTGTGTGTGTGTGTGTGCGCGTGCGAGTGTGTGTGTATGCCTGCACTGACAGAATGACCATCCAGACAAGACTAGACTCCACTTGCTGGTTTTTTTTCTTCTTTTCTTTCTTTCTTTCCTCATCCACCTAATCCTTCTTCTTGTCAAAAGCACCAACCCTGTGCAGTGTGTCGTCCTCCTGGCTGTCTGAGGAATCGCTGTCACTGCTCTCATCCTTGTCAGCGTCCTCGTCATGCAGGTAACTGTAGTCCTCCTCCTCCTCCTCTCCACACACCTTTCTCTCCTCCTCCTCCTCCTCCTCTCTGGGTGTGAAGTTCCAATCCCTGCATCATTACCAAGGACACAATTCCATCATGCTTCGGTCGTTTCAGTCTTTCACTTCCTTCCACCTTCTAACAGTAAATTTCAATGTCCAAGAGTTTCAAGGCATAGCACACCCTTATGGGCAGTTTTCCCCGAGCTTCAGAGTCACCAGAGGCACAAAAAAGATTCATACTGAAGTAAATGAAACTTTTTGATGAAGAAAAAATGCGCAACACCATGTTTACTAAGATGGATTCACAATTCACTTTTGGGAAGATTAATAGTTGAAGCCACACAACACCCCTTATGGTTTATTATAACCATTTTCAAGCAACACTGGCCAACTGACAAACAAGACAGCATAGAATCCGGTGGCTGTGGACTGAAAAGAGTTCACTGAAAAAAGAGAGCTCACTGGAAAAAGTTCACGGGGGGATGGAGGGGAAACTGTAGGAAAGGGCATGGAGAAAAGGGAGGGGATAGGAGGGAGGGGTGAAGGCGTACAGGGTGGAAAGCAAAGCGTGGGAAGTGGAGTTGAAATGTGCTGGGAGGGGGAGAGACATCACAACAACAATACTAACAATAATCTTTAATATAACCATTCCCTCAACCACCATTATCGTGAGCAAATAAATGAATAAATAAATAAAGGAGGGTACAAAGGAAATTGAAAGGGGGGGGGGGGGATAAGATGAGGGAAGAGGCAGGGAGAGGGGAATGGGGTAGGGGCTGAGGTGTGGCGTGAGGTGGAAGAAGAGTAGAAGACCTAGGAGGAGAGGGGAAGGGTGAAATGTGCAAGTGTGTGCGTGTGGTGTAAGAGCGTGTGTGTGTGTGTGTGTGTGTGTGTGTGTGTGTGTGTGTAAGTGGGATATATGTATGTATGTGTGTGTGTGTGTGTAAGTGGGATATGTGTGTGTGTGTGTGTGTGTGTGTGTGTGTGTGTGTGTGTGTGTACAAGGAAGACCAGATGGGGGAAAAAAAGGGTATGAGAGAGATGGTGAGTGAAGATGAAAAACAAATAGAAAATGTGAGAAAAAGTTGAAACTGTGGGAGGGAGATGGCAAGAATAGAGGGAGAGGACAGGGGTGACATGGACAAGAAAAAAAAGTGTGTGTGTGTGTGTGTGTGGGGGGGGGGGGGGGGGGGGGGGGGGGGGTAACAAACAAACAGGAAAATCTTGAAGTGATTGTGTAGCAGCTGAAAACTGAAGTCAAGGAGTAAGGAACTGAAGAAAAGACAAGGAAGAGCAACTACTGAGGGGTAGCTTGAGAAATCTAAAAAGAAGACTCAATTCAAAGGGGAAACAAGAGTTCTGATGAAGTAATGCACATGAACGTTAGCAGCAATCCATACAGATAAGTGAGATTAAGTGTTGATAGTCTTTGTGGGTCTGGAACACAAACAATCAACTATAATTTTCAAACAATTCACTTTTTCCTGTTTTTAAAGCCCTCAGAGGTGGGAATAAGAAAAAGTGAAAAAGGCGGAAAATTAGGCGGGGGTCCGGGGGCCGCCGTAGGCCCCCGGTGGGGTCCAGGGGCAATGCCCTGGTGGGGGTCAGGGGGCAAAGCCCCTGAAGCTGAGCATTTTTCATATTTCAGTATCTAAAAATCACCCCAGAAATGCATAAACTGGCAAGAAAAAAAGAAATAAAATAACAAGCTTTTTATTCTATTTTCCCACACGGATCTTCACCTCGTGGCTAACGGTCTCTTTACCACACGATAAAGTCACTGTTGTACGCACATCTTCCTCCAGCCACTTCCAGTTCCACTTGTTTTTCACAGAGGAATCGATCTCCGTGGCCAAAACTTTCTCATTCTCGGTGATTTGTCGGAACATGTTGACGACTTCGGAACTTTGGACGTGCAACTTGTAAGACAATATGGCGCCGGAATCCGCAAATGGCACTTTTCACAGCTAAGTGATTACTTCCCTTCTTTGTAGTTTCGGTAAGCCGAATTCCATTATTCACTGTAATCTGCCCTGGGTGCCCAAACGAGCCGGAAGTTTTCCATTTGAGAACAAACCGATCGAGAACAAAATCGCGATCCAAGCTTTTGCTTACGAAAAACAAACCTCACTATACATACACCCCCCAGTTTTCTCAACGGATTTGCATCGATCTCAAAAATGACCTCTGAGGCCTCCAAAAAGGCGGAATTCCGCCGAAAGGCGGAAGATTCCCACGTCTGAGCCCTACACAATTGTCAGCCAGATTCAACTTAACTATCGATCTGCCCTGTTTCACACATCAAAAGCAACCCTGCAATTCATTCCCATGCAGGTAATTTCATATACTTTGAGCATTATGACACGCTGTTCAAGGACAGTGGCAGTTGCTAAAGAGGCTGCTATTTCCATCTTTATTCATGTTGCTTACAGCCCAACCGACAGACAAGGGCCATTTTCATAACTAAGTGACCACAATGGTCAGTTATAAACATGACCAACACAAAAACAGATACATACATAGAAAATTAAATCCACAATTAGATGTTCATATCAACTTTTGTATGGTTTCCATAACAATTTCTTTTTCAATATCTGTACCACGGTCACATAATCCATCAAGAAGCAGGTAGGTTTATACATGTATATCCCAAAGATGCTTTCAGTATTTGTACTATGCACATATTTTCCACTATACACAAGGGTGTGCCACATTGTTGCACATATCTAGCAATAAATATACACTATAACATATATACACACAACTAGCTGTTTACAGAAATTTGGAATATGATTTCTGCAGAGATAATTACTTTCAATAAGAAAATGTTTAACAACAGAAGTTCAATTAGAAACAAAAAAGCGTTATGACTAGAAGTAACTATTCCGGTGCAATAGTTTAATTATCAGATATTTTCTGTCTCATTCTTCCGTCTTCTTAGCCCATCCCTCTCTTCCTACTCCATCCTCTCTTTTTGTCTCAGGCTCTCTCACTCTCTTCTTTTTCTCACTCTCATTCTCTACACATATCCATTTTACTCGTTGTTTGTTTTGTTTCACATCCAACTGTTTGTTCTTTGTGACTCAATATATGAATCAGAATACATAATAAGGTTTAGGGCAAGTATCATTCTAATAATAGTGGAGATACAGGTATAGAAGTAGTACCTGGACATGTAAAACACAGCTCTGCTTAACAATATAAAGTAATGGTAATTAAAATTTCTATTACGGATTTATAGCAGGCCCAGTCAGTTTCATATTGATCAGATTTCATTAACAGTTTATGGTTAAAAAATTCTGTCTGACCTCAGTTTCATTTTTTCCCAGAACGAGTTTAATGTAGGTATTATTTTGTCCAGTCTACTCTGATGTATATGAAATTTTGCACACAACAAAATAAAATCAAAAGCATGGTCACTCTTAAAGTTTTGATCAGTACCAAGAATGATGATGCATTCGTTTTTGCTTGTTTTATGGTGGTCTTGAAACTCTTTCCAGAAATTATGTGTGTGTGACATTCCCACAGACCAGGCTTATTCTGTCTTTTTCTCTCAAACATAAACTACAGATGTTGCTTTCTACAATTCCCATTTCTCTCAAAACCACATTTGTGGAGAGGATACATCGAAGAACTCTAACCTGAAACCACCCGCGTTTTACCTCGTTAATTCTATTGATTTTATAAAACAATCTTTCCAGTCTGTCTCTTTCCCATTTACTGCAACAGTGTGGTCTTTTTCTATGAGCACGTCATAGTATTTTCTTGAACCTTTTACATTTCCTGTCAACATATGTACTGACTTAGGTTCAGTCTCTCTTTTAGAATCTTTTAAGTTTCATACCAGTCGTTTTAATGTATTTCTTAATGGAAGTCAGGCAACTTTAATATGTTAGTGGATTAAGGCGATATCGTACTTTGAGCAGAAGTCTTGATACGAAGCTACGTTACCATAGTTATTGATGAAGTCACCAATAGAGAATATTCCTTTAGTCTGAAGTTCTTTTATATGTTTCCCACCAATTTTCATATTCTTATTATAGAATATTGGTTCTGCTACAAGTTCTCCGGTAATTTAGGTTTGGTTTTATTCCTAAACATTTCATATATTTCAAATATGTCCTTCCAAAATTTGCTGGACTATTTGTTTTTCGAGAAGAAATCAAGACCAAATAGCATCCAGATTTCTGCATCTTTAAAACAATGAAAGAACTCTTGTTTCCATTTAAGATTACTGTTACGCACTTTTCGAAACCATGTTAATTTCAGTGCATTCAAATAACAATGAATATTTGGAATTACCATTCCACCATCACATATACTTTAAACTAATGTGTTCCTATTCATTCTATCACATTTATCATTTCTTACAAATTCAAAGCCCTCGTCTTTTTTAGATTTCAATACAGTTGTTGGGAGGGTTCAGAAGTAATAATCACAGATGAACAAGTTTTGACAGAACCATTATTTTAGTGCAGCAACCCTTCCAAGGGAGGTTATTAATCACTTCATTCAAATATTCAATAATTTTTACCTCTTGGAATTTTTCATCAAAATTTAGCTGTGTACATCCTTCCACATTATTAGTAAAATATATACCAAGTATTTTAAATTTTTGGGGATTCCAGTTAGATTTGAGGTGAGGCATGAATCTGATATCACTGTTCATCTTTCTGCCTAGCCAAACAACAAACTTTCTCCCAACATCAAGCTGTAATCCTGACCGGTCTCCTAAGTCCGTTAATGACTTGAAAGTTAGTTCAAATGTTTTTCTGTCTCCGTATTGGAATAGTTGAGTGTCTGTTTGTCCTATCTGAATTCCCTTGATGCTGGTGTGTTTTTTTTTTGTATCATAACTGCTACAATATCGGCACTAAGTATGAGTAAACATGGTGAAATCGGGTCACCCTGTCTGCAGCCCCTCTTAATTTTGAACCATGCAGACAACTGACCAGTTACTAGGACTGTTGATTTGACATCATAACAGAAAGTTTTTATCCACCTTTTTCTGTCTGTATAGAAACCTTCAGCATCTAAAACTTTAAACATAAAACCCCAGTCAAGAGTCAAACGCCTTTTCAAAATCTATACGCAACAATAGTCCTGCAGTTTTCTGTACTTTACAGTGAAAGATAATATATGTTAATCTTACATTTTAATCCATAAATCTATCAGACATAAAGCCCAATTGATATTTACTTATGAGCTTTGGGAGAACCTTCTTTAATCTCAAAGAAATACATGTTGTCACGTTTTTGTGCATTACATTCAAAAGAGAAACAGGTCTACATTTTTTTTAGATATTAAACAGGTCTGCATTTTTTTTTAGATGTTCTCTCGATTTATCCTCTTTTGGGAGACATATGATTCTTTTCTTTTGTGTTTGAGACATTTCTCCTTTGATAAAGCCTTCGCTTATGAATCTTACAACCAGCTCACCAATTCTTTTCTGAAAAAATCATTTCAAAAGTCTACCGTAAACCCATCTGTTCCTGAACTCTTGCTCTTATTCATATTTTTCAAAGACTGTATGGCTTCTTCAAAGGTTGTTTTACCTGCTTAGCTTCTGGCTTCATTTTTAGACAATGAGGGAATGTTTTGTACTATTTCTTCTTACAGTTGATTGTGTCTTTTTTTTCAAACGACTTTTTGTTAAGGATTTAGTTTCATAGACAACATTTGTCTTTTCTAACAGGGTACTATCTTTTCACACAATTTCTGTCATTTCTTTATTAAAATAGTTTCTTTTTTCTAACCCTCAAAAATATTTCGTTATTTCTTCACCTTTGGTGACCCATCTAGCTTTTGAGCGTATTAAAACACCTTCCATTTTCTTTTGCTTAATTTCTGTTGCTCTTTTATTTTCATTTCCTTTTTCTTGGATCACTTGATTGGTTGTTTCTAGATTGTTTTCAATTGGCTGTTTCTCTCTAGACCTTTTTCTAACTTTCCATTGGCTTTCTTTTTCACTATAGAGTAAGCAATGGTTTTACTTCTAATTTCCATCAATAAAACATCTAGGAATAGCTGAACTGAGATAGTAAAGAGAACATCTGTAGTTTATTTCTATCATACAGGATCGAGCCATCTTATACATGAGACCATATATTTCATTAAGGTATTTCTGATCCTTTAATTATGAACAATTAAATTTCAAGAATGCATTTTTCTTGTTTTCCTTTCCAAAAGCCATTCCCAATGTTATCAATGAATGATCAAATGATCAATTCGATATCCTGGTAAAATCTCTGCAGAGATAAAACAGTTGCATACATTCTCGGAAGTAAGAAAAAAGTCTAGTCTGCTCTGTTGTAATGGGTTACTTCTTCTCCAAGTGAATCGTTGTATTTGCAGATTCTATTCTCTCCAAATATCTACCAAGAAATTGTCATCTATCATCTCCTCTACCTTTTCTTTTTGTAATTACAACAATCTAATTTCAGGTTTAACACTTAATTCCAGTCTCCTGCAATAATAAGACTGATGCATTGTAATGCTTTAACTTTCTTATTCACTTGTTAAAAAAAAAAAGGATTACCCCTTTTAGGTCCATATATACTCTACCAGGACAAAAATGATGGTCCAGTCTATGAATTTGTAGCATTAGAAATTATCTGCATTACTGCTATATGTGGCGTTCATTCTAAATTCAAAACCATTATTAAAAAAGTATAGCCACACTGCCTGAATTAGTAGTATTTGAACAAGAGGGAAGTACACCCCCATTCTGCACAGTAGTGTTTATCAAGTTTAGGATCAAAGTGTGGGTCTTGTATGGAGTATACGTTGTAGTGTGTAGTGTCTATGCCTTAGATAGTGTAAGACATCTCTTCTTTTCTTAAAGTCCCCCAAACCTTGACAGTTCATAGATGCAACTGAGATTTGGTCATTGCATATTTACAGTAGTGGATAGTAAAGAATTACACTTGAACCTGCCATCTACAGAAATTACACTAGAATCAACATGCTGCATCCTATGATCAAAACAAAACAAAACAAAACTGATAATCCATATCAAATTCTTGTCTGATGAACCCTTGAAAACATACCCAAGTTGCAAGAATTTAATCTAAATTAAAGCCTGTTTTAACAGAAATGGTATGTTCAGAAATGTTGATTATCAAAAGGATAAAAATATATTATGTTAGTAGTTGCATAAATGATATATAAAGAAAAATTGACTGTTAAATAAAGGATTCATATACACAAATGTATAACACATCTATAAGAAGCATAACATTATCATCTGTAACTGTCATCTATTATCATTAATATACATATTATAGCTATACCTGTTAGATTCCATCCTACCCATAACTTGTGCCCTCCTTCTCCTCTTTGTTCCTCCTGTCCTTCCCCTCCCCTGCCTCATTTTTCTTCTTTATCATTACAATTATTGATATCATTTTCTATTATATTTCTGAATCATACTTTTATTGGTGGTACTATTATTGCCATTACCTTTACAATTGTTGTTAGCATTATTATCATTATTATTAATACCAGTGTTAGTACAGGTGTCTAACAAGTAAACTAAAATGCAACAAGCAAACAAACAAAAATTCTTCTGCACACAGACAGATACTAGACATACTCCAATACAAAGCATGGCAAAAGCCCAATCACACATCCATATGATTCGAACACCAACCTGCTGCCCACTGAACAGGAAGGATGGTGCGCCACAAGGTGGGGTCCATGGCAATGCTGTTCAGGTGCTGGGACACCTGGGCGCATCTGCACAAGGCTTGGGGCGACAGGTAAGAGAAGATCTTCAACGTCAGTTCTGCAGGTAACTGTTCCAAGGGACTCGTCTCTCCTTCCTCCTCTTCCTCCTCCTTGTCAGCTGGACAATTTTTAAGCCAAAATGTTTAATCAAGTTCCGAGGGGAAGATCCATTAAGATCCCTTCTACCTCCGAATTTTGAATTACACTAAAAGCACTAGATGTAACAACTGAATATTTGAATTAAACTAAAAGCATTATATGTAATACAAGTGTTTCCGTGAGTGTGTGTGTGTGTGTGTGTGTGTGTGTGTGTGTGTGTGTGTGCACTCGAGTGTCTGTTTATGGGTGCAGACAAAACAGCCGCGTAGTCCTTCATCAGTTACTTCCAGCCCTTCTTTGAAAATACTATGCAAGAGAAATATCCTTCACAATCTTATTCCACAAGAGTAGGAGACTGTCCAAATGGATGGGCACACCTATGCGTGGGGTGTTAATTGTTCTGGGTTGGTGTGCTCATTTCTTTTTTTTGTAACTTTAAAAATGATAATCACAGAGATTTGTCCATACACACACATACCCTCCAACAATGCATTTCACCCACACATACCGGCAAGCGTGTTCGCATATATATGCACAACCACAGCAGTGGTGCACACCATGTTCTGCACTCAAAACCTGACCTGTGTAGATCAGGCACATGTTGAGTCTCTTCCACAATCATGACCTCCCTTTCCAACCATTTCCTTATTCATTCATTCTCCGGTTTGTTCCTTTGTATGGCACCCCTGCAAATCATGGTATTTTGGCCTGGCACATAGGATGCTGCTTACACAGACAAGTCTGGAAGCGGTAATGTCACCAAGATACCTAATCTCACTGTTCAGGAACATATCTTTCACTCTTCTGCTTTGTCATACAACCCGCCCCTGACCCCCTTAGCCCTCCTCCTGCCCCTTTCCCCCCAATGACTGTTCTCATGCACACTGTTCTGTTGCTCACATTCAGGACCGCATTCCTCTTTTCCCGATGCCTCTTCCTCCCTCCTCAAGTGCTGCTGGATCACCTTGGCCTTCAGCGCTTTCAGTTCATCATAGGTGAAATACTCCACCAGCATCGGCTGAAACACCTGCCCATTCAACAAGTCATCTTTTAGTGTGATGCCAGTGTGTACTGCAAGAGACAGCTGTAGCCAATCCACTTTACAAATATGTAGTTTTAAAGAAGTAATGTATTACAATCTGTACCATTACTACCAATTCAAAAAGTTCATTCCTACTGTCCGAAGCTGTTATGTATAAAGTCATGCATACTAACAGGGTAAAATTTATTTTCGTTAAACAGAAAACATGAAATAAGCCCAAAATAACTTTTATGATACTGCACTTTCAATAAGATTCTGCCCACACTCCCTGCCCTAAAATAATTCAGCAGCCCTCAGATAATAGGTTTCTATTCTACAAAATAAACCAACAAAATTCTTCAAAAGAACTCTGGACCGAGTTCACATTTGTGAGATTAATTGTATCTACTCCACAACCATACATGTTCTACAGATTCCTTGGATCAGTACAAGGAATACATAGTGCATTATAGAGCGAGGCATGAATCACTGCCTGACATGACCCTTGGATATACAAATGAAATTTTAAGTTCTGACAAGGTTAAGTTTTGTCACTTGTTACACATTCTTAGAAAACAAAACAAGACCAAAACAAAACAAAACAATCATAAGTGAAACAAAAATTAAAACCTAGACATGCATGCACTTTTAAAAAAATCATATCAGATTCACTTTACAAGTGTGTTCATCTGTTCACTGTTACTTTTGTCCATCAAAGAACCTCCATTTGCTTCACTATCGCAGTCACAGTTCATAAGCAACTCAGCAACTTCTTCTACTTCAGTGCTGTCTGGATGACAACGCCATCCATTTTTTTCAAAATGATAGGCGAAGATCAATACAAACCAGCCAATTTAACAGGCTAAACAAAAGCCACATCTTTGTGCTCAACTATCTGTAAGTGGCACGGCTCAAAATGGTAACTGAACAAAATGAAAAATAAACCTAACAGGAATATTGTTATGGTGCAAGAATACTTATATCCCATCTGGAAATGAAGGGTGTATGTTTTTAGTACCTGGGAGTGTAATGCATTACTGAAACACCATAAAAAAGACCTCTGACCCCACTGCAAAGAGCATATCAAACTCTTATCTACACCTCTCTCATAACACAGGACACATGCACTTAAGACATTCTTCCTCTTTCCTCTTTCTTACTGTACCTCTTCCTCTTCCTTCATGTGAGGAATGAAAATCTGTGTGAAGTCCTCCAGAGCTTGCCTCAGCCTCTGCCCGTATTTGACACGCTCTCTTTCCCCTTGCTGGGCCCAGCGGTACCCATCCAGCACCATTGACAACATCTCTGTCAGCCGATTGTCAGAGTGGCAGTTGCATACGGCGGCATCTGTGATGTCCAGCGCAATCAGCTTCTCTTTCAGTCGACGCATGATGTAACGATTCTCGATCTGCTCATGGGCCTTGAACACATGGAAGGTGTGGCACAGCATCTCCAGGACTCGAGTCATATAGCTGACATCCCTGAAGTTGGAGGAGGACACCTGGTGAAGACATAGCCATTAATTAATTGGCTATCATAGGTCCATACAAATGACACTTGTTGAAGACAGATTTGTTCACCAATTGTCTATCACAGGTCCATACAAAATCTATCCTTGACACGTACTCAAGACACATTATTAACATGGACCAAAGCAAAGAAATATGACTATTTCACACAAGCATTTTCTCAAATTTCAAGGCTCATGTTACCAATGGCCCCGCTACGGGTTTGACTAGCTGGTTCTGCTCAAAAGATTCACCAAGTACTGAGAAAATTTGTACTGGTAAAAAATGTTTCTCTGGCCTTCCCTGATCTTCCTCTCCTCATCCCTCCCCCTCCCTACCCCCCTATCCTTCTACCCATATCCCCTTCAGAAATAATACAGTGTGCCATCAGTCTTAGTAAGTGATGTCTTTGAAATAAACACCTGAGAAAAAAGTCCTTTTTTTTCTTCGTTTCTTAGACAAGTTGACTATTGGTGATATTTAAGTTCTCAATCCCTACACCTCAGACACTAGGACAGCCAAGTACATAGGCAAAATATGACATTAACAAATCATGACATTTGATGGTCTCCTCTAGAGAGGGACACTCACCTACATTCTGCAAATTTTAAGCTCTTACTGGTGTCAGAAGGTAGTGTCCTGTGTATGCTGGATCAGAATAAGCACCACTGAACACCACTGAAATGACTCTGAAGCAGTGCAATGTCAACTCTGGTGATTCACCTCCTGTTCAATTCATATTCATTGCTCCCTGTAGATTGGTATGTGGCAAGCCTGCATGTGACTTGCATATGGTGTAGTTAGAACAAGCAACAGGAGAGTAATGCTGAGTGGATAAAAAAAGACAATCACAACACTGTAATCTGAAAAGAATAGTGTCTGAATGCAAGATGACACAGAATTTTTATAATGCTGTTGAACACACACAAAGTGAGCAAGACAAAGTCGTCATGAGATTGGCAACAAAATGTTACGATACTGATAATAGCTGCCTTAATCCAGGGGGTGGAGGAAAAAAAACAGCTATTGAAATACTAGCCAATCCTGTGAAAATCTGGCTGGAAAGAAGCACTGCCAGCCTGACATTTTATAGTAGTCTTATTTTACAAGATGTGGCCATATATTGCAGTTACTACATTATACTTTAGAGTTGCTATGATTTGTTGCACACAACTCCATAAAACAGACACAGACTTCAGTTTTTATGTGTGTTACAAAAACATTGACATGAAAAACAATCGGTTGCTGAAAAAAAACAAGGCAAGGAACCCTTAAACCCTTGTTACAAAGACAAGGAAAATAACTCTCATTTCAAGGAGCTCGAATGAAGTCAGTTTGGAGAGCTCCAAATGACCAATGAAGTCACTACAATAGACCATTGCAAGTGAATTTCCTTCTGCGTGCGTTCATGCAAGGAAGCTTGTGTTAAGGTTTAATCTGGAGGACAAGATGGGCACTGGCTTATGCACAGATGCCAACTCCCAAGACAAAATGTCAGCCAACCTGGCTGTGTCGGGCAGGCCTGACCTGGGACCTTGGAACGAGTTGACATGCCTTCTAGACAGGCAAGAGACCTTCTACTTTTCAAGTTCAGAGCAGTTCAAGGTTATGGGTGCTTGATGAACCCCACTGGAAGTGAAAGTTATAAGAAAGGTCAAAATCAAGACAGTTCCATTCATGCAGAAACCGTGCTTTGCACCGACTGTCCCGTTTTGTGATCAAAGATAGATTAATACAGAAGATTCTGGTGACAAGAACAGTTGAGGATAGTTGTAGATTTGCTTTATTGCATTAGTGTGTGTGCATGCGCATACTCACACTCTTAAAATACGGACGACAACTACCCAATTTTGTATTCTTTAGCTCTGATCTTTATTTCTTATTAGTATTTGACATGAAATGGAGAACACATCCTCTAAGCCAGACTCTAAAATGGCATCCACTCCTGTATCCACGCATCTGATTCTCTAGTGTATTCCATGTTAATCTCATGTGGGTTAATGATGCACACACCCTGTCTGATAGAAGATACACACATGAACACTTTCTGGTGAAAAATGAATGAATGTCTTACCAAAAATGGGATTGATTTATGCCAGACATTGGGAACAGAAAAGAAATGATCAATTTAATGCTGTGTAATTGAGCTGTTCTAACTGGGTTTTATCCAACCTACTGAATAAGACGGTCTGCAATTTTATAGCCCATTGAAGAAGTCAGCGTGCAATTATCAGTGTACAGCACTGTATATGAAAAAAGAAGGTAGTTCTGAGTAATTTCAAAAGTAATGTTTAAAGTTAAAATATGGAGTGGGAAGGAGGGAAAGGGGGTGATTTGGTGGTTATCCTCCAGCAGTGCAGATTTGTCTCCCTCTCACCGGTCACTCACTCACTCACTCACACACACACACACACACACACACACACACACACACACACACAGTCATCAAAACCTTGAATGGTGAGAATAAAAAAATAACCATAAAAGACAAATGCCCATGGAAGGCATTGCAGACTTTAAACATTTTCATATTCAATGTGTAGCATGGATCAAAGCTAGAAATGCACTTTCACCAGTCATGTTTTCAGTTGGTCTCCCTAGATTACACTCAGTACAGATGTTTTCATCACTGTTTATACTGAAGTAATGCTGATACACATCCACAGAACTGAGGTTTTCTTTATGTGTTTGCCTGAGATGAATACCATCCCAGGGAGAAAAAAAAGGTGTTTCTTGTATACAAGGTTTTCTTACAGCCGAGTTAATTACATCCAAGGAATTCAGTAACACAAAGAAGGCCCATGGCAGGGGAAAAATGTTTGCTTTTTCACATCTATAGGCGAGTTTTCTCACATCTGAATTTCTTAAAAGCCAGATCTATTTATAGGTATACATGGGTGTAACACCTGAGCAGTTGGAACGCTTGACTGTAAATCTGGAGGCGGTAGAATCAAACCTTTGCAGTTAATGGAAGCTGAACTGAAGAGTAAGCTTTAAGTATATGGTCTTTTATGTTAAAGATCCTGTATTCATATCAGTTTTCATAAACAGGAAACATAAAAATACTCCTGATGTATTTGGAAAAGTGAAATGTTTGGCAAAGCCTGCCCCCTTTCTATCGAAATATTGTGATTAACGCTCAGAGAGCAACATCATGAGAGGACAATTATCTTCATCTTTTGCTATATAAAAGAGTTCCACTGCCTGTATCAGAAGCATTAACTGTTTTGTTGATCCATATGGCTTTTTAACTGCCCCCTGGTAAAAGGTTAGCGGCATGTTTGCACACCTCTTGGCAAGCCCACCTTGATGAACAACAAACAAGAAGCTGGCATACATTATCATTTGAGAGGGCATTCCAGCCCACGGCACAATTCTGTTGCACTTGCAGCACACAGTGACTGTGGTACCTCAAAGTGGATAGTGACCTCAACGAGATTTCTGAAAAAGCCACGGTAAAATACTTGGCTTGAAATAAAATGTTATGACAATGAGATACTGATAGATAACTAGGCATCATTGGAAGCAAATTTACATCTAGCTCAGGGCCAGCTCCGCATGACACAGCACGGCAGGGTTTGCATGCTACTTTGTATTTACACATCAACAGCTGGCACCAGGCGACTAACGCCTTGACTCTATCCATTACATGTTATCTCTGGAATTCAAGATGTTAGCTTCCAGAAATAAACACAAAACAGCTGTAAGATTGAGAGCATGGCAGTTACAACGGCTGCAGTGAAAATAATGACAGCTTTTGTGGCAATGGCTTTGGTCACTGACACAATAAAGTATGCGCAAAAGGCGAGTGTTTCTTATCCATGTAATGTTGAACCTTTGTAAGCAAGTGGCAGATCTGGTGTCATCTTCTCAGTTACCTATGGTCTGTCAAAGCATGTGGTGCATTTTTTAACAGCAACGGCTTGCACTTTCTTCCTACTACACCATGCTTGTCCGCAGGTATATTTCGGAAGCACTCATATCTTAAAAGATTTTTTTGTACTCAAGTCACAGTCTCATCTGCCCCTACTTAGAGAAGGACTTCCGTTTCATCTTCCTTTCAGGAACTCGTGGTTGTTCTTCCTGCCATCTGTCTTTACCCCCAGCTGACAGGTGGCCACATCTGGCCTGCCTTTGGCTCACCCCAGTTGCAGGACCATGGCGCAGTACAGTACGGAAGAAGTAAATGTCAACACAACTGATCGGACCATGGCCAAGCCAGGCTTGGTTAAAACATGGCAGTGTTAATGGCCCCATTATCTCACATGGATTTGAACTGTTTATAAGGTCTTCACCACCTTGCATCGATTGACTTAAATCCCCCGACCCTCACCACCTTGCATCTATTAATTTCAAATCCCCTGACCCTCAGTTTGCAAACAATGACAATTGACATGATGATGATGAAGTGTGTGTGCGTGTGCATGTGTGTGTGTGTGTGTGTGTGCACATTTGTTTTTTTTTGTGCATGTGTGTGTGTGTGTGCGCGCGCGCGCGTGCTTGTGTGTGTGCGTGCATGCAAGTGTTCTCTCTTATTAAATGCCCGAGTGTTTTCATGCTAACAGTTCTGTCATGAGTGACCAGTATCAATGTGCAAGAGTGCAAATGCAGCAAGTACCATAAGCATCTTGCTCCTGCTATGCATACTGAAAATCATATAAAACTTCTTCTCTTATGCCTTGTTATGGGCCAAATACCACTTTGTTAACCATTTTGGCACCTTATGAAAGAGTTGCTGGGTCCCATTTTTAGCTCCCTCACCCCTCTTTCCCACATCTTTCGTATATGCAAAGAAGGGCAGACATGGGATGCAGTACTTTGTAGTACTGAACCGGTTTAAATGAAAACCATTGAAACTTGACCCAAACTGGCTTAAATTAATGTCCAAACCAACCAGTCATACCATGTTTGGATAGCTGATCCAAGATAAACCCACACAGAGAGCTGTTCTTCTCCATTCCTTAGATGATGAAGTCATGTTTTAGTACTTGTCATATGATGTTAGTCTTTCTGTCAAAATATCTGCAAAACCTTTTCTGATTAGCTCAGAATTGATAATCCCTTACGTGTTGAATTTCTTATCACAAGTGGTGAAAATTGTTATAATTCCAACTGTAATCATAATCATGATAAAAAGAAGAATTTTATGACAACTGGGACTTATCTTTTATTGTGTACTTTTTTCTTTTTTTGCTGTCCCAACCTCTGCACCACCTCAGAGACAGTGCACCCACGCCGCTCATTCCGACACCCCGTCCACAGCCACAGCCCAGTCAGCCCTGCCGCAGCCCCAGCACCAGCAATCCACAGGGAGCAGTCAATGTCAAGTCGTCAAGAGGCAACCCACTGGAGGAGACACTGCACTGCTGCCGAGTCACTTCGGTGGTGTTCAGTGGCGCCTGTTCTGATCTAACATACGCAGGACACCACCTACTAAGCCCCCTACTGATGACAATAATTGCTTAGTCGCGGAGCCAGCGCGAGTGAGCTCTTCCTCCAGAGGGCGCCACCACGTCCATCCAATGACAGCCCCCATGGACTCACCAATGACGGTGACCCCGGCGGAACCAAACCAAGGCCACAGACGTGGAGAGGACATCGAAACTGAGGTCACCATGAGAGCAGGGCATGAAGGGCCACAGAATTTGAGACATTTTTTTTTCTAATGCTGATCGATGAGAATGAGGATGATGCCAGGGTTGTACATCCTTAGCAGTATCTATAGGACAAATGTCCTGGACCACCCTGAAGTAATAGGACATTTGTCCTCTTCATAACAAAATCAATCGGACATTTCTGCACTGTCAAGTTCTTTTTTTATGTCCTCCTCCACAACGTCCGACATTGCCTCAAGAAATTCCTGTGCAGATCTCCTGGAGTTGTACTGGGTGCTCTCAGAAATGATCAGTTCGTTTGCGTTGGGCACCTGGAGATCTTGCATTGTGTCCATCAGTGACGAAAATTTACTGGTAGGCAGTGACTCTGTGACCACCAGTACATTGCTTTGACAGCAACAGCCGCTCCTTTCTCCTGTCTGGTCAGCTGCTTGGTGTGTATCACCTCCCTCTCCTTCTGCAGCGCTGGCACCTGGATAGCGGTCTGGTGGTCCTTTGTTTCTGCTTGCTCTATCAGTGCACTCTTTCGGAAATTAGTGCAGCCATCCTGTGTAAAGGAATTCACAAATTTCGCCTCCACGCACATTTCACAAAACATCGCCGAATTTGTATGACGAAGGCAAGGAAACAGTGTTAACCACGACTTGACAAATGTCCTTTGTTTTTTGCCGCCGGTTTCTTCGCTGCTGGCACTAGGCCTAGTGCTGGTCACGTCATTTTCACTTGCGTCCACAGCACTAGATGTGTCGGCACTCTCTGTAGATCTACTGTCCCGATTTGCAGGTGACAAAAAAGTTGCCAAAGTCTTCTGACCTGCGTCTTTCTTGAGTTTCTTTTTGGGTGGCATCGTCACGTCTGATACAGTCTGATAGTGATAAATGTTGCACGCTTAGGCAGGCGTCGTGGAGCAAGGATTCCTTTCCAGTCTCCGCTTCAGCAACATGTGCCTACATGGCCTACAACACGTAACAAGTACAAGGCTTATCGCTCTTTAGCCGCTTTACGCTAAAAATAACCCTGACACAAGCTGGCTGCGAGCTCTCAGCTGCAAGCCGTGTATGAGCTGCGAGTCAGGGAGGCAGAGTTGCAAGCCAACGAGCTAAAAATAGACCGCCACGGCTCGCCACTAAGCTTAGTGCCAGTGGCACACGGGACTAGTAATAGTTATAGGCCTAGTGATTCACTGGGCTTACACTAAAGTTACAGACTGGAGTTCTGTACGACGGTCGGACTCAAATAATTATGCGGGCTTGATATAAACGGTCGGTGCCATGTCCGTAAGCATCGGAAAGCTATCGGACAGTGACCGCGTTTTCGGCAAAGTAATGGGACATTTGTCCTCTTCACTGCCAGTTATATCGGACATTTTGCATGTGCAATCGGTCTATGTCCGATGTCCGACGTGGATGTGCAACCCTGTGATGCTACGGATTTCCATTTCGGTCTGAGACTACATGACAGGGCTGTACTCTACACTTCCTTTCATAATATATCCCGGCATCAAGCAGGCCTGAGAGATACAGGTACCTGCAGTGTTAGTCAGGAATTTTGAGCAACACTCTCAAAAACATATGCATCCATTAAGAAATAAAGTGGATGAAACTTGACTGTGTGGTCCCAGTCTTCCCAACTGAGTCCGCAACAAACTCAATTCTGGGTGATGGGATTTGAACCCGCGACCTCCCAGCCGGGAGTCTGCGACGCTAGCCACTTTGCCACGGCAGCTGGTTTTATTGTGTACTTTTACATGATGTTCAAACTTCCATTTGCTTGAAATGGCTGTGTGATATTGCCTTGCCTTACTTTGCAACTGCTGAATCATAGTGATACTACAGATGAATAAATTTCAGGCAATTGCACTGAAGGTATTTGAACTGGTTTGATTCTGTTTCTGCTGGATGAATATTACTATGGCAATTTTGCTGGAATAGAAACATATTACTACTGCCCCTGTTCTATGCTAAAGTATTTACGCTACCCTTCGGAGAAGGGATTTTTTTTTAATATATACTTCAGCACTTTCACATTCACACACATGCACTACCTTACCAGGTCAGTCCCTGGCAAGCTCTTAAAATTATGTGCCAATGAATTGAGTGAGGTATACCAACTACTTTACCAAGCTTCACTGGACCAGGGAGTAATACCTGATGAGTGGCGAGATGCGAGCATTGTTCCCTTATTCAAAAAGGGTGACAAAACAAAAGCAGAGAACTATAGACCTGTATCTATTACATTCATATCAGCAAAATTACTTGAACACATAATATATAGTAGCATAATGGACCATCTTGACAAATATGACTTCTTAAATAACGCCCAGCATGGTTTTTTAGACAGCGAAGGAGTTGTGAGACTCAACTTATAACAACTCTCAATGATTTTAATAACTGTCTTAACAACAGACAGCAAATAGATGCAATTTTATTAGACTTTTCTAAAGCCTTTGATAAGGTTGACCATGAGGGCCTGCTGCTTAAATTAGAACACATTGGCATTGGCGGTTCTTTGCTAAAATGGGCTAGATCATTCCTCGTTGGGAGAACGCAGAAAGTTGTTGTGGAAGGGTCGTCATCCCATTGTAAACCAGTCTTGTCAGGTGTACCACAGGGAACTGTTCTGGGGCCCTTGTTTTTCTTAATTTATATAAATGACATAAATTGAAATCTCTCTCCTGGAACTACTATAAGGCTTTTTGCAGATGACAGCTTAGTATATAGAACAATCAGAAGCAAGAATGATACACGCATTCTACAAGAAGATCTAAACGCTTTACAAGAGTGGGAAAGAACTTGGAAAATGGAATTTCATCCCCAAAAGTGCCAAGTGTTGCGTATATATATGCAGGGTTGTACATCCTTAGCAATATCTATAGGACAAATGTCCTGGACCACCCTGAAGTAATAGGACATTTGTCCTCTTCATAACAAAATCAATCGGACATTTTGAACGCAAGCCAGATTGAATGTATATTAAGTTTTATGCACACAAAAATGGTATTACAAAAGCTGACTATATTCCTAGAGTGGGAAGCCATGTTTGGTAAACATACTATTACTAGTCCACACACACACACAGTCACACACACAGAGGCAGTGTCTTTCCTAAATCACTATTCATTGCTAATGCTAGTATTCAAGTACAATAATATTGATTCATTTGGAGTCGTCTTTTTGGTTGAAGAGCATTCTTTTCCTTTTCTCTCCCCACTTTTCTGTCACCCCTGAACACCCATTCTGATTCCCCCTTGACATCACTTGGTCCTTCCATTTGCACCCTCATCAGCATGGCCTGGTTTTCTGCTGTCAGTCTGTTCCTTTGACTTGTCAAAATCAAATTCTGAGTGCTGAACCCTCTTTCTACATCAGCTGTATGGACGGGCAGGGTGATGGCAAGCTGGGCCAGTTTCTTGAGGTTGGTGAACGCTAAAAATAACCCTGACACAAGCTGGCTGCGAGCTCTCAGCTGCGAGCCGTGTACCTCGCTGGCTCAGCCTCTGCGAGTCAGGGAGGCAGAGTTGCAAGCCAACGAGCTAAAAATAGACCGCCACGGCTCGCCACTAAGCTTAGTGCCAGTGGCACATGGACTAGTAATAGGCCTAGTGATTCACTGGGCTTACACTAAAGTTACAGACTGGAGTTCTGTACGACGGTCGGACTCAAATAATTATGCGGGCTTGATATAAACGGCCGGTGCAATGTCCGTGAGCATCGGAAAGCTATCGGACAGTGACCGCGTTTTCAGCAAAGTAATGGGACATTTGTCCTCTTCACTGCCAGTTATATCGGACATTTTGCATGTGCAATCGGTCTATGTCCGATGTCCGACGTGGATGTGCAACCCTGTATATGTAACAAACGCTCACCAATTAGATCAGATTATTCTATCCATAATACTATTCTTAAAGAAACTAATGCTGCAAAATATTTAGGCGTGATTATAGATAGTTGTCTCAAATGGAAAGAACATTACAATTTAGTATGTAAGAAAGCAAATAACATCTTAGCTTTCTTATACAGGAATATCAATGACTGCCCCCAAAAGGTTAAAGACGACTGCTACAAAACACTGGTTAGACCAGTACTGGAATATGGTTGCTCAGTTTGGGATCCTTACCATCTAAAGGACATTGATAACCTCGAAAAGATTCAGAAGAGAGCAGCACGGTTCGTAACAGGGAACCACATCAGAGAAAAGGGAATACTAGGAAGAACATGAGGAAATTAGAATGGAAACCCTTAGAAGAGAGAAGAGCTTTTATCAAACTTAACATCTTCTTCAAAGGCAGGCTAAAGTAATTGAAAATTCCAATGGAACAACTAGTATTGAATAAAAGTAGCACCAGGAGTGGCGGTCAATGTTATACCATACCTGCATCAAATATTGACAGCCACTTACACTCATTTTATCCTAGTTCTGTACGGCTGTGGAACTCACTGCCGGGTGCCATCAAGATTGCCACAAATGCAATCTCATTTAAAAAACAAATTGATACGACAGTTTTGAGATCTGCATATTGACGATTTTCTATTTTAACTTCCCCAGATATTTTACTGTTACCTGGGCCTGAATTTGGCCATTGCTTTTAACTTCTTGAATATCGAGTGCGACCCCTTGTTGCCAAATTTGCTCCAGGGGCCAACAGTCTGAGTCGCACTATTTTATGTTATTTTATTTTACTTTTTAACATGCGTGCTGGTGACCTACTCATTTTGAGTGAACCAGTATTTTAGGAAGAAGAAGAAGAGCATCCGTGCGTCACTACAATGTGATCAAAACCTGGCTCTCGCCGAACATATTTGTCTGTGAAAGAGATACAAACTACAAAATTGAGCATTAGCATTCGGTTCTGCACTGCGGTGTCTGTCGGTTTCAGTCCGTCCGGTTTCTATATTTACGCCGGTTTTCATCCGGTTTCGATACCAAGTCTTCAAAATATCAGTTGTCTCCTCTCACCGAGTTAAGTAACTAATTCGTTTGTCTCCCAGAACGTCGATTAATAGGTTAAGTAACTGATTCGGGTACCCTGATTCGTTTGTCTCCCATAACGTCCATTAATTATTATTAATACACTGAAGCATCGAACGTGACACTGGCAAAATCTGTGAATGAGAATCGCAGATTTTTTTTTTTTTTTTTTTTTTTAAGTGATCAAGCTGACAAGCATCTTTTCTTCTTCCTAAAAAACTGGTTAAACTCAAAAACGAGTAGGTCACCAGCGCACATGTTAAAAAGTAAAATAAAATAACATAAAATAATGCGACTCAGACTGTTGGCCCCTGGAGCAAATTTGGCAACAAGGGTCGCACTCGATATTCAATAAGCAATGGCCAAATTCAGGCCCAGGTATATGTCTTCATAACTTCTTCTCCAAATCCTCGTATCAGATCTAAGCGTTTGTATTAATACAAATAACAAAAGTAAACTTGGCTGCTTACAAGGTCGAGATATGTGTGCACAAGCTGTTTCATCCTCGAATGAGGAACTGTAAACACATCAACTTCCTCTGGACAGTTCGGTGCCATTTTGCATTACTATCTCGTACCAACCTACTTCACGCGAGGCTTGAAGAGACTTGTGACGTCACGTTCCTAGGAGACCTCGCACGCCGTGGTGTCGCCGTGAAGGAAACGCAGAAAACGTGAAGAAGTATTTGGTCTTCTGAGAAGCTGTCATAGTTTGCGGGGGTGCCAATATTCCTTCACAGAGGTGAGCCTAAACTAGAACTTTGATCCTAGTTTTCGAAAGTTCCACCATGGCCGCACGAAACCCCGATTTTTCGTGGCAAAAGCAGGAGTTTTTCAAAGAAGCCTACGGAAAGGAGGCCTCTCAGCGCCTAGGCTGGTTCAACAAACGTCGCGCCCAGTCCATGAACAAATCCCGTCAGCTGGAAGTTTTCCGTAAAAAGATCACCGAGGGTAGCAAGCCTTGGGAAGCCTTGCTTGAAAAACTGCCTGCCATTGAAGTGGAGCCGAGGCACAACCGAAAGAAAGCAGACCTGAACGACCCGCTCCTTGGTAACCGCGCTCGCACGTCCGTCGACCTGCTGACAGAAATGATCCCCGCATCCCCCCACGTCAAGGAAACACTGTATGACGGCTTCACCAAGGAGGGGAAAGGCCGGTACCAGTACCTGCGCTCGCGATGCACCACCATCCCTGAGCTCAAGTATCACTACCCTCTGTGCAGCTCGGGGGACTACGGCTGGCGCCTGGACGATGTGATCCCAAAGGAAAGCATCAAGAAACCTCCACACGGGCGTACACGTATTGTTGAGGACACTTTCTACCCAGGAATGGGTAGGGATCCCACCACAGCTTAACACAGCTTGAGCCATGTGAATCACAACTACACTCCTAGGGATTCTGGTGTTCTCATGGAAATGATCCAATGTGTAAGTGTTTTTCCCCCCCACCAGATTATCAGACATTCACCCCTGATTTTCTGTTTTTGTGTTATTCAGAACCACATTTACTTAAACGTCCTAGATGAGAGGCATGCGTACTGTTTTCCAGATGTGGTCCATTGTTTTTTTTACACCATCTGTTTCAGAGTTTTTGACATGTTTTGCCTGTGAAACAGTGTGAAAAAAACATCTGCATCTTTTGTTCCTGCTTTGCTGGGGGGGGGGTGGGGGTATTACAGTCTTTATGAAGTGTATCAAGTGAACAGGCTCAAGTTACGTGCTGCTACAGAAAGACTTCAGAGACATGCGTGCTCGACCAAAGTCCATGGCAAACTGAATCTGTGATAGAGAAGTAATACATTCAGTTGTTTTGTGATAATGTGAAACAGTATTCATAACACTGTGTGCAGTATTTACAATGGCATCATTGCCAATCTTTTTTTTTTACAGGTGAATGAGAATGTCAACAACTGTATCTGTGCTAAAAAAAAAAAAAAAATTATGCAAATTACTGGCTTTTGTCCATTTTGATGCACCATGTTAAAAAATTATAAATGCAGGCACATGAACAAAATGTTGGGATAGGAAAAAATTGCATTGGTCTTGTAACAGCCGTCACAAACAAATTCATCACAAAAAAACGTAAAATAGTGATGCATCTTCCCATATGTGTGAGTATCTTTAGAAGACATTTTCCAGCTGTTCCCATTTCTACAGATAGTTGCCGAACCTTTCAAAGAGGACAGATATATGCACTTCACTTGCTTTGATGGATTCAGTCAGTGCATAGGCTCTCATAGTACCATGAAACATCCAAAAAATCAGAACTATTTGCTTTGAAAATAATCTGTATCATGAACTTGTAAAACTCCAGTATTTTTCACTCAAAATCACTCAAGTGGTTTGACTTGCATATTGCTATATAGAATGCACGTTGTTATGGCTTATTTCACTATTGTATGTGCCAATTGGTTTTGGCAAGAGTGTACTGAAAAATTAACTGTGTATAGTTTCCCCCCCCCCCCCCCCCCCCCCCCCCCCCCCCCCACTATATATTAGTCCCTTAATTCACCAGTCCCTCATTCTCTTTCTGTCTTCACCTCAGCCTTTGCATCTTTCTTCCCTCCCTCTTTGTCATTCTTAATAGCCATCCTTTTCATCCTCTATTGACGGTATAGGTGTCAGTCATGATGGAGTGAAAGTGCAGCACACAAACATAACATGTCTTTTTGTCTTTTTAAATTGCCCCCGATGTTTGAAACCACATACTTGTTTCCTTTGCTTCTTTGATGTGTCAAATATGAACTGATAGGCTAAATGTGCTTACCGTCTGTTCCTCTTCAATTCTATTAAATAGAATTATCTAGTGCATATAATCACTTTCCCATTTTACCAGAGGGTTTCATTATTTTATTTTTTTTTTTTTGCTACAGGGACTTATGTTTGTTTTTGTCATATTCTTGTACATATTTCTTGCTAAATGTTTGTTGACAGCAGAGTGTGTGTGTGTTTGTGTGGGTGTGTGTGCGTGCGTATGTGCACCTGCCCTTGCATGTGTGTGTGTGTTGAGAACTCATCTGCTTGTATATGTTATGGAAACATTGTAGACATACATTTATTGTACAGATTCATGTATGTATATGGGTTCCTTGTTGAAAAGTCGTACATACAGATTCATGTATGTATATCAATTTATTGTTGAAAAGTGGTTGTTTGATAAAAGGGTAAGAGTTTGAGCTTTTTTTTTTTTAAATTTGTGTCAACCCTGGTGTTACTGATTACTAATGATGTATGCTTTTAAAAACATGTGATTACCTCTCCCTCTTCTCCATTCCAGCACCCTCCTTTCCAAACCTTCCTCAGTCTGCCCTTTCCCCCACATAACTACCCATTCCTTCCCACCCCTTGATTCAACCCCCCCCCCCCCCCCCCCCCACCCCATCTTGATTCATAAATATCATACAAAATGTTTTCATGAAAGTTGTGACGTTGAATGTACAACTTGTATTGTTTTCATGTGTTACTTGAGGAAAAAAATGTTTTGTTTGGTGTGTGCAAATTAAATCAGCATGTTGTGATTTGCAAACTGCTGAAACGAATTGTGTTCTTCATTGTTTTTTATGTTTCTTTCCCCATGTTTATATTGATGTGAACCCATGCTTTTTTCATATGCTCATGTTGCCTTGGTCTTCTGCATTATTGACTATCAGTTGAAATTTGGAGGCTTGCAAATACAACATAACATCATGGTCTTCATAGAATGTCAGCATTAGACCGCCAAAGTTTGATCTACAAGAAGTGCATGTGATCACTTTTCAGAACCCAGGCATCAATTTCCTTTTCCTATTTCTTAAATCTTATGCCACAGAAAAGCAATAAAGCTCTGGGCTTATTGTCAATTTTATAGTTAAAAAAGAAAACAGGAATCACCGAGCACAAATCTATCTAAAACTGATAATACTTGATGATAAGGAAAACGAGAAAGTACATTTCTCTCACAGGAAATGCCATCACAGATCAGAAATCTCGAGATCCTTTTTCTTTTCTAGTTCCATCCTCCTCTCATCTTTACCCTGCACAGAAGAGAAGAACGGCATACAATATGATGGTTTGCTTCTGTTTGTTTGCTCATAATGTTATGATAAGCAGAGAAGATGACTTTGAAAAACATACATAGTAAATGTCAACTTGTGTTTTTAGTGAATATGAAATGTCGGAATAGAACAAAAATCGAAGACCAGAGGTTAGCCATTGAGCATTTTTGTCATGGCTGGTCATGCTTGTATCAAACTGACTTCTTCATTTCTTATGGCTATCCATGTGTCAGGAATAAAGTAAGCCAATTTTTTTTTAGAAAGAGAAATTGAGTGGAAAGAAGAGGCAGTGACTTGAAAGAAGAAAAACTTATGGTTACTTTCCTGATGCATGTTGTTTGTAAAAACAATGATCTTTTTTTTTCTAAATTCTGTTCCTTTGTCAAGCTACCGTCTTCTTACTTTCTCAACACACTCTCTTTTTTTCAGATCAGCATTACAATAAGAGAAAGACTATGACTAGGGTAAGACCAGGCAGAAATCAGATCTTTAATTATTCAACTCTACCTCTTCTTCAGCATTTGCTTGCCCACAATTCTTCACACTATGGGTCACTTTAGCCCAAAGCTCCACTCCTGAAGGGCATAGCGTTTGAACTAGCTTCATCCTCAGTAGTATTTTCACTCTATGTGCTTGGCTGTTCTTATTCCATACATGCCATAAATTGTTCTGTGAGGATGAATTAAAAGGTGAATCCAATTCTTATATTTAGCTTTATTAAGGTTTTCAAATGGCTGATAAATACCAGTAACGTTTTATCATGACTGTCACTTCTATTAGATTATCTTGAGCACAGAAGTGTTGGATTTCTGTAGACGTGATGGAGTGTTGAACTACCCTTGCCAATAACAATGACGATGATCTTAGTGATGCCATTGTCTTTTTGAGTGTAATATGTTCATGTGCATGTGTGTGTGTGCTCTGTGTGTGTGTGTTTTGTGTCTGAGAGTGCATTTGTGTGTATGTGTGTGTGTGTGTGTGTGCGCGCGTGCATGTGCATGCGTGCAAGCATGTGTATATCAGTGTGTTTGTGTGTGTCTGTGTCTGTGTCTATGTGTATCTCTGCAACTATGTTTACGGATTCACAAACCAAGGTACTTGACATCCTTTACAAACATCATTCACTCTACATTGATAAATTCTCTCTGTGTGCAACTTTTGGACATCTTTTCATTTATTTCCTCCAAACAGTATTCAGAAGTTGCATCCGGAACCAACAACCATTAAACTTAAGTTTACATTTTCTGGCTCCTTCATTACATGGAAATATATTCAATTATCAGAGCTCATGCAATACTTTCTGTTTAGCAAGGAAAAAAGTTTTGCACATTGTTCTTTGGATGGTAAACTTTCCTCTCACATCTACTTTCTGTGGGAGAAACTTGGATTAATCCCTCCAGAATGGAGTCATCACAGCAGTATGAAGGCATCTGTATATTTATTTCATTTCACACTGCACCATTTTTTTCACTTATTAAGGTTTCTTCTACAGACGATTTTCCTGGGACGGCAGTCTTGTTGCATTTGGTTCTTTCACATGTATAAAGTACACAGCTGCAACTTAGTGTGAAATCTCAAATGCCAGGATACAAATTTATAAAGAATTTGGGGACAGTGGTTGGTGTGTGTGTGTGTGTGTGTGTGTGTGTGTGTGTGTGTGTGTATGTGTGTGTGTGCATGAGAGAGAGAGAGAGAGAGAGAGAGATAGAGATAGAGAGAGAAAGACAGACAGACAAAGAGACAGACAGAGATACTGTGAAAACATCAGAAAATTATTGTATGATTCTTGTCAAAAATAACAACATAAACTTAACAACCAGAAAAAAGACTGCAATCCCATGTTATGGACTAGTAACTTGGAGGTTTGGGTTCAAACCCATCAAAAGTATAAGTTATCTTCACCAACACCCCTTCTTTTTTTTCTGTTAAGACATTTAAGAGTCTGGGAATTTTTCTTTATATATTTGGGGATTAACATTATAGTCATTGAAAATGCCTGAATTTAAAAAAAATTGATAGTTATACAAGTATAATATTACCTTTTTAAAAAATCTGCTTCTGTGTAACCTGGGTTTGTGTAAATATAGAGGGGAAGAAGTCAAAAATTTGAACTAAATATCCTGCATTAATGCTTTCAGTTTCTGAGAGCTTTGATCAATATTTTGGTCTGCACACAAATAAGCATTCCAGCAATGTTCTGATGCTATTAATGACCTTTAAAAAATGTACATGATGGCAAATGGCTCAATCGAAATTCAGACCTAAAAATGGGAAACACTTTACAATATTCATGTGATGGAAGCCTGTCCTCATGTATAGTGATATACGAATATAAAAACACGTGTCAGGAAAACTTGCAGAACCATTTCGTGTAAGATTTTTAATGGATCTGTACATTATTCATGATCCGTAAAATCAGAAAATGTGAAAAAAGGTCCTACAAAAAGTAAGTTTTCTGGATGTCACCTATCTTCACTAAAATACAGTGATAAAAAATATGTGCCACAGCTTTAAACTTAATGAGTTTAAACAAATAAAGATTACATATGTAGAGGGCCACACACAAATTCATGGCCAAACATTACGCGACCTTTTATCAACCAAAGTTAGAAACAGTAACAAGCTTTCTATGAAATTTATTTATTTGTTTCATCAAAGCTTGGAAGCTAAGAAAAAAAATAGCTGTCAAAATCAGATTAAGCATCCAATCACACATACATACTCGCACATCACACACATATCACACATTTAAGTATACACGCAGTTATATTCAACATATACAGATTTTTATTCTTAAGAAAGATACAGATAAATCTAGGTGTGCACTATTTGATAACTTGTTAAAGGTTGAAGAGAAGCACGGAAGGCAAGTGAAATGCCTGATGTGAAAATTAGTATTCAATTAATCTAAAAGGTCTTGGGGAAAGGTAAGTGTGTGTGTGTGTGTGTGTGTGTGTGGTGTGTGTGTGTGTGTGTGTGTGTACAAACAACATTTGACGATTAATCGGCAGATATGAATTTGAAGAAATAACACTTATCACAAGCAGCAAGTCTCATTCTGAAGACTAAATGGTTGAAAGATATAACGGTCATTCTCAATATAAAAATTTTTTTTTTAAAAACACCACCACCACTTTACAGTGAAAACTGTTCTACAATGTTTCTCACATCTCTTTGTGAAACACATGTTTTTATATAGGCACATGCCCTCTGAAAATATGCCTTCACAGAATAGACTTAACGCACCAAACTCAGGAAAAATATATGAAAATTGACGGAGGAACATGTATTAAAACCAACCTATATTTTGTTTTCTTTATACACACTATAGCCATCCTTCCCCCTCCCCATGTGTCTTCCCTCTCTGCTCCCCTTCCCTCCCCTCCTTCCTTCCACTCCCCCCCCCCCCCCCCAATCACCATTTCATCCTTCCCCTGTATCTCTCCCCCACAACCTTCCTCCCCATCCACTTATCCCTTCAGCCCCTTACCCCTCCTTTTGCATTTGATCTGCTTTGAATCCATGGAAGGAAAAAAGTGTTGGAACCTATGATTGAGGCAGGTACCTTTCAATCCTGTCTTACACTCTCCAAGCTAGGCTGTTACAATTGACATTGAATGTGGAGTTTTTCATCTATATGTTGGGGACAGTGAGGCTTGCCCGCATCAAATGCTGCATAGCTTCACTTCATCACTCGCATTAAGAATGTGTGATGCGGCAGAAAACTTTTCATACATAGACATCCCCCTCTCTCCCGTTTCCCCTCTGTCCCCCACTGCCTTCCTCCCATGTCATATCCGTTCACCCTTCCCCCCTCCTCCCTTTCACCTTCCCTCTCCCTGTACCTTTACACACACATTTCTCCCACTTCTCTGTCACACCCACCCTTTGCCTTAGACTTTTGCCTTCTTCTTCCTCGTTTGGCTCATTAGACGATCACTCCAGTGTCCAGGATGAGTATTGCTGTCCTCTTCAGGTTCTCCAGAGTGCCACACAGTTTGACATCCAAGGTTGTTAGGTCTTTGGCAATCCCATCACAGATGAGGTGGGAATATCCTTGGGCAAGCTGGATAAAAACTTTAAAAAACTGAAGTCAAAGGGTGCTTTTAAGGAAACTAGTCTTACCTATAACAATGACACACAAACTAAGAACAATGAGGAGAAGACGAACCTATAGGCTAAAACCTTTGCTCACACCAGCCAATCCAAAGCTAAATACAAACAGAACTGATGGCAGGCAAAGGAGAAAGTACCTGACCCTTCACCTGACAATAACTCTCTCATAAATACCTTGTTTACAAAATAAGAATTCAAGTTATCAGTAATATAAGGAACCTTAATAAAGCAGCTGGCAATGACCCGAGATCTTGTCAAATTATTAAACAAGTATCACATGAATTTCTGTTTCACTCTTATTTTTCAACCAGTGTTGGACAACAGGGCCCGTCCTGAAAGCCTGGAAAGAAGCGGTGGTGGTGGCCGCGCCCATACCAGAGAAACCAAAGCATGACCCCAAAAGCCATAGACCGATCTCCTTGACTCCTCATTTGGGAGAGACCTTTGAATGACTGGTCAAGAATAGGCTACAATACTTCTTTGAAAAAAAAATTATGTTATACCTCATTTTCAAGCAGGTTTTAAACAATATGCATTCATCAAAACCTTTTGAAGCGGAAAAACCATGACAGTCAAAGCTGGCCAGTCATACTGCCGGACACAACAACTGGACATGGGCATGCATCAGCGAGTGTCATTGCCCCTACACTTTTTAATATTATGTCACACAGTTTTAATAAAATATTGTTTAATAACTGCAATAAAAGCATGCATGCCAATGATATTGCTACATGGACTGAAGTGCGGAAAGGGGAAAGAGCAATCAATACAACGCTGAATGCTGCCCTAAAAATTCAATTGAAGAATACTGACATGATCACCGTATACATGACCTTTAATGGTTTCTTTTTATCACCTAAAAAATCTGTGTGGATGTCTTTTAGCTGAAATAAGATGCCAAACCTGTATACTTCTATCTATGATACTAAAATTTCTAAATCCACAAAAGTCAAATTCTTAGGAGTGATATTAACACAGAAACTTACATGGAACGACCACACTGAATATCTGGTATAAAAAACAAACAAAAAAACCTCCTGTATTAAATTAATTAATGCAGATTTTAGGTAGTTTATTCCACAGAAGTTGCATACAGATACAAAAATATCTTACCATAACATTTTACACTCGCACTTTAAAATCCTAAAATAAATATCTTTTCTTCTGTTTCTTTTGTGTACTTTGAAAATCTGTCTTCTTAATTTTGTTTTTAGTGCAAAATGACCGACCCCAGAATTTCTAACCTTGGAGAACTGCACACGAAAGTGTACAACTGTGCAAATGCCCCGTGTTTAGGAGCCATTATTATTCACACACTTTGATTAAAAATTTTAAAAAAGTAAAATGCACAAACAATACTTTACGCATATGTGTTTTAATTCACAAAACAAATGTGTCAAACCATCACATGAACCTAAAGTTGTACATAAGTAAATTGACAGCCAATTGAATTTGCTTAGCAGTTAACATCTCTTTAGTTGCTCAAACACATGGATGTATACAGACATTTTTTTTAAATATGCACGTATGCATTGTATATTTTACACTGTTGCCAAAATGATAGAAACTATGCAAACTTTGAAATATGTGTGATAAAAAATCTCCTGTAACATCAAAGTTCTATAATGTACATTTGGAATATGTCGATGACCTGACTGACCAATACAAATGAACAAAAACAAACACACACTTAAACAAAGGTGAATGACATATAAACAATAAATAGCTTAAACTTTTCATCCCAATAAAATCAATATGGTGCATGTTGGGACAAAGCCCAGCAGGTGTTAGGCATGCACTGACAAAGAAACTGGACAGAAAACGTTCACTGCACTTACGTGCGAATGTTGGTCTTGTCCACGCCCTGTGATAAGGAAGCAGTGGGATACAAGTTGGAGATTGTAGTGTTGGATTGGTTCAGTTCTTGGCAAGCAATTGGTGCATGCACGTTTGCACAGGCACATATGTATGTGTGTGTGTGTGTGTGTTTGTGTGTGTGTGGTGTGTGTGTATCACTGGGATACTCTATAAAGAAGATTTACTAACTGATGAAAAACTAGGAAAGTAGGGTTTTGTGCGTGTGCGTGTGTGTGAACCCTCATCTTCATAAACCCATTTTGTTTTTGCTTAGATCCTCACATATTTTTACAGTTGGAAACCTTTTTTGAAAATTAATGTGGACCAACTATAACAGTTGATTCCTAAAATAAAATCAATGTTTAAAAAGTAGATTTATGAAAAATCAACAGACAGAGAGACTCAAGACGCAAGGAATTTATTGTGTTTTTTAAGCTTCCAGCCCATTCACAATTGGAAAAGGGAAGGTGGTGTGGGGGAAGGAAGGGGCGAGGGGGCAGAGAGAAGGGGAGAGGAGAAGGGGATGGAACAGAAATCAAAATTGATAAAATCAAATATACATGTCATTCTATGGATACAAAGCATTCGACGCAACATGGAATCCATATTGTGGTTATTTGGCATACAGTGTGAAACACCTAACTGTCCTTTAGACATAATGAGGTACAACTGCAATCGAGCTTTTTTTTCCCCAAGAGAAGTGTCTACACAAGGATTCCTTTCCTCCCCGGCACTGACACACGCACTGCCACTGTCTTTCCTGTATTCCCCTGGACAAGGGACACACACACTGCCACTGATTTTGCTGTATTTGCCGAAACTGGTGAGAAGGCTGTCCATCGCTTTTCCGGTTGTCTTTCAAACAAGTCATATTTTCCATTCTGTTGTTTCAACGTTGGATCATCCGTTGCACTTTCAACACTGATCTTCTTTTCAGCATGAAATGTGTTGTCTTCTGCCTTCTGTGTCAATGTGTTACCTGTGTGTGTTGACTGTGTCAAGTTAACTGACACATCACAACTCACATTATCCGAATCTTCTCCATTTTCGAACACTGTCACTGTCGGTTGGGTTGAATCAAGTGAAGTACTGAAAGACTGACTTTGAGCGTATTCATCAGCACACAGAATCTGTTGTCTTCTCCAAACGTGTCAGAAGCAGTCATATTCTGTTTGCTATAAAACAAACTTGGAGGAGTTGGAAGGAACAGAGGAGAGGGGGATGAGGATGGACTTGCCTTATGCTGCAGAGTCACAGAATTCCTGCATGTCTTGGTCTCCTCCTGTCCCCACATATTTGCGACAGACATTTGCACAGTATACAACAGTGTCACTATGTCTACGCTGTGAAGATTGGTTCACCTGTGTCAATCGAAGGACAACTGCCATCTGGCTCCCTCTACCTTCAATTTTAAAGGAAGACAATGACAATTCCTGCATCAGTGTTAAAACATTTTCTAAAGGAAGACAATGACAATTCCTGCATCAAGTGTTCAAAACACTTTCTGAAGGATACAGTGACAATTCCTGCATCAGAGTGTTCAAAACACTTTCTGAAGGAACAAGGACAATTCCTGCATCACAGTGTTCAAAACACTTTCTGAAGGATACAAGGACAATTCCTGCATCAGAGTGTTGAAAACACTTTCTGAAGAAAACAATGACAATTCCTGCATCACAGTGTTGAAAACACTTTCTAAGGAAGACAATGACAATTCCTGCATCAGAGTGTTGAAAACACTTTCTGAACAAGACATGACAATTCCTGCATCAGAGTGTTCAAAACACTTTCTAAGAGAGACAATGACAATTCCTGCATCACAGTGTTCAAAACACTTTCTGAACAAGACAATGACAATTCCTGCATCACGTGTTCACAACACTTCCTGAAGGAGACAATGACAATTCCTGCATCACAGTGTTCAAAACACTTTCGAAGACACAAGGACAATTCCTGCTCCAGTGTTCAAAACACTTTCTAAAGGAGACAATGACAATTCCTGCATCACAGTGTTCAAAACACCAAGGAACAGTGACGATTCCTGCATCACAGTGTTCAAAACACTTTCTGAAAGACACAAGGACAATTCTGCATCACAGTGTTCAAAACACTTTCTGAAGGACAAGGACAATTCCTGCATCACAGTCAAAACACTTTCTTGACAGACAATGGACAATTCCTGCATCACGTGTTCAAAACCTTTCTGAGGACACAAGGGACAATTCTGCATCACAGTGTCAAAACACTTTCTGAAGGACAAAGATTTTCTGCATTACAGTGTTCAAAACCTTTGAAGGGACACAGGAATTCCTGCAAAACAGTTCAAAACATTCTAAGGAGACAATGACAATTCCTGCATTCAGTGTTAAAAACACTTCTGAAGGAGACAATGACATTCCTGCAACACATGTTCCAAAAACATTCAAGGAAGACAATGACAATTCCTGCATCACATGTTCAAAAACTTTCTGAGAGACATGAAATCCTGCATACAATGTAAAACACTTTGAGAGAGAAAGACACATTCCTGCCACAGTGTTCAACACTTCTAAAGGAGACGGAAACCATGCACAAGAGAATGCACAAGTCTCGACTGCAACTGTCCCTGTTGTTGAAATCCGTCTTGCTTGCAGCCAGAGGGAAGCTCTGGACAGAGAGAAAAGAGAGAGAGAGGAGAGGTGGGGAGAACGGGGTGGGGATAGGGGGGGGGGAGGGGCTGGCAGACAACATTAAGGAGAACAAATACTTTTGAAGTACAATCAGCCTTAACAAATCAGCTCATGCAAACCAGTCAACAACAAAAAAGAAGAAAAAAAAAACCCATCACGCAAAAAGGGGTGTCAGTGAGCTGAACCACAAGAACCAGAGACAGACAGATAGAGAGAGAGGGTCACATTGTGGCCCCATGGTCAGACAGGTTGAAGGGAGAGAGGCCAGAGAGAGGGGAAGAGAAGGAGAGAGAGAAGGGGGGGTTACTGAAGAAAGAGGAGGTTGGAAACGAGAAGGAGGAGCCCCGTTTTGCAGCATCCTCGCACACAGTCCTGCGGGCTCGTCCACAGGGATCACGGTGACCTTCCACTGCCCCCAGAGTTGGACACGTCCATGAAGACCCATCCGATGTCTCCACTGAACACGTCATCAAACATCAGCAACACCTGTGATGTCAGGGGAGGAGGGTGACTGTGAGCCGTTGCTTCACCTTGTTCAGCATGAGCAGCAGCGTTCTGGGTCTGAGAAAGAGGCCAAAGAGAGAGAGGAGAGAGAGGGAAAGGGGGAAGAGAGATGGGACGGTTGGAGAAGAATGGGGAGGTCAGTAAAGGAGAAAGAAAGGGCAGAAGGCAAGAAAGGAGGGGAAAGGTGAAGGGGGCCACTTGAGTTTTCCTGTCAAGCCAGTGAGTCACTACAGTCACAAGACATTATCACTGCATAACATTCACCACCATCATACACACAGAAACTAGCAGAACTCCCCTTATCATATACTCGGGTGATTCTGCCCTTTAAAAAGCTCTTCAATTCGGATTCTGTTGATTTTGACAAAATAAGTAAGTTCTGCTTGTAGAACAAAGAAGTTTGTCATGATCTCAATGTTGTAAACATAAAAGTTCCTGAAACGACCCACTATCCACACCAAACATCATTAATAATGATGGACACGCTGTTGAAAGAGTGGACAAATGCCAATATCCAGGCACGGTGTGAAACAAGAAATTGGGTTTCGGCAGAAATGAGGAAATCGCACGTTGAAAATGTCAATCAAGTATATCTGGTCAGCAAAAAAATGGAAAAGCAGTGGTGTCCAGCAGAAGACATTTGCAAACTTCTCACTGCTGTCGCTTTGAATTCTTGGTTTCAGTTTCACTTTCATGCCAATACAGAAGTCTGAGTACGCAAAGTAAGCAACTTTTGAATGACAGGCTGAATAAATGCAGTAAAGTGGTGGGTGAGACTGAGAGGCAAGTTGATACGCAGAATGGTGTATGAGAAACGAAGTGTGCGAAAGGCCAGATGATTTGCAAGCGAGGGTAACCATATTCATA
>CM031604.1:71576572-71591283 GCA_018398815.1 Conus ventricosus
TTTTAGCCAAATAATGTAAACTATTACCAGGATGCCGTTTTTAGGACAACGAAGATTAAATAAAGGGCCTAGGAAATTTCCATTCCAAGATCAGTTTGTTTCTGAAATTCCTAAGTACTTTAACACCACTTTCTCCTTTTGTCCTAGTATACATGCCAATGAGTGAGGGACTATGAATCAGTCTGTCACAGTGTGTGTGTGTGTGTGTGTTGTGTGTGTGTGTGTGTGTTTTGTGTGTGTGTGTGTGTTTGTGTGTGTGTGTGTGTATGTGTGTTTGTGAGTGTAAGAGAAAGTGTGTGTGGTGTGTGTGTGTGTGTGTGTGTGTGTGTGTGTGTGGTTGTGTGTGTGTGTGTGTGTGCTTAGGGGGCACTGTTCTTTTTTAGTGCAGTTGCAAGATGTCCTTTCAGCACCCTTCTCTTTTATGTTGCTTTCATTTTGTTAGATGAATCAATTATGTTTTTGAGGTTAGGCATACATGAGTATGATAGTTTGATGGTGTTTTTGTTGAATATTTTGACAGTTTGTGTTCTTTTGGAAATGATGTTGCCAAGATTTTAAAGAATTCTTTCCTACATTTGTTTTTTACTTGTCCATCGTATGGTGGGTTGTACCATATGATCTTTCTTTTCTTTTTTTTTTCTTATTTCTCTTCGTGTTATTGTCTGGACTGTATTGTAGTTTGTAATTGTAACCACTTTTTTGTAATGCTTCTTGATATTCTGTTGCTGCATCATTGAATGCGTTTTCATTGCATGACAGGTTGGATAAGATAAGATAGATAATGTTGCTTATAGCCCAGCCGACCGCAAAGGGCCATATCAGGGCTGTCACCACGTTAAAATCAACTCACCAGTCATAATAAAAAAAAATAAAAAAAATAAAAAAAAACACCTTTCATACATCTCGTTAAATGACATCGTCTAGAAACGCACCAGAAACTTTGTTAAAAATCTTTCTTCCGTAAAATCTAATCAGATGAAAAATGTTAATCTCTCTCAAAACTACAAGGATCACATCAGGCGGACATCCCTGAACAGGATCTTCATGGACTCCGCTGTATAATGTTTGTGTCTCACATCGTGCAAGTCCCAACACTCTAAAAGAACATGTTTACATTGTGAGTGGCGCATGACATGGAATGCACCACGGAGCTTCTTCACTCTTTAAAAGGTAAGCATGGGTAAAATACGAATGGCCGGTGTGCAGCCGGCACAGAACCGTTCCTCTTTACGACTCCGACGAAGATGGGAGGATTCCTTAAGTTTGGACGGATCTGAAAGAGTTTGTTACTCGTCTGTGTGTTCCAATCCTCCTGCCAGAGGTCGCTCACATAATCATTAATTTTGGGTTTCACATCTGAGCAGGGGATATAAGTGTTGGACAGTTTCTCTCTTGTGGCGTTTTGGCTAAACGATCAACCATTTCGTTCCCGCCGATGCCGACATGACCAGGAACCCAAGCAAGAGTAATGTTGTAACCGTCCGCCTTCAACTTGCTAAAAAAGTTCAAAAAAAAGTAAAAGTTCCGGATGCTGAAGGTTGCGGCCAGCTATGGCCTCCAAAGCTGACAGCGAATCCGACAGAACCAGAAAGTCCCTCTTTGAAGAATGCGAGATTATCTTCAAAGCCAAAACCAGAGCAGTAAGTTCAGCAGAATAGACAGAAGCATCTGAATGTATATGTTCCAACAGTATCTGAGAAGGAGCCCCAGGGCAGTAGGTGCACAGGCCACTCCATCGTCAGACTTGGAACCGTCAGTAAAAAACTTTTTGATAGGATGGGAATTTCGAACAGAGCTCAGCATACAACGCCTTGTACGCCAGAGAGCTGGTAGACTCTTTACAAAAAGCTGCAAGATCGAAACGAATCTCTGGTGTGAAAAAGGTCCACGGAGGTTGATCCGGAAACTTGGAAAATCGGAAACTACTCCCAGGTCTAGACCTGCATTCCGCACGTGAGGCTGCATACGAAGACCAAACGGCGGAATACATTTAGGGTTGTTTTTAAACTTACTTTGGAACGGAGGGTCAAAGACACAGTCATAGGCAGGATTTTGTGGTTCTGAGAACAGTACGGATATAATAATGTAAAGACAGTTTCAGCCTGCGGTTGGACAATGAGGTTCACCCGCCTCTGCGTACAGGCTGTACACAGGGGTGGTGCGGAACGCTCCAAGACAGAGACGAAGCCTTGATGGTGGATAGGGTCCAAAAGTTTGAGGTAAGAGGTCTTGCGGAGCCGTAGACAGTACAACCGTAGTCCAGTTTGGAACGGACCAAGGCTCTGTAGAGGTGCAGCCAAGTTTTCTTATCAGCGCCCCAGTCGGTGTGCGCTACGACCCGCAGAATATTCAGAGCTTTCTGGCAAGAGTTTTGAGGTTTTTAATGTGGCTGAGAAAGTTGAGTTTCTGGTCAAAAATGACTCCCAGAAATTTGGCCTCTTTAACAGCTGGAATGGGAGATTTCCCTACTTGAAGTTCAGGATCTGGGAAAAACTGACGGAAATTATGGAAGTGAATACACTGCGTCTTTGTTGGAGAAAAGGTGAAACCGTTTTCATCCGCCCATCGATGGATTTTATCTACGCAAAGCTGGAGCCTGCGCTGGACACTCGGGTACAGGCTTCCAGTTGCGTAGACAGTGAAATCATCCACAAACAATGAGCAGTCCGAGCCCTGCTGAACTGATTGAACAATATTGTTGATTTTAATACTAAAGAGGGCAGGAGACAGTATGCTCCCCTGGGGAACACCCAACTCCTGCTCGTGGACATCAGAGAGAGTGGTGCCAACCCGGACCTGAAACTGTCGTTCTGCCAAAAAAATTTTGAATGAAAAGCGGAAGATGACCTCGAAAACCCAGATCATGGAGATCATGAAGTATCCCGACTTCCGGTTGTAGTGGGCCTTTCCAAGTCGAAAAAATTGCCACTTATGTGTCTGTTCAAAAGGAGTTCCGAAGGGCAGATTCCAGACGAAAAAAATGGTCACTTCTCCGTGTTTGGGGAAAAACCACACTGTTCTTTCCCCAAAAGGCCATGGGTTTTAAAGTTTCCATGGCCTAGCATTGCCCATTTTTTTCCATAAATTTACAAACCAGTGGTAAAAGCTATGGGAGGGTTTAATTTGAAGGTTTAAAAAAAGATTTTTTCCAGGTTTGGGAAATTGGAAATAATGGAGCTTTCCCCAAGAGGGTGGAAAAAAACCGTAGTCCACCTGGTTGTAGCCCTGTAGCGTATGTTCGACTTCTAGCGGAAGATGTTTCAACAGCTGTAATGGATTTCATTATACCGGGAGAGGAATCGCTGCAAAAAAAGAAAGGCAGATTTCAGTTCTTTTTAAAGTAAAAAGGAAAGTTTGTAGTCTTCCATGTTGTGGGACGAAAAGTTGCAGGGTGATTTTTCTTTAAGGGTTTATTTTTGCAAAAGTGGTTGATTTGTTAAAAGGGGGAATTCTTTTCTAGGGTTTAAAGCCAGAAAATTGCAATGCTTTTTTTCCTGTTTTAAAAGAGTCGCAAATTGAGTGGTTCACATTTGGGACGGTGTTCTTCCCTTTGTTTTTTTTTAATGTTTTCCCACCTTTTTTCTTGGAAGTTTTGAGTCGCCTGGGCAGAAACTTCTCAGGACCGACTTTACTGTTTTTAAAAAGTGTGTTCGATTTGGCCGGAGTTTTTGATGGGCTCGGGGTTTGGGGCCCCGAAGGTCGTGTTTTACTGACGGAGCCCTTTTTGGATTTGGAAATTTTTGTTGGCAATCTAAATTAAACCCGGGTGTTTTTGGCTTTAAAGTTTGTCGGAAGAACGGGAATAAGGCTTTGCACATTTAATCATGTATAGTCGGATTCTGCGGGGCCCGGGATTTGGGAAAAAATCAGTGTCCTGGAATCCTTGAAACAGTGGTGCAAATAGATCCCATTTTTCTTTTTAAAATTTTAGATGCTGAGGACAGAGCGTGTTCGTTAATAAGGTTGTGAAGGCAGGGAAATGGTCCTTCGGAGATCGTCATGGACGCCAATTAGCCCGGGCCAGCGAGGGGTCACGCCCGACAATTAAAAACCAAAGTAAAACTTGGGGAAAGAGTGGGGAAAGTTGAGACCCGTTTTCGCAACACAAACCCAAGTCTGAAAGGACATCCTAAATCAGCGACCTCGGGTGACGTCCCGGAAACTACCCAAAGGGATTGTGAGTTAAAGTCCCAACAGCAAAAAGGTCGAGGATTTTTCTTCAGAGACAAGGTCCTGGGAAAAACCCGGGGAAGAAGGTGGGGATAAGAGAAAAGATTGTCAAGTCTTGTGGAGAGTGACTTCGGCTACAGCCTGAAGGGAGGTAGAAATAGCGGGACTATACAGCAGATTTTTGTGTGGGAAGGGCAACACCCCCCGACAGTCCTAACGTGATGGTTGTGAGGTTTTGAAAGAATTTTAAAAGCAGAAAGAGAAAAGGTTTTGGTTTGAATTTGAGTTTCTTAAAGAGCCAGGGGAAGGTTTTAGGATGAAAAAGCTGGCTCCCCGAAATTGGAAATTTGACAGGTTTTTCCAAAGGAATATTGTATTTTCCCGGTGCAGAGGGCGAAAAAGGGGAGGAAAGGTTCTCCTCCTAAGTCTTTTGGGGGGGATGGAAGAATTTTTTTATTAAATTTAATGGACTGTGTTGGTCTTTGACCTGCTGGCTGCTTCCGCAGGGGACAAAGGCCTGGGTTTGGGGATGGTGGAGGTTGGATTTGGGAGATGGTGGAGGTTTCTTCCTATTCCACCCTTTTCCACACTGGGTTGTTTAACTCCTTGCCCCCCGGGCACTGGGATGGGAGTTCGAGGTTGGGGGGGTGCTGGTTTTTAAACTGCCAGCAGCGATGTTTTGATGTGGGCGTCTGAGGGGGGCGGATTTTTTGCCTCCCCAGGGGGGATTTATTTTGGGTTGGGAGGGGTGGACCCGCTACACCAGAATGACAGATTTTATTGCAATGTTTCGAAACTGAAATTTATCGTTGGGCGGGTGACCGAGTGGAACTTTCTTTCGGGAAGCGTAGGAAAAAAGCTGTCGGCATCTGGCCCAAACTGTTTCCGGGCTTCAAAAAAGGTTTTCTTTTCCCTTTGACTCGTGTATAGGGAAATTCCCGAATCTAGGAGGGCAGTTTCGTGAAGGGGGGATGGTCGCCACCGCTTTTTGCACAATGGCCCGGGTTTTGACGGCCCCCTCTGGGTTGCCTTGCAGCAAACCCGAACCTCCTGCCGAACAGCGGTCTCTAACATGTCCAAACCTCTGGGACCGGAAGAAACTCAATGGGGACGGGACTACAGTGAACAGGACGTTCGGTAGCCAAAATTTGATGCCGGGGGCAGCCAAAGGGTTTCGAAGGTCAAAGAGGGTGTTGGTGGCCACTTCTTGCACCTTTTTGACTGTCACCCCGCGCACCTCGTCACACCCTGGGCCAGTTCGTTTTTATTTTGCCTTGAGACACCCCTTGATCTCTGCAGCGAATCACACTTTGGATGAAATTTTTTGTTTATGGGGGGTCCCCCGATCTCCCTTTCCCCAAATTTTGTTGTTAGAGTGTTCAGATGTTTTTTTTATCGACATTGAATGAGGAAAGGCCCTTTCGCAACCCTTTTTACGGGCTGAGGGTCACCCGCTAAACCTTGAAAGCCCTTTTGGGCAGCAAAAGGGCTCAGAGCTGAAAGGGGTCTTTCCTGCTCCGTCCCTTCCACCACGAGCCAGGAAGCCCAGAAACCTGTCCTCTGTCGTACCTCAGTATCTGAATCACTGTCACCTTCGAAATCCCCTGAAACAGGGGATACTGCCTTCCTCTTCCTTTTGGGGGGGATATTTGTTAAAGAAGTCATATTTAATTTATTGTAATTCATCCCTCCCTTACCCACCCACCTTGGAGTCCAAATAAGGGGCCAGGGCAAGAAGCCAATGTCTTGACCCCTTCCAGGCTTTGGGAGAGATATACGACAACAGAGAACCACCAACCCTATCCCCCCTGATCATGCTCAACTCCCGGGGACAGAGAGCTGAGCACTGCAGGGGTTTACTTGGCCAGCAGGGGAACTGTCTGTTTTGGCCAGCCCAAAAAGGGGAGCCGATTAGTACACCCGGGCCAAAGTGTACTTCCTGTCTAGGAGAGGTCCGAGCCAAAGTGATGTGTTGAGAGCGCTGGCCCTCTCAATCACCAGGATCTCATCCCCCTCCGACACAGGTCGCACGCACGGCAAACGCGGCGGATCTTAAGGAGACCACAGAGAGAAAAGGAGTGTTGAAAAGAAGACTTGAAGGGGAGACGAAGAGAGAAAAGGGCAAATAAGGAAGGCAGAAAACAAGAAAAGGAGAAAGGCGGGTTACTCTTAGTCAGGATCCTCACCCTTAGCCTATCTGACATGGGAGCCCTACCAGGGGCATCAACTCCTTACCACGTTATGCTTAGGCCAGACAGCATCTTGACTTCTCAGGCCTAGAAGCAGTTTTTAAAAACCAGCCTATCTTCAAGTATTGATGCCCCCGCCAGCAAAGCCTAAGGGATCACAGGACCACGCAAGCCCTCCGACCACGGCAAGGTTGCAACCCCCGGAGGGGACAGGTTGGATAGTCTCTTGTTTATACCATTGGGTATTGTTTTTAGTATGGATGGTGGGTGGTTGCTTTTGATATTTACGTAGATTGGTATGTCATTGGGTTTTTTGTATGGTTTGTACACATGGTCATTGAGGTCTAATGTTATGTCTAGGTAATTCACTACTTTTTTGTTTGCTTCTATTGTGATTTTTAAGTTGTGGTTTTTAAAGATTTTACATAATTCTTTTTTCTTGTTTTCATGGTTCTTGGATTATTGTTTAATGCAGCGAGGCCGTCATCTCTGTATAAACCGACCTGTTTTCCAACATTCGAAACAAGCTTGTTGATTTTAATACTTCATTTTTAAAAAATATTCTTAACAATTATATATATATATATATATATATATATATATATATATATTATATATATATATATATATATATATTATATCCCATCTTCTGGGCTCTCGGTGGGGAATGGGGAAGACTGGAGGGTGGAAGAGGGGATTAGAATTAGTTTCACATCAATCATTCTGGCTTTTATAGCAATCCAAGGATCAACAGTCCATATCACTTCTACATAATCATTATGCAAATTTATACACATGTACTAGACACAAACTATACACAGCACACACACACACACACACACACACACACACACACACACACACACACATGTCCAACATCGAAAAACAACTTGGAAAACAGGTCGGTTTATCAGAGATGACGGCCTCGCTGCGTTAAACAATAATCCAAGAACCATTGAAAACAAGAAAAAGAATTATGTAAAATCTTTAAAAACCACAACTTAAAAATCACAATAGAAGCAAACAAAAAAAGTAGTGAATTACCTAGACATACATTAGACCTCAATGACCATGTGTACAAAACCATACAAAAAACCAATGACATACCAATCTACGTAAATATCAAAGCAACCACCCACCATCCATACTAAAAACAATACCCAATGGTATAAACAAGAGACTATCCACCTGTCATGCAATGAAACGCATTCAATGATGCAGCAACAGAATATCAAGAAGCATTACAAAAAAGCGGTTACAATTACAAACTACAATACAGTCCAGCATGACTGGGTGGCCTGAAGACAAGTCCTCACTACCGATGGAGCTATCGTCCTACTTCAGCTTCAGAGATGAACTCTCGGTACAAGATGGCTTATCATCAAGCAGGATAGGGTTGTTGTACCCTGGACAATGAGATCTCAGATGAAGAAACTATTGCATTCCACACACTCAGGAATAGATGCATGCCTGAAGAGAGCTTAGAGAGTGTTTGTATTGGCCTGGAATGACAGATGTTACCCAGTTCATAGCAGGTTGTGAAGTTTGCCAGAGATTCCAAGCAGCAAACCAACATGAAACTCTCCAACCGCATGAACTACCATCCAGACAATGGGAGAAAGTGGGAGTAGATTTGTTTGAGTGTGATGGAAAGGACTATCTAGTCACAGTAGACTATCTCTCCAACTATTGGGAAATAGACAGACTAGATGACACAAGAGCAACAACGGTCATCAAGACTCTCAAGGCTCATTTTGCAAGATACGAACTGCATGCACAGTTGTATCAGACAACGGGCCGCAATTCACATCAGAAACTTCAAAAGATTTGCTTAGATTTTGATTTGACATGTACCTCTTCACCGTACCACAGCGGAAGGCAGAATCAGCGGTAAAAACAGCCAAGTCAATCTTGAAAAAGAACAAAGATGGAGTTGTTTTGGGCCCAACTTGTTAAGACTGGGGGTTGGTCCCAAGGGGTTTTCCCCACTTAAATATCGCGGACCTCCCCCCAAACATCCGGGAAAGGGGACCATTGTCGAAATAAACTGGCCCCCACTTCTCCCGAGCTCCCCCACTGTAAGCGTGTGTCCTGTGGTTCCTGCGGGGATTTTTCCCCCCTTCGCCCACCCTGACATACAAGTTTTTTGGGTAGTGCCCCGACAAAACAGGGTTTCGAATAAAAAACTGTTTTCTCCTGTAAAGGGACATTTAAAAATTTTAAAAAAATGTTTTTTAAAAAACCGCCAAAAAACTTCAACTTTCGGGAGCCATCCCGGGTGGCCGGCGGGAGAGATATTTTCCCCGTTACCGTTAGTGTCGAGCACACAATAAATCTGGTGAAGCCCAAGTGCCACCTGGGTACTGATGGGCCTAGGCAGCAAATCTTCAATCAACTCAAATTTAACGGTACGCGTTGACGCCGACCAAAGAAAGACTTAAAAAATTGGGGAACAGTGTTTCACACTATTTGGGCCCCCAAACGAAATTCATTCAAAACTGCGTGTTTCACAGAGGGTGCCACGGGTTGGGAAAGCAAGGGGGAATTTTGGGGTGTCTCTATGAACTGCCGGAATTAAAAAGAATTCGAAAATAAGGGCTACACGGGACAACTTGTTTTGGGAGTTGTAAAACAAGAATTTTTCAAAAAGCTTCAAAGGGAGAGTGAACTTACCTGCAAGGGGCGTGCAAACGCCAGGCACAGTAAATTATCAAATTGCAGCTAAAAACACAAAGAGGTGGGAAGGGAAAGTGCCCTGCAGTTACCGACCCCATCCGGGTCTCGCGGGAAAACCCCAGAAGGGCGAGGCCAAACCGCACCGGGGGCCCAGATCCAGCAAATGGCAACGAACGGGCCTGATCCAAATGCATTTTGTGGGGGCCCCACGCGAGAAGGCGTTCCCCCCGTACGGAAGGACTGTAAAGTTTGTGGAAAGCAAAATCACTTCGCGCGCTCGCGGGGCCTTGGGGTAGCAAGTCTGTGAATAAAATTTTTTGACCAGCGCCGCGACCCGTGGGTGGAGAAAAGAAAATGTTGCTTATAGCCCACCGCCGAAAAGGGGCCATATCGGGGCCCGGGTGGGGAAGGGGGAGATGAGTACACCTCTGCTCTTTTTCCAAGGGTGATCTCCCTTGGACTGTTGACTTGCCCCTTGGCAGCAGACGCCACCTTTCAAAAAGAAAATGGGGGTTTTCTCTATCATTTACTGACACCTACGTGAACTGAAACCTCCCCCCCCAAAACACCCCACAAAGACAATCCCCCGCAGCCGGGGGGGAACATAGATTTAAAGGGGGAGATTCTATAGAAGAAAAATCAAAGAACAAACTTTCCTACCCCTGGAACGTATAAACTAAAACCAGCAAACTCTTAAAGGAGAAGCCATGCAAGGGGTTTAGTGAAAGATTCTCATCGGGTTTGGTGACTAGAGGGGAACCCAAAAAGGGCCCCTCCATCAAAATACAAATAAAAGAAACTCTGAACCTATGTTTGTGGGCATAGATCCATCCCCTTCTCCCCAAAGTAAACAAAACTGGGAAGCTTAAAAAATTTGGGTGTAATCGAAAAGGGGGATAAAACCGACAGACGGTGTGCACCAAGGTCCAGTTGTCAAAAAAAAGGGTGAAATTAGGATCGACTGCTTCAAGAAATTAAACCCTGAGTAAAAGGGGGGAGCCTATAGCTGCCCTCAGTGGAAATTGATCACCGCTTGAAAGGACCAAAATTTTCAGCAAGCTGGATGACGCCCGGGGTTTTTCCCAAAATACCCTAGACACAGCACAGCAAAAAAACCCCTTTTTCACACCCCGGGTCGATTTTTACCACAATTACCCCAAGGTATCACTTCCGCCCCGGAAAATCTTCCAAAAAAACGTTGGAAAACATTCGGCAGCCACAAATGTCACTGCTTCTTTATGATATTCTTTCTTCAGCGAGGACAAAGGGGCTTAAGAACACTTAAGCTGCGCTGATTCCCCTTCATAAGCGGAGTCAAGCTCAAAAGAGATAATGTTCACTCCGCAAGAAAAAAATGAATTTTTTGGTTTTCACTATAGGGGCCAAAGGGTAAACCCAAGCAAAGGGAAAAGGGAAGCCATACAATTCCCAACCAAAGAACGGGCAGACCCCTCGTCTGTTGGCATAAAAATTTTCCCTTGGGACCCTCTGCCTAACCTTTCCTCACGATCCAGCCAAGACAAATTTGCTAAAAAGATCGGCGTGGCGGGGGACCACAGCAGGCCATGCCTCAGCAAGGTCAAGGAGACACAATTTCCCCCCAGACTTTGGCGTTCTACACCCAGGAACCAACCACGCAGTGCCAGCCAGCAGCTTGGATTTGGTCCCTGCCCTCCAAAGCACGATGACATCGTGCGGCCTGGGCATTCGCATCCCGCATGCTCAGGGCCCGAGCGAGGGAAAATGCCCCAATAGAAAAAGATGCTTAGCAACAACAGGGGCTTGTGAGAAGTTTTGATCGCTCCCCCTCCGCCTGGGGCATTTCAAATCGCACCCCCACAACCCCCTTGCCCTTTGTTTAATAAAAAGGGACCTTTCGAGACCCCCTAAGGGCCAGCTCTCCTGGCCCGGGCTCTGGGGGTTCAATTTCAAGGCCACGCATTCCCGGGGGAAAAGAAATGGGGTGGCCGACCCCTTGTCGAGAAGCCCCTTTGGCCCCCGACACCTCAAAAACACAGCAAGACGATTTTAGAGACACATGCTCATCCAGCGTGTGGGCAATCACGATGCTGGTTTCAACAAAATCAAAAGGATTTGATCTGATTCGCTAAAAGCGCTACTAACTAAAACATCAAGGGCTGGCCAGAAAACCAGGAAGATGTGATATACAGCCCCTGACTACTATGTAATTAAAAGAGAATGAGCATCCATGAGGCATGCTCTGAAAAGGGGACGAGTGTCATCCTTTCTCTTTTAGGAAAGAAATGCTACAAAAAAATCCAAAGGCACATGGGGATCACGAAGTGCCGGAGCGGGCCCCCGCGTCTGTGTGGTGGGCCCCCACATCAGCAAAGACATTAAAGACCTGTCCCAGATGCCGACATTTTGCACATATGGCCGGGACATCCCGTGAGCCCCTCCAACCATCTGTCTTCCCCGGGCCGCCTTCCCGAAGGTGGGGTAGAATCTGTGACAAAGAACAAAAACTATTTTGGGGGCAGGTAGATTCACTCTAAGTACATCGACATCGCCTCCCCCCCGAAACAGAGCAGCAGCTGTGGGTGGGGAAAATGAAGTCTTTCTTCGCCCACCATGGCTTCCCCAGCAATGAATCGGACAAGGAAACCCTTTACTCCCGTGAATTTCGGACTTTTCGCGGGAAAAAGGGGGGGTTTCCCGCACCCAATCGAGCCCTCATTACCCCCAAATAATGGGGCCGGGCCCAGAGAGCCCGGGGAAAATGTCAAAGAAATTCACGGCAGGGGCACAATTTCTCGCCCCCTAACCTACAGGGGGAACCCACCCCGACCTTGGGCAAGTCCCGCCGAGCTAGCCTGGGCGGAAAAACGCTCAACGCTGATGCTTCCATCCGTTTTGGGGCCCCCAAGTACCCCCCCAAAGGTGCAGGAGGAACGCAATTGCCAAGCAACCCGGGAGAAACCAGCTACGCCCCCCATCACGGAGCCAAAATCTCCCCAAATTTAAGCCTGGGGACCCTGTCCTATAAAGAGGGCAGCGACAAAGCCCGGGAAACGCCGGGGGAAGTGTGAAGAATGTGCCCCGCGGTCAACCTGGTCAAGACACCTGAAAAGGCCATACGTCGCAACCCGACGCATCTCAGCGTTGCACCCCGAACATGCAACCGGACATTTTTCCCTCGTCCCCCTACTCCCATTCATCTCGGGGGGAACACGAGGTCCCCCCGAGATAAGCGCACCGCCCACACAGCAGCCCCCGACCCCGTGGCCCCTTTGCCCGACACCCGATCATCGCCCGGGGCCGACAGCTCGCGTTACCCCCATCACCCCCGGGCAGCGTACAGTCCAGTGGCCCCAACACCATCCCACCGCCACCACCCCTTTTCACGCGTTCGGTCGGTGATCCAGAAGCCGGCAAGTTCCCGTTGATAGCTGTGCTTTTTACATTGCCTGATCCCGAGTCTGGGGGCATACTGCAATATTTAATTTTTGGATCAAATAAATTTGAATTAGTTCGTTATCAACGGATCAACGGAGGGGTTTTTTTTTGTGTGCCGGTGCCCGGTCTGGCAGGGATACATTGTATTCCCTATGGATTACAGTGAAAGCCATCATTTCAGTCCTATTGTGTTTTTTTTTTTTTCGAGGCCTGAAAAAATTTTTTTTTGACGGGATCTTTTGAAAAATTTACCCAATCCCCTTTTTTTAAAGGGGTTTGGTTGTGTCCATTAGAACTGTGAGTTAACTTGGAATCCTGTCTTTTTTAAATTTTTTGTGTGTATCTTTATTCAACGACATCTGCCCTAATTGTGCTGATAAGGATTTTGATACACCAGGTGTTTACTTCTTTTTTATGGCAATTAACCTTGTGTTGTTTAGATCCTTCATGATTGCAATCTTATGGCTAGTGATTGAAAAAATATGCTTGCATGCAGTGTTGTAATTTTGTGTTCATAACAATGCAATACATGGGGGAAGCCATAAATTCAAAAACTGACAAACAATTGTGCTAAACCGTCCTTCGAAAAAAAAGAATGAAAACCTAAAAAAAACCCCCGGCAATATGGGACAAGAAACAAAATTTTGACTTTTATTTGTTTTCAAGTAAAAACGCCGTATTTAATTGAACTGGAAGAAATGTACAAACATCATTGTGTTTTTTGAAATATGAAGAAACTTTCCCGTGACATTTGAAACTTTTAATTGATATTATCTCCCCCCGTAAAAATAGATTTTTTTTTCCCTTTAAAGGACTCTAAAGATAAAGCACTAAAGTTAATGATAAAAGTTAGTATTTATTAATTGCTATTAACTTTTAGAAGGGGAAGATGTGTTGGTACCAAAATTGAGAACTGTGTGTTGTGCCAAGGGTTTTACCCCTATGAATTTGCATGGTATCCAAACCCCCAAACAACCTGGAAGGACCATTTTCGGGAAAAAAATGGCGCCACTTCTGCCCGAGCCTCCCCCTGTAAGACGTGTGCCTTTTGGGGTCCCTTAGGGTATTTTCCTTCGTCTATCCTGACATACAAGTGTTGTTGTATTGGCGTCCTACAAAACAGAGATCAATTCCCGGCTTACTGAACACAGAAACACACCCAGCCAGAATTCAAAAACCCAGCCCCTCACAAAGTTCTTTAACCGAAGAAATAACACTTTTTTCCGAGCGTGGTACTTCTCGACCCAGAATCACCTGAAGAAGGACATAAGGGAAAATTAAAGGGAAAAACAAATAACACAAAAGCGGTCTACCACGGCCAAAAAACCTCGAACCATTTAAGAGGGAGAAACTGCGTCATGAACCTCAAACACAGGCAAGAAGGAGTGGTGAAAGGAACCCTGTCAAAAACAAAGGGCGGTCCTATGACGTCGAAACAAAAGAGGGGAACATCCTCAGAAGAAATAGAGTCCACTTGAAGAAAGTTCCTGCTCCACCTCCAGAACCAGAACAACCCACAGAAGCAGAGAAACCAGAGATCCCCAGACCTGTACAAAGAACTTGAGACTCAAAGACCTGAGCCACGGTCGACTCTTGGAGAAACTCCTAAGACAGAGGCTCCTAGAACACCCACTCCAAAGGTTCATATCCCGGCGAGATCACCACCCAGGACAATGAGACGCGATCAGGACGGCTTGGTAAAAGAAAACCAGCACAGAGACTAGTCTACTAAGGAAACAGTAGACGAGACTGTATAATAAAATATGTTTGAACGTTGCGCTTATTTAAAATTTTATGTTAGAGATTCTTTTTTAAGGATTATATACAGTTAGTTAGAGACTTCTCATCTTCTTTAAAAAGGAAGGATGTTGCATTATGACCTGAAAGCTACGCGTCGGAGTAACTTCCCTTAAGTTGGAAAACTCACAGCGCATGCGTCAACTATAACCCCAGCCTCTCTTCTGGATCCAGCCGTTGTTCTAGCTAGCCCATGACAAATGACAGACAATACTGAACGGACAACTAGGTAGGCACCCTGACTGTTCGCGAGTGAACCAGCAGCACGAAGTACCACAGTATCACAGGTAACATAACAGAGACATGAGTGCAACTGCGCATGATTGTGCTGGCGTGCAGCGTTACTGGTCCGTGGAGGAATGAAACTTCACTTTAGAATGATGCAAGGAGAAGACATGAAAAATAAGAAAAAGTTGCAGACGATGTATGAGGATGGATGGCGGTTTCCGGGGCCCGCTGTCC
>CM031604.1:71591383-71611383 GCA_018398815.1 Conus ventricosus
GAAGAAGACAGACAGACAGACAGACAGAGAGAGAGAATCTTTATTTACGAGGGTGTACAATGTAATTCTGGGTGGCTTTCGTATCCTGTACTCGCCCACGAGAAGAAGACAGACATACGAAGAAAACATGAAAAGAAAAAAAAAATCAATAAGCGTGTATTCTGAAATACATTTAAGCCACAGGATAAGATGTCTGGAGGCGGGTGATCAACAAAGGAAGGCCCCGGTTGTCCAGCGGTTTAGAGTGTTTGCCGACAGAGCTGGCGGTCGTGAGTTCGAACCCCTTTCTTGGATCGGGTTTTTGTAGGTTTGAAAATCCTCCCCCCCCCTCTCTCTCTCCCCCCCCCCCCCCCCCCCCCACCACTGTGTTCATTCTGCTGTATGTAAATAGGTCTGAGTGAGGTCAGTGAAGATTGAGTGAACCTAGAACAGTTCTACCGTTCCGATGCACCCAGAGAGAGAGAGAGAGAGAGAGAGAGAGAGAGAGAGAGAGAGAGAGAGAGAGAGAGAGAGAGAGAGTTGGGGGGGGGCTCAGAGAGAGAGAGATGAAGGGAAGGATGGAGGGAGTAAATGAGAGGGGGAAGTAGGTGGGTAGAAAATAGACCGGCTACTAGGCATATGTCACGACCGACCCCTGGAGGTCTGCCCTGACAGGATCGGTCTAGATGGGAGTGAAGGGAATGACTGACCTCACACGCCCCGCAAGAGACCACACAAGAAAGATTACGATACAACACCCCATTTATTCACACCAACATACACAATCGCAAATAAATATTTCAACACACGCACCATGCACAATCACAATCAAGCATTCCAACACACACAACATGCACAATCACAATCAAGCATTCCAACACACACAACATGCACGATCACAATCAAGCATTTCACTATACGACATACACACAATTATAAATAAACATTTCCAGCACCCATCCCTTTCCACACCCCTGCCTCTCCCAAGTCTACTGGGAGCACCCTGTCGCACTAGGTGCTCCAAACCGGGTCGGTTCTTGAAGAGAGTCGTTCAAGGCCGACACCCTTGACACACACAAACAGACGGTGGAGAGCGCGTCCCGAGGGGGGGGGGGGGGGGGGGCGGCGTTGTTGTTGGAGGTCCTGGACGGGGATCAGGACCGGCCAGCCAAGCCCACGGGCTTTTCCACCAGTACGTGGCCTCAACCAGTGCGTGGTCCCAACCAGTGCGTGACCCCAACCAGAGCGCGGTACCAACCAGTGCGTGGTCCCAACCAGTGCGTGGTACCAACCAGTGCGTGGTCCCAACCAGTGCGTGGTCCCAACCAGTGCGTGGCCCCAACCAGTGCAAGCTCCGGTGAAGCTCCCAGGAGGAGGGAAAAGGTAGCTGGGAGGAGAGAAGAAAGGGAAGGAAGGGCACTGGAACCCCGCAGTCAGTACAGTCTGACCCATGCTGTTAAATCCTAACAGCCACTCGCATGATGGGCGAGGGGAGGTCTACTAAATACACCAACACCAGCTCAACACAGACCTGAGCATAACACAGTAAACCAATCAAATCAGGAATGTTCGTTAAAGTCTTCTCACACGAAGCAGGTAAGAGACTGCATTAAATTAACAGGCTATAAAACAAATATGAATTATCTTCATCCTTCTCTCACTCACGTTTAACATTTTCCTTTCTTAGGAAATGAACCAACACAGCAACCATCGCTTTATAACTGCCACCACATTTGCAAATAATAATTCAATGGCATAATTATCACATTTTATAGCCACATTTCAAAATAACACAAATCTCCAACCACGCATCCGAACAACAAATCATGCGTACGCACGCTCGCGAACATAAAACTCGTTCTCCTTGCACACACAAACAGACGGTGGCCGAAGAATAAGAGTCCGGCGAATGTGACAGGGGCGGACGAGCGAGACCAAGCAAGTACCAACCTTGAATCACCAGGTTCTCTCCCATCCCCACCGACTACCGCATCACCAGATGCAAAACACGCCTTGGCTTAAGGCTGTGTCAGACCAATTGACATAGGCCAGAACACCAAGGCTACATCAAAATGTTGTTATGCTCTGCATAGTTATGTGGGGATTGTCTTCAGTCGTGACAAGCTCCTAGCATAACATTATCAGTCTCCCAAATCCCCCGAAGTCGGAGTGTGGCTGCCCATGTGGCGGGGTAATCAAAAACGGTCACACACGTAATGTTCTCATCCCCAGCTGATGCATTTGTGCCATAGTGTTCAAATACTTCGGCTGTTCGGATGATCCCTGGAGTCTTTTAGCCAGGGTACGACAACAACAACAACAACAACCAGATGCATAAACAGGAGAAAGAATTTTGGATATAATTTAGAATGGCCAGGTTAAAGATTGAATTAACCAGAGAAAAGGTCTCAAACGATATTTCTTTTACAATTTTGAAAACAAAAGAAAATTGCGCAACAGAGAAGAATAAGCCGGCTAACAACAAAAAAACAACAACAAACGAACCACGAAACTGATGCTTACCAGCTACCCGTGGGTGACCCAGAAGAGGCGGGTCAAACGACTCTCTCTGCCCTCTGTCCAGTCGAGAGGACAGCAGCGCAGAAGCGGAAAAAAGATGAAGTGATGTCTCTCCCCTACAGGCCGACTGTAGGAAATGAAGGTACCGACTGTACCTTCGACGATAAGGTGAAGAACCAGGACCGGAGCAGGCGCCCCCAGAGACATCTTCCGCTCGAGTGAAGAGAAAACCTGCCTAAGCGATGGCGGCCAACATGCCACGCTACGTCACAGAGTGAGCATACCTCAAACTAAAAGAAATGAAGCACGTGCGACAGGTAAAAAGACAGGCGAGAGGCCGACAGACAGCAAGTTCGAGAGAAAGGTACCAGCCACCCGTGAACCTGCAGGATGAATTGCACGGGCAGTGAAATTAGAGAGAGAGAGAGAGAAAGTAAACCTAACCCGAACTGAACGACATTAAGGGGCAAACGCACCACAAACCACATTAAGGGACGGATACACGACAACAGCAACGACAATAAATAAATGAGTAATTCCGCCACCCCAGATGGGTCAAACGTCGTAGGCCTCGTGACAAACTCGTGACAGAAATATATATATATATATATATATATATAATATATATATATTTTTTTTTTTTTTAAATTAAAGTTACACTTCAAAACTACTTATGATGTATTCTGCATGCATTTTTCTGAAGAAAGTATGATCATTCATTCAGTTCGAAACGTGCATAAAGAATTCTATCAGTTATCTCTGAAGTAGTAAAGGCTTGTACGCGCGCACGCATGTTTTGTGTATGTGCGCACGCGTGCGTGCGTGCGTGTGTGCGTGCGTGCGTGCGTGCGCGCGCGCGCGCTTGTGTGTGTGTGTGTGTGTGTGTGTGTGTGTGTGTGTGTGTGTGTGTGTTAAAGGGAGGGGGGGGGAGGAGAGGAGAAAGTCGGGTGAGGGTGAGGTGGGGAAGGGATAGGTGCCGGCGTGCAAAGAAGTAAACAAATGAATCAGATAACTAGATTCTTGTTAATTCACGTACATCCCCTAACCCCCTCCCTCACCCCCCTCCCTATCTTTGCTCTATCCATCCCTGTGTTTACATCTGTAAAGAAACATCGAACCTCTCACATTTCAATGTTATTTGTAATCTGTCTCTCCCCCCTCACTCCCTCCACTCTCTCTCTCCCTCCCTCCCTCCCTCCCTCCCTCCTCTCACTCTCCCCCTCTCCCTTTTTCTCCCTCCCCCCTCCTCCCCTCCCTCTGTCTCCCTAACTATGTCTGTTTGCCTGTCTGTCTGTTCCTCTCTCTTTCTCTTCCCCTCTCACCCCCCCTCTCTCTCTCTCTCCCTCCCTCCCTCCTTCTCTCTCACTCTCTCATTTCACGACACGAGGAATATGGATGGTTAATACTAGGCTACCTACATCGACAGCCAGCCAAACTGATCTCAGGCCAAGCGTCACGCTTCACAGGTTGAAAGTTGCCACCATAAACCACAAGGGGGCGCCCGGGCAAACGTAGACCTCCATCACGGTGGGAAGGATGCTGAACTGGCCCTGTGATCTGACTCCGCCCCACTGGTCGGCACCACAGTGGAATGGCTTCGTCCTTCAGGCCCTTCCTCTCTCTCTCTCTCTCTCTCTCTCCTCTCTCTCCTCTCTCTCTCTCCTCTCTCTCTCTCCTCTCTCTCTCTCTCTCCTCTCCTCTCTTCTCTCTCTCTCTGTCTCTCTCTCTCTCTCTCTCTCTCTCTCTCTCTCTCTCTCTCTCTCTCTCTCTCTCTCTCTCTGCATCAAGTTAACGTTGAAATCGGTTCGGTAATCTTTAGTGTCATCTTGATGTTAGACGGCAAAAACAAATCTCAGTCAAGGGAAACGAGTGATAACATAAGCTATCTCGGCGGTACCTGGAAACACAGGCTGAAATTGTGAGGGAAATGACATCAAATAGGCAGGGGAGAGAGGGAGGGAGGGAGAGGAATACAGAGAGAGAGAGAACGGGGAGCGGGGGGGGGGGGGGGGGGGGGGGGGGGAAGGACATAGTGTGTGGAAAGACAGTAAGCATATTTAAAGTCAATGAAATGATTGCAAGAGAGTACACAGACATTACAACAGCAACAAGAACAAAAGATAATGGTAATAACAATAGTAATGAGACTAACAACGATAACAACACCGAAATGATTGTAAGAGAGTGCACAGACATAACAATAAGAGTAAAAAATATACGGTAATAATGATGGTAAAGATATCAATGATGATAAGAAACACAGCAGCAGCAGCAACAACAACATGATGATGGTGATGATGATGATGATGATAATAATAATGATAATAATAACATGAGAGGAGAGAGAGAGAGAGAGAGAGAGAGAGAGAGAGAGAGAGAGAGGGGGGGGGGGGTAAATCGAGTGAAATCATGTTCCAAACAGAATATCTGACCCAATCTTTTTTTTTTTTATAACAATCTTAAAACACGAATAATTTCCAAAAACAGAGTAACACCTGACCCAGCGGCACTTTGCAACAAAAGCATGATTCAAAAGTAAAAATAAAACAAGATGCGAAGCATATAAACGTACTCCCAGTTTTCCAAACCGCTTATAAATCGGCCAAGTGCTTTGTGAGATAAGAAATAAAGGCAAAATAACGGTTTTAAACGGTGATTTAACCGATGTACACTTTTGAAACCGGTATTTCAGTCCTCGCTGGGCTAAAGCCTGTGTACATACCAAATTTCATCCAAATCGGACAATATGTCAAGAAGAACGGTTTTTAAACGGTCAGATTTTGAAACACTGCATGGAAGTGCCATTGTGTGTGATGACCTTTCTATATACAAAATTTCATTAAAATCCACCAATATATAAAAATATAACGGCAAAATAACGGTTTATCGGTTATATAACCGATATACACTTTTGAAACCGGTATTTTAGTCCTCACTGGGCTAAAGCCTGTGTACATATCAAATTTCATCCAAATCGGACAATATGTCAAGAATAACGGTTTTTTAACGATCAGATTTTGAAACACTGCATGGAAGTGCCATTTGTGCCTGATAACCTTTCTATATACAAAATTTCATTAAAACCCACCAATATATAAAAAATAACGGCAAAATAACGGTTTAACGGTTATATAACCGATAATGCACTTTTGAAACCGGTATTTTAGTCCTCACTGGGCTAAGGCTGTGTACATATCAAATTTCATCCAAATTGGACAATATGTCAAGAATAACGGTTTTTAACGGTCAAATTTTGGAACACTATATAGAAGTGCCATTTGTCTGTGATAACCTTTCTATATACCAAATTTCATTAAAATCCACCTATATATAAGAAATAACGGCAGACTAACGTTTTTTAACGGTTGTTTAATCCATTTTCAGCATTACATCACTTACATATGGACAGAGGCTCCGATTTGTCTCAAGATCATCCAAACCGCTTATAAATTGGCCAAGTACTTTCTGAGATATTCCATAAAGAAGAAAAACCGTTACAGGCCGTTACAACCGTTAGTAACGGCTATAACGGGGCAAACTAAAACAACAGGCATCATCCGTGACCCATAATGAACATACCTGCTAATTTTCATAAAGGTCGGCCAAGTACTTTGTGAGATATTCCATAAAGAAGAAAAACCGTTACAGGCCGTTACAGCCGTTAGTAACGGTTATAACGGTAAACTAAAACATCGGGCATTATTCGTGACCCATAATGAACATACCTACAATTTTTCAGAAAGATCGGCCAAGTACTTTCTGAGATATTCCATAAAGAAGAAAAAGCGTTACAGGCCGTTACAGCCGTGTAACGGCTGTAACGGTAAACTAAAACGTCGGGCATCATCCTTGACCCATAATGAACATACCTACAAATTTTCAGAAAGATCGACCCAGTAGTTTTGTCTGGAGCGAGTGGAACACATTTTGACCACGGACACACACACAGACAGACAGACACACAGACACACAGACAGCATTTCTTTGTTCCCATTCTAAAGTACTCCCTGTTCTTTAAGAACTGGGAGTACAAAAGACTGGCTTTATTCATAATGACCAGTGAGTTAACGGAATGACCACCGCCTCACTGCGCGCATGATACAGTGCGACGAGCTATCTTCGAAGGTGTGGCCTGTACGAATCATCATGTGTACTGTTCGTTGATTGTGACTGGGTTTGTTGTGTTGTTTAATCTGAAATGTGTAGTCTTCTTTGAAAACATACGATGCTGACGTCATCATGTTGTCAAAGATCTTGGGATAATGCGTATGCAGGTTGAGTGATGTGGGTTCCTTGATTGTTTCATATACTGTCTGCCCCCTGTTGCTGTGTATTTCAACGTTCCACCTGGTCTCGATTTCACGTTTTTTGAGATGATGAAGTGACTTTGACTTGACTTTGACTTTGGCACACACGAGTTAGTTATTTGGCAGCTTTTTTCCCTTTGATGTAAGTGAAGAGTTGATTAGAACCAGTTAATTTGCAACAACGTTGACTGACGTTAGAGAAAGGGGAATGGGGGGGGGGGGGGGGGGGGGGGGGGGGCATTGTGATAATTCAGGTTGCGGCTCGGTGTCTCTGACATAACATGGATGTGCACTAACACGCAGGCATCTAATGGCAGCTGTTAGATGTGCCAGAGAGTGCAGTGTAATTCAATCACTCTGCGCGGAGTTTTGAGACTGGCTTGAAAGGGCCGCGCGCTATTATAATTAGCAACTTTACGATGAATTTGGGATAGTAATGAGAAAGTGTGTGTGTGTGTGTGTGTGTGTGTGTGTGGAACATTTTCATTTATCGGCGACTTAAAGACTGACACAAGAAGTGTGTGAATTATCAAGTATCCATACATAGATGACATTTCAACTGACATAAAAGGCGTGTGTCTGTGTGTGTGTGTGTGTGTGTGTGTGTGTGTGTGTGTGTGTGGTGTGTGTGTGTGCGCGCGCGCGCGCATTACGAATTATCCACTTTGCGATGAAGGAAGAGGACGGGGTGGGTGGCAGTGGGGGATGGGGGTAGGTGGGGAGAAACGGAATGTGCACGTGCACGCATCTAGCGCAATGAGCTGCGCTCCCGTTAGAATCGTCACAGTGGAAAGAACTTTAGGCTAAACGAAACCGGCAGCCGATCAACACGCACGTGGCGTGCACAGCAACTGCAGACGTAACTGCAACGATCTTTCAAACAGAAAAGAAGCTGTCGACACACTTGCTCTTGACCCAATCAATTTCAGTTTCTGCAGCGCCTTGTGTCCGTGTATGGAAATATTCGTCAGCGCGATCCTGTGTCTGCTTTATCTCCGAGTCCTCGGCGCTGGGTAGGAACACAAGAATAGTGCTTAGCAGTTTTGATGATGATGCGCGTTCACTAAAAGCGTTGGCCATCATGTCATTTTCTCGGTACACACACAGGACCTAGAGACCAGCAGTAAAACCGGGATTGCTGAGGCACCAAACGAAGGAACAAACAGATTGACAACAGATACGCGTTTCGACCTATTGGGTCGTCTTCAGGCAGGACAGGCGACGTTCAAAACAAACGGAAACGACGGAGGAACAAACAGTCACTTATCTCTTCGATCTTGTTGCGAACTATGTCGTGGGTGAAAGACTGGAATTACGGGATGGAGAGAGAAGAGGGGAGAGGCTGGAGGGGAGAGGGTGCAGATTAAAACGACAATGATTATCAAAGAAAAGGAAAATTACTGGAATGGCAATAGTAGAATGATAATAATAAAAATGGTAATTAAAAAAAGAAAATGATAATAAGTGATTATGATAATGATAACAATAATGAAAATGATAGTAATAAATGATAGTGATGATAATAAAGCTAAAAATAATAGAAATGATAAAAGTAATGATATTAATGATAATATACCTGTAATGATGATGATGATGATGATGATGATGATGATGGCTATCTGTAGCGTGGGTGAAAGACTAACATCACGGAATTGAGAGAGATGAGCGGAGAAGTTGGTGGGGAGAAGGTACAGATTAAGAGGTCACCCCCACTTCGAAACCAAACACTTGTGAGTTTTAAAAAAAAAACACCCACACCCACGGACGACCCCAAAGAAACCCGGCGGGGACCTGCCCAGAGAGAACTACGAATAGTCAAAGGACCGGTTTCTCCAGACGGCGCCCAGAGCAACAGCAGACAGCGATCGGATGAACCCCCCCACCCCCACCCCCACCCCCGCCATCGCCTGCAGCGCCAGACGTAGCACAGAGAGGGTTGACCTTTGTCAGCACAATTTGTAACAAGCATCTATATGATGACGCCGCCGAACGACGTGCACAAACAAATCGCAAGACAAAACACGACGCGTTTCAACCTCTTAGATCTTCTTCGGGCGAGAGAAACAACACTGAGGACAACCAAAAAATGAACGAGCAATCACTATACACACAAAACCCCACTGCCTGGCTATACAGGGAGTGTCCGCAGGAGTATCAGCATGCGTACGCAGAAAGAAAGAAAGAAAACTTATCTTCGACAAATTGATTTTTTTCTTCTTTTCGGGGGTGGGGGTGGGGTGGGGGTGGGGGTCCAAAGTGTTGGTTATCTTGGCTGAAGAAGACCTAAGAGGTCGAAACGCGTCGTGTTTTGTCTTGTGATTTGTTTGTGCACGTTGTTCGGCGGGGTCATTATAGATACTTTTTTTTTTTCAATTTTGTATAGATTTCCGCCTGCTGTCGACTCACTTTTGCAACTCACTTTGTCAGTATGTTAACGCTGCGCGCTCAATGTATGGACTCACTTTCTGTGTACAATGACAGTAGCACCACACACACTCACACACACACACACACACAACACACACACACACACACACACACACACACACACACACACACACACATACACATCACAACGTGCAGTAACATCCCTTCAAGTTCGGCAACATCCCCCTCACGTGCAGTAACATCTCACATGCACTAACGTCCCCCTCACGTGCAGTGACATCTCATCACGTGCAGTAACTTCCCCTCACGTGCAGTAATATCCCCCTCACGTGCAGTAATATCCCCCTCACGTGTAGCAACATCCCCTCAAGTTCAGCAACATCCCCCCTCACGTGCAATAACACCCCCCTCACGTGCAGTAACACCCCCTCACGTGCAGTAACACCCCTCACGTGCAGTAACATCCCCTCACGTGCAGTAACACCCCCTCGTGCAGCAACATCCCCTCACGTGCAGTAACATCCCCTCACGTGCAGTAACATCCCCCTCACGTGCAGCAACATCCCCCTCACGTGCAGCAACATCCCCCTCACGTGCAGTAACATCCCCCTCACGTGCAGTAACACCCCCCTCACGTGCAGTAACATCCCTTCACGTGCAGCAACATCCCCTCAGTAACATCCCCTCACGTGCAGTAACATTCCCCTCGCGTGAAATAACATCCCCTCACGTGTAGTAACATCCCCCTCGCGTGAAATAACATCCCCTCGTGTGCAGTAACACCCCCCTCACATGCAGTAACATACCCCTCACGTGCAGTAACATCCCCTCGTTTGCAGTAACATCCCCCTCACATGCAGTAACATACCCCTCACATGCAGTAACATACCCCTCACGTGCAGTAACATCCCCTCGCGTGCAGTAACATCCCCCTCACATGCAGTAACATACCCCTCACGTGCAATAACATCCCCCTCACGTGCAGTAACATCCCCCTCACATGCAGTAACATACCCCTCACGTGCAATAACATCCCCCTCACGTGCAATTACATCCCCCTCACGTGCAGTAACATCCCCCTCACGTGCAGTAATATCCCCCTCACGTGCAGTAACATCCCCTCGCGTGCAGTAACATCCCCCTCACGTGCAGTAACATACCCCTCACGTGCAATAACATCCCCCACACGTGCAATACCATACCCCTCATGTGCAATAACATACCCCTCATGTGCAGTAACATCCCCCTCATGTGCAATAACATGCCCCTCATGTGCAATAACATCACCCTCACGTGCAATAACACACCCCTCATGTGCAATAACATACCCCGCATGTGCAATAACATCCCCTCACGTGCAATAACATACCCTTCATGTGCAATAACATACCCCTCATGTGCAATAACATACCCCGCATGTGCAATAACATCCCCCTCACGTGCAATAACATACCCCTCATGTGCAATAACATACCCCTCATGTGCAATAACATCCCCCTCACGTGCAATAACATACCCCTCATGTGCAAAAACATACCCCGCATGTGCAATAACATACCCCTCATGTGCAATAACATGCCCCTCACGTGCAATAACATACCCATCATGTGCAATAACATCCCCCTCACGTGCAATAACATACCCCTCATGTGCAATAACATCCCCCTCACGTGCAATAACATACCCCTCATGTGCAATAACATCCCCCTCACGTGCAATAACATACCCCTCATGTGCAATAACATCCCCCTCACGTGCAATAACATACCCCTCATGTGCAATAACATCCCCCTCACGTGCAATAACATACCCCTCATGTGCAATAACATCCCCCTCACGTGCAATAACATACCCTCATGTGCAATAACATCCCCCTCAGTAACATCCCCTCACGTGCAGTAACATCCCCACGTGCATAACATCCCCCTCACGTGCAGTAACATCCCCCAACGTGCATTAACATCCCCTCACGTGCAGTAACACCCCCCTCACGTGCAGTAACATCCCCTCACGTGCAGTAACATCCCCTCAGGTGCAGTAACATCCCCCTCACGTACAGTAACATCCCTCTCACGCACAGTAACATCCCCTCACGTGCAGTAACATCCCCCCCACGTGCAGTAACATCCCCTCACGTGCAGTAACATCCCCCTCACGTACAGTAACATCCCTCTCACGTGCATTAGCATCCACCTCACGTGCAGTAACATCCCCTCAGTAACATCCCGTCAGTAACATACTCCTCACGTTCAGTAACATCCCCTCACGTGCAGTAACATCCCCCACGTGCAGTAACATCCCCTCACGTGCATTAACATCCACCTCACGTGCAGTAACATCCCCTCACGTGCAGTAACATCCCTCACGTGCATTAACATCCACCTCACGTGCAGTAACATCTCCTCAGTAACATCCCGTCAGTAACATACTCCTCACGTTCAGTAACATCCCCTCACGTGCAGTAACATCCCCCACGTACAGTAACATCCCTCTCACGTGCATTAACATCCACCTCACGTGCAGTAACATCCCCTCAGTAACATCCCGTCAGTAACATACTCCTCACGTTCAGTAACATCCCTCACGTGCAGTAACATCCCCCACGTGCAGTAACATCCCCTCACGTGCAGTAACACCCCCCTCACGTACAGTAACATCCCCCTCACGTACAGTAACATCCCTCTTACGTGCATTAACATCCACCTCACGTGCAGTAACATCCCCTCAGTAACATCCCGTCAGTAACACACTCCTCACGTTCAGTAACATCCCCTCACGCACAGTAACATCTCCCTCACGTGCAGTAACATCCCCTCAGTAATATCCGCTCACGTGCAGTAACATCCCCTCACGTGCAGTAACATCCCCTCACGCACAGTAACATCTCCCTCACGTGCAGTAACATCCCCTCAGTAATATCCGCTCACGTGCAGTAACATCCCCTCACGTGCAGTAACACCCCCTCACGTGCAGTAACATCTCCTCACGTGCAGTAACATCCCCTCACGTGCAGTAACATCTCCTCACGTGCAGTAACATCTCCTCACGTGCAGTCACATCTCCTCAGTAATATCCGCTCACGTGCAGTGACATCTCCTCACGTGCAGTAGCATCCCCTCACGTGCAGTAACATCTCCTCACGTGCAGTAACATCCCCTCAGTAATATCCCCTCGCGTGCAGTAACATCCCTCTCACGTTCAGTAACATCCCCTCACGTGCAGTAACACCCCTGCACGCTGGTCACGTAGGACCCACACTGCACGATGTTGTTTCTCACACACACACACACACACACACACACACCTCACACACCTACCCAGCCACCCACCCACTTATCTGATCTCCCACCTCTCCCCTTCCTCCCCCCCCCCCCCCCCGCCCTTTCTCTCCCTTCGTAGGAAGGGGTCATCGCAGCGGCTAGCTGCCTCAGGTGTTTGCCCATGGCATGTCATTAACTGGCGGCAGACACGATGGGCCAAGTGGACAGACTGCCCATTCCTCCCCCCCCCTCCACCCCCTCCGCTCCCCCTCTCCCCCCCTCCCGCCCCCCACCCCCCTCCCCGCCCCGGGCCGACGGTGGGTAACTCACTTCAGTTCACTGTAGGACATCGGACCCCGAGATCTCGATCTGCACTGGCTCCCTGCAGAGAAGCGCATCGATCGCCAAGTTGTGTGTGTGTGTGTGTTTTGGCTGGTCTAATCGAGTCTCTTTGGGGAGAGGGGGATGGGGGTGGGTTGGGTGGGATGATAATACCGTTGAAATATAAGGAATGAAAAAAGAGGGGGTAGGGTGAGGTGGTGAGGGTGGGGGTGGGGAGAGGGTTGGTTTAATTCAGACTGCCAAAAGGAAGGACATGTCATTTGAGGCAGGAGAATGGAAACATGATGGATGATGGAGGGGAGGGGGGGGGGGGGGTAAGGGGGGAAGTGGTGAGGAGAGGAGCTGAGAGAGAGGGAGGGAGGGAGGGAGGGAGGAAGAGAGGAGTAGAGGGACAGAAAGAGAGGGGGGGGGGGGGGGAGAGAGAGAGAGAGAGAGAGAGAGAGAGAGAGAGAGAGAGAGGAGACTCACAGAGAGAGAGAGAGGCAGAGACACACACACACACACACACACACACACACACACACACACACACACACACACACACGCGCACGCACACACACACACACACACACACACACACACACACACACACACACACACACACACACACACAGATGGAGAGAGCGAGACAACCACCCACCCAGGCATGTAGGATAAATTGACAAAAAGAGCAGGCCTATATATACCAACAAAAAAACAAAACTTTCGGATTCTCAAGAATCGTTTGTCAGTGGACGTGTCTTTCCCTAAAAGAAAAACACCTTACCAAAGAAAATATTGGAGGAGAGGGGACTGGCTGCATTCTGACCCCTCTCCGCCCCACCCCCAATTCCCTAATATTTGAAGCCCAAAATATGGACGGTATGGGTTATGGTGTGTGTCACCCCCCTCCCTCCCCTCCCACCCCACTTGTTCTTATACCGGAATCTGGAAGATGAGAGAAAATCCCCTTTAAAGAACCAGGGAAATAAGAACACCCTCCTCGCTTTGATATAAAACTTGGATAGCCCCCTCCGCCACCCACCTTTCATAAAAAAAATAGTGAAAGATGATGTCCCCCCCCCCCTCCTCCCATCCCCGCCCCTTTTTTTCTGAAAATGGTGCTCCCCCATCTGTCCCTCTCTTTTACAGGACTTTGCAAGATGAGAGAACACCCCTTGTAAAGATAAAGAAAATAAGATTGCGTTAATATGAACGTTGGACAACGACTCCTCCCCTCCCCCTCCCGCTTTCGTGAACATTTGGAAGATGAATATCCTCCCCCTCCCACCCTTTACATGAAAATCTGCAAGATGAGTACACCCGCCCCCCTTCCTTCCCTCTACTCCCCCCTCCTCTTCGCTTTTATAGAAAAAGAAAACATTGGAAGCCTGGCTGCAGTGACCATCATTCAAGCTCGGGTCCACAAGACAAACCATCTCCCGACGTTACAGTCAACGGGGGCCCCGGCCAGGCTGGAGGTTCCTCGGGACATCAGACGTGGGACAGGACTTCCGGAACGTGGGCAGGGAATCTGTGGGTCGGTGCCAGTGCCACTCCGGCACTCACATCTGTGGGAGATGCTGTCTGAATTCAGCACAAACGAGATAGGTTAGGGCAGAGAGAGAGAGAGAGAGAGAGAGAGAGAGAGAGAGAGAGAGAGAGAGAGAGAAGAGAGAGAGAGAAAGAGAGAGAGATACACCCGAAGGTGCGGGTAAGATCCAGAGAAGTACTACCAGAGAAAGTAGAAAAGCCCCTTTTTCACTTTTTTCTGGTTCTGTCCTCAACCGCCGAACAAACCAGCTGGGGGCAGCCCTGCGCCACCCTTGGAAGCCTGCGCTGTGTTCACATAGGGTGCGGGCACGCCCGGGTCGGCTTGTAGCCCAGCCGACCGCAAAGGGCCATATCAGGGCTGTCACCGCGTTAGATAGGGGAGGAGCTGGCCGCGTCCTGTGGTTTCACCCAGAAGATGGTGACTCACTGGGGGGGGTCTAACCGGCGGACACCTGTCTTCTTGCGACCCTCCAGGAGAAGGATTTCCTTCTTTGTGGTTCTGCAGAGTCTCCAGGGGAATCTTTTTCACTTCTGCATCACTCGGGGCAGTGTGTTTTCGCCCCCCACTGACTGGAAATCTCTCTCTCTCTCTCTTTTCTCTCTCTCTCTCTCTCTCTCCTCTCTCTCTCCTCTCTCTCTCTCTCTCTCTCTCCTCTCTCTCGTGTGCGAAATCTTTTTCGTCCACCTTGCTTGCTTTCCAAGCACAACGTAAAACCTGTAGTTTGGAGCAAGCGTTGTAGAACCCGTGCAATCTTACACATTTGTATACCAGGTACACTGTGTTATCTGTGAATGAATGAATGAATGAACGAATGAATGAATGAATGAATGAATGAATGAATGAATGAACGAATGAACGAACAGTGCATGAAAATGTAACGAGGAATTTGCCATTGAAACTGCGTTATGCCAGTAGTACTTATTTCTATTGATGTCGAGATGGGAACTGTAAAAAAACAACAACAGCAAAAAAACGAACCCCCCTTTCTCCCCCCGTCCCCCCCCCCCCCCCCATCCCGGAGTGCATATCCCCTACTCCTAACCCAGACCAAATTCACGACTCTCCGTACAGATGGAGAACTCACTCACGCCGGCTCCGCGACTAAGCAATTATTGTCGTTGGTAGGGGGCTTGGTAAGTGGTGGCCTGCGTATGTTGGATCAGAACAGCCGCCACCGAACACCACTGAAGTGACTCGCCAGCAGTGCAGTGTCTCCTCCAGTGGGTTGCCTCTTGACGACTTGGCATTGACTGCTCCCTGTGGATTGCCGGCGCCGGGGCTGCGGCGAGCCGGGCCGGGCCAGGCTGTGGCTGTGGACGGGGTGTCGGAATGAGGGGCGTGGGTGCACTGCCACTGAGGTGGCACAGAAGATAGAACAGCAAAACCAACCAAACAAACAAACAATATTTTCCAGACAGTGGAAAGCACTGGCAGGCTATGACTTTGCCGAAGACATGCATGTTGTATGTTCGTGGATCGACATAGTTTACAGGAACGCTAACTCTGGCTGTAACAGAGCACGACCACACCGTCCCATGGTTGTGCAAAGTCTGTTATTCAGACGGCACGGGGCAGGCCACCTGAGCCCGATTATCTCTGGATAAAGTCCAACCGCGGAATCAGTCTGCTTGGTGTTGGGGGGGGGGGGGGGGGGGGAGGAGTATGCCCGCGTCTGGCAGTCCTAAGGAAATATGCACATGCAGACTTAACATGCTTTCGCCATCGCCGGTACAGGAAAGCGGGAGTAGGATGGGGTGAGGTGAGGGTGGGTTGGGGATTGGTGTTGAGAGCAGGGCGGGGGTGGAGGTTTTTTTTTTGGGTGGGTGGGTGGGGGTGGAGTGGAGAAGGATAGAGTTGTTTGGAAGAATCAGACCGGTGGTTGACGCATAGAATGCGGGGCGGAGGGGTGGTGTGGGGGGGGGGTGGGAGTTGTTGATAATGCAATCGTGTTATGTGTTTGTCTCTTACTGTAGGTATTTGTGTCTACGTGAGAATGTTGTGTTGTGTGTGTGTGTGTGTGTGTGTGTGTGTGTGTGTGGTGTGTGTGTGTGTTGTGTTGTGCCTGCTGTGCGTGTGTGCGTGCGCACATTCACGCGCACATCTGTGTGTGTGTGTGTGTGTGTGTGTGTGTGTGTGTGTGTGTGTGTGTGTGTGTGTGTGCGCGCGCGCGCTTTTGTATTGTGCGTGTGTATATGTATGTGCAATCGTGCGCGTGCAGTCAGAACAACATCCATCCATCCCTCTGTCCGCCGGTCCGTCCGTCCGTCCGTCTGTCTGTCTGCTACCTGTAAGGCTAGCAGAGCCAAAACATCCAGTGTATATTTAAAAAAAGAAGACATCTCTAGTCAATGTTAAACACTATCTATAAACTCATACCCCTCCCTACACCACGCTCCCCCTCTCCCCCCCCCCCCCCCCCCCCCCCCCCCCCCCCCCCACCCCCAAACATACCCGAACCACCCTCACACCTCTGAAGCGGAGGTAAATCAATTACGAAAACCATCGATTGTCGTATTCATTCGAAAAGCCCGCCACTGAACCGTTGGAACCCAAATGGTAACAACCGGGACTACCCTACCGGCCCGTGTAACGCGGCAGTTCACTACAACACCCCCAACAATGGAAGACGACAGACCCTGACACGCCGACCGGTGTGCTTGTGAATGAAAATTACATGCGTCGAGCACCGGCGCTAACGAGGGAGCCACCGGGTTTAAATTTGGGGACGGCCAGCTGCTGATCAGCTGGTTGTGCTAGTTGTTTCTTCCCTGGCTGTGTAGGTTAGTGGGCGTTGGCGTAGTGGTTGGGATCAGTGACGTAGGAGGAGATTGGCGGTTGACCCGGATCTTTCTCTAAGGAAAAAAAAAGAAAAGAAAGTGGTGTGTGTGTGTGTGTGTTGTGTGTGTGCGCGCGCGTGCGCGTGCGTGCGTGCGTGCGTGTGTGTGTGTGTGTGTTGCTCTGTTGTGAGTTTCTGTCGAAGTCTTGCATGTCGTCTGAGCTCATGAGGACTGTGGAAGAATATGGGAATTGATCAGATTCAAAAGTCCCAAAATTACCGTTTCATTCCCTAACAAAAGCATACTTTTCATTCACGGAAGTGAACGTTATTGTTTTTCTTTTAAAAGAAAACTATTTATTCTTGAGATTGCTTCTTCATAATAATTGGTTTCTTGCTGTTTTAACCTAATGTGGCAGTCAAACGTGATTATCCTGAAAACAATAATTATAACTCATGAAAACATGAAATATAACACGTGTATGCGCACTCTGGTATCAGTTGTTTTACTGCGTGGAGTGTATGCCTTTAACAGACTGTTTACAAGGGCCCAGAATGCAGGTAACTGGAAATAACTCCCATACGTAACTCTTTTTGCTACTTACGTTTTACCAGGATCATGATAACGTTTTCTTTGTTTTTTTTGACACTTTGCCTGATGCTGTAAAGGCGCCCAAATCACGCGGAAACGTTTTCACGTGACTCCGTCCTTTTCTTACTTCTTTTTTCCGTTTTTTCTTTCTTCCCCCCCCCCCCCCCCCCCCCCCCCCCCCCATCACGTTTTTCCCCATTGTCCCTTCCCGTTGCTCAGTGTCATGACTTTCAGGCCGTTGATTCCAGCTCACCTGGGTTTATCCCTAGTGCAGCCCCAACATCACAGACCACAGAGAGCAATCAGTATCGAGTCGCCGTCAGGGGACCCACCAGAGGAGACACTGCAACTGTCGCTGAATCACACTGGTGGCGTTCAGTGGTGCCTGTTCTAATTCAGCATACGCAGGACACCACATGCCATGCCCCTCTAACTGTTTGTTCATGGGGTCAAGGTGAACAAACACCCGTCCTCCTGAGGGTTCCACCACACCCGTCCAACGACAGTCTCCACGAACCTGTCTATGCTGACGACTTTTACATAGGCGTGGAGAGGAAATTGAAAGAGAAAACACGATTAGAGCGGTTTTCACGAGAGAATTAGTTTTAACTGCATAATGACCCACTCCTTGCGGTATAGATATGAATTTTTAGCAGTTAAAAAAGGCTACTTATCACTCTTTCTTTAACGAAAACAAAAATGCAGTAGATTAAAGTGATTTAATTGTGGTGTTCTCATTTATGGGGCGAGGGGTGCCTTTTCAACTAAGCAATGGTTGTCGTCGGCAGGAGACTGGCTGTTCCATGTACATTCGGGCACAACTGGCGATCACCAAAATGTCGAGGCTGCAGAGCGGGGTCCCCTTCAATGGGTGTCCCGGGGGCGACCTAATCGGACAGTTTTCGCTATGACTGTGACGGGACTGGTCCGGATGAAGGGAAACTCGTCCTGTCTCGTTTTGGCACCCAGTATGTGCCTGGTGGACACCATACACATGCACCGTGACAGGTCTGAATCAACACAAGAATACACTGGGGACGGTTTTGTAGAAATCCTAAGCAGCCAACGAAGACCCAAGAGGTCGGAATGCATTGTGTTTTGTCCTGTAATCTGTTTGTATTGTCTTGCAGAACTAATACCCTTTCTTTTTTAAATTTGCTTCAGTTTCCGCGTTCAGTCACCTCGCTTTGAAATCAGCCGATGACACTTTTGTATACCAGATTTTTTTTTCTTCTTGTTTTATTCCTGTTCAAGAACTAGACTGTTTTGGACTCTGACACAGAAAGTCCAGTAACATCTGAATGAGACTGTTATCAACCCCAACCATTCTTTTCAGTAGATGTTTGTCACGGGGTCGAGTTTTAAGGATGGTTTCTTGCTCCCAACCAGAGGTCTAATTCTTCGGCAGGACAGGTCTCCGACAATCGAGTGAGTCTAGGACAAGGTTTGTTTGGACTTTTGTCCCCCGCTTGTATACGTGACGCGTAATCCGTACTCCTGCACTGCTCAGTCTCCTGCGCACAATGTTGTGTGGTGCGAAAATACAGTAACATCATTGCCTAATGTGTGAAGACGCGGTTTTCTCCGTCGTGTACGACGGATAAGTAGGCAGGCAGGTCATCTGCTGATGTGGGTCCTCATGTGGGAATGAAGACCAATTCCTGAGGCACAAGGTCTTCCACAGACGCTGCATGGAATGGAGTCCTGCAAGGATGGGACCCGTTTTCTCCGATTCCTCCTTTCCTGGATGGCAGCTGCTCTGTTGCGCTGTTTTTTTTTTGTGTGCCCTGGGCACACCGTTGCTTCCACTGTGGTCTGTCAAGGGCGACCTCTTCCCAGGAAGCAGTGTCGATGTTGCAGCTTCTGAGGTTGGCTTTCAAGGTGTCTGTGTATCTCTTGAGAGGCCTTCCTTGGTCACGTTGTCCTTGCTTCAGTTGTCCATAGAGCAACGTGTGGACAACATTAATGCTATCCTAAAGAGTTAAAAGTCGAAAGGAAAATGTTTCCAAATTGCAGTGCTTTTTTTTTCCCAGTACACTAAAAACCAGAAACGCGTCCTTTGGTTGACTGACAATGTTCACGGACTATCCACACTGCTGCCACGTTGCCATTCATTTCTTTCCCTTTCTGTTCTTTTCTCTTTGATTTCACCATTAAATTACTACATTTTTTCCCCCTTGCATCGCAAATGACGTAATTTATAAACGATAAGAAGCTGAATGGGAGATTGTCCTTGCTGTTTTCACGCGTTACGCAACGGCGTTGCCAGGCTCTCGTATTATGCAAACTGTTCTACGCCGGA
>CM031604.1:71613883-71638883 GCA_018398815.1 Conus ventricosus
TTTTTTCTTTGTTTCTATCTTTCTTTGCCACTTTATGTTTTCTTCTTTCTTTCATCTTTTCTATGCTTTCTTCTTTTTTTCATTTTTTCTTCTTTCTTTCGTTTTCTTTCTTTTTCTCCTTTTTTCTCTGTCTTCCTCCTTTCTCATTTCTATTTTTTCTTTCTCTCCATCTCCATCTCCCCCCTCCCCTTTTCTTTCTTTTCTTTCATTCTTTCTGTCTTTCATCCTTCGTCACATTGTTTCACTCTTTCAGTTTTTTTCCTTCTTTCTTTCTTTCGTTATTTCTCTTTCTCCGTATTTCCCCCCCCCCCCCTCTTCTCTGTCTCTGTCTCTCTCTTTCTCTTTCTTTCTCCTTCTTTTCTTCTGTCTTTCTTCCCTTATTTATTCTTTTCTTCTGTTTTGCTTTCTGTTCCTCTGTTGTTGTTTCTTTCAGCAGATGCAGTGCCAGAACAGGATGCACCATATTCAACAGGTGGCAGGCAACTGTGCTGTCTGATCTGTCGGTTCCACAGTGTCGATACGGATGTTGTGCAATACCTAGGATCATGTAACGTAAACAAGCCAAGACGTTATGCATGTACAAATATGTAAGAAAAGCTAAAGTTAACGTAGGCTAGAGTGAAAAATAGAGAAATCGACCTCCCCCACCCGGTTTGATGTAAGAAAGGGGGAAAAAATATAAGCCCAGTTCAGATTGGCTAAGGTGTGAAATTAGGTATGCACAGTTTAGGTGGACAAAGGTAGTAGTAGTAGTAAAATGTGTACAAATATGTAAGTCTAGTTTAAGTAGGCGAAAGCGAAAAAAACAACCCAACCCAACTAGAACCGATCGTGAGAACGCTGAGAAATGAAATACGTACAAGAGAGATAGATAATGTTGCTTATAGCCCAGCCAACCGCAAAGGGCCATATCAGGGCTGGAATACGGACAAGGATGTAAGTTGGGTTTACATAGGCTACGCTGATGTATATGTGCAAACATGTAAGCCCGGTTGTAAAGTTTCTAAGGTGTAAAATACGTACAAACATTTAAACCGAGCTTCCATTGGCTGTGGATATATATATATATATATATATATATATATATATATATATATATATATATATATATATATATATATATATATAATCAACGCAACATGCGTTATACATACATACATACATACATACATACATACATACATACATACATACATATATCGATCACAGTAAAGAAAGACAAAATAAGTTGTACATTTTCCTCTTACGTTTTGTATACATATATACAAATAATATAAACTGAGTTTATGTCAACTTTTATTAATTCAATGAAAAATCTTCTATATGGTATTTCTTTGTCTACTTTGTACATTATTTAAAGATATAATGAATTATTTACACAAACAAAAAATAATTCACAGAAATATTTACTAAACGAGGCTGGCAGACGATCGTGAATTTTCAATTTCTCTCTTTCTCTCTGTCTGTCTCTCTCTCTGCCTCTCTCTCTCTCTCTCTCTCTCTCTCTGTCTCTCTCTCTCTCTCTCTCTCTCTCTCTCTCTCTCTCTCTCTCTCTCTCTCTCTCCTTGGCCCACACAAACACGCATGCGCATACAATCACTTCCACTTCTCATGCATCACCCTTCACCCCCCCCCCCCCCCCCCCGCCCCGCCGCACCCCTTCCCACAGAATCTCTGTCTGTCTTTCAGATGATATATTCACTCTCTTTCAGGTGACATATTGAGCACTGTTATTAATTAGCTTAATAATGAAAAACTGAATCGAAGTAGCTCCCTACACTGTGGCCATTTTCTAAGCTATGTGCACGTGGTGAAACCAATGACCGTAGATACTCATTCCTGTCAAACGCAAGCTTCGATTGACCTTTTCGATGAGAGTCAGAGAGGGCAAAAAAAATCTTCCATTATTCATTATCTTTGAGAGAGAGAGAGAGAGAGGGGGGGAGGGAGAGAGAGAGAGAGAGGGAGGGAGAGAGATAGGGGGAGGAAGGGAGAGAGAGAGGGAGAGACAGACAGACAGACAGACAGACAGACAGACAGACAGATTTCTCTGTTCCGAGCGCATGTTGCGTTGATAATTTCTGTATGAGTAAATAATGCATTAGTTATAGAAATAGCCATTATGTACGTAATTAACCATTCGTTTACACTTATTATGGAATGTTTGTGAAAATGATTTATTGTATCCGTAAATCATGTATTTTTTACAGAAAGAAATACCTATGTAGATCAACATTAGCGACACTAATGATGTATTACATATGCAGCTGAATTAGTAATTATGTATGTAATGATTATTTCTGAAATAATGCACCATTTACACATATATAGCTTTATTTATGTACATGGTGTCATGGTATCTGTAAATCGCAAATCATTTACAGAAATAAATATCGTATGGCAATTTGTTATTCTGTTCATACAAATCATTAGTATTTACAAAAACAACGCATTACATGTGTAAATAAGATATCATCTACGTATGTAATGGTTATTTCTGTAAATAGCGCGTTATTTACCGATAGGATGTATTATTTACACACACGTAAATCGTGATTTTTGCAGACAACAGATTGTTTCTGCTGAGTAATGAAATAACCATCGTATGTGCAATTAAAGCTTGCTGTACACTTACCGTGGATTGATGACAAATGCAAACAGTAGTTCACCTGGATGTCATTACTCAGCTGATTGCCCTAAAGAATGGTTATATCCAGAAAACCGCGACCAAGCTGTTTCCCGTGTGTGTGTGTGTGTGTGTGGTGTGTTGTGTGTGTGTGTGTGTGCCTGTGTGTGTGTGTGTGTGTGTGCCTGTGTGTGTGTGTGTGTGTGTGTGTGTGTGTGTGTGTGTGTGTGTGTGTGTGTGTGTGTGTTTCAGCAAGACTGATGTTGGACAGAATTATTAAATTTTACGCACAGTAGTAATCATTAAACATCGTGTTTGCAGATAGATCACTTGTGTGTGTGGTAGCCTCTGCACCTTAACACGAATGCACACACACACACACACACACACAACACACACACACACACACACACACACACACACACACACACCACTCACGCACTCACGCGCGCGTACGCACGCACGCACGCACGCAGGCATGCATGCACGCACGCACACACACACACACACACACACACACACACCACACACACACACACACACACCACACACACACACACAGAAATGCGCGCACGTGGGTACGTACACAAAGAGAGAGAGAGAGAGAGAGAGAGAGAGAGAGAGAGAGAGAGAGAGAGAGTGTGAGTGTGGGGGGGGGGGGGGCACCCACGCAGGAAATGAAATGTGAACCGCTCTGTTGGTGCTGGGGCGGAGTGTGGGGGTGGAACATTGCATTACTGTCGTCGTCCGCGTGCACGTGATACAACAGTGAGACAGCACTGTGACCTACTTCGCCTTCCGGAGGCATGAACACACACAGGTTTGATTGATCACTGTCTGGGCCTGCATGTCTATCTATCGGCAGGTCTGCTGAATGACAATGATGTTCGACCCAGAGAGAGAGAGAGAGAGAGAGAGAGAGAGAGAGAGAGAGAGAGAGAAGGAGAGAGAGCGAAAGAGAGCGAGACAGAGAGAGAAAGAGAGAGTGGGAGAGAGAGAGAGAAGAGAAAGAGAAAAAGAGAGAGAGAGAGAGAGAGAGAGAGAGAGAGAGAGAGAGAGAGAGAGAGAAGAGAGAACGCCCACATTCCCGACAGATCTGATAACCAATATATATATATATATATATATATATATATATATATATATATATATTTTTTTTTTTTTTTAATTTTTTTTTTGGGGGGGGGGGGGGGGGGTGTTAAACATGCGATCGCCGGGTCACAAACATTGCGCGGGAAGATGTATGCTTACCTAAGCAAAACAAACAAACAAACAAAAATAACTTTACGTCCAAGTCCGCAAACGGAGACAAAAATAGACCAAGGCACAGACAGGGGGCTGCGCTTTCAGGGAGAGGCAATTACGCATCATAACAGCAACAACATCAACAACAGTAAGGATAACGGTGATGATGACGATGATGATGATGATGACGATGACGACGATGGCGATGATGACATCGATGATGATGATAACGACGATGACGATGACGATGATGATGATGATATTGATGATGATGATGATGGCAACATTAACGGTGATTTACAACAGATTTATTTGCTGCACTTAGCTCTAGATATTTGAGAGGAGTACTCCTTCTCCCCTTTTACTATGCCACTAGACACCTGCGCACTCATCTGCCCTCCTTCACACACACACACACACACACACACACTCTCTCTCTCTCTCTCTCTCTCTCACTCACTTACACACACACACACACACACACACACACAGAGAGAGAGAGAGAGAGAGAGAGAGAGAGGAGAGAGAGAGAGAGAGAGAGAGAGAGAGAGAGAGAGAGAGAGAGAGGGACGGACGGACGGACGGACGGACGGACGGACTGAGGGAGGGAGGGAGGGAGGGAGAGAGAGAGAGAGAGAGAGAGAGAGAGAGAGAGAGAGAGAGAGAGAGAGAATGCAAATGGTGTAATGTGTTGAGCTTTGTACCCATTCACACGGGGACAATCAAAGAAGATAATCAAACTACATCAATGAACACACTTAAAATATCAACATGCAGGGTCGTCATCACATGGAAGCCAGATCAAGGTAACACAGTTCATTATGTAGTTACTCTGCCGAGCACAGCAGAAATACTCCGCAGACTTTGTTTGAAAAAGGCTTCTGCACAGTGATCAGGACATGCTTACATCCAACAACAAACTTGAAAACTTCTTATCATTTCTATATCAAGATTTCCTTTAAGACCAGAACTGTGGTCGCACGTTTAAATGATAATAAACTTTACTACGCTCTAACGTCACATCCTAAGCCAGATTTCCTTTACAACCAGCTCTGAAGTCAGAACAAGCTTAGATAAAGAGGAAATTCATTGTTCTTTGGTAGCTTCTCAAAGTTAAGATTTCCATCATTACCAGCACTACCACCTCATCTGTCTTTTTACCTCTGGTCTCAAACTACTGACCAAACTACTGTCCATTCGCTTTGATTATCTTCGAAACACCCCGTCATTGCTTTATAAGGATCAGATACATTAATTTCTGTTGTATCAGTCGATTCACATATGTCCGTGCCGTGCCGGTACATGTGTCTGTGCTTTCTGCCTCGGTCCCCTGTGGGTGAAAGGGCTGGCTGTCGCTGTGTTCGCTCAGTGTAACCCGACTGTGGTTCGTTGTCGAGGATCTCAACGTGAGTGTTTGTGCGTCTATCTGACTCGGTTTGTAAAAGATCATATTGTCATTCATTGACACAGACTGAGGGTTTCTGTCATTCGCAGCGACAGGTGATGAACAGAACTGTTGGATTGCACGCGTCTCACGTGCACATTTCTCTACACAGGCAAGACTGTCCTCGTGCAGTATGTCCCACTCAGTGTCATTTCCCATGCTATAAAACAAACTTGGAGGTGTCGGGATAAACAAGCCAGAGGGAGATGAAGCAGGACTTGCCTTCTGTTTGGTCACTGCTCTGTGCACTTCAGCCCGTCTCCTATCCGTGGAAATCTGCGAAGGACATTTCTTGCGGTAGACGACAGTGTTGTCTTGACCGGTGCGCACGGCGTGGGGTTGACATGGCGGCTCTTTCAAACGCAACACGACGACAGTCTGTGCTCCTCTTCCTTCAATTTTGAAAGACGACAACGATCATTCTTGTAACAAGGTGTTCAGCATGCGTTCCAATGACGTTGATAGTCCTACAACACGCATTGTCAACGGTTTCTTTCAGAAAGGAAATGAAATATTTAAAGCTCTGATGAAACGCTTCTTGCTGGTAGCCAAGCCAGGGAAGCCACCAATAGTTGGACAATGTCCATGCTGAACGGACTATTTGTAATGAACCTTGCCGACCAGTTCCTGGATATTTCATTGGGTTGGTCGTTCAGCTGCATTTCATCTTCTCACCAAGTCTGCTTAAAATGGATGTGCTAGTCTTTATATTATCTTCCTTACAGTCGGACCAGCTAACAAATAAACAATTTGCAAAGGTACTTGAGAGAGTGCAGACTTCCACCACACACAATTATTTGTCCACAAGGGGGAGTGACAGAAGGTATTGACTAAACGAATTACTTCCTCCTCCTCCTCCTTCTTCTGCGTACGCAGGCTGATACTCCTGCGGACACTTCCTATATAGACAGGCAAGGATTAATCCCATCTACCCAACAAAGGGAGTGGAGTTTTGTGTGTATGACCGTTCTTTCTATCCCGCCATTAAGTCAGCCATACTCCAACTTCGGGGAAGGTGCATGCTATGTGTAACGTGTCATCCATACCAGCGGCCAAACTGGCCTTCTCTTCCGAAAGTTGGTGATGGGATTTTACGTGTGTGCAAGATGTTATACGTGCGTTCACAGACGGAACCTCAGTTTATAGTCTCATTCGAAGGACTGTATGGGAAATGGAGTCAGAACCAATGTAAACTCCGAGGGAAAAATCCCCCTGTACCGAAACGGCCCCGACGGAGATTTGAACCCGCAACCCCAGGATCACCAAGATTTCGAGTCCGGCGCTTTACCACTGGGGTATTCCGTCCGGCACCCGAATTACTTGCAATTATTCTTGGTAGCGAATGAGCGAGATACTCCCCTTGTATCTTTTTTCAGGGTGGATGGGGTGAATGGGGTGGTTTTGTTTTTCGTCCATCTTCTGTGCCACCCTGTTGGCATTGCAGCCCCGCCGCTCATTCCAGTCCTTGTCCACAGCCACAGACTGCCTTGTCCCGCCACAGCCCCAGCACCGGCAATCCACAGGGAGCAGTCAGCAGTGTCAAGTCGTCATGAGGCAACTCGCTTGAGGAGTCACTGCACTGCTGCCGAGTCACTTCGGTGGTGTTCAGTGGCGCCTGTTCTGATCCAACAAACGCAGGACACCACCTGCTAAGCCCCCAACTGACGACAACAACCGCTTTGTTACAGAGCCAGCGTGAGTGACGCCTTCTTCAGAAGGGCAACATCACGTCCGTCGTACGACAGTCCCCATGAACTTTGCCGACAGCAATGACCCCAACAGAACCTCACCAAGGGCATACATGTGGCGGGGAACTCAAGACTGAGGTCACCATGAGAGCAGGGAATGAAGGGCCACAGAATTTGAGATTTCTTTTATGCTGATGGATGAGGATGATAGAGATGATGCTATTGGAGTTTCCATTCTGGTCTGAATAGGTGTGACAGATCTGTACTCTCAGCTTACTTTCATGACATATTCCTGTGTCAATGTGTGACAGATCTGTACTCTCAGCTTACTTTCATGACATATTCCTGTGTCAATGTGTGACAGATCTGTACTCTCAGCTTACTTTCATGACATATTCCTGTGTCAGCCAGACCCGGGAAATACAGGCGCCTGCAGTGCTGATCAGGAAATTCGAGCAACACTGTCAGAGACGCATCCATTAAGTGGATGAAACTCAACTGTCTGATCATAGTCTTCTTAACTGAACTCTGCGTAGGAGCCGGTTCGGGCAGACACAACAACAACAATAACAACAACAACAACAACACACACACACACTTTCTCCTCTTAAGTTTTCCACTGCCTCTTCCTTCGTCCTCTTGTAAAAACGTTTCTCATTGTTCAGATTGTTCAGATCGGGGGGTTGGGAAGGTGGGGGACTGGTGTCACCCCCACTCCTGCTCCCAATCCCTTAACATTTAGAGTCTCTGTCTGCCTGTCTGTCTATCTGTCTTCCTGTCCGTCTGTCTGTCTGTCTGTCTGTCTGTCTGTCTCTCTCTCTCTCTCTCTCTCTCTCTCTCTCCGTAGAATAGTAATGGCAAATGTGAAAATTGGCTAACTGAGCCATCTTTTACCGTTGTGAAATAAAGAATCATTGTCATTATCATTTACATTCTCTCTCTCTCTCTCTCTCTCTCTCTCTCTCCCACCCAATGTAACAGACTCATCTCAGCCCCTTATTCCCTTTCCCCTTTCGTCTCTCTTTCCAACCCCCCCCCCCCCCCCCCCCCCCCCCCCCCCCCCCCCCCCCCCGCTCTCCATCATACCACATCCCACTCTTCCCTCCACTCTGTCTGTCTCCCCACCCTTTCCTTCCTTTTGTGGCGCGGAAAACGACTGGAATTTACGGGACATAAATTCCGTCAGCCTTGTCTTCTTTTTTCTCCGTGCAATGCGTGGCGGTATCAATTTACCGAACACTTGTCACAGCCTCTCTCCCACCTCCGGTCTCAGTGTGGTTCGAAACGTATCCAATTTATCGGACAGTTGTTAACCTTCTCCCATACTCTCTCAGCGTGGCGCGAAAAGTATCCAGTTGCTGCCCCCCTTGCGGCGGTAAGGCAGGATCAGATGATCATGAGACGCTTGCCTCTTCGCCGCCAGACGAAGGGATGGACGGACGGACGAGCCAGCGATGTAAGCGCAGGAGTACGTACGTGCGTACGTACGTTCGTACAGCAGGTCAGAACCATGCCTGTGACGTCAGCCGCAGGGTCGTTAAAGGGGGAGACGGTGACAAGCTGGCCTAACATGAAGCCACTTCCAACACGCTGTCTTTGACGTCGGTGCCAGGCTAAATACAGCCATGATGTCAGGCGCGGGGCGAAGCGCAGGGGACTCATTGATTGGGGGGTGTGTTCTTCACTGCGCATCGACCCAGTCACAGCTTTACAGCTCTGCTCCCTTCCCGCCTTTAGTTGTGGTGTCTCGCGTGGTTTTTTTGTGTGCTTTTAGTTCGTTTGCTTTGAAATCTTTTTAATTCAAAGGCTATTTTTCTTCAACGACAGCAAAATCTTGGGTTTCAAAAGCATCTTTTTAAAAAAATGTGTGTCAGTCAGTGGATCGAGTGATGCCGAATAAAACTTTGAGCAGGGACGGTCAAGCCATACAGGCGTGACAGCAGTTTAAAATGAGAACACAAATGTTTGTCTGTGAAGACATCTCTGTGGTCAGAATCAAGTGTGAAAACACAGGGCACTCGGGAAAACGAAGACCTCTGCAAGGTCGCACTATCATTCAACCTGACCTGCCCGACGCCATCGTAGCTTATACGGCCAAACAGATGATAACTTGCTGAATCCTCGTTGTCGGAGCGACAACTATGCCGGTAGTTACAGGTTTTAGCTTAATTTGTTAATGTGCATTAACTCGATGAATATCGCCCCTTCTCTCCATTTATCTCCCCTGCCTTATTTGCATGCATGTTGTTTTGCTCACTCGATCAGTTTGTTCGCCAGATCCGCAATGAAATCTTACAAGTTGGTAGACAGGCCTTGTGAATAGGGCTTTATCGCCTGACTTCTTTTATTTGTTATTTCAAGCTTTGTATTTTGAGAGATGTACGAAAATGTCGAAGAGTGTCCCATCCCACACCCTTACCCTAACCTAGCCTGATTCTAATCCTAACCCTATCACTAAACCGTTGAGAAAACCTTTAAAGAACGTGTTCGAAATCTTCCTGTTGTATCTGAACCCGCAAGAGTGACACCCCACCCCCACCCCTCCCGATCATGGTATTTATGCTTAGCCAAACGAGTGTTTTTCCATGCTAGTGAAAGTGAAGGAACATGACTTCCTGGACGGAGGTGGAACTGGTTTTAACAAACACTGGTCTTCACAGACGTAGTGGCACAAAAATACGGTTCCCGTGAAATGTTTGAAACTAGTAAAAACTCGGTCATTGTCCATAGTCACGTGATGACCCACATTTCGATAATAAGCGTTGGGTTCTGTCTCTTCAGAATCATACAACAGAGAGGGGATAAAAACTACAATGGTGCTCGGAAGAACGAGACGTCCACCAGTGTTAACAGTCTGTTAACTTCCATCAACCAGATCAGAATCTTGAAATATTCTCCAAACTATCCCTGTGTTTGAGATGTCTCCAAGTGTCACTGTGTCTTTGTGCATCTCCCAAACTTACCACTCGTTTTGTCTTGACATGCCACCCAACGGTTGTCATGTCTGGTATATCTCTCCAAATGTCATTCTGTCTCGATACAGCTCTCAAACTGTCACTATAAACTTGATACGATTCCCAGACTATCATTATGTTTTCATATATCTCCCAAACTACCACTTTGTCTTATATACTCCACAAACTATCGCTGTCTTTATATATCTCCCAAACTGTTTCTGTGTCTGCACATGTCTCCCAAACTATCAATATGTCTTCATATCTCTCCAAAAACTGTCACTATGTCTGTGTATATCTTGCAGAATGTTTTCTTGATATAACTCCCAAACTATCACAATGTCTTTATATATTTGCCTGAATGTCATTTAGCTGTGGCACATCACCCAAATTGTCACAATGCCTGATATATCTCACGAACCATCAGGACACCATGTCTTGATATATTTCCCAACCTGTCATTATGTCTTGGTATATATTCCAAACTGTCAGTATGTCTTGACATATCCCCAACACTATCTCTATGTCTAGATGTATCTCCAATTCCAAATTGTCAGTATGTCTTGACATATCCCCAACACTATCTCTATGTCTAGATGTATCTCCCAATTCCAAACTGTCAGTTTGCCTTGACATATCCCACACTATCTCTATGTCTAGATGTACCTCCACTTTGCCATTGCGTCTTGGTATATCTCCCAAAATATCACTATGACTTGACATATCTTCCAGACTGTCACTAAGTGTTATATATCTCTTAATTTATCACTATGTATTAATATATCTCCCAAACTATCATTATGTCTTCATATATCTACCACACTGTCACTATGCCTTGATATATCTTCCAAACTGTCACTAAGTGTTAATATATCTCTTAATTTATCACTATATATTAATTATCTCCCAAGCTATCCTTATGTCTGATATATCTACCACACTGTCACTATGCCTTGATATATCTCCCAAACTGTCACTAAGTGTTAATATAGCTCTTAATTTATCACTATGTATTAATATATCTCCAACTATCATTATGTCTTGATATATCTACCACACTGTCACTATGCCTTGATATATTTCCAAATTGTCATTGTGTTGACTATACCTTCCAGATTATTACTACGTCTTGATATATCTATATAAAAAAAGAAACTGTACCATGTGTCAACCTCGGTGTAATGTCAGTGGAGGAAGGACTAGCGCACAGCCCAAACACACTCACAGCTTGCTTACAATCTCATTCATATATCATGCATTCGTCACATCAAACCACTAGTAAGTCTATGACTTTACTACACATGATCATAGAAAGAAACATCAATGCATATGGAATCAAATGAAATAAAACATTCTCTCTTTCCTGAACTTCACAAAATCATTTATCTAAAACATCATTAACTAACCCGGGTATAAACAGATTTCTACTTTACTGGCCAGGTGATCTTAACTATTCACGAATCACTGTCTTTTTTTCTTTTCTTTTTCTTTTCACTGTCACTTTCACACACGACACAACTGCCGGCACTGGTGTTGGTCTGATGGCGCCTGGTCAGGTGAGACTGTTGGCGTTGGTCTGTGGTTCTGCTTGGCGAAGTGACGCTGCCAGGTATGAGGTCGAACCCGGTTAGGGTAGAACAGTGACTATCAACATCGATTGTTCTCCTTTCTTTCTTCCTGCATTAACGCATTGCACTCTCTCTCTCTCTCTCTCTTCTAGTCTGTCTTATCAAATGGACATGGTTGCTTTTCTTTTCTTTTTTCTTTCTTTCTTTTCTTCTTCATAAATTAGCAACTCTCTCTCTCTCTCCACATCTCTCCTCAGTCCTTCCTCTGCAGACTATCTCATGCTAATCTCTCAACTTGGTTCTCTTTCTCCTCCCCTCATCTCTCTCTCTCTCTGCCCTTCTCTCCTGCAGAGCTCCACTCAGAACCCTCTCTTCCCTCTCTCTCTCTGTTCGTTCTCCCCCTCCTTTCCATTGGATGTTCAAATCATGACAGTCCCGTCTACACGCCTTACTCTCTGTGGTGGTCAATTGGTCATTTAATTGATTAGCTAGATTTCACCCCACCACACACTACCTTCTCCCTCTCCCTTTCCTGCTTTAACCTGCGACGTCGACTAACAATGACGTTGGTTCCACAAATTGGCCGGATAAGCTGGCCAGGCACTGAGACTCGTTGGGCAGACATCGAGGCGTCGGTCAAAGCCGCTTAGTCGTCTGGCGGGACAGAACGTCTCTGTGGAGCCTCTCCCCTATGCTTAATTGGCCGGACCCGACCTGTGGGCCGTCTTTCTGACGCTAGAATGTTTTGAGTTTGGACTTATGTCCAGTTGGAGTGGCCGACGACTGACCACACTTCGGTTGTGTTGAATTTTGACCGTGACAATTTCCCCTTGCAAAAGACTATGCACCGCATTGTCTCAAAACAACGGTACAAAAAAGACAACAACCGAATTTGCTGACACCAGCAACACGCGCAAATTTTTAAAAAAAAAAAACTTTACAACAACGGTTTAAATTTATAAAAAAATTCCTTTATGAATCCCACCCCCAAGGGAGTTATCTTTGGACGTGCGCTTTTCCCCGTTTTTCAACTATTTTAAAAACGACCTCTGTGCCCCTTTTGCAACCCCCCTACCTGCGGTTTGCCTATCTTCTTTTCCCAAAATTCTTATGAAAACCCAACAATAAAATATGTTCACGATCCAGACACTTCACAGGGGAAATTCCATCCCCCCTTAAATTGCAAATAATCCCTCACTCCAAAAGGCGACTGTAGTTTCCAAAAGCAAAACAACTTTCACATGAGAAAGGGTTCACAAAGAAAATATGAAAAAGTCTCACCCCACAAAAAAACATGAACTTTAACCCCCAACGGGGAAATTTAACCCATACCCAAATCAACAAAACTGGAATCAAAAAAAAATTTTCAACAAAGCCCCCCCCCCGGATTTGACTGACTTCCTTGAGTTGCAGCTTGCAAGACTACACGACTTTAAATAGTCAGCCCCACTTTCGGCCCGCCCGGGGAAATGTACTGCACTCGGGACCGTAGGGCTGCCCAAAGCCATTGCCCAACGCAGAACTCTGCTGTTTTTCAGCTGTGCCTCCTGCAAAGGGAATTTTTAGGTTGGGGGGGATCCCGTCTCTATCACGAACTTTTTTCCCAAACAAATATTTGTGGAACTTCTGCCGGCCCCCCACGACAGAAAACCCCTCCTTCTCCACCGTTGCGTACCCCTTTTACACTTTGTCAACTTCCTGCAAACTTTTCTCACAGGAAAAAATCGACCCCCTTTTGCTCCCGTAACAAACTTCAAAAAATCCCCCACCTGATGCATCTGGCCCCCCCAAAAAAAAGGTTTGGACATACGGTAGCTTCAAGAGGAAAGGGAACCTAGTTTCCAAAACCGTTGCAGTGCTGGGTCTGGGAAACGTCGAACCCCTCGACCACCGTCGGTTTTCCCCGCCTTTACCCAAAACACTGAAGGACTCGTGTTTGGGAAACAAAATTTGGGACAAAATCCCTACAGAACCCCAAAAAAACCCAGCAGACTTCCGACTTCGTTTTGGGGCCCCCCTTTTGGGCTCTCTGAAAATTTTTTTTCTTTTCCACCTTTTTCCCCTTTCTTTGGGTGCTTTTTGTCCCCTCCGACAACAAAACCTAGGGAATCCCCTGTCTAGCCCTTCATACAGTGACACATCCCTGTATGACTCTTCTGGAAAAATTAGGCAACAAAAAACCCCCTTTCTTCGCTGGGTCTCTTTCGCCCCATCCAAAGAAAATTTCTGCTGGCCCCATGGCTGGTCTCACGCTGAATAAATTTGCGGAAAAAAATTCGCAAAGGAAAAGTTTTTGGGTTTTTCCCTTCCCATAATTCGGGAAAAACCCGGGTTTTGGGCCCTTTTTAGTGATGGTAATGGTCCTTTCCCAAAGCCTCAGCAAACTTTTTTGTGACCCGTTGGGGAAACGTACCAGGACTTTATCTCCCCCCCCTTGAGGGATTTTTCCTCACCCTTCTGGGATATTGCTTTTTCCCAAGAAACCCCAGCCCCTGCAAACCCTTTCCCTTTTCAAACTTTCATGTCTCTTCCCGTGGGCCCCCCTTTGGGGAACCCGGGCGAGATTGGGGGCCCCAAACAAACAGCCACCTCCTGAAAAAGGGGGGTCAATTTTAAAAGGGGGGGTTTAAGAGGCGGCCCTTTCCCCTTTTAAACCCCCCTTGGGTGACCTTTGACCACACGTCACATACATGCAGAAAAATTTTATTTTCTGCCATTGCTCCTGGGCCCAAAGAAAAACATCAAAGAACCGTCAACCGTTTTTTCGGTTTCCGAGATGACTCGCCATGAGCGACTCGTGACCCCCTGACATGACAGTGTCACGATAACAAGCTGGTACCTCTAACTGAGTGGTCACCTTACCTGTCTTCCCCTTGGTGAACACTCGGTACAACAGCCCGCCTTCACAAGAAATTCTGTCTCACCTCCTCTAACCTCCTGTTTCTCTCCACCTCTTGCCAACTCCCAAGACTTCACGAGCGAAGGTCTTGTTCCTGCGCTGCCCTAAACTCATCAGGCGACACATCTATGCCCGACTTCCTTCTTGGAACAACTAACGGTTTAACAACCTTTTCCTCCTTCTTGCTCCGTGTTTGAACTGCTGCCCCTGTAGCAGTCAACAACTCAGGATCCCCTGGATCCCTTGCACCTGGAATATTTCCAATGATCAAATCGTGAAGGGGTTTCTCCATCACCAACGCAGACAACTCGCCTGAGAAGTGGGGGTACGTACTTCTATCTTAGCAACTGGAAACTCCCTCACAGTGCCATCGATTAGAGTACAGGTCTGGATTTGCCCTGTCAAATCCCCTTTATCGACCAGCGTTGTTCGTACCACACCGCATGAACAACCAGTGTCTCGTAACACTTTCACCCTCTGCTGGCCAATCCACCCTTCTTCCACTGGTAACGAACCACTCAGCCTAGTGCCCTCCATCCCTGACACTGACTGCTGTCCAGTGCTAGCCATAGCTGCACTCCACCCTCTTCAGACTGAATCCCTTTTGGGTTCCACTGCAGGTCGTTTCCCCCTGACGACCCTTATCCACCTCTTGCAAGGCTGCTGCCTTCTGGAACCTCATGCGACAATCCCTCGCCACATGTCCCTTCTTGTGACAAATGAAACACCTAATGTCCCTTTGCCCTTCCTTCTGCCCCACCACTGGTTTGCAGACTTTGCAGAAAACTCCCCTAGTCTCCTTGCACTCTTCTCACCTGTGCCTAGCACCTGTTTCTCCTGCACCTTAGTGCCCAAACGTGCCTCTCTATACACCTCTGCGAACTTCAACAACTCTCCTGCTGTCTCTGGCTGTCTCTCTTTCAAATGTATGGTTAACTCAGGGCCGCAACCTGACAAAATCTGTTCCTTCATAACTAGCTCTTTCAATTCAGCGAACTCCTTCTTCGTACCGCTCAACTCTAATTGTTGTTCAATAGGGGTGTTCTTTTCTTCCACCATTATATCTCTTTTTTTTTTTTTCTGAACAAGATTTTATTACTACGACAGCCAAACTGGTGGTTTCCGACACGAGTGACGTAATAGCACAATCCAAATGAATGATAATATTAGCTTGGGACAACGTAATTAGTTTTTTATAAGACGCCCAGCGCCTGACCCAACTATGAGAGCGAATTATAGGTAATCTGTGCGAAATGAGTACTCTGGGGCTGAAATGCCAAGCCTAGTATTAACTATCTTGGAAGCAATGCCAAGCCTAGTATTTAACTATCTTGGGAACATACAGTAAGACAACCCCTTGTCTTAGGATTACAATACTTGAATCCCACCCAGCTTCCTCTCTGAGAAGTTGAACAATTATAATAAATGGGCCAGAATATCCTGGCAGGCTCGCCAATAAATTGTCAACCTCGTGTAATGTCAGTGGAGGAAGGACTAGCGCACAGCCCAAACACACTCCCCAGCTTGCTTACAATCTCATTCATATATCATGCATTCGTCACATCAAACCACTAGTAAAGTCTATGACTTTACTACACAATGATCATAGAAAGAAACATCAATGCCATATGGAATCAAATGAAATAAAACATTCTCTCTTTCCTGAACTTCACAAAATCATTTATCTAAAACATCATTAACTAACCCGGGTATAAACAGATTTCTACTTTACCTGGCCAGGTGATCTTAACTATTCACGAATCACTGTCTTTTCTTTTCTTTTCTTTTTCTTTTCACTGTCACTTTCACAACACGACACAACTGCCGGCACTGGTGTTGGTCTGATGGCGCCTGGTCAGGTGAGACTGTTGGCGTTGGTCTGTGGTTCTGCTTGGCGAAGTGACGCTGCCAGGTATGAGGTCGAACCCCCGGTTAGGGTAGAACAGTGACTATCAACATCGATCTGTTCTCCTTTCTTTCTTCCTGCATTAACGCATTGCACTCTCTCTCTCTCTCTCCTCTTCTAGTCTGCTCTTATCAAATGGACATGGTTGCTTTTCTTTTCTTTTTCTTTTCTTTCTTTTCTTCTTCATAAATTAGCAACTCTCTCTCTCCTCCACATCTCTCCTCAGTCCTTCCTCTGCAGACTATCTCATGCTAATCTCTCAACTTGGTTCTCTTCTCTCCTCCCCTCATCTCTCTCTCTCTCTGCCCTTCTCTCCTGCAGAGCTCCACTCAGAACCTCTCTCTCCCTCTCTCTCTCTGTTCGTTCTCCCCCTCCTTTCCATTGGATGTTCAAATCATGACAGTCCCGTCTACACGCCTTACTCTCTGTGGTGGTCAATTGGTCATTTAATTGATTAGCTAGATTTCACCCCCACCACACACTACCTTCTCCCTCTCCCTTTCCTGCTTTAACCTGCGACGTCCGACTAACAATGACGTTGGTTCCACAAATTGGCCGGATAAGGCTGGCCCAGGCACTGAGACTCGTCTGGGCAGACATCGAGGCGTCGTCAAAGCCGCTTAGTCGTCTGGCGGGACAGAACGTCTCTGTGGAGCCTCTCCCCATATGCTTAATTGGCCGGACCCGACCTGTGGGCCCGTCTTTCTGACGCCTAGAATGTTTGAGTTTGGACTTATGTCCAGTTGGAGTGGCCGACGACTGACCACACTTCGGTTGTGTTGAATTTTGACCGTGACACCATGTCTTGATTGATCTCCTAGTATCACCATGTCTGGGTACATCTACCAAACTATCACCATGTCTGGGTACATCTATCAAACTATCACCATGTCTGGGTACATCTACCAAACTATCACCATGTCTGGGTACATCTTCCAAACTATCACCATGTCTGGGTACATCTACCAAACTATCACCATGTCTGGGCACATCTTCCAAACTATCACAATGTCTTGATACATCCCCCAAACTATCACTGTGCTGCGATATATCTCCGAAAGTATCACCGTGTCTTGATATATCTCCTAAACTCATTATGTCTTGATCTTTCTCCCAATGTATTACTATGCCTTGATCTATTTTCCAAAACTATCACCACATTTTGATTAACTCCCCCCAAAATGTCACTATGTTTTGATGTATGTGCTAAACCTGTCACTCTTACGTCGGAACTGTTTGTATCTGACTCCCCAAACCATCTGACTCCCCCAAAACCATCACTTTTTGTCTTGATATATCTCCCACACCATCAGTATATCTTGATATATCTCCCAAAACTGTCACCATGGTCTTGACGCGTCTCCTAAACTCCCACAGACTGGCCATGTCTCCTAGTCCCAGGAAGACTTCGGTAAACGGTTTTCCGGAAATCAGCGAGGGAGGCAATGTGTTGTTAAGAGCTCGCGTTCAGCGAGAGTGAACCTGCCGTTTTCAAACGACACTTGCGGCTGGTGGGCACGCCCGAGCGAGCGACACCCATCTTCCCCCTACCCCCCCCCCCCCCCCCCCCCCCCCCCCCCAACCTTCCTGACCCTCGATCAATCCGCTGAACAGTTCCATCAGAGAGAGAGAGAGAGAGAGAGAGAGAGAGAAGCGGTGCGCCTGTCGGACAGACAGGTCAATATCCCGATCGAAACCCTGGCGTTCGCTTCAACTCCAATATTTGATTCTGTGGGTCTGTTTGCTTGACCCTTAGACTAGAAAACGCTAACTCTGTTTGCAATGGGGGAAAAACTGGAGTAATCTTCTCCTTGTTTTCTTTTCCGGAGCAGGTCTGTTGCAGATTTCTAGATTGATGAGTTCCTATGCGACGACTGAATAAATATCCGCCGCCTCTCTCTAATGAATAATGTTGTAATCTCCAGGTGCAGCCTGCAATCAATATGCGAACCAATACATCTAACATACTTTTTGTTAAACGAAACCTATGCATTATATCTTGATGAATTAATGAAAATGTTGAAAAATGCCCTGTCTTGTAATATTAAAGAATTAAAAGAAAATTGTGGATCCGCCTCTTGATCTACGTGTTAGATTTGCTGGGGTCAGTTCCGTCTTTTTACCGTATTTGGCTGAAATCTGACTTTTGATCGACCGCCATTCCCGTGTCTAACAGATGGATGAACGTAACGATAGAACGACCGTCATATTGAGGGACAATGCGTGGTTGAATGTCATGATTAAAATTCGTAATACAATTAATTGACATATCTGTCGGAGTGGTTTGTGCATTCTTTCTCAAATGAACTGTTGGCAACCAAATGCAGATTCTATTATATAAAGCTCAGTTTGTCTGTCTGTCTGTTCGCTTATGCACGGCCACAGGGTTAGGCCGATCGGCACCAAATTTGGCATCAAGTATCCTTGGTGTCCTACAAACAGCAACGTCGGGTCGGCGATCACGTGACGCATTGCGTTGTGACGCAATTTGCGTCCACAGACGCAAAACTGGACATCGGAACACTACACGACAGACAAACTCGCCGGGGCGAGGCGGGGTCGAAGTGCGTAAGCGCTAGTAGAAAATATGACTGGTTTTCTGTTACATGAGAAAACATTCTTATGTATAACTGTTGCTCTGCTCTTTACCTTACAAAAAATCCTCATTCACATCTTCATTGAGCAGTCTGCGCCATGCATTGAATTATTTTTAACAGCCGTATGGAAAATGAGAAAGCGGCGGGATATGAGAATATAAATGAGGAGAAAAAGCAAGTTGGGATAGGACGGAGGGAGGAATCGGTGTGTGTGTGTGTGTGTGTGTGTGTGTGTGTGTGTGTGAGAGAGAGAGAGAGAGAGAGAGAGAGAGAGAGAGAGAGAGAGAGAGAGAAAGAAAGAGAGAGGGAGAGAGAGAGAGAGAGAGAGAGGGGAGGGAGAGAGAGAGAGAGGAAGGGAGAGAGAGAGAGAGTGGGGCGCGGGGGTTGCAGAGGCAAAGAAAGGGTCGGGAGGATGGAGGAATGGGGGGAGAAACAGGGCATGGAAGTGAAGTAAAGAATGTCTCCATATGCGTAGAAACGGGTGAATCTCACACACCACATTTAAGAAAAAAAAATCAAATTGCATAAATATTGTTTTATACTGCACGCGCACGTTCACCTACATCCAGCATACATTTCTTGTATCAGTTTTGTTTGATGTGAATCGAAGTGTGTGGAATGCATTATTGAAGAAAAAAAATCCTTCTTTGGAAGTAGTTTGGAGAGCGAGGGTTGAGGGGCAGCGTGTGTTTTGTTACGATCATTTTAGCTGTGTTTGCGCACGTTTTAGATATACACTCAAACAGAGATGGGGATAAACGCGTAATCTTGGCGAAGGTCAAAATGCGAATGTTCCGATCAGAGCTCGTGACCTTGCCAGCTTGAACAAATGTCATGATGAAAACAATGTTTCATTAGTTAAATTTCTATAATCTGAATCCAAACAGCATCAATATTGACAGAATCGCGCGAAAATTCCACCTAACCCTAACCCTAACCCTAACCCTTGACAAAAATAACTCACGGGAGTTAAGAGGTTTAATCTTTTTTTTTCATTTTTTTTTTTTTTAGCTATGTCTGTCTTCTTCTTTTTCTTCTGCGTACGCTGGCTGATACTCTTGTGGACACTCCCTGTATAGACAGACAAGTATTAAACCCATCTGCCCAGCTAAGGGAGTAGAGTTTTGTTTGTGTGACCGTTTTTTTTTATTCCGCCATTAAGGCAGCCATACTCCATCTTCGGGGAAGGTGCATGCTATGTGTAACGTGTCGTCCATACTAACGGACAAACTGGCCTTCTCTTCTGAAAGTTGGTGATGAAATTTTACGTGTGTGCAAGATGTTATGCGTGCGTTCACACACGGAACCTCGGTTTATGGTCTCATTCGAAGGACTGTATGGGAAATGGAGTCAGAACCAATGTTAACTCCGAGGGAAAAATCCTCCTGTACCGAAACGGCTCGGCGGAGATTCGAACCAACAACCCCAGGATTACGAGTCCGGCGCTCTACCACTGAGCTATTCCGGCCCCCGTTATGTCTGTCTAAGTCAAGTTTCGTTGTAGTTACTCAAACAGTTAAAAAACGGTTTATTCTTTCCTTTAACCTGGACTTTTGTAACCAACTTGAATTTCACACGTGTTTGTCAGCGCGTTAAAAACAGCGCGAAACTTTGTGGGCAGCCGACTGACCCCCTGTGCCCGTACAGCTTGAGAAAGCAATGGACGGGAACGTTGAGGAAATGGCCGTGCTCCGATGATCATTGACGCTTGATACCTGTCCCACGTGTCGAAGCCAGCCAATGCGGGCTTGCTGAGAAATTATCGTACGAGATAAAAGTCGTGCACTTGACGCTGTGACTTTGAACCAGGGACGATAGTAAGTGGTCAGCACCTCTTTCTGTGTCTGCAGACAAGAGGTACACAGAAATCGGTTCAGCAATTGACAAGAAATCGCAGAAGAGAGAGAGAGAGAGAGAGAGAGAGAGAGTGTGTGTGTGAAAGAGAGAGAGAGAGAGAGAGAGAGAGAGAGAGAGAGAGAGAGAGATGATGATGATGATGATCTTTATTTCCAAGGATAACAGAGAGAGAGAGAGAGAGAGAGAGCGAGAGTGTCAACCAGGCGTTGTCTCTGATGTAAAACTCTGCCGCGTATTGAAAACTCAGAGAAAGAGAAGAGCAAAACAGAAGCAGACGATTGACGGAAGCCTCGGGATCGTTATCCGGCAATGGTGTTATGGGTGACTCGACAACGCAGAAGACAGCAGAGAGCTTGGAAACGCCATGGGAATGCACTCTGATGGAGTCGTCACCAGACGGGCTCAAAAGTCAGGAAGCGCGCGATCAAACGGATTGTACCTACATCCTCTTCACATGAAGACTGTTCGATGCAGATTTTCAGTTAACGCAAAACGTAGGTGTATGAAAAAAAACTCTCGAGTGAATTTCATTACTGTCTTGTGTTATTCTTAACTACAGCAAGAACAACTACATCCACCACAAGAACAAGTTCAGAGGACTTTTTTTTTTCAACCATGTTTTTCTTATTTAATGAAATTTGCGTAAGTAATGTAGTTAGCACGTTCCTAATGAAAAAGAAAATGTATGATTGAAAAGAGGGTGTAAGTTTTCAGTCATATTTTCGTATGCACTAGCATTTTGCGAAATGGATACAATTTTCAGACTGAAAAGGTTACAGGTTGGGACAGTAAACTATTAGAGATTCACTGTGTCTGCGGCACGGCACAAGGGAAGCCGGGGTGCAACCCTCTCCTTCTGCCGCCTTTCACCTTCCCTGACTGAATCAGATACCTGTCTAGTATCGGGTGGACAGAGAAAAGTTTTAAGATGTGAACGTCTGACCTAACGAAAGGCTGGAACATCACGACCGTCTGCACCACAGACAAACGCTCTGTTCATCTGACTACGCTCTGTTCATCTGACTACGGATACCTGCTGTTTTTAGGTACTACCGAATTGGGAAAAAAAAAAGTGTCACTGAAAGCTGTACCTTTGAAATCCGTGCGTTGTTACGTCATTTTGCAAGTCATGTAGTTCATCATTGATCTGGTTTGATTAATGATATTCAGGTTATGACCAGTGTACCAAGGTCTGCCGATCATCATCACTGATCTGGTTTGATTAATGATATTCAGGTTATGACCAATGTACCAAGGTCTGCCGATCATCATCACTGATATGGTTTGATTGATGATATTCAGGTTATGACCAATGTACCAAGGTCTGCCGATCATCATCATTGATCTGGTTTGATTGATGATATTCAGTTTATGACCAATGTACGAATCTGCCGATCATCATCATTGTTCGTATGTCTTCACTGAAATGCCTCGAAGAACACCCTGACAGCAGCAACATTTGTTGTTCATGTGTCTGTCACTGACGTGCCGTAATAAACAGCAGCAGCATCACACTGTTACAGACGTGCCGTAATAAACAGCAGCAACATCACACTGTTACAGACGTGCCGTAATAAACAGCAGCAACATCACACTGTTACAGACGTGCCGTAATAAACAGCAGCAACATCACACTGTCACTGACGTGCCGTAATAAACAGCAGCAACATCACACTGTCACTGACGTGCCGTAATAAACAGCAGCAACATCACACTGTCACTGACGTGCCGTAATAAACAGCAGCAACATCACACTGTCACTGACGTGCCGTAATAAACAGCAGCAGCATCGTTGTTCATGTGTCTGTCATTGACATACCGTAATAAACAGCAGCATCATTGTTGTTCATGCGTCTGTTACTGACATGCCGTAATAAACAGCAGCAACATTGTTGTTCATATGTCTGTCATTGACATGCCGTAATAAACAGCAGCAACATCGTTGTTCATGTGTCTGTCATTGACATGCCGTAATAAACAGCAGCAACATCGTTGTTCATGTGTCTGTCATTGACATGCCGTAATAAACAGCAGCAACATCACACTGTCATTGACATGCCGTAACAAACAGCAGCAACATCGTTGTTCATGTGTCTGTTACTGAAACGCCGTGATGTACACTCGGATAGCAGTAACGTCGATGTTCATTTCTAATGGAGCGAGCCTGAAAAAAAAAAAAGAAGCAATCTGACCTGTGGTTTTCGCGCCCGTCGATCGGTTTATCACCTCCGGTGGTAAATTAAAACAATGAAACACCATTCAAAAGAACCGACAAAAGTGTACCAATCCTAGAGCATTCCATGCCCGATATGTTGCAAAGGCACCGCGGCAAGCACAGGAAAGACGACGCTGCTGTTGGTATCATTATCCAAGCATTGCACCAGGCCAAGGTGGAGGCTTAGCGTAGCCCATCTCCTCTCTGAAAACCCCGATGCATGCGAGGTCTTTAAGAGCTGCTATATCCTAGGTAAGACTGACGGAGACCACAAGGGTCTTGAAGGTGCAGGCGTGATATGATGACATGCCGCATTCAGGATGGATCACATTGTCCGAAGAACTCGGCAGAGTGTGCTGCCCCTGCAGTCCACAAAGGCTGCTGGACCTCTGCAACAGAAGAAGAAGTGTGTGTGTGTGTGTGTGTGTGTGTGTGTGCGTGCGTGCGTGCGTGCGTGCGTGCGTGCGTGAGTTTGTGCGGCTTTTGGCATCTCAGATCTCTGCGATGATTGAAGACAAAGCAGCCCTTTTTATGGCTCCCCAACCTCACCACCTACCCCAACCCAACCCCTAAATCTCTCTGTCTGTCTCTCTCTCTCTCTCGTTCTGTCTCTGTCCCTCTGTCAGTCTGTCTCTCTTTCCATCTCTCTCCTCTCTCTCTCTCTCTCTCTCTCTCTCTCTCTCTCTCTCCTCTCTCCTCTCTCTCTCTCTCTCTCTCTCTGCGTTGCAGTGTGACATTCGATTTGCTGATACCACATTGAAAATCGGTGAAATACTCCTTGTGTCATAATCCCTACCCACATTGTCATAAAATAGTTACAAAACACACACACTTTCTCTCTCTCTCTCTCTCTCTCTCTCTCTCTCTCTCTCTCTCTCTCTCTCTCTCTCTCTCTCTCTCTCTCTCTCTCTCTCTCTCACTCTCTCTCTCACTGTCAAATTCACTTCACTGTCTGTTTTCATACATGCCAATCGTGTACGTGTGTAACACTTACCTATGTTTCCCCAGCCCACCTCACTCCCTACACCCGCTCTCACCTTCCTCTTCATTATTATTATTCTCTTTTTATTTCATTTTATTTTTTTGTTATTATCATTTTTTTAGTTGTTGTTTTGTTTATTGTTATTCTTATTTTTTGTTTTGTTTTCATTTATCTTCTATTTTCATTTGATGTTCCTCTATGATTACATGACCGCTTTGCTTGCTTCTTTGATTTCTTACATTAATTGATTTCACTGCATGTTGTAGTCCCTACTCAGGGCGAGGACTGGATGTAAAAAAGCACGTTAGTGCTTATCTATTATCCTCGTAAATAAAGAATTTTGTCTTGTCTTGTCTTGTCTCTCTCTCTCTCTCTCTCCTCTCTCTCTCTCTCTCTCTCTCTCTCTCTCTCTCTCTCTCTCTCTCTCTCTCCCTCCCATTTTCCTCTCTCTCTCCACCTCTCTTCCTTTCTTTTCACTAACACTAAAACTGTTCAGTAACATTTCCACGTACAAATTCACCCAAGATGACCCCTTTCACCAAGAATGCAATCCCTCAGCTGAACGCCAAGCACTTCCTCTATGACAGCGGCTTCATGATGCAACAGCCTCCAGGGAACGAAGCCCTTGGTGCCACCCAAGGCAATCCCTGCTGCCTGGTATCGGCTTTACCCAGGTCCTGTTTCAGCACCAGGCGCTTGAGGTGAAAGGTCAATGTTCTGCCAGGTACTGGCTGACAGGGGAATACCATCTGCCGCTCAGACAACCCGACCTGATTGATCGACCGCTGCATGTCATAACGCATCAGTTCAAACGATGCACAAGATCTGTAGCAATCTTGCGAAAGCGTCAATCAAGCCAGACTCTGACTCTGGCATGGTTAAATGAGTATTTCGTCAGCCAAGAACAAGCTGTCTCAAGTTCTGGGCTTTTCATGCTCTGCCTTCACAGTGACCTCTGAATTGATTTCTGGTCCCCCATCCATACCCGTTATGACTTTGTATCGTTGGAGTCAGCAATG
>CM031604.1:71648883-71651383 GCA_018398815.1 Conus ventricosus
AGGGACGGAGGGACGGTGGCTGGGTTGGCGGGAGAGCGGGCGAAGTGAGCAGATTAATAACAGGGGAGTGGGGATGGGTAGGGGTTGGGGTGGTGGGGGAGGTCATCATCCGTTCTTCGGGGCCGGATAGCTCAGTTGGTAGAGCGCCGGACTCGTGATCCTGGGGTTGCGGGTTCGAATTTCGGTATAGGGGGATTTTTCCCTCGGAGTTAACATTGGTTCTGACTCCATTCCCCATATAGTCCTTCGAATGAGACTATAAACCGAGGTTCCGTGTGTGAACGCACGCATAACATCTTGCACACACGTAAAATCCCATCACCAACTTTCGGAAGAGAAGGCCAGTTTGGCCGTTGGTATGGATGACACGTGACACATAGCATGCACCTTCCCCGAAGATGGAGTATGGCTGCCTTAATGGCGGGATAAAAAAGGGTCATACACACAAAACTCCACTGCCTGGCTATACAGGGAGTGTCCGCAGGAGTATCAGCCTGCGTACGCAGAAAGAAAGAAGAAAGAATCCGTTCTTCCATTACACGTGCTGCCCCCTCCCGTCAGGAAAGGCTGATTACACGTGCCCCGGCTGTACGTGGCGGTAGTCCCCAATCCTGGGATTGCCTCGTCCTCCTCCTCCCCCCCCTCCTCCCCCTCCTTTCCCCCTCCCCTCTCCCCTCCCTCCCCCCTCCCCCTCCCTCCCCCTACCCTTCTTTCCACACATACACACCTCCGCCTGCGCGTCTTCCCATACCCCCTCCTCTTCTCCTGTCAACCTTTTAGCCTCCCACCCACCCCCACCCCCTTCCAAAACTTCTTCCCCATCCGCATCCTTAAAAAGTAATTAGCACTGGCGACAACATTGACGGCGACAACGCAACCGTCGTGTGGTGTTCTGTTTAGCCAGGAGATCCATCTTGTCTGTCCGTCTGTCTGTCTGTCTGTCTGTCCGTCTGCCTATCTGTCCGTCGGTCTGTCTGTCTGTCCGTCCTTCTTTCCATCCGTCCGCACGTCTGTCTGTCCGTCCGTCTGTCTGTCCGTCTGTCATCAGCCTGTTTGTGTTTCTGTTCTCCCGTGGTAAGACGGCTGGAGCTAAAGCTGTATTAGCAGGCAGGGGAAGAGTTGGCAGGCATACCGTAGCGAAACGTTCGGCTTCTCTTGCATATAGACACCGTCAGGGGCACTTAATTTCTCCACAAAAATTAAGTGCCTTTGTTTTCACACGCACACACACGCACGCGCGCGCGCACACACACACAACACACACACACACACACACACACACACACACACACACACACACACACACACACAACACACACACACACACACACACACACACACACACACACACACACACACACACACACGCTTATTATTTCTGGCGGAGTTAAACGTTGACCCTGAAGATTGTTTGACTTGCCCAACCATAGAATAAGGAGTCACGGAGTAGAGGCAATTAATCATTAAAAGAAATTGGACACTTCAGAAAGAATGAGTCGCCCCCAGAAGGGTGAATATACCAAAATCAATGTAATGAATACTTCTCATCGAGTCCGGAGTCATCGTGAAGAAGCAGTAATAATACCTCCCCCCCCCCCGAAAAAAAACTTATACAAATTTCTCGATGAATAACTGAGTCGCAAAGGAAGGGGGGGGGGGGGGGGGGATAATAACAGTGAAAACTGACACTAAAAGAGATTTCTCAGGGTTTTAGACATCAACAGAAGGAGGGATGATTATGAAAGTAAAAGTTCGGAGAATGCAGGAGGAGTTTGACTCGGAGAAGTAGCTGTTACATGACAGTGTCTTGGCGCACCGTCCGTCCTTTTTTTCTTTGCGCATCTGTCAACCCTCTAATTAGCTGATTAAAGATTATGTGTGTTTTTTTCTAAAGTGAAAATCATGGATATTGTTCATATAATACAGAGTCGCAAGAAAGAGATTATGATGAAAAAAACCGACATATTCATCAAAGAAGTAGTCATCGAATAGAGAGGGTAACAATAAAATAAAATAAAAAAAAAGAAATAGAAATCGCCGAGGGCAGGAAGATGGGACAACTGTGAAAAGAAACGGAAAAATAGGGAAAATAAACAGTCTGCAACAAAAAGGGAGAGTGGATACCCAAAGAAAATCAAGGAAATGGATATTTCTCATAAATTGAACAGTCACCGAGGAGAGGGAGGAGAGGATGGCGATTAAAAACAACAACAACAACAATAAAATGAATGGATATATCTCATTAAAAAAAAAAAAAAAATGAATGGACAGATCTCATCAAAACATTAGTCACCAAGAAAGAGGGAGAGGGGATAACTAAAAAATAAAAATTAAAAAAAAAATAAATAAAAATAATGGACATCCTTTCTTTATAAAGTAAATACAAGAGAAGGTATAACCATTAAAACATAATGGGAAAAGACGGATATTTTTCATGAACAACAGAGACGACAAGTAGAAAGGGTTAACAATGAAAACAAAACAAACAAACAAAACTTAA
>CM031604.1:71656383-71658883 GCA_018398815.1 Conus ventricosus
GATTTGTCTGTTTGGAACCGTCTAGCGTGTACCTTGATGGGCATGTGAAAGAATAGAAGGCGAACCAACGTTCAGGCACCGTTGAAGTTTTAAGAACAAGTCATCTCGCCCGTCCATAAATACTCGATTCCTGAAGCAAGGTCTTGGCGCACTGATTTCTGGTTTGCAGGTACTGTGTTCTAGTGTTCTGGACAATTTTGTTTTGGACCCCTGGCGTTTCCGAGCGGTAGTTGATTTGACGGTCACCCTCTTTAAATGCTGGCCATTTCATCGTGTTTTAAACCATTGCTTCGCTCTCTGGTGTAAAACAAAGCGAAGTCATGGGAAAAAATATTGTGCACAACCAATCAAAGGTCAAGGATCAGCTTCGATTTTGGTAATTCGAACAGAGTGTGATATTACGGACGAGCTTGGGAACATTCCTTTTAGGGGTGTGACTCCTGGTTATTCTGTGTGCTCTGTGTTGGCATTGCTGCTAGGCGATTCGCTGTCGTAAGCACAGAATTCGTCTGGAGTGATGGGCGTTTAACAGAGGAGCTTCAGTTATCCTACTGTTCGTCATTTACTGTTGACTTTTCTCTGCCTCATTTCAGATTCCCTTTCATACCAGTCACACTGAGGTTACATTTTTTTCTGTTTGATTGTATTGTATATCAATTTGACTACATTCGAGGTAAAAAAAAAAAAGAAAGAAAAAAAAAAGAGTATGCCAGTCTTGAATAAATGTAAATTTGTATACGTTCATTTCTCCAGTTGTTGTTGCTATATACATCAGGTACTGGGCATGTGGGCGAGCTTGGAGCATCCTATTTTTCGGTAATGTCTCCTTTGTTCTGTGTGCTCTATATTCGTATTCTTCCGTTGGGCAATTTTGTGTCGTCAGCAGAAATTCGTTTGGGCTTACGGACGTGTAATCGTCTCATCAAGGGAGAAAGAATTACCCTGCTTGTTCGTTAAATAAAACGTCGACTAACTAACGGACTATAATGACACCTGAGACCTTATACGCTGTGCACGTGAATCACCCGACAGATGTTCGCTTATCAGACCGCTCTTCAGACCTGGGGACAACATCCAGGAAAACCATGGAATTATCCACTGACCATTTCCAAGTCAGTTTAGCTAACAAGCCGTGACAGCGACATTGGCAATGCATGTTGCACATTCGTATTCTGCTCAGCATGCCGAGAGTGTCACAAGGAACAAGTTGAGCGGATTGTCTGCCCCTCACACTGATCTGAAACCCAAGGCCCAGGCTTACATCAAAGACCTCTGGCAAGAGAACATGGAACTCCAAGACGGATAACAAACTATTCAAAATCCGTCCAAACCTGAAAGAGTTTTTACCATGTTCCCGAGGCGGCCGTAAAGAAGAAACAGTTTTGTGCCGTCTGCATACAGGCCACTCGTTTTACACCCATTCTTATCTTTTAAACCGTGAAGAAGTTCCGTGGTGTATTCCATGTCATGTTCCACTCACAGTGAAACAGTGTTGGGACTTGCTTGATGTGACATATCACATTTTACAGCAGACTCTATGAAAATCGTGTTCAGAGATGTCCCACCTGATGTGATCTTTGAATTTCTGAAAGAGATGAAACATTTTTCACCTGATCTAAGATTTACAGAAGAAAGATTTAAAACTAAATTTCCGGTGTGTTTTTAGCAGGTGTATTTCAAAGGGTTGTGTGAATGAGTTTTTTAAAAATTTATTTCAATGACATGTGAGTTGACTTCAACGCAGTGATAGCCCTGATATGGCCCTTTGCGGTCGGCTGGGCTAGAAACAACATTACCTTACCTGTTCAGCCCCAATTCTTTATCGGTAATACTTTTTTATAATACGTAATACGTGTTTGCTTTTCATCGTCAATAAGAAAAATCACCGTTTCAGTAACCTGGCAAGAGTTGGTGCTGAAATGAACACTGAACCTTGCCACAGTGTTACTGGCACTGTTTTTTTTTTTTTTTTTTTTTTTTTTTTTTTGCTCAAAGAGTTCATTCTTTCCACTCTGACATTTCTGATCACGAGTGTTCAGTTTACGCTTTCGGACAAACTCCCCACACTGGGAAGTTGGAAAAGTTCTGCTGAATTTCTGGTGTGGCACCCGCAATGTTGACATGACGTTATCAGCTGACAAGAGCAGCACCGACCTTTCTTCTCTCTCCAGCAATCAATCAATCACCTCATCTAATCAGCCGTTTTGTGCTGAGTGTGCGTGCACTGAACTTTTCCCTGCCGTCTGATTATGCTTGATTTAGTGTCGCAAAATGGCCGTGTAACTCTCGTTCATCGCGGTCACAGTGAACTAGGTGGGTTGGCAGCTGAAACAAGCATTCTCCTCTGCTGAAATCCTCAGCGTGTCTTCTCTGCTGAAATCCTCAGCGTGTCAGTAGCAAATCAGTTTGTCAACATTTCACTACGCTACCTTTCTTTCTTTCTTTCTTTTTTGTTTTTTTGTTTGGCTGGGGGGGGGGGGGGGGGGGGGGATGGTGGTGG
>CM031604.1:71663883-71671383 GCA_018398815.1 Conus ventricosus
AGTTGAATTAATCACTAAATGTCAGCTAGACCTGTAAGTTGAATAAAACCCTGAATGTTAGTTAGACCTATAAGTTTAATAAAACGCTAAATGTTGGTTAGACCTGTAAGTTGAATAAAAACACTAAATGTTAGTTAGACCTATAAGTTTAATAAAACCCTGAATGTTGGTTAGACCTGTAATTGAATAAACCCTGAATGTTAGTTAGACCTATAATTTTACCTGTAAGTTGAATAAAACACTAAATGTTAGTTAGACCTATAGTTACCTGTAAGTTGAATAAAACACTAAATGTCAGTAAGACCTGTAAGTTGAATAAAACGCAAGTCAAAGTACGAAGCTTTTTAAACAGACGTATCGAGCTAGGTGGCGCTGCAGCTGTCCTCCTTTCTTCACATGAACTGACGCCTTTGTGGATAGAGTAGCGCCACCTAGCTCGATCCATAGCAGTTTGTTCCCCTGTACACTTCCAAGGCTGTTCTAAGAGTGTCTTTGATGTGTTTCTTCTGAACTCCATGAGAACGCACTCCTTGTCGCAGCCACCGTAGAAGAGTTTCTTGGGTAGCCGGTGGTCTGGCATGCGAGCTACATGACCCGCATGCGCCGTCGAAGCTGAGGCAACATCAGGATGGTGTGGATGCTCGGCAGGTCTGTTTGTTCAAGCACCTCTGTGTCTGGGATTTTGCCCTGCCGTTTTGTGTTTAACGATCTTCCGAGGCAGGTTGTGTGGAAGCGATTGGGCTTCTTGGCATGCCACTGGTACATTGTCCACCGTTGACGATGCGTAGAGGAGTGTGGGGAGAACAACTGCACTGTACGTCTTCAGCTTGCTCTCTAGGCTGATGCCTCTTCTTTGACAAACCATTGATGTGTAGTCTGCGAAGACAACATCGGCACTGTCCAGAATGAAAGCTGTACGGAAGGACCGTGAAGCACCGGATCAGGCTGCTGCCTGCGCTGGTGCACTCTGCGTGCTTGCCTGCCGTGGATCCCCCGCAACGGATCAGGAAAGAGCCATTCCAGCCAGGGATATGAGGCGCCACCAAAAGGCACTACACACCAGATACATTGAGCCCATCACCAAGCCACAAGCATGGCGAACCTTCATGCTGCACGTTGAATCTCACGAAGTTCTGTTGGCATCAATAAAAATTTTTTAATGCCATGTACATTGCTATGGTCAGGTCAAAAGATCCCGTGGTCTTGCCAAAACAATCATCCAAGAGGTTGGGAGACCGAGGAAAAGACCGAGCAGGAAAAAAATAAAAGCAAAAACAAAAATCGACCGTATTGGGAGCATTGCAGAATGAAGGGGAAACCATTTTGCACGAGACCAGGCTTTGGTACACAGCTGACAGTGGAGGAACCTGGTGAACAGCTTTTCAAGACAGGCCCCCCATTGATTCTTGACAGAGCGAAGGAGAGAAGACGAAGGACGAAGACGAAGACGAAGACGAAAAGAAGAGGAGGAGGAGAGGAAGAGACTAAGACGAAGAAGAAAAAGAAGTCGAAGAGGAGGTGAGGAAGACGAAGAAGAAGAAGAGAAGAAGAAGACGAAGAAGACGAAGAAGAAGAAGAGAGAGACGAAGAAGAAGAAGAAGAAGAAGAGACGAAGAAGAAGAAGAAGAAGAAGAAGAGAAGAAGACGAAACAACGAACACATTGTAACTAAATAACCCAGCTACAAAAAACAAACACGAAAAAATAAAATGAATAAATAATTCTTGCCACTGGTCAAGTCGTGTCATTTATAGCCCCGCCGACCGCGGAGGCCAGTTGAGGGACTATTACTGACGGTCAGTTGAAAATCTGCATCATTACAGACTGACCGATGGTGACTTGTTAGCTCGGTGGTAATGCTCCGAGTCCTCAGCCAGGCATCGCGAGTTCGAATCCCCTGACGTTGACGCACGAGTATTCTTTTGCTAGTCCTCTGAAACGCGTTGTCGTTCTGGCGGTACTCTTGTCGTTGCTGCGTACGTCCTCTCCACCACTTTCTTCCCTCCCCACTTCCTGGGACGGTTATCCCCCTTTTCCGTATGACCATGGATGTGGGCGTGAAGTCTGAATGTACTGTTGACCGACACCATTGTCCTGGGGCACAACCGGAAAAGGTCAGCCTACTTGACCTTCTCAGCCAGTTTCGGGTCACTTGCTGACCCAGGTACAGAGCAGGACAGGGGTCTGCAATTACCGGGGGGGGGGGGGGGGGGGGGGGGGGGGACTTGTTGCAACATGTGGAAAGGTGGTGGTGGGGGTGGGGGGTGAGAGCGATGAGTCATGGTATCAGTATGACCTCTGAGTGACCCTCCCCAGACGGAACGGGTCGGTTGGACTCGTGGCACAGTGTCCATGTTCCTTAGCAGCTGTACTCTCTGGGTGTGTTGTGTGTGTGTGGTGTTGTGTTGTGTGTGTGGTGTGTGTGTGTGTGTGTGTGTGTGTGCGCGCGTGCGTGCGTGCGTGTGTGTGTGTGTGTGTGTGTGTGTGTGTGTGTGTGTGTGTGTAAGGAAGGAGAAGAAAAGAGAACAAAAGAAAAGCCGAAAAAAGAAGTGGAAGGAAAGAGACAGGAAATGAAACTTAATAGAGAATGTGTAACAGGGAAAAAGAAAGGAAACTGGGGGCCGGAGTAGCTCAGTTGGTAGAAGCGCCGAACTCGTGATCTAGGGTTGCGGGTTCGAATCTCGGTACAGGGGGGATTTTCCCCTCGGAGTTAACATTGGTTCTGACTCCATTCCCCATACAGTCCTTCGAATGAGACTATAAACCGAGGTTCCGTATGTGAACGCACGCACAACATCTTGCACACACGTAAAATCCCATCACCAACTGTCGGAAGAGAAGGCCAGTTTGGCCGTTGGTATGGGTGACACGTTACACATAGCATGCACCTTCCCGAAGATGGAGTACGGCTGCCTTAATGGCGGGATAGAAAACGGTCATACACACAAAAACTCCACTGCCTGTCTATACAGGCAGTGTCCGCAGGAGTATCAGCCTGCGTACGCAGAAAGAAAGAAGAAAGAAAGGAAAGGAAACTAAACCCGAAGTGAAAAGGAAGGGAAAGAATAGAACCTAACACACACACACACACACACACACACACACACAAAAGGAAAAAAAAAAAAAAGAAAGAAAAGTGAACAGAAGAAAAAGAGAAAAGAAAGCGAAATCAGAGGGGGAAAAGTTTACGAGGAACAGGAAACAGATGATAAAAGAGTACTTCTTTTAAATTTTTATAAAATAAAAGAGTACTTTTTTAATGACCAAAATGGATTTATTTATCAAAATAAACAAAAACAAACAAAAAACCGACAAGGGGTAGTACAGCAGCACCTAGCTGGCCTAGTGGACAGAGCCTTGTCTCTTCATGCCAGTGTTCTGGGTTCAATCCTCCTTTGAGCCGGTCAGGTAACAGGAGATGTTCCTCTCCGGAGTCCCCCATGCGAGAGACCCCAACCCCCCTCCAGTCCCTTCGGGTGAGACCGAGGCCAGGGACCCCTGTGAGTACACAGGCATACAAACCAGACTTGCACACTCGCTGGTTAATCCCATTTGATCCTGTGTAGGAGAGTAGGCCATGTGTGCTGGTGGAAGGGATTACAGTGCGCGCGCACACACAACATAAACCACGCGCGCGTGCGCACGTACACACGCACGCACGTACGCACGCACGCACGTACGCACGCACGCACGCACGTACGCACACACGCACACACAAACACATGCAGACACACACACACAACACCACACACACACACACACACACACACACACACACACACAGAGAAGAGAGAGAGAGAGAGGAGAGAGGAAGAGAGAGAGAGAGAGAGAGAGAGAGACAGGGTGGGAGGGACAGACGACAGTAGAGACAGACGGACAGACTGAAGCTCACACGCTCATAGTAAACGTATGCACACCGGTGGCCAGTGTAGATGTCCTCCCCAAAGACGGGATTGTAGCAGCTACCTTAATGGTGGGATTAAAAAACACACCCACCCTACCACTACCCCACCTCCCACCACCCCCCACCCCCAACACCCCTCCCCCACCCCCACCCCCACCCCCCAAAAGAACAAAGAACACGAAGAGGAATGTGGAGGACATGATGACGAAACATCTCACCTTTAGTGTGAACATTGGACATTTTTTTTTTGCCGGGGAACGTGGAGAAAGAAATAAAGAAATAAGGAATGAAAGAAAGGGGGGGGGGGGGGGGGGAAGAAAAGGAAAGGGTCAAAAGCCAAAAGGAAAACAGAAGGGGAGAAAGAAGAAGGAGAAGCGTAAATACGCAAAGAAGAAAGAAGAGGAGAAAGAAGAAGAAGGGTAAGCAGGTGATGCGTTTTGTACCATAGTGTTCAAGTACTTCGGCTGTTTGGATGATCCCTGAGTCTTTTTGCCAGGGTACGACGACGACGACGACGACAACAACAACAACAACAACAGCAGCAGCAACAAGGTGTCGTTTAACAAACAACTAGGTGATTCATATCGGTCCAACGCTGGCCGTATTCACAACGCAGACAAATCGACAGAGACAGATAGACAGACAGAAACACAGAGAGAGACACAGAGAGACATACAGACACACACACACACACACACACACACACACACACAACACACACACACCACACACGCCGCGCGCGCCCCCCACGCACGCACGCACGCACGCACGCACGCACGCACGCACGCCGCACACACACACACACACACACACACACACACACACACACACACACACACACACACACACAACACAAGAGATTACAGTACAATGCAACACAATGCAATGCAATTTGAGTACCAAAAAATACAGTAGGGTAGTGCACAGTACAGACCAGCACAGCAAAGTACACCATCCTGTACAACACTACCGCCCAAATCCAATAAAATCAAACACACTACTCACTGCAATGCCATGCCTTACCATACCAAACCTTACCATAACCAACCACACATACCACACCATACCATATACCATACCATGCCGTAACGTACCATACCATACCATACCACACCACATACCATACCATACCATACCATACCATACCATACCATACCATACCATACCATACCATACCATTACGTCAACCACAACACACCACACAACTCCGCACCACAACACAACACACCACCACACCACACCACACACACCACACACACACCACACCACACCATATTCCCCTCCCCACCCACCCACCCCCACCGTTGTGTGTTAGGGCACAGACAGGCAGGAAGAAGGCCTGTATGGTGACTGTCAGTGACACTTCACACACACACACCACCACACCACACCACACCACACCACATTCCCCTCCACCCCCACACCCCCACCGTTGTGTGTTAAGGCACAGACAGGATGAAGGTCGGTCTGTGTGGTGACAGTGTCAGTGACGTTTCAACCTCAGTGCTGACAATGTTCCGCTTCACTTGTCGTGGGTGAAGGTCTGTCTGGTACAGTGTCAGTGACGTTTCAACCTCAGTGCTGACAATGTTCCGCTTCACTTGTCGTGAGTGAAGGTCTGTCTGTCTGTGTGGTGACAGTGTCAGTGACGTTTCAACCTCAGTGCTGACAATGTTCCGCTTCACTTGTCGTGGGTGAAGGTCTGTCTGTCTGTATGGTGACAGTGTCAGTGACAATGTTCTGCTTCACTTGTCGTGGGTGAAGGTCTGTATGGCGACAGTGTCAGTGACAATGTTCCGCTTCATTTGTCGTGGGTGAAGGTCTGTATGGTGACAGTGTCAGTGACAATGTTCCGCTTCACTTGTCGTGGGTGAAGGTCTGTCTGTCTGTATGGTGACAGTGTCAGTGACAATGTTCCGCTTCACTTGTCGTGGGTGAAGGTCTGTCTGTCTGTATGGTGACAGTGTCAGTGACAATGTTCCGCTTCACTTGTCGTGGGTGAAGGTCTGTCTGTCTGTATGGTGACAGTGTCAGTGACAATGTTCCGCATCACTTGTCGTGGGTGAAGGTCTGTCTGTCTGTATGGTGACAGTGTCAGTGACAATGTTCCGCTTCACTTGTCGTGGGTGAAGGTCTGTCTGTCTGTATGGTGACAGTGTCAGTGACAATGTTGCCGATTCACTTGTCGTGGGTGAAGGTCTGTCTGTCTGTGTGGTGACAGTGTCAGTGACGTTTCAACCAGGTGAATGTTCCGCTTCACTTGTCGTGGGTGAAGGTCTGTCTGTCTGTATGGTGACAGTGTCAGTGACAATGTTCTGCTTCACTTGTCGTGGGTGAAGGTCTGTATGGCGACAGTGTCAGTGACAATGTTCCGCTTCATTTGTCGTGGGTGAAGGTCTGTATGGTGACAGTGTCAGTGACAATGTTCCGCTTCACTTGTCGTGGGTGAAGGTCTGTCTGTCTGTATGGTGACAGTGTCAGTGACAATGTTCCGCTTCACTTGTCGTGGGTGAAGGTCTGTCTGTCTGTATGGTGACAGTGTCAGTGACAGTTCGCTTCAATGTCGTGGGTGAGTCTGTCTGTTGTATGGTGACAGTGTCATGACATGTCCGCTTCACTTGTCGTGGGTGAAGGTCTGTCTGTTGTAATGGGTGTCACGTGTCGTGACAATGTTCCGCTTCACTTGTCGTGGTGAGGTCTGTGTCTGTATGGTCAGTGTCAGTGACAATGTCCACTTCATTCTGGGTGAGGTCTGTCTGTCTGTATGGTGACAGTGTAGTGACAATGTCCGTTCACTGTAGTGGGTGAAGTCTGTATGGTGACAGTGTCAGTGAAGTCCGCTCATTTGTCGTGGATGAAGGCTGTATGATGACAGTGTCAGTGACAATGTTCGCTCATTGTAGTGGGTGAAGGACAGTCGTTGTATGGGACATGTCAGGACATATGTCGCTTCACTGTGTGTGAAGGTATGTTGCTGTATGGTGAGTGTCAGTGACGCTTCAACTCAGTGTGACAAGGCTCGCTTCACTGTCGTGGATGAAGGTCTGTCTGTATGGGACAGTGTCAGTGACGCTTCACTCAGTGATGAAAGTTCGTTCACTTGTGGGATGGTACGGTGTTCTGCACGCCCACTTCATAAAAGGGTGACGTGGCTCAGGAGGAGAGGAGAGGAGGAGGGGGGGGGGCGGTTGGGGAGACAGACAGACACAGTAAGAGAGAGAGGGGTGGGGGGAGGAGACAGACACAGTAAGAGAGAGAAGGGGGTGGGAAGGCAGACAGACAGACACAGTAAGAGAGAGAGAGTGGGGGGGGGGGGGGGGCGGTTGGGGAGACAGACAAACACAGTAAGAGAGGGGTGGTGGTGGAGACGGACAGACACAGTAAGAGAGAGAGGGGGTGGGGGTGGGGAGACAGACAGACACAGTAAGAGAGAGAGGGGGGTGGGGGTGGGGAGACAGACAGACAGACACAGTAAGAGAGGAGGGGGGGGGACACAGACAGACAGACACACTGAAAGAGAGAAGGGGGTGGGGTGGGGAGACAGACAGACACAGTAAGAGAGAGAGAGGAGGGGGGGGAGACAAACAGACATACACA
>CM031604.1:71676383-71736383 GCA_018398815.1 Conus ventricosus
GCGCAGGATAACGCTTCTCAACATCTGCTGAGTTTTGAGACCACACTGTGCAGGGTATGGTACACCACATCTGTTAAGTTTTGAGACCACATTGTGCAAGACACGCTAAACTACATCTGTTAAGATTTGAGACCACACTGCGCAAGAAACGCTATACCACGTGTGCTAAGTTTCGAGACCACACTGCGCAGGATATACTATACCACATCTGCTATGTTTTGAGACAACATCAGCCGTAGCATTGCGTAATCCTACCGACAGACTCACAAAAACACAAGCGGGCCTGGGTGAAAATATATTCTACCTGGCGGAGATGATTGTTGGATATCTACTGACTTTTCATATGATGGAGAGATGAATTTTTTCCACATTGTTTTTCTTCTGGACGATTACGTGTGTCTAAATAGTCTTTGTCCAAGTCGTGTTTTGTCAAATGCAACACGGTAGACATCTATTTATTAAGTAAACAGTTGGAGGGAAATTATGTGTCCTTTAGTAAGAAAACTTTTGCTCTTATAATCAAACCTGTAAAGGCACATAACTCTAAACAAAACAGCACTTGCAGCACCATTCATCTAGCACGCAGTCGAAGCTCGCCTGTTTACTTCCACCTGACAAACGCAAACATCAACACAAACAGAAATATAGATGTACAAATACAAAAATGACACTTTATTTTAGACTTGGATAGTCTTTTGGGCTTGAACATCCGTCAGACGAACACAAACAAGGTCAGATGAGAATGATGTCAAAAGGAAATCTTATAAATCATTTTATTTTGTGTAGATTGCGCAAAACACTTCGTACTGGAATTTTTTTTTCAACAAGAAAATGGAGTGGCTTCCTTGCAGTCCCTGGCAGACGCATGCATCGGAACAATCAGACCAGACACTCTAGAGCAGAGCTCTTTACCGTCTAGTTTCTCCCAGGCCCTAATGTACACCGTCCGAGGCGTGTAGACTGGAGGGGCCCCGATAAATAATAGATTCCTTGTGGAACGGTAGTTCTGCTTCGGTCGATTCCCCCTTTCAGCATCTCTCTCTCTCTCTCTCTCTCTCTCTCTCTCTCTATGCGTGCAAACGTGCGTGTATTTGTGTGTTCAAAAATATGTACGCACCTTGTCAAATTCACTTCACTGTCTGTTTTCATACATGCCAATCGTGTACGTTGTAGTACACTTACATATGTTTCCCCAGCCACCTCACTCCCTACCCCGCTCTCACCTTCCTCTTCATTATTATTATTTTCTTTTTTATTTCATTTTTTTTTTGTTATATTATTTTTTGTTGTTGTTTTGTTTATTGTTATTCTTATTTTTTGTTTTGTTTTCATTTATCTTCTATTTTCATTTGATGTTCCTCTATGATTACATGACCGCTTTGCTTGCTTCTTTTGATTTCTTACATTAATTGATTTCACTGCATGTTGTAGTCCCTCTCAGGGCGAGGACTGGATGTAAAAAAGCACGTTAGTGCTTATCTATTATCCTCGTAAATAAAGAATTTTGTCTTGTCTTGTCTTGTCTTGTCTCTCAGGAAACAACTCATTATCTTCTTTCTGTCGTCGTCTACGGCTATGCAACAGGCATGTATGTCGTGGCCGTGATGAAGATGAGGGTTAGCTGGCAGCGGTAGATGTGACGGTGCTTGTGCTTAATATTCGTTCTAGCACCTCCCCTCCCCTTCCCTCCTCTTCCCCCCCCTCCCCCCCCCCCCCCCCGCCCCTCCTGCTTTCCCTCCCGTCCATTTGTAAATAAAACCCTCGTCTAATGCAGATTTTAAAGTACTGCCTGCTGCTTCAATCATCAAGAACCTTTTTTTTTTGAATGTGTGAGCGTTATGTTCCTCAATTTCTTTCTTATTTTTTTCCTTCTAACTTTTCTGTCTTTTTTTCTGTGTTATCTACCTTTTCTTTCCTGTCTTCTTTCGTTATTAAAGTATATTTCTTTTAGTTTTCTGCTTTGTGCACACACGCAAAAAAAATGTCCTGCCTATCAAATGTTCGTGTCTTTGTCCTTCCCTTTTTTGTCCTCTGTCATAACCTTCTTTATTGCCTTCCTCCTTCCTTTCCTTTTCTCCCTCCCCCCTTCGTTTTTTTTTTCTTCTTCTTCTTGTTTTCCAGTCTCCGTTTCATCCTTTCTGACTCCTTTATTCGTCCTTCCTTCCTTCCTTCCCCCCCCTTTTTTTTTTTTTTTTTTTTTTGCGCGTTTACTTCTTGCATGTTGTGCTTCTTCATTCTTTCCGTCCCTCTGATCTTCTGTCCCCTTTTTCCCCTTCTTTCCTCCTTGCCTTCATTCTGTTCTGTATTCCTTCTTTCGTGCCTGCCTTCCGTCCTTTCTTTCTCTCTTCCTGCCACTTCTTCCATCTCTCTTCCTTTTATGCCTCCGTTCTTTCTTCCCTCATGCTTTCTTTCCTTTCGTCTTTGCTTCCTTCTTCTTTTCCTTTCCTTTCCTTCTTTCCTCCTTATTTCTTTCCATCTTCCGTCCCTTCTTTCCTCCTCCCTGCCCTCCACCCTTTCTACCTTGCTTCCTTCCCGATCACCAGTATCCTTTTAACAAAACAGACAGCACTCTTCCAACATAACGTCATTTTCAAACCCAAGCTAAAAAGTCTCCCAGTTTTTTTTTCCCCTGCAGGTTCTCTCCATCAGACAGAGTGCTCTTGTCGCCGCCACCTCCAAAAAACCCAACCCTCTTCCCAGCCACAGCCTCCCTCTCCCCCTCCTTTCCTCCTCCTCCTGCGTCTGCCCTCTCCCCCCCCCCCCCCCCCCCTCACCCCACACCTCTCCTGCCTTTCCTCCCAGCTCACGTCACTCGTGCACCCTCTTTCTCAGATCGTCTCCATCCGCTCTGACCTCAGACATCACTCATGGGTTTCTCTCTCTCTCTCTCTCTCTCTCTCTCTCTCTCTAGCTGTCTTATCTATCATGCTGTCCCCAGAGGGGTTATCCCACGCCGCTCATTCTGGTCACCTCAGGTTCGTTCTGTCACTGTGTCCCAGTACGGCAGCCCACAGAAAGAAAAAAGAAAAAAAGCAGTCAGTCAATACTGGGTCGCCGTGAGACAACCCATCAGAGCACGTCCTGCCCTGCTGCCCCGAGTCACTCCGGTGGTGTTCAGTGATGCCTGATCTGATCCAATAATATAGTCAAGACCGCACGTCCTACCCCCATACTGACGACAGTAACTGCTTCAGCTCAGCTAATGTGAGTGCACACCTCCCCCCCCCCCCCTCACCTCCCCGTCCCTGGAGGACGCCACCACGTCCACCCAACGCTCTCTCATGAACTTGTCAATGCTCTCCCGTGAACTGCTGTCCCATGAACTTGCCAATGCTGTCCAATTAATTTGCCAGTGCTGTCCCATGAACTTGCCAATGCTGTCCCATGAACTTGCCAATGCTGTCCCATGAACTGCTGTCCCATGAACTTGCCAATGCTGTCCCATGAACTTGCAATGCTATCCATGAACTTGCCAATGCTCTCCCATGAACATGCATGAACTAGCCAATGCTGTCCATGAACTAGCCAGTGCTGTTCCATGAACTAGCCAGTGCTGTTCCATGAACTTGCCAATGCTCTCCCATAAACATGCATGAACTAGCCAATGCTGTTCCATGAACTAGCCAATGCTGTTCCATGAACTAGCCAGTGCTGTTCCATGAACTAGCCAGTGCTGTTCCATGAACTAGCCAATGCTGTCCCATGAACTTGCCAATGCTGTCTCATGAACTAGCCAATGCTGTCCCATGAACTTGCCAATGCTGTCTCATGAGCTAGCCAATGCTGTTCCATGAACTAGCCAGTGCTGTTCCATGAACTAGCCAATGCTGTCCCATGAACTTGCCAATGCTGTCTCATGAACTTGCCAATGCTGTCCCATGAACTAGCCAATGCTGTCCCATGAACTAGCCAATGCTGTCCCATGAACTTGCCAATGCTGTCTCATGAACTAGCCAATGCTGTCCCATGAACTTGCCAATGCTGTCTCATGAACTAGCCAATGCTGTTCCATGAACTAGCCAGTGCTGTTCCATGAACTAGCCAATGCTGTCCCATGAACTTGCCAATGCTGTCTCATGAACTTGCCAATGCTGTCCCATGAACTAGCCAATGCTGTCCCATGAACTTGCCAATGCTGTCTCATGAACTAGCCAATGTTGTCTCATGAACTTGCCAATGCTGTCCCATGAACTAGCCAATGCTGTTCCATGAACTTGCCAATGCTGTCCCATGAACTTGCCAATGCTGTCTCATGAACTAGCCAATGCTGTCCCATGAACTTGCCAATGCTGTCTCATGAACTTGCCAATGCTGTCTCATGAACTAGCCAATGCTGTCTCATGAACTTGCCAATGCTGTTCCATGAACTTGCCAATGCTGTCCCATGAACTTGCCAATGCTGTCCCATGAACCTGCCAATGCTCTCCCATGAACTTGCCAGTGCTGTCCCATGAACTTGCCAGTGCTGTCCCATGAACTTTCCTGTGCTGTCCCATGAATTTGCTAATGCTGTCATATGAACTTGCCAGTGCTGTCCCATGAACTTGCCAGTGCTGTCCCATGAACTTTCCAGTGCTGTCCCATGAATTTGCTAATGCTGTCATATGAATTTGCCAGTGCTGTCCCATGAACTTGCCAGTGCTGTCCCATGAACTTTCCAGTGCTGTCCCATGAACGTGCCAGTGCTGTCCCATGAATTTGCTAATGCTGTCATATGAACTTGCCAGTGCTGTCCCATGAATTTGTTAATGCTGTCATATGAACTTGCCAGTGCTGTCCCATGAACTTGCCAGTGCTGTCCCATGAACTTGCCAGTGCTGTCCCGTGAACTTGCCAGTGCTGTCCCATGAACTTGCCAATGATCTCCCATGAGCTTGCCAGTGCTGTCCCATGAACTTGCCAATGATCTCCCATGAGCTTGCCAGTGCTGTCCTATGAACTTGCCAATGCTGTCCCATGAACTTGCCAATGCTGTCCCATGAACTTGCCAATGCTGTCCCATGAACTTGCCAGTGCTCTCCCATGAACTTGCCAACGCCCACCCATGAACTTGCCGATACCGACAACTTAGATACGAGAGTACCTCGCGCATGGATGTGAAGTGGCGTTAAGGCCCACAACATTTTGAAAGATGTTTGTGCGTTTGTTTGTCGCTTTGTTTGCTTGTTTGTTACGTCGTTTGTTTGCTTTATTGGATGCCCAGTGGAGATGAGAAGGCGGTCTACTGTTATTGTTTTTTTCTTCCGGTCTTTGTTTGGCTGGCTGGCTGGCTGTCCGTCACACTCTGTCACGCACGAACTGATACAGGTCGCCTGAGTGACAATTGTGGAGTGTGGCCCGTCCATTGCCAGGTTGGCAGTGGCCATGAAGTGCGTGATTCCTGCCGGGAGTATGCTTAACTGTCAACTCTTGGAGGGGGGAAGAAGGAGAACATTAGACTCGCCGGAATAGTGGGTTTTACGTGTGTAAACGAACAATCGTGAAACTGGAGTTCTTCGATGTGAGTGAGGAATTCCGTGCATGTGAGTGCTGTCTTGTGAGTTTCCGAGGTGAATTCGGAGTGTCGTCGTGTGTCTGCAAGTCAGCACGAATTGAGGCGTTATCCGCGAAGGTTGGGTTGGCCTCGTGCTCAAGTTTGTTTCTGCCGTTGGGGCAGGGGTTCTCGGTATGCCCTCGACCGACTTCTGAAGGTTTGGCTACCAGAGTTTAGACTGTCGGTGTTTCGGTGTTCAGCGGCGGGTTCTGCATGTACCAGGGCGTTGGCTGTCTGGCAGTGTCCGGCGACTGAGGGTGTCGTCTACTGTGCGTCGTTCCTGTTTTTGTCCAAGGTTTCCGGCGAGTTTCTTTACCTTCCCCTACACAGCAAATCCGTGAGGGTCGGCCTCTCGGGTTGGGGGGGGGGGGGGGGTTGTGTCACCTTCCACCTCCACTGTCATCCCTGCCCATTCCTCTGCCTGGAGTGAGGACACACCTGGAGCCGGCAGGGTGCGTTCCGGTCGGGACGCCGTCTCTTTTCTTCCGCAGTCCGAGTGTGGCAGTTCCTCCGACTTCAGCTCTATCTTTTCTTCAGGGTGGGCAAGCATCTTGAGGGCTCGCTGCGGTATACTATCTGCGTGTGACTTGCGAGTGTAGTTGGTGCCCGGTAGGTAGGGGACCGCGCTCTTCGATGCATCACGACGTTATTCCTGCTGCTTCATCTCAAGCGCTTCAGTGCAGGTCTTGTGTTTTGGGCGGTACATTGGTGTGAGGGCGTCGGGAAACGGAGACAGACGTTTACGTGATTATATTGGGAAACCTGTGTTGCCGTTTTTTTTGTGTTTTTTTTTGGAGGGGGAGTTTGTTTTTCTTGCGTGTGTGAAGTACCCGCCAGGGACTTTGAATGAAGTACTGGAAGTGCAACATTGGGTTTCGGGTCACTTGAACAATTTGTTTTGAATATTTTGGGGGTTGAGCTTGGGTGTACGGATAGTCTGACACCGGTACATAAAAAATTAGCATAAGGAATACAGCTTGGGAAAAACATCGCGTGGGCATCTCAGGTTCTTGAAGTATCAACCTTGTTTGATATTTCAGCCTGGGGTTACCAGGTGATGTAATAATTCACCCTTGTCCCTTCTGGTATTGGCCTTCAGTGGGCTGAGGTGTGTGTGTGTGTGCCTCCTGAGGGAAGGGTCGTTATATGTGAATGTGCAGCACATGCGTGCACAGGTATGCATAAGGGGCCATGCGCTGATGGTCGCATATTGGTGTTAGTATAGTTGGATTCTTTTGGGGGTTTTTTTGTTTGTTTTTTTCCGTATGGGGAAAACTGCCTGTGTGTGTTGGATGTAGAGATCTTGGTGTTTTCATCTGCCATTCTATTGTTGACAATGCGTGTGCGAATGCAAATAAAGCCTTCTGTTTGTGCACCATATTTTCCTTTGTCTGTGTGTTTGTTGTGTGGCGTTCGTACTCTCAGGTAAAAGGGGAAGGGGTGGTTATAAAGGGGGAAATACTCATACATATATCCCTGTCTACTGTCTTATACAGTGACACACTGACGGAAAAGTATTCTGTCTGTATCCGTCTGTCTGTCTCTCTCGTTGACTGGGTAAGCTCTTCCCACGATCCCTTCATTCGTCACCCCATCCCCTCCACACACATTTCTCTCTCTCTCTCCCTCTCTCTCTCTCTCTCTCTCTCTCTCTCTCTCTCTCTCTCTCTCTCTCTCTCTCTCTCTTCATTTGCTTTGTTCTGTATTAGTCGGTCTTCCGTGTTATGTCTTTTCAGTAGAAGTGCTGTTGTAAAGCAACGAGAAAAAATGTGTGTTCATGCACATATGAGTGCTCTCTCGCTCTCTCTCTCTCTGCGTTTGTGTGTGTGTGTGTGTGTGTGTGTGTGTGTGTGTGCGTGCGTGCGTGCACGCGGTGTGTGTGTGTGTGTGTGTGTGTGTGTGTGTCTTTGCACGCACGTGTTAAAGTACGTGCACGCATGAGTTACGTGCAAGTGCGTGAGGGAACCAACACGTGGACGTTCATTTGGAAAAAAAAAAAAAAAAAGGCGCATCATCGCGACAGTGCGACTTTCCTGCCCAGTGGAGCGAGGTGCGCAGGGATGTTAGCGTCCATATGAAAAATTCACCAGGAACACACTTCTCGCTTTGTTTGTTTGTTTGTCACTCTCGTTGGCTTTGCTCGGTTGGTTGGCCACATTTCTTTCTTTTTTTCAGTTGCCTTTTCTTTTGTCAGTCTACACGACGCCTGTTTCCTTCGGCTGAAATTAAAAGAGCTACCTGAAGCAAAAACAAACAAACCATCCTCTCTGCCGATGTTGTGAGGATGAATAGCAGACTCAGCTCTTTGCACCCATATAAAGCACGGGTGATTCGGTTGTCTATTAAGGCCACTTTGAGAACTAAAATAGAAAATCCCAATACATATTGTACGAGTACGTTATGGAAAATTAAACGCGCGTGTGCATATGTAGGCGAGCATGAACGCACGCACACACGCACTCACGCACGCACGCACGCACAGAGAGAGAGAGAGAGAGTGAGTGAGAGAGAGAGAGAGAGAGAGAGAGAGAGAGAGAGAGAGAGAGAGAGAGAGAAGAGAGAGAGAGAGAGAGAGAGAGAGAGAGAAAGAGGAGAGTTGAGACAAGCGTGACAAGACAAGGCAGGAAGGCAGATGAACGAAAAGACAAAACCAACATCAGACAATCACAGATCAAAACGCAGACGAAAAGTCGGCAACAAAGACCAGAGGAGAAGACAGGCACACAGACAGACAGAAAGGCCGTTAACGGACAGACAGACGAACAGACAAGATAACACAAACATAACTGACAAGGGGATGGCAAGGAGTCTACCCTAAGTAGACAGACCGACCCGGACATCCTTCACACAGATGAAACAGCAGACAGGATAATACCTCCCCAGCCGTCCTCACTCCTACTCCTGCCCCCTCCCCACACCCCATCCCCCCACCCCCTACCCCTTACCATCTCCCCATCCCTGCGCCAACACGCACCATTTATCCCTGCTGCTTACGCTCGTGTCGGTTCTGGCCGCTGACCAGTAACCCCCGTCACTGACATGTCACTGTATAACACATCAAAGGATTCGTCTATTTGGCCCGCAGAGTAATCAACTTACGACATCAATATTCTTAGCGCAGGTCCCTATCTGCACGTGGGGGTGGTTGGAACTGGCAACAGCCAATTATCATGATGCCTGTGTTACCCTCTCTTATTCCCCCCCCCCCCCCCAAATCCCTCCTCTCTCCATTATGCTCACTTCTTTCTTTCTTTTTCCTGATCATAAACTGACTGACAAGGTACAAACATACCAGGGCTGAAAGTTCTCATTGTTAAAGAAACTAACAATTATCAAGTTGCAAAGTGAGACGACTGCAGGCGGAAATCTAAACAAATCTTAAATAATGTTAGAGAACCGAAAAAAAAAAAACAACCCGTGGACAAACGAATCAAAAGACAAAACACGACGCGTTTCAACCTCTTAGGTCTTCTCCAGGCAAGATGCAAAACAATTACGACAACGAAAATGAACGAGCAGTGACTCATCTTCAATCAGGTCCCAACACTCTCAAAGAATATGTTTCACTGTGGGGTGGTGCATGGCATGGAATGCTCCACGGGAGCTTCTTCACCTTTCAAAAGAGAAGAATGGATGTAAAAGGAGTGGCCTGTACGCAGGACAGGGAGGCTTGATGAGACGTGGTCCTGTATCAGACAAAACTCACCATGCTTGAAACAGTTACTGTGAAGATAGTTTTATTCTGGCAGTGTATTGTGTGTGTCCACTTGCTGCCTGGCGTAGCCACTTCACTTCATTCCTTGTGTCAGAGGCAGAGAATTCGACCAAAGCGTTTGTTTATTCTTGAACGGCCTGGATTTGATGATCGACATCTGCTGTTAGAGCTTAGCTCCCGCTGATGGATGTTAACTTGTTAAAGGTAACTTGGACAGTTTGACCTTGGTAACGATAATGAAGCTGTGACTGTGGACAGGGGGGGGGGGGGGGGGGGGGTGTCGAAATGAGCGGCGTGGGTGCAATGCCACTGAAATGGCACTGAAGATGGGACAACAAAAACACACCAACATTTAGCTTTGTCTTGTCTGTTGTTGTTGTTGTTAGGCTTGGGCGTTTTTGAGTCGTCGCACCTGAGCCAAATGTACTTTCACACGCATCTTTTAAAAAAAAAATGTTTGAATATACAACTCTCTTTTCTGGCACTGACATGTTGATAATTTTTACAAATCTTTAAAGAAAAACCTTGTTCAGAGATGTCCCACCTGATGTGGTCCTTGAATTTCTGTGGGAGATTAACTTTTTTCATCTGATCTAAGATTTTACGGAGGACAGATTTTTTTAACAAAATTCCCGGTGTGTTTTCAGATGGTGGTGTTTTAAGGGATTGTGTGAATGAGTTTCTTTTTGTTGTTGTTGTTGTTGTTGTTGTTGTAAGAATGACTTCTGAGTTGCCTTCAACGCGGTGACAGTCCTGATATGGCCCTTTGCAGTTGGCTGGGCTATAAGCAGCATTACCTTACCTTACCTAACGCGGTGACAGTCCTGATATGGCCCTTTGCAGTTGGCTGGGCTATAAGCAGCATTACCTTACCTTACCTAACGCGGTGACAGTCCTGATGTGGCCCTTTGCAGTTGGCTGGGCTATAAGCAGCATCACCTTACCTTACCTCTAAATCCTACAGGAAACAGTGGGAGGGTGGATGTGCCCTGAGGAGGCAGACTGAAGAAGTTCTGGATGGACAGTATAAAGGTCTGGACTGATAACAGCACCTCTACCCTGTCGCTCATGACTGACGATGGAGTTGTTGGAAGAAATTCCTGACTGTGGCCCAAGCTTCCGTCACGGTACCCCTAGCATCTAATGTTATGGGAATGAATGACAATGATTAGGGAAATGGATGACACGTGTTCCTGTTACATAGGTTCTGTAGTTTTACCCAGTTTTTGAGAGCTGTTTCTTGCCGATGTTGGAGTATCTGTCTGTAGCGGACAACCAAGGTGAACAACTCTGAAGAGACTCCTCAGGACAACATGGCCTTCCTTTGTTTTGGTGCCATCACACACTGTATCTCTCTTGCTTCAGTGCCATCGTACTCTGCAGCTTCTTTGTGGAGAGCATACGATAAAACAGAACGCCTTTAGAGGGGGTTTTCGTTGTATTATATCACCACCTTTTGTAAAGTTCAAAATCAGCATTGTTCTTTCCTCTTTCACTCCTTGACGTAAACTGGCTTTGGATTTCAGGGATAGAGCTGATAGCTGGTGTGAATGACACGGTAGATACTGTGGAAGACTATTTCTCCGTCATGAATACACAGTCAGCAAACATCTCTTGTTTCCTCTTTGATCACCAACTGTAGCGAAACTGCGCCTTTGCCAGCTCCTGGTGACTTGACAGACACACCTCTAAACGCTGTCGATTGGGTCATCACTGAAAACCATTCTCTCCCTACTTCATGTTTAATGAAAGATCATGGCCTGGCGTATTGTCAAATAGTGGTAAGTTTGTGTCTTCTATCCATGATCAAAAACAAAAAACAGCACCATGGCGTCCTTAAGACTGGTGTATAAACGCAGCGTTAGTGCACATCTTCAGTGGTGCGTCATGGTTCAGTTGAAGCGCGGAAAAGGGTTAATAATGATGGCGTTTGGCGTTCAGACCAACTGATCTTGACAATTCTGTCTTTATTTTTTCAACACATGATAAAGAAAAAGAAATTATTTCAATGAGAACAAGTAAAAACAAAGATGAGAATTTAAAATAAAGTAAACTCACGGTACGGAGGTTTCTGTGTTGCAATACAGACAGACATCCAACGGTCCATTGTCCTTATGACAAAGTAAATACTGGTCGCAAAATGAGACTGCAGGCGGAAATCTAAAAAAATCTTTAAAAAAAAAAGTGTTAAAATAACTCCGCCAAACTACATGGACAACCCCCCACCCCCCTTTTTTTCTTTTCCTTTTCTTATCAACTTCGGTTAAAGAAAGTGGGAATACATTCTTAACATGTGGTCTTGTACCAGAATGCAGTTCTGTGGTGTTCTTTATATATATATATATATATATAATATATATATATATATATATATATATATATATATATATATATATATATATATATATATTTATATATTAATATGGATACTTCTCATGTAGAGACACACTTTCGCTGTCATTTGTTGTGGATTCGGAGTGTTTTTCCCGTGGCGGCATGTTTTCGCCGTCGTTTGCTGTGGATCGTGGATGCTTCTACTGTGGCAACATGTTTTCTCCGTCGTTTTGCAGCGGGGCCTGAATACTTATCTGAAACAGGGTGTTTTCATCGTCGTTATGTTGTGGAGGCCGAGTGCTTCTGTGGCATGATTTGGCCATCGTTTTATCACGGGGCCTGGTTGCTTCTCCAGTGGCAGCATGCTTCGCCGTCGTTTTGTGGCGGAGTCTGATTGCTTCTCCGTCCTGGATGACCTGAACGACGTGTTTATAACCCCCCCTCCCCACCCTCTTTTCTTTTGTTATTTTTTTTTTTTCCTTGGGTGTAGGGAGTGGGGTTGGGGTGCGGGGTGGGGAGGCTATCCTGAAAACGGACACATATTATAAAGTTATGAGGATGATTTAACAAAACAATCTCACTGTCTCTCTGTCTCTGTCTCTCTCTCCCAAACACACACACACACACACACACACACACACACAACACACACACACACACACACACACACACAACCAAACGCACGCACGCACGCACGCACGCACGCACAAACACACACACACACACACACACACACACACACACACACACACACCACACACACACACACACACTTCATGTAAGGTCAATGACCTCCTTGATCTACAGACTTAAACTTAATGGTTTTAAAACAAAATTTACAAATGACATAAAATACAGCTGTGGCGAAAAAGATACCAAATATGCAGAAACTACAAGATGTGAACTGTTTCTTTTAAAAAAGACTTTTCTTGCTTTAGCTGAATCTTCCCTGGATGAAATTTTAAGTAAGTCCTGAATACTATGTGACAATGACATTGACTCGGCGTCCGAGTTTTACATACCTGTAAAGAGATGCAGATGTTGTATCTTTATTGGATGCTACTTGGTATGTTTTTAGTGCTGCTGCCTTCTTCTATTTTGTGTGTCTAGACCACATAACGTGAATAGACATTAAATTGAAGACTACACACACACACACACACACACACACACACACACAACACACACACACACACGCACATACGAGCGCATGCACTCGCACGCGCGCGCGCGCGCGCCACACACACACACACACACACACACACACACACACACACACACACACACACACACACACACACACACTCGGACCGCACACACACACACACACACACACACACACACACACACACACACACACACCCACGCACACGCATACATGCACGTACACACACACACACACACACACACACACACACACACACACACACACGACACGCACACACACACACACACACACACACACACACACACACACACACACACACACACACAGCTTCCTTCCATCGAAGTACTACCTGTGACACGTCTGACGAGTTACGTATCATTCTAGTACGTAATTTGTTTTATATTACGTCATATTGAAATATTTACGTCTCTTCCCTCACTACCTTACCTGCTGGCACTCAGGGAGGATGTCATGTGCTGACGAAGGCAAATAAAGCCGAAAATTTCATTTATAACCGCAACAGCTTGTTGTTCTTGTGTCTTTTTTCTTTTGGATATATTATATATATATATATATATATATATATATATATATATATATATATATATATATATATATTATATAATATAGTATGACTTGGCAAAGATTTGAAATTGAAAAAAAAGAGTTGAAGATGAAGAAAATGGAAAAATGTATATTATAAATATAAAAACCTTTCACTAGCTGCATGAGGGAACCATCGCAATCCCTCTCGAATATATATTATCTTTTCTTAATTTTATGTTCCCAATTTCTTCATCTTCAGGTGTGTTTTTTTTTTTTTAAATCTTTGCCAAGTCATTACTATGACGGAAGAATTGTTAACCTGCATTTGTTTTTCCCCACTACTTAATTGTTCGGCATTACACACACACACACACACACACATACACATATATATGTAGAAAGAAACTCGTGGAGAGCGTGGCAGCAGAGAGTCCTCAGAAGAGAAGCCCCCTTCAAGCAAGTGTTTCGGCCCTTATCTCCTGACACTCTAGGGGGGTTGGGCCACACCGGTTCATGACTCCGGATGTCCCTCTGCTGCCCCTTTTTTTTCCCATCTTGGGACGAGCCATGGCTGGGATTCGAACCCATGACCCTCTGGACATGCTCATTTTCTACTTAATGACTCGCGCTTTAACCACTGAGCCACAGGGACACCTGATATTTGTAGGGAAATTAAGCCTTATGAAGTTCACTTTTGTTCCTCCTTGACCAGATCCAGCTTGAACACCTCTCTGCCGCTTCTGCCATTGCTTTCAGGGCTCTGGTTTTTTCCTTCCCTGCAACTGAGAGCTGTTTCATGAGGCTGTATGCAGACGTTCCTACAAATCCCCTAGCTCCAATTTCTGCAGTGAGAACTTTGACCTGATAGCCTTCTCTCCTCAGGCTGTTTGCCAGATCAGCATACTTTTCAGTCTTGTAGATTTGAGCTGCCTCCGTTCTGTTCTCATATGGCACTGTGAGCTCGATCATGATCAGCTGCTTGGTTGACTTAGAGTGGACTACTATGTCTGGTCTCATGCCACTCTTGCTGATGATCTCTGGGTGACTCTTCCATTCTGGGAGGTCTGCAGTGCACTCCCAGTCATCTGCCCCATCCAGCAGACTCTGCCTGCATGTTTCGAGTGGCACTGTTGTTCTTGGCCATGATTTGCTGCCTCCTGCCGTGAAGAATGTTGCGGGTGCTTTTGGAGTCCTGATTCTCCCTTTTGTGGTGTTGGTACTATATATATTATATATAATCAGAGTTAAAACGCCACTCAGAATACTAAAAATGCTCAACCAAAAAGGGAGCGACATACCAGTTTAATATAAGATTTTAAAATGGGAAAATAAAACCAACAAAGTTGTTTCGAGCCGGGCGCTCTCGTAGGGTGTACAATTTGGGCACGCCACCGGTTTTATATGGTGTGGGCGCGAGCTCTGCGCGTGTGGCACGTGGCCTGCAGATTTTTTAAAATCTTTTTGGGGGCACGTTCAGGAGGGACGTGCTAGGGAATGGTGCATTGACAAGGATTTCCATTTATGCCTGCAATTGTTTATCATTTCTACTTTAGAGTTCAGAGATGCTAGATTGGGTTTACATAATATCAGCCACTTTTCTGTAGTACACAAGTTGCATTTTTTAGAAATGTTGTTGTATGGTGTTGCTCTTTTTATAATTTTCCATGATATGTTGTAATCCATTTTCTTATCTTTAAGCTTCCAAATATATTTACTTAGTTCTGTTTGGTTTTTATATTTTCATTTTTGAAGGACTGTTTATGGTTTGCATATCTGGTTTTAAAATGGTTTGCCGTGATCCCTAAAGTATGTTTCTTTATCACTGTCTGTTGTTACCGTAGCTTGGTACACGATGTTATTGTAGAGACATTTGTTATTCAGAGGGCACTGGTCTTTTTTGTGCAATTACAAGATATCCTTTCGTCACCCTCTTTGGTTGTATTATTTTTGGTTTTATTGGAAGAATCAATTATATTTTTAAGGTTGGGCATACACGAGTACGAGAGCTTGAGGGTTTGTTTTTATTAAATATTTTTAGATAGTACATGTTCTTTTGGGAATGATGTTTTAAGGATTCTGAGGAATTCTTTTCCTACGTTAGTTTTTGTTCCTCCGTCACATGGGGGGGGGGGGGGGGGGGGGGGTTTTACCATATAATTTTTCTTTTCCTGTTTTTCTTACTGCTGTTCATGTTATTATCTGGATTATATTGTAATTTGTAGTTGTTAGCCACTTTTTTTTTCAGCGCCTCTTGGTATTCGGCTGCTGCACTGTTAAAGCCTTTTCATTGCATGACAGTTTAGATTATTTTTTGTTTATACCATTAGGGATGGTTTTTTAAAATGGAAGGTGGATGGTTACTTTTGATGTCTACGTAGACAGGTGTGTCATTAGGTTTTTTTGTATGGTTTGTATGTATGATCCTTAAGGTCTAAAGTTATGTCTAATAATTTTCTTTTTTTTTGTTGGCTTCTACTGTGATTTTTAGGTTGTGGCTTTGGAAAATTTTACAAAGTTCTTTTTTCTTGTTTTCAAATGATTTTGGTTTATTGTTTAACGTGGCAAGGCCGTCATCTCTGTATAAGCCAACCTGTTTACCAAGTATTTTCTGTATATGAGACAACATGAAAAGTCCAACTTAAATTTACAAGTTTCAGCTCCTTCATAAGATCCCATCGTGACATCGAATGGTGAATTTCTGCTGGTTTTTTTTTTATCCAAGTTTCATTGTTGCTATGAAGAAGGGTTTTTTTTTAGTGTGGAAGATGATTTCCATCTCAGAATCTGTTATATTTGTATATTTGTTGGCGAATCTTAGTGCTTTAGCAAGTAACTCCTCAACAATAGAAGGATAGAAATCCACTATGTCAAAAGTAATGAAACACTGTGTTTTTCTGTTTGTAAATTCTTTAAACCATTGGATGACTTCATAACTATTTTTCCAGAGATTGTATTCAGTGTTTGTTTTTATGTCCGCTGTTGCTTTTTCCAGGATTTTTTTTAAAAACTAATTTTACCTAATTCGGATTTTGATGGGTTTTATTAGTCTACAGGTAGGGTTGTTGTGAAAGTTAGGTTTGTGGCCTTTAAGGGTTATAAAAGCTTCTTTTATTGCTGTTGCTTCTATCCAATCACCTAAATCCATCTGGTGCACAAGTTCTTTTTCTTTTTTGCAAATGTTGTCATATGTAGTCTAATCAGCTTTTTTATAATTTTTCTGAATATTTTTGTTGAGGAGTTGAGAGTACTCATTAGGTTCCATTTTATAGAAATTGCTTGTCTTGTCAGCCTTTATGAATATTTTTTTGTCATTTTGGATTTCTTTTATGTTATTATTCAATCTTGTTTGGAAGTTATTATGTGATTTTCTAAATTCAGTATTAGCTATTAGCTTTTTCATGCTTTCTTCAAAGGTTTCATTTCCTCTATTACAGGTGGCGATCTCCATGACTTTAAACCATAAGTTTTTTTTTCTTCCTTTTTAGCATTTGGATTCAAAAAGAAAAACGCTTTCCATCTCATATTGCGCACAAATGTTTCATCCTTATTAAGCATTATCAAGAAGTCCCCATAAGCAGTGGAGCCAAGTCAACGGCCCTTCACTCCATGCTCGCTGCTGTTTGTGATCAGCTTCCATTTCCTCTCCGCCTCCGTGCCCGTGGTGAGGTCGTGTGACGATCATCAGCACTGACAAGTTCATGGGGCACTGATATTGTCCGTCAGTGAGGAGAGGGGTGAGGAAAGGGGTGGTGGTCGTGGTGGGTGGTGGTGGAGATGGGGGCTCAGTAGGTGGTGTCTCGCCGTTGATGGCTCGGAACAGGCACCGCTGAACTAGGTCGAAGTAAGGCGGCCGCGGTGCCGAGTCTCCTCCAACGGGTCGCCTCATGACGTTCTGATCATGAATGCTCTCTGTGGACTGTGGTCCTTGAGCTTGCAACAGGATTCATCCAGGTGTGGCTGTGTATGCAACCCCTACCTCTCTCCCTCCCCATCTTCTCCCCTCCCCCCTCCCCCTCCCCTCTCCATCATGCACCCCTCAAACTCAACCAGCTTCCGCAGCGGAGTGTTAATGGAGGTCACTCCCCGAGCGGGGCACTAACGACCTGTGCCTGTCTCGCTGACGACGTGTTCCGGAGTTATGACAATAGGCTGCGAAAGACGTTTGGACGGGGAAGCGCATAGGGAGGGGAAGTGAGGGTGGGGGTGGGGGTGGGATCGATGGTGTTCCCCTGACCCCGTTGTCTGGGAGAACTAGCCGAATTATGGGCAGGATGGGGGAGGGGGGGGGGAGGGGGAGGGGGGGGGGGGGGCAGGGGGAAAAAACCCTCTGTAGTAGGGCCTGGTAAATGTCGGGGCGAGATACGGCCCCGTAAATGAGATTGCCAAATCTACGGGGAATAAGGTGCGAGAGAGAGAGAGAGAGAGAGAGAGAGAGAGAGAGGGAGAGAGAGAGGGAGAGAGGGAGAGAGAGAGAGAGAGAGGGAGAGAGAGAGACAGACAGAGAGACAGACAGAGTGAGAGGGAGAGAGACAGAGAGAGACAGAAAGAGAATAGCGGAGAGAGAGAGAGAGAGAGAGAGAGAGAGAGAGAGAGAGAGAGAGAGAGAGAGAGAGAGAGAAGAGATGGACAGGGGGCAGAGAGAAAGAGAAGGAGACAGACAGACAGACAGAGAAAGGAGGTGGGATGAGAAACAGAGAGAGACAGACAGACAGACAGAGACAGACAGACGGAGACAGAGACAGAAAGAGAGAGACAGAGTGTGAGACAGACACAGAGACAGAGGTGAAACAGAGGGAGAGGGTTGGGTATAGGAGAGTAGGAAATGGATGAAGGGCGTGGGGTAAGAGAAGTTGGGGGATATTTTAAAGCTGCGTGCACACACCAAAACCCCCACACCACCAACAAAACCTAAAAACCCCCAAACCCCCCCCAAATTTCCCCCCCTTCCCATGAAAAAAAAAAACACACACACTTCACCGGGGGCACGCCCAAAGACGTCACAGCCCCCCAAATGTAGCCTTTTAAGGTCCGCTGAACAAACAAAAAAACAAAAAAAAACTACAAAAACCCAAAAAGAACCCACCCCCTACATTTCCCACAAATTTCGAACCGCCCGACTGAAATAAAATTTTTGGTCAGGCGATTTATCTTCTGAAAGTTACTAGTCCCTACAAAACTTTTTAAAAAAACAAAAAAAAATTTTTAAAAAGAAAGTAGTAAACTACTAACTTATAAAAATTTATAGTTGTTTTCAGAAGTTTGTATAATAGAAACCCTTTCAGAATTTAAGTAGCTTCGCTTTTGCGATATCTTGTGAATGATCCCTGTGGGAAATTATTTTCCTCTTTCTTAGTTAAAGGGGAGGAGTAAATTTATGACCCGGGTGTTTTTTAGAAAAAATTTTTCCCTTTTTTGCAAAATGATACTACAAAACCCAAGCTGATTATGTCTGGAGAGGGAAAAAAACCGTCACCCCCCCTGTGTTGGGAGCAGGATAAATCAAAGTTTTCAATACTGATTTTTGAGAAAATTGGGAACCCATAGCACCACCCCAAAAGGGATTCCACACCCCGAAGGTGGGGGACCAGACTCGCGCTGCGAAGATCTGTCAAGCGCCGGCGGTGTATAGTCACGGATTTAACCCACTTTAAAAAGAACCGTTTATTTTGGTGTTCTTTTTAAGTTTTTTTTCCGTTTAAAGAAGGGTTGAACGTGAATATCAAATAAAATTGAGACAGAAATGTCTTTACATTACTTGTAATCAGGGAAAAAAACATATAAAAACGGTTTTGTGGGAAAATTTTCCTTTGGGGGCCAAAAAATTTTTATAACCGGCCCGGGCCATCACGCGGGGGAACGGCTGTGTAGGGGGGTTTTTTTTTTTTTTTTTTTTTTCCCCCCACCCCCTTTTAAAAGGCTTGTTTTTCATTTGGGAAAATTTTTTAACTCTTTTGAAAAAATAAATTTTCAGCCTTTTGGAAGCTGTTTTTGCAAAATGCAGCAAATTTGGGTTGTGACTAAACAACCTTTTCACACGGGGGAGTTTAATACTTTTTTTTAAACCCGTTTTATATCCGGTTTTAATTTTTAATGATTACAAATGGGTTTTTTAAAATTTTAAAAAATATTCAAGTTGTTCTTTTAAAGAAAAAGATTGCATTCAGCCAAAATTCCCAAAAGCGTTTTCTTTTTTTTTTTTAACATTACTGCCAGTGTCTGTTTGACAAACAAATCCCACAGTCCTTATTTTACAAAACAATATCAATTAAAACTCGCATCAACATAAATTTTAAAATTGTTTTTGAAAAAACAAATTTAAAATAAAAAACAAAACATAAAAAATCAGTTCTTTGAACTTGCTAATTTGGTTTTCCGTTAAAAAGCGGAACCCAAACCTGAGCCAGTGCAAACTGTATGGTCATCCATTGACTTTAAAAAACCTAAAGGTTTTGCTTTTTTTTTTATGGTGCAGTTCCGAATTTTGTAGGCGCAGAAAGGGGGGATGCCCCTCGTGAAATAAGAGGATAACGACCCCAATTTTAATTTTTTTCCCTTGAAGAATTGATGACTTGACAGTTACGGGAAAATCTGTGCGCTCTGTGCCAGAACCCCATAAAACAAAGCCCCTTTGATATGCCCAAAAAAGAAACCCAAAGGAGAGGGAGCAGGGTTTTAACCCACTTGCTTACAATTTGACAGCTTTTCGGATTTTGGGGAAAAGCCCCACTTTCTTTTCCCCATTGTCTAAACGGGAATGAAGGAACTTTTTTGAAAAACCCCTTGGGGAAGCCAAAGCTTTTTGGGAAACCAAATCCGGTGGGAAAAAAAATAAGAAACACGGTTTAAAAGGGAAAAAGACAGTTTTAGCAAGTAAATAAACCCAGTCGGGGGAAAACACGGAAACTTGCTGAGGGAATCTAGCTGAAAGACAATGAGGGGGCACAGGACCAACATGCTTTTTTTTAAGGGAAATTCCCCCGGGTTTCAGAAAGGGCTTCTTCGAGTTTCTTCTTTGCCCCGGGTGATAAAATTTCGGCCATGTTTAAAGAAACCTGAACGTTTCAAGATTTTCTCAGAAAACTTGTGTCAAAGAATGGTGGCAAGGGATTTTCTTATCCCCCAAAAAACCGTCTGCCTTCTAAGGCGTTTCCCAGAAACCGGGCCCAAGATGGAAAAAACAAAAATAATCAACAGCGCTTGCTATTGCACTTGCAAAGGGTTTTGGGAATTAAATTTTGAAAACTTCCAAGAAAATTCCCAAACAGCCCCTGCTTTGGCAAAACCTTCCTATTTTCGTTAAATACTTTCATCAAATAGCCGGGACAGCTTGGACCAAAAAAATAGAAGGCCCCCCAGCATTCATGTTTTTAAACCGGGGTTTGTGACACATGTCTTTTTTCAGCCAGGGGCAAGAAAAAACAAAGTGGAAAACAGGGGACAAATTCTTTCTGAAGTGCCCAAGACCCTTCCTACCCATAAAGGCCCAATCATTTCACTGACAGATTTTTGGTTTGGAAACCTTCAAAGGGGTTTTTGTACCCCATTTTACGAACTTTGGGAGTGCACCCTAAATTTTACCGGGTAGGAAAAAACTTTTTTTCCCCAGCAAGGAAGGCTTCTTGAAAAAACATTCCCCCCAACTTAAACAGAATTAGACAACATCTTTCCGTGCTACCCAACCAAGCTGGACACGTCGGGGGTCAGTGTCTAGCAAAAAAACCGTCTCCCTCTCCTCCCAGACGGGGGTTTAAAAAAAAAGGGGGACAAATGTGGCACCCCGTGTGGACAACTCTTCAGCGGGCACAGGTTTTAAATGTCTTGAACTGGTTACTGTGGATCCCCCGCAAGGTGCAAAGGGGACTTGAAAATTGTGTAAAGGGAAACTGCAATGTCCCGCCCTCTGGGAGGGGGGGAGACGGCTCCAGGACAAGTAGTGAGTGGAATTTTCTGAGGCAAAGAAAACCTTTTTTTTTTGAAAAAAAAAGTTTGTGTGTCGGGAATCTGATTTATGGCATTTGCTTGGCACGACATTCACAGATTTTTCCCCTTTAATGTTCATCGGAATAAAGGGGTTTAGATTTATATGAAAAAATTTAAAAAAAAACCCGTAGTATATTGATAGCGTGAGCCCTAAAAAGGTCAAATCTTGCCATATAAAAGGCAACCCCAACAGTCTGTTCCCAAATTAGGCAATAAGTATGAGACAAACAAGTACTTGAAAAACCCCCTCTTTTCCTTTTTAAAAACGGGGTGGATTGGTCAAAACTGAAACCAAAAAATGTTTAAAAATAAAGGAAATCCCCTGTTAGGTATTAACTTTGCAAACTACGGGAGCCAAAAAAAAACCCCCGTTTTAAAAAAGGGGAAAAAATTAAAAATTTTTAAAGGGCTTCTACCTACTTTTAAAAAAATGAATACTTTTTTAGAGCTTAAAAGTTAGCTTTTAAAAATAGACTTGTCTTAAAGTCTCACAAATACATACTCCCGGGTTATTCTGAAGCAGGTTTTTTTTGCAAGAATAATTGTTTTTGGGGGGGCGAAAACCGAAAAAGAAAAAAACATGACCCACTGACCTTTAAATGAATGACCACGCCCCCCAGAGGTCACGCCCATTGTGTTTCCCCCTCTAATATCAATCAGAAAGGGTCTAGGAACCCCCAAAAACCCAAAAGGGATGTTTACCCATTGAAGTGCACGATTCATGATTTTTTAAAAACCCAACAAGCAAATTGGTTTATATCAACGGGAAAGGGGAAAGGCGGAACCCTTGTAACGGGCATAGAATTAAAAAAATATTTTGGGGTTTAAAAAAGCAAAAAAGCTATGTTACGAAAAAAAATAAGTTTAAAAATAGGAGAACACAATCTTGTTTACGTTTGTTTTGGTTTTGTATGAAAAAAAAGCAGATGAGGAAAAAAAGGGGGAAACACTTCGCTCTTTACTTTTAAAGAAAAAGGTTTAGAGAAAAGCTGGGGTATTCCCAAATGAGTAAACAATGAATTCCCTTTTTTTTTTTTATTTTTTTTTTAAAAGGAAATTAAATCAATTTCACCAGTACACACTTTTCATGGTTTTTTGGGTTCAGGTGATAAAATTTAAGGGAAATATTAAATACCAGAACAAATAGATCAAGGTCAGATTCTTTTCGATAAAACCTGACACCTTTACCCCACTCATTTTTTGAACTACTTTATGAAACCGTTTTAAAAACCCCATGGGCATTCTCCTTTGCCCCCCCCATAATTGGTGAGGCAGGGAAAAACCACACGTGCCCTTTCCCGTGCCCGACGGTCTCTGTACTCGGACTACTCTGGGCTCACAAAGGTCATCCCTGGGGGCAAAGTAAACTTACCCTTCCCGTGGCCGGACCCCCTTTTTAAATATTTATGGCGCTGCAATTTCCTAGACGGTAGAGAAAAACATGGGGAAATTTTTTTTTTTAGTTTTGTCGTTTTCCCGGGGCACGGCATGTCCGGGGAAGGGACAGCGTCGCCCTCACCAGGGCCCCCGGCTCGTCGTGGGAAAGGGTTTGACAAGTTGGGGGGTATATGCCAGCGCGTCCCTGAAAAGGGAAAAAGGCGCTTTTCTTTATCTAAAAGTCCTGCAGTCTCTGATTTTTACTACCTTTAAAAAATTTTTTTTCGACAGAGTTATTTCCCCGAGTTATTTTGGGTTATTTCTTCTTTGATACAATGGGTGTTTAAAATGGGTTTATCTTTGGGCCGGTTTTCCCTTTATTGGGCTGCTGATACCTGGTGGTTGTAAAAAGTGCACCCCGGGAAAAGGGGAAAACTGGGGGGGGGGGCAGAAAAAGGGAAACGGGGGGCCCGAATTACTACAGAAATTTTTACACCGCTACTTTAATCATGCAGCGAAAAATCACCAATTCCAGGAGGAAAAAAACCGGGCAAAAAACGTATTTTAAAATTAAACTCCCAAAAACCCGGGCTGAGAGGGGCAAATGTGCACGTTCCCCTTTTTTACAAAAAAATCAGGTTACGACTTTTGACCAAGTAAATCGGAATTTCTTTTTGGGGGAGGAAATTTTAAGAGTATTTAATACACATTTCATGGTTTTTTGGGAAGGAGCCAGGAAATTATATATTTGCTGGAAAAGCGATATTTGGAAAACGGAAAAAAGCATAATTCCCAAAAAACGCCAATCCATGGAGTTGTCAGACACTAGACCCAAAGTTTAGAAAAAAACGCCCAAAAGAAAACAATCTCTGCACATCAAAATTACAAAGGCACCAAAACGATTAGTGATCTAAAAAACCCATCACCCCGGGAATCGCTAAGTTTATTTTCCCCTTTCCGACGTTTTTTGGCGTTTCTTTTGGTTTTAGAACTTCCCAAAAAATAAAGGTGCTGAAAAAGTCTTTTAAAAAAATTTTGATGAATGGGGGTTTTCCAAATATCAATTTAGTGTGACAAAGGGGGCGAGTTCAAGGGGTGGGTTTTAAACACCAAAGTAACAACAAAGGAATCAAAAAATTATAAAAAGCTTGTGGGCCAAAACCCCCCAAAGTAGGGGAAAAATGGAACGTTTTGCACCCTTTTTGGGAAACAAAAAAATCCCCTTCCGTTATTGTCCCCTTTTTTTTTAAGAAAACACAAAAAAAAAATTTTGGGCGATGACATAGTTCCCGTTTCAGAATGAAAAAAAAACACGGGAATTTTTTACCTCAATAAAGATGAAAACCCAAAAGAGTGTTCCCTTTTTAGCCCCGAAAAAAGAACCGTGCTGTGAAAAATTTTAAGTCAAACGGCAGAAAAAGATCGAATTGCACGCAAAGAAAAACCCCTGCAGCAATACTTTTTTGGAGAAAATTTTTAAAAAACCCCGAAAAAAAAAGGTTTGAAAATTAAAAAAGGGGGGAAAGTCTTTAAGGACCTTTCTGTAAGAAAGGGAAAAATTTATTAAAAACCAAAAATTTGGGGATCGGTATTTATCCCGATGGAAAGGAAAAGGAAAAGTTGGTGAATGTGGGGACTTTTCATCAAAAACAGCTGTTGCAGAAAAAAACGAAAAAAAACGCCAACATTTATCTTTTTAAAAAAAAATTCTCACAAAAGATCCAAAAACAGGTCGCCCGACATTTTTTATCCTGGGGTTTACAGTCAATTGCGAAATTTTTGGAGTTCCCGATATTTAGAAAAACCCCAAAGGGTGGCAATTGCCTTTTTACGCAATCGCCCCAACAATTTCAAATTCTTTTCTAAAAACGTAATTTAGGGAGATGATGTGAGAAAGGCAATTGTTAAGTTTCTAAGAAAAACCCGTTTTTAATGGGCCCCGAAGGTTTTCTAGATTTAAAAGGAACGTGTCCATCGAATCTTGGATGAGAAATTTTGGGTAGAATGGAGAAAGGAGGCCAAAGGGGGGGATAGGGCAACACTAAATTTTCGTCCCCTTTATTTTTGAAGTTTGGGTGACTGTATGTCTGATTCTTTAGATGGGGTAGTTCCCCGTTCCATCACCAACGCCAGTTTGTAACCAAAATGTTTCCCAAAATGTTGAAAGGACACATAAGCGAAAAGAAATTTTGGGTTTAAATTTCCGTTTGAAGACCTTTCATCATGTGCAAAGGAAAAAACTTACAGGTTTTTACAGTTGTGCTGATCCAGAGGATGCAGTTTTGCTGCTGCCCTTTACCGTAGTTGCATTTAGTCAAAAAATGTAGGCGCAACTTTATGTGAAATTTGTGGTACAGTTGGACAGCATGACTGTTTAGAAGAATCATTAACCGTTTCCATGGGGAAACCTCATCCATTGATCCGGTTGATGATGTTCTTTGTTCTTCTTGTGGGTCGTTTGGAATACATGATTGTGAGGACCAGTACATACCCAAAGCAACAGTCCATGATCTCAGTGATTTGATGTTGTTGTTGATTTTTGCTTTTGCAACACTTTATTGTGATGAGACAGAAGATAACATTTCCTGGTGTGCAAAAAGTGGAATGATTTAGTGAGCTCTCATCCTTTTCGACAAATTCAATACCGCGAGTGGGCTAAAACAGCTGTTGATTGGGATAGCTTTTCAGAAGAGTTTAAGAAGACCTTTCTTTCTGAATTCAATTCCCGTATATGCTCTCATTGTCTCATCTCCTTATCGTGATTTTTTCTCTCCCCTCATGTCTGATTTGATATGTATTTGGTTCATTATATCTCGTCGGTTTTTTCCTGGGTTGTATGTCACATATGAACAACATGTTTTTATTTAACATGATTTTCTGATAAGTGATTTCAGTTTTAATTGTTAAATGATTCTCTTGAGTTCTCTCTCTCTCTCTCTCTCTCTCTCTCTCTCTCTCTCTCTCTCTCTCTCTCTCTCTGCTTTTTTTTTTCTTTTTCATTGTATCCATTTTCAATGCATGCCACTATGTTTTATCATATCCTCTACATGTGTTCAACCGTGTCAATCATTATATTTTGTGCTTTACAACTTCTTTCCATTTCTGAGGTTCGCTCTCTCTCTCTCTCTCTCTCTCTCTCTCTCCTCTCTCTCTCTCTCTGTCTCTCTCTTCCTTTTTCATTCCTCTCTTTTTTCATTGTATCATTTTTAATGCACGCAACTATGTTTTTCATTCCTTCTACATGTGTTCACACCGTGTCAAAATTATGACATTTGTGCTTTACTTACTTCTTTCCATTTCTGATGTTCGCTCTCTCTCTCTCTCTCTCTCTCTCTCTCTCTCTCTCTCTCTCTCTCTCTCTCTCTCTCTCTCCCTCTCTCTCTCCTCTCTCTCTTGCCCTGAGCGCTCAAGTATATGCTCTCATTGTCTCATCTCCTTATCATGATTGTTTTTTTCTCCCCTCATGTCTGATTTGATATGTATTTGGTTCATTATATCTCGTCGGTTTTCTCCTGGGTTGTATGTCACATATGAACATGTTTTTCTTTATCATGATTTTCTGATTAGTGATTTCAGTTTTAATTGTTAAATGATTCTCTTCAGTTCTCTCTCTCTCTCTCTCTCTCTCTCTCTCTCTCTCTCTCTTCTCTCTCTCTCTCTCTTTCCTTTTTCACTCCTTTTTTTTTCATTGTATCATTTTTAATGCACGCCACTACGTTTTATCATACCTTCTACATGTGTTCACACCGTGTCAAAAATTATGACATTTTGTGCTTTTACTACTTCTTCCATTTCTGATGTTCGCCCCCCCCCTCTCTCTCTCTCTCTCTCTCTCTCTTCTCTCTCTCTCTCTCTCTCTTCTCTCTCTCTCTTCGTACCTTCTATGTATATTCATCCCAAACGAAGAATGGTCATATATACTATGCGTTGTCACTTTTTCTCTTTTCTCATCAAAAATGATTTCATTGTTCTTTGATTCTTCCTCCCATTTATCATGTCCACTGCTCCCTTACTCCTTCACTCTCTCCTCCTCTCTCTTCTCTCTCTTCTCTCTCTTCTCTCTCTCTCTCTCTCTCTCTCTCTCTCTCTCTCTCTCTCTCTGTGCATGTGTGTGTTTGTGTGTGTGTGTTTGTGTTGTGTGTGTGTGCGTGCGTGCGTGTGCGTGCGTGCGTGCGTGCGTGCGTGCGTGCGTGCGTGCGTGCGTGTGTGTGCGTGTGTGTAGGCGAGTGTACGCACTCTCTCCAGTTCTGTCTCTCTCTGTCTCTCTTCTCTCTCTCTTCTCTTCTCTCTCTCTCTCTTCTCTCTTCTCTCTCTCTCTCTCTCTCTCTCTCTCACAATTCCATGTTACTTTGCTAAATACCTTGATGCCTTATGAAAACTGATTAAATGTGCCCTTCTCTCTCTCCCCCCCTCCCCCCCCCCCCCCCCTCCTCCCCCCCTCCCCCTCCTCCCCCCCTCCCCCTCCCCTCCCCCCTCCCCTCCCTCCCCCCCTCCCCCCTCCCTCCCCTCCCCTCCCCCCCCTCCTCCCTCCCCCCTCCCCCCATTTATGATGTGGTTGACCGCTGTCGTGACACTAACCCTGGTCAATCACAACAAAAATAGTTTACATGAATTCCTAACGCAGTAATTAGCAGTCAAAATGTGAAAATAAGGTTTAAATGACAACTGGTCAGTGACGGTAACCACTGGTCAACCACAATTTGTGGCGTGTGTGTGTTGTGGTCGGATTTTCGGGTCGTATAGTGACCACGAGACCAGGGCTGTATGACAACAGACTGAAGACTTTTTTTGGCAATTTGATGAATGAGGCAGATGATAACGATGAGGATGATATACTGTGGAGTTCCACTTCGGTCTGCGACTACGTGACAGGGCTGTACTCTGCGTTTCCTTTCAAACAGACAGAACTTGTAGTTATGGAAGCGAATTAGACAATCACAGCGGGGATTAGTATGTAAATTAGGCTAAACAGCCAATCATTTCTGGAGTTAATCTAATTTACATATCATTCCCCGATTTGACTGTCTGAATTGCTCCCAAGAATACAGGCCCTGGCGTTACCGGCTGTTAAGGTAGGTAGGTAGGTAAGTAGGAGCTATTATAGCCTCGCGGCTTTCATGTGCTCATCAATTGAAGTGTCAGTACTTTTCCCAGTGTTTAGCGCAGCGTGATTACAGTTGCATATAATTTTGTATAAATGGGATGAGAACATTTCAGTCATCAAAATCATATACTATATCTTTGAAATTTGCATCTACATCAAGGAGGCTCTTAAAACTGTGTTGATATGTTAGTTAGTTTGATGTAATCGGAAGAGAATTCTCACCTGCCTACTACTCTATTAGCAAATGAATTTCTCCTCAGATTAGTGCGAGAATATTGAACAAATAATTGCCAGCATTGCCTCTTGTGATGTTAGATTTGCTTAACTGGAATAGTGAGTTGAAATCGATGTCATCAACATGGTGGAATATCTTGTAGGTTTGAATCAGGTCAACCCTCACCCTCCTGGCCTTCAGGGATGTTAATCCAAAATATCTAAGTCTTTCACCATAAGGCATATTTTTGCATTCTGGCAGTATTTTGGTCGCTCTTCTTTGAACCTTTTCTATTGATGAGGATTGTCTTTTAAGTAAAGGGTACCAGATGACATTACCGTATTCCACATGTGGTCGGATGAGGTGATTTGTATAGCTTTATAAACATATCTTTGTCAATGAACGAGAAAGATCGTCTTATCAACCCAATTCATTTGGTTGGCTTTACTAATAGCTTTCTGTATGTGTGGGTCAAAACTAAGATCACAATCAAATATAACTCCAAGGTCCTTTTCCTCTACACATTTTTGGATCATTTGATTTGAATCACCCATTTTCATTGTGTAATCATTTTGGGGGTTCTTCTTACCAATGTGCAGCACTTTACATTTTTGAACATTGAAATACAGGTTCCATTTGTGAGACCAATCCTGCACATTGTTAAGGTCCCTTTGAATGACAGAGTGATTACTTGAATCCCCGTAAATCTTTGTATCATCGGCAAAAATCTTACATGTATTTGTTATGACATCCGGTAAGTCATTTATGAATATCGTAAAAGGACCGGGCCCAAGATGCTCCCCTGTGGAATTACCACTCAAAACTGGTTTGTCTGAAGAGTATACTGACCCCACCCTCACTCTTTGTCTTCTGTCAGTCAGGAAGTCTGTAATCCAGTCAAGAAGAGATCCATGAATTCCATAATTCTGTAACTTAATCAATAGTCTTTTGTGCGGTACAGAGTCGAAGGCTTTACGGAGTCTAAATACACTATATCTATTGGTTTTTTGTCATCAGTAAGTACAGTTAAGTCGTCCATAACTTGAATCAGTTGTGTCATGCATGATCTTTTATTACGGAAGCCATGTTGACAGTCCGCAAAGAGTTTAAAATCATTAAAATATGATACTATGACATCCCTTACAATTGACTCTAGCACTTTACACATTATGCAAGTGAGGCTGACCGGTCTGTAGTTACTCGGGTCTTGTTTGGAGCCTTTTTTGAATATGGCAACAACATCAGCTGATTTCCAGTCATCTGGGATCTTTCCTGTCTCTAAAGATTTATTAAACAAAATACTGAAGGGGATTGATAGTTCCTTACAAAGCTCTTTCAATATTTTAGCTGGAATTTTTTCTGGTCCCTGAGCCTTCGAGGGGTCAAGATTTTTAAGTTTAGTCTCCACAACCGTTGGGGTAACTCTAATCTCTGAAAGAGTTATGCCTTCTAAATTAAGTGGTTTAGTTATTTTAGGTAAATTTTCTATGTTTCTCGCGAGTGAATACACTTGAGAAGAAGTCATTAAGCGTTTCCGCTTCTCGGAGTCAGTTATTGCCATTTTACCTGAATCCATTTTCAGAGCGTTGATTCTAGTGTTTATTTTCATTTTTTCCTGCACATATTTCCAGAAGTTTTTAGGGTTACTCTTTGCCTGGTAAGCTATATTTTTCTCATACCCTTTCTTTTGCGATTTTTTCATTCTCTTTGAGAGATTTCTTTCAATAATATATCTTGGTAATCTAAACCAGATTTAGTTTCGAGATATCTTTTAAAGCGTTATACTTTTTCTTAATTTGTCTCAAATTTTTTCGGTCCATCCATTTTGGTTTGATTTTATGCGTATTAGCTGATTTTCTAATTGCCACCTTTGGTATATGTCTGACCATACCAGACTGAACCAGTCTCTGATAAGAGACCAGCACTGTTTACCTCCATGCCAACAAGTGTACTCCAATCGTTTCACTACCTTCCCGTCTGAAAACATTATAATTACCTTTACATAGATTATATTTAGGACAGTCTTCTTGGTTGATTTTAGTTTTTGCTACATACATTTGGAAAGTAAGCACTTCATGGTCACTCAATCCAAGCGGTGCTCTATGGTCTATGTTTGATATGAGACTATTTTCATTAACCAGAATGAGATCAGGCATGGTGGACTGCTGTCCATCTCTGTGCCTGTGGGCATGATAATTTCGAATGAGCGAAATGCATTACGAATTTTTTCAATTACGTCTTTATCATATCATTGGTGACTACAGACTCCTGCATGTGTAGATCATGAAAACTGCAGCAACACTCGACATTAGTTGATGATATCTTCGACTGCGTGGTTTCAGTCTTCCCGCTGAGCCCACAACCATTCACTTGGGTAAAAGTCAATCCAGGATGAACAATCCATCGCCTCCGTTAGGAATCGACCGGACTCAAAGCTAATAAAAGTCCAATCAGCAAAATGTGGGCCAAATTCACCACAGTCAATGGCACTGACCACTGGGTCAACCAACATTACAATTGTTCACATTGAATCATACCTACACTTATTAGCCAGTCAGGTGAAGTTGGGCCAAAATGACCACTGGTCGTGACAATGAACACCTGTCAATCACTTCAGAAATTGTTCACATAAACTCGTAGTACTTTATAAAAACACATTTTTTTTTGACATCAACAATATCCTTTGTTTGTTATTACATTCTAAAACAGTCAGATTTGTCTTTACACATCAACACATCAACATAACCCTTGTCTTTTACACATAAACACATAACAAAATCCCTCGTCCTTACACACATCAACAATCACCTTGTCTTTACTCATCAACAATAAGAATAACCTTTGTCCTTACACAGCAACAATAAAAATCACCCTTGTCCTTACACATCAACAATCACCGTTATCTTTACCACATCAGCACAGCAACAATCATCCTCGTCTTTACACATCATCAATCACATTTATCTGTTAACATCAGCACAGCACAATCACCCTCGTTTTTACACATCATCTATCACCTTTATCTTTACTAATCAGCACAGCAACCAATCACCTCGTTTTTACACAAGCAACAATCACCCTTATTTCACACATCAGCACAGCAACAATCATCCTGTCTCTTTACAAATCAACAATTATCTTGTCTTCGCACAACAGTTACCCTTGCTTTCACATGTCAAACAATTTCCCTTGCTTCACCTGCAAACTTACCCTTGCTTCACTGCCAAACCATTACCCTTGCCTTCACATGTTAACTGTCATAATCATTGGGGCAATGCAATCACAAGAACAACTGTGTAACTGTAGAGTTGCAAAGTACCGAGAACTTTAGTGCAACGCAAATCAGTGTAACAGAATTACTCTGTTTTTGGACAATTACAGTTTGCAAATTCATAGAAAATTGTTAAAACATAGAGCAAGCAAACACATGAAACATCTGTGAAAACTGTAAGCATGCAGACCACAGGGAAAACCCAGTTGTAATAGAGCAGAGTAAAGCAATACGATCAAGTCAAGTTGATTATAGACCGGAGCATGAGGGTTTGATCAAGGCTGATACAATACAATAGAATCTAGCACAATGCAAAACAATACCTAATTTAGTACGAACAATACAATCCAGCACCAAAAACGTCAAATACAGCCAGAATAATACGGTTTCTTGTGTTACAAATACAAGTAGTAGAGATATATAGTTGTAGAATTTAATGACACGGTATGTTCTGTATTATCAATATAGGACAGCTACAAATGGTCGTTTGTTGTTGTGTGTGTGTGTTGTGTGTGTGGTGTGTGTGTGTGTGTGTGTGTGTGTGTTGCAGTCGATCCAATGAGGTTACATTTTCCACCTACCCCCCCCCCCCCCCCCCCCCCCCCCCCCCCCCCCCCCCCCCCCTCCCCCCCCCCCCCCCCCCCCCCCCCCCCCCCCCCCCCCCCCCCCCCCCCCCCCCCCCCCCCACCCCCCCCCCCCCCCCCCCCCCCCACCCCCCCCCCTTCAGGAAGTTGAATCGTCATCCCCACAGAGTCGTCCTTGACGAAGGCGAGAAAACAAAAGGCAAGGGCGCTGCAGGGAGTGCACACACCGAGAAAAGGAAGAACAGAATGGGGGGAAGATTGAGGAAGGGGAAGAGGGGGAAGGGCTAATGCATATTCTTAGTCAAAGCTAAAAACAATCGTGATGTCATCAGCGTACTAGGCTGTTAATAAGTACAATATCGCAGCTTTACTCTACATTTTCACTTAATGCCTTAATTCTGAAGATTCACTTTGCCATAGTTTGATTGCCAGCAGTTCAAGGCTAGAACAAAGGCTAAAGGAGAAAAATGGGCAACCTTTGACCTGATTCTCGTTTCCGCTTAAAAGGCTCGGAAATCCATCACAGTAGTTCACTGCTTACAGTGTTGGGTTGTTCAATAATGATGCCAGTTCATGAAGGCTCACGAAACCATCTCATTTTCTAAGGAATTAACATGATTTCTTTGGAAATACAATCAAAAGCATGAAAATAATCGATAGTTAATAGTTAGCTGGTCTATTGTCTTGAGGAGCTGATCTGTGCATCATCAATCAAAAACAAAAGCAATGTTGATACTCGTCTTCCTTTACCTATCAACTTGATCATCGCATATAAGTTTATCTATGACACTACCTGATCGCCGTGCCAGACTTTTTCTAGGAGTTTATAGTCATTAGTTAAAGGTATGGTCGCCAGTTATTTACTTCATTCCTGATAAACTTTGTACTTTATGTATAAGTGTCCTATAACGGCTTACGATGAGAAGAGGAAATGTACTGTTTCAAATAAAACGTTTAAATGGTCGCCATTACATACTTACAGATAAGACTCTAGAACACTTTGTAGAAATAGGCTGTTTGTCATCCACTGCCAGGACTAGAACCATTTTGCATTTCTTTCCGAGCACTTCTAATTTTTTTGCTACTAAAAATGATTATACCACGATAGTTTATCGTTATTACATAAAGAGTACAACCTCACAACAAGCAACGCTTGCGTTCTTTGTTAAATATTATCACTATTTATGGTTTTTTTAATCAATTCTTAAAATAATCCCTCGTGTGCAATAGATTGTTTTTCTTGTTCCCGTACCTCAAAACCCTTCCGCTTTTTACACTTTCATAATTTCGAGTTAGCACGAGCTTTCTCCTTAACGAGAAAATGTAGTGTTCTTTGCGCCTGCTCTAGCCACTGTGCACGGGCACGTACCTGTGCCGCAGGGGTTTTGTTTTTTCTTATAATTAATTGAGTTTCAGTGCTCTCTTTTTCCGCAGTGTTTCACTGCAGTCGGGTCAATGCTACGAGCTGTACCTAATGTGTTCAAATCAGCGTGAAGGGGGTGCTATTTTATTTTCTCGTGACAATGCTTTCTCTTTTGAAAAGTTGATGTACATTCTTTGATGTTTAACTTTTAATATTTCCAAGTTACCTGATCGTCTTCTTTAGGTCGTTTCAAAATCGTCTAAAACGTTTGTTCAAATAATGTTACTTAGTTTAGATCAGAAAGTAACGAGCTATTAAATTGCCAGTACCCTTGACCACGTTCAGTATTACAAAATAACAGACTTGAAGCATCCTCTGTAATCGGAGAAAAGGAGAAGAAATGCACAACTCTGAATCGTTACTTTGCCTATTTTTTCCAAAGATGGATGAGTTGGTCAACATGGAATCTATTCTAGCAATAAATGGGTTTTCTTCTTTGACCAGCTAAATTCCTTCGTCTTCATTATGTATATATTCTCATGTGTCGTGTAAATCAAATTCACTAAGCTCTTTTTGAATATCTGTACAATATGCTTATCATCATTTTCACACTTATTACTCATACTCAATTATCTAGACTGCGTTAAATATAACCACACACGTAATATTCTGACATTGACTTTTTTAATAACATCCGCTAGTTTATCAAAAAAAATACATGTTTTTTCCTCGAAAGGAAAAAAAAAAATATTGGGGCATAAAACATTAACCACAATCAACTGCTTGTCCCCTGAAAATCACTTTCAAGGCCAAAATTCTTTCAGATGCATTCACAAGCTCAGTCTCCCAGGCAAGCCGTTTTTTTTTTTTAAAAAAAATGATATAACCAACCCACGCTGTGTGTTTTTTGTCAGTAAGCTTCCACACATTCTTTTGCCATTGTCATTCACATTTTCAAGTGATTTATCTTTCTTGTAAAAAGATCACGTCATACCCACTATTTTTCAAAAATTATAAACCACATATTCTTTTGTAATTAGACCTTATTCCTCTCACATTTCAAACAAAAAAACATTAAGAGGATGATTTACGCCATTTTAGGGAGGTTTTCTAAGGAAAGTCACGAGATGCGCCGAAACCGTTCAAACATTCTTCACCCATGCACATCCCTTGTCACTGTCTGTCAGTGATGAACGAGCAGTGGAAAGCTTGGCAGTTTTTTTCACGTTTGTAGAATGGACTGGGGGAATCCCTCTCTGTTTTGATCGTGGTCGTTCGGAGTTTGCGATCGAGAAAGTATTGCAAAATCCAGTTTAAACTGCGTGTTCAAAACCGGCTCTTTTCATTATCCACAATCTTTTCCCTCTTGGATGGTCTACCCACTCTCTTCTTTTTTCTCTGTTTCCCATGACGGCCAGATTGAAGTCTGATTACAGGTCCTCCTCCAATCAGTCTTTCCTTCTTTCCTCACTCTTGTTCTGGAACTGTACCTTTCTCGTTGTCAGTCGCATCACAGTCTGTGACATTGTCTGAGAGGGAGATGTCAGTGTCAGATGTGGTTGTCCAAAACCTTGTAACCGGTGGCAGAGGGTCCCAACGCGACAACACTGTCGGTTCCTCACTCGCTTTCTGAATCTCACGGACGGTATCCCCTTGTCGATTGACCGGGTAGGCGACAGGCTCTGACAGGTTACCACTGTTTCCAGGACACTACCTGGCCAGTGACCAGTACTTCTGGCAACGATTTACACATTGTTACCATAGTAGCTCTTTTGGGTGTTTCCTTGTGATTCAGGGTAGCCATAAATCCTGCAACCTTCACACAGATATCATGTAGTTTGTCTGGGATATCTTTGAAAATAAAATCGCCTGCAGTGTAGATCGCCGTCAATTTTCAGTCTCTATTCCTCATTTTCTCCAGAATCAAGGGAGAGCGGAAGACAGTCTCCCAGCCTGACAAGAGGGCTGACTCGATGTCTTCCGTCGCAAAGAGAGAGGGTATTAGAAATCCACACTTATGTAGCAGAATGTTCCGTGTCGTCTGTCCCCTTGAGTGCTAACGAAGCACAACTGCACCAGTGGACAAACCCTCAATTTGAACTTGCTGCGTGAGCCCTCGTCGATGGGTAAAGTCTCCACAGTCCCATAATTTCTTGAGCACCCACCATACTTTTCTACCATAAATGTCGAGCGTCTAGAAAAGATCGCTGTGTTCACATTTTCAAATGAGAGTGGTAGTCTCTCTTCAACAAGGAAACACGGGTTTCAAACGTGAGAGTCCGCCATTTTGAAAAATAACAAGATTCAATGTTGAAAAGAAAATCAATTATAAATACCACAATAATAGCGAAAATACGTCCAGCCAGACACACAGAAATTCAACATAACCTTTTTTTTATCACTAAAACTATCCACAGAAACACATCCAATAGAAGCAGCCGCAGAAAAAAAAGTGGAAACGGTAGCCACGAAGAAATAAGCGGCTGTCGACTTCGAAGATCTCGCTCTCGAATCACTCGTATTACTTATTTGCTGTCAGTCAAATTGGGACAAATACACTTGTCAAGGGACACTGACCTCTGTTCAACCACATCGTAAATTGTTTACTTGAACTCGTACACTAAATAACAGTCAAACAGTGACATTGGGTAATGACCACTGGTCAATGACACGGACCACTGGTCAGGCAAGTCCAATTATTGTTCACATGAAGTCCGTTCTACACGAATTAGCAAGCCAAACTAGTGAATTAAGGCATAATGACTCATTGGTCAGATCAAACTGGGCCAAAATGAACACTTGTCAATGACACTGATCCACTTTCATCCACTCGTAATTTGTATATCAGTACTCGTAACTAATAACAGTCAAACAGTGAATTGGGGAATGACACTGGTCAATGGACACGTCCATGGTCTACACGTCCAATTATGTTTACATGAAGTCGATCTACACTAATTACAAGCCCAAAAACTGTGAAATAAGGCCAAATGACATTGGTCAAGACATGACCACTGGTCAGCAACGTCATAAATTGTTCACTCATGAACTCGTTTTCACTAACTGGCGTCAAACAGTGAAATTAGGCAAAAATTACCACTGGTCAGGACACTGACATTGGTCAGCAACGTCTAATTGTTCACATAAAATCGTTTCTACTATAATAGGCCAAATGCCATTGCTCAGTGACCCTGGATAGGAAATAATACTATGAATGAGGACATAATTTCACACTGGATCATTCACTAGATAGTCGCAACGAGAAAGCTACTATTTCTGAAACGTTACTGTTATACTATCATCTGAAATCACTACTTAATTTTCATAAGTTAAGTAGTATATTACTTAATTTCTTATGAAAATTTATAGTAGTGTTTTCAGAAGATAGTAGTACTAGTACGTTTCAGAGGATAGTCGCCCTGTCACATGTGCACCAGCGCGACCACTGAGCACGGGAAAACCCATTTCCATTGGTGCGGGAGGCGGCGGGTGGAAAATGAAGAAGGAGCGTGAGGGCAAGAGGGGAGGAGGAATAGGGGGGAGGGGGAGGGGCCAAAGGGGGTGGTTGAAGGGGGTGGGGAGGAACATCGGATCGATCGCCGTCCCGCTCCTGGACCCTTGTGGGCGAGGAAGTGGTGGCCCATGAAGAGTGGGGGTGGGGGGGGGGAGGGGGGGGGGGGGAGGGGGGGGGGGGAGGGGGGGTCAGCGCAGTGTAAGCATTCTACACCTGTCAGACTGAGAACATTCCACTCCCCCCTCCCCCCCTCCCACAGATGAGTTTGGCGGACACATTGGGTATGGCATGAAGAGGACGGGACGGACGGTGATGAGAGTGAGGTGTGAGGGGAGGAGTCGGTGATGAGAGGAGGGGTGTGAGGGTGAGGATGGTGATGAGAGGAGGGTGAGTGGAGGATGGTTGATGAGAGGGAGGGTGATGAGGAGGAGGGTGAGGAGGGAGAGGAGAGGATGGTGATGAGAGGAGGGTGAGGGGAGGAGGGGTGATGAGAGGAGGGTTGTTGAGAGGAGGGTGAGAGGAGGCTGGTGATGAGTAGGGGGTGATGATAGGAGGGTGAGGGATCGGAGGGTGATGAGAGGAGGGTGAGGGTAGGATGGTGATGAGAGGAGGGTGTGGGGAAAAGGGTGATGAGGTGAGGGTTGCTGAGAGGAGGTGAGGGGAGGATGGTGATGAGAGGAGTGTGATGAGAGGAGGGTGAGAGGAGGGATGGAGATGAGAGGAGGGTGATGAGAGGAGGCTGTGAGGGGAGGAGGTGAGGGAAGGATTGTTATGAGATAGAGGGGTGAGGGGAGGAGGGTGATGGAGGAGGGTGAGGGGTAGGAGGGGTGAGGGAAGGATGGTGATGAGAGGAGGGTGATGAGAGGAGGGTGAGAGGGAGAGGATGGTATGAGGAGGAGGGTGATGAGAGGAGTGTGAGGGGAAAAGGGTGATGAGGCGAGAGGGTGATGAGAGGAGGGTGAGGGGAAGGGTGTGATGAGAGGTGGTGAGGGGAGGAGGGTGGATTGAGGGGAGGGTGATGAGAGGAGGGTGAGGGGAGGATGGTGATGAGAGTGAGGGTGAGGGGAGGAGGGTGATGAGAGGATGGTGATGAGAGGGGGTGAGGGGGGATGGTGATGAGAGGAGGGTGAGGGGAGGGGGTGTGAGAGGTTGTGATGATGAGGAGGGGTGGGGAGGAGGGTGATGAGAGGAGGGTGATGAGAGGAGGGGTGATGAGAGGAGGGTGATGAGAGGAGGGTTGAGGGGAGGCTGGTGATGAGAGGAGGTTGAGGGGAGGATGGTGATGAGAGGAGGTTAGGAGGATGGGTATGAGAGGGGGGTGAGGGGAGGAGGTGATGCAGAGGATGGCGATGAGAGGAGGGTGAGGGAGGAGGGTGAGGGGTAGGAAGGGTTGAGGAGGAGGATGGTGATGAGAGAAGGGTGAGGGGAGGAGGGTGAGGGGAGGTTGGTGAAGAGAGGATGGTCAATGAGAGGAGGGTGATGAGAGGGAGGGTGAGGGGAGGATGGTGAGGGGAGGATGGTTGAGGGGAGGAGGGTGAGGGGAGGAGGGTGAGGGGGAGAGAGGGTGAGGGGTAGGATGTGGACGAGGAGAGGATGGCGATGAGAGGAGGGTGAGGGGAGGAGGGTGAGGGGAGGAAGGGTGAGGGGAGGAGGGTGATGGAAAGGAGGGTGAGGGGAGAGGGTGATGAGAGGAGGGTGGGGGAGGAGGGTGATGGAGGGGGGTCGATGAGAGGAGGTGAGGGGAGGAGGTGTGGGGGAGGAAGGTGATGAGAGGAGGGTGGGGGAGGAGGGTGTTGAGAGGGGGTGAGGGAGGAGGGTGATGAGAGGAGGGTATGGGAGCTGGAGAATGGGAAAAGATGGGGGTGGGGCGATAAGATGGTGTTGTTTGCGGTGAGGGATAGAGGGTCTTAAAGAGGGGAGGGGCAGGGAATGGGGACAGAGAGAGAAGAGAGAGAGAGAGAGAAGAGAGAGAGAGGAGTGAGAGAGAGAGGTGGCGTGAGAAGAGAGAGAGAGGAGAGGAGAGAGAGGTGGCATAGACAGAGAGAGAGGAGAGAAAAGAGGAGAGAGGTGCAAGACAGACAGTGGAAGAGAGAGAGAGGTGGCAAGACGACAGAGACAGAGAGAAGAGAGAGGTGGAAACAGAGAGAGAGTGAAGAGAAATAGAGAGGTGGCAAGACAGAAAGAGAGAGAGAGAAGAGAGAGAGAGAGAGAGAGAGGAGAGAGAGAGAGATAGAGAGAGAGAGAGGTGGCAAGAAGAGAGCGGGGAGAGGAAAGAGAGAGAGGTGGTTGCAAGACAGAGAGAGAGAGAGAGGAGTGGTGGCAAGAAAGAGAGAGAGAGAATGAGAGAGAGGAGAGGGGTTGGCCAAGACAGAGAGAGAGAGAGCGAGAGAGAGAGGGAGAGAGAGATGAGGGTGGCAAGACAGAGAGAGAGGAGAGAGAAGAGAGAGAGGTGGCAAGACAGGAAGAGAGAGAGAGAGAGGTGGCAAGACAGAGAGAGAGAGGTGGCAAGACAGACAGAGAGAGAGAGAGGTGGCAAGACAGAAGAGAGAGAAGAGAGCAGGTGGGCAAACAGAGAGAGGGGAGAGCAAAGAGAGGAGGTGTCAAGTCAGACACAGAAAGAGAGGAGAGGTGTCAAGCAGACAGCAGAGAGATAGAGAGAGGTGGCCAAGACAGGGAAGACAGACAGAAGAGAAGAGAGAGGTTGCAAGACAGAGAGAGGTGAGAGAAAGAGAGAGGAGGTGGCAAGACAGACAGAGAGAGAGAGAGGTGGCAAGACAGAGAGAGAGCGGTGGCAGACAGACAGGAGAGAGAGAGGTGGTAGACAGACAGGAGAGAGAGTGAGGTGGCAAGACAGAGAGGAGAGGAGAGAAAGAGAGAGAGGTGGCAAGACAGACAGACGAGAGAGAGAGGAGAGAGAGAGAGGTGGCAAGACAGACAGAGAGAGGAGCGAGAGTGAGAGGTGGCAAGACAGAGAGAGGGAGAGATGAGAGAGAGGTGGCAGACAACAGAGAGAGAGAGAGAGAGAGAGAATGAGAGTGAGAGAGAGAGAGTGAGGTGGAAGACAGACACAGAGAGAGGAGAGAGGGGCAAGGACAGAGAGAGAGAGAGGGAGAGAGTGAGGTGGCAAGACAGAGAGAGGGGAGAGAGAGAGAGGATGGCTAGTCAGACACAGAGAGATTGAGAGTGGTGGACAAGACAGACAGATGAGAGAGAGAGAGGTGGCAAGACAGACACAGAAGAGCAGGAGAGAGAGAGAGTGAGAGGAGAGATGAGAGAGAGAGTGAGAGAGAGAGAGAGAGAGGACTTCAGACTTCAGATTTTTTATTCAGTATGGCCATCGGCCATTGAAGGGTAATGAGCACATCTTGACACATTATAATGTGGTAAGAAAACAAAATCACTAGTCACAAAAAAATTTTAAAAAAGAAGAAAAGAAACAACTATACAATAAGAACATTAAACTAAGGACGTATTATTTCTCTGATCTTAGACGCTTACACAAAAACTTACCTAAATGTTCTAATTTACCTTATAACTGTAAGAGCTAAAGTTAGTATAAAACTGTATCGAAAATACCGGGCCGCCTATAATATTTCTTGTGGGTTAAATTTTTGGCGATGTTCTTCTAAAGCTGGACAAAGGAACATTAAAATGTATTTCATTTTTCCTCACTTGATACACAATGGAACAAACCAAGTCAGTTTGTGTATGCTTTCCTGTATCTTAAATAATGAGTCCTTATTTCAGAAAACACAACTCTAAATTTAGCCATTATCTTTCAAGGCGTGTCCAAATCCGTTTTAGATAATGGCTGAATATATTGTGAAACAAGAATAATGTTCTGTATAAATATACCGTTCACTAGTTTGGATATGGTCGTTCCACATTTGCCATCTACAGTCAATCAAGCCTTTTCGAAAAGCACGAATAAACTGTTTTGATTTCCAACACCCTGAGTCAGCCAAACATCCCCAAAAGCATGCTTTCACAGAATCAAAGCACATTTGAAACCAGTTGTTTTCCCTTTTGCATCCAATTCAAACAACATCTCATAGATTACGAGGATCTATAATGATCCATGTGTAAGAGCTCTAACCATATCGCACACATCTACGGCTGATCCAATGAACAGATGGATATCTATTGGACTCTCCATAAACCAAATCGTTAGAGATATACGCCTGTCGGACTAGAAACCTCTTTAAGCAAATAAAAGCACAGCCTCACAATGAACAACGGCCACTATCTACCCCCAAATGTCGCCCGTACATCAAACATAGGCTGAATCTGGGAATCCAAATATTTTTAAGAATAATTCAAGCGAATTATTTTCAAAGCATGCAATCTTCTTATTAACATATCACGCTTTCTTTGCCCTGCATGCAAGCGTCTTTTAAGGCAACGTAAAACTTAGGCGTGTAGAAAAGTAGATTCGCAAGTATTTATAAACATTCAGCACAGGTATTTAAGTCCATCATATTCCATCTTTTCCTCGCCGCCAAAATAACTCCTTTCTAAACTCCACAATGTTGCCTTTACTTGTTAACTTTTAACTTTAATGAGGATGCAGCTGCTCAGATTATTAGCTGACGTCTGTAGGCAACTATTGTTCTTAAACAAAACAACGTCACTCCAAAAGTGGATATAAAAATTCTACACACATCTTTGAAAATCGTCACCATGAAGGCCATTAGTAATTATCTCTATGGCAAGCTCATTAATGAAAAATTGAAAATAATACAGGGCTAAGACAATCACCTTGCCTTACTCGCAACACAATTAATATAATCTGTCAGCCTGGACCCACTTCTTACCTTGTTTGACAACTTTGTACATAGCTCTAATACAGTTTGAATAATTTCCCTTGACAACATTTTTTAAGTAATACTCACATAGGAAAGCTGTATGTTTATGGAGGTCAAAAGGCTTTTTCGAAGTCAATAAACGCAACTTTAAAGTTTTACGATTTAAGAAAATTGTTTTGAAACAAACGCCAAAGAGAGTAAAATATGTCGATAGTTAGAGGAACCCGTTTTGAACCCTGGCTTGATGTTCTCGGTGATATTATTACATTCAGCACACTCCTGCAATCTTTTGTTATAACAGTGTTGACAATTTACTACTAACGTAAACTAGAGAGATACCTCTATAATTATTAGATTGTTTACATCACTTTCTTGATATCTGCTAGGTTACAGATCCTTCAGTTTTTGGGAAGATACATATCATCAAAATCCTATTGAAAAAGCTAGTAAAAAAGTCAAAACTTGAGGCTCCTCCAAATTTCAACATTCACGATAATAGAATCAGGTCCAGCCGATTTGGTTTGTCTTAATTTTCCGAATGGCAAAATAATTTTTCTTTAGGAAGTGGGGCGATTAAAAATACTCACATGTCTGTCTTCACGTGACAACAGAAGTTCATCATTATCTGAGACTTCTTTATCTACAAATGTTTAAAGTGCATCGCGCGCTCTTGAGTCCAGAGAGAATATTATTGTTGTGTTATTTCTTTTGAATGATGCTCTTTTTACTGTTTTCCAAAACTCCTGTTGGTGAAGAAGGAGATCTGATATACTATCTAATTTTTTTTTATTGAATTTTTTCTTGTTTTTAGAAGATCTTTATATTTCTCTTCGCACAAATACATATTCACTTTCTGTCACCATCGTCAAAAGTACGAACATACTCTCAATTTGTTAGGCTTTTCTTTTCATTGTCACAAACAATCACAGTCAAACAAATCCTCGTTTACCATGTTCCTTATTTGCACACGTTTTTTCATACGTTCAGCACTGTTTTTGATACAATATTGAAAAAGTTTAAAGCTTATCTATCATCAGCATTCAGGTTCTAAGAGCCTATTTAATTTTGTACGCATTTCTGCTCAACAAATTGTACCTGTAAGTCATGGCATAGTCAGTCATTTCCACACATACCTTTCGGAGATAGTAGTCTCAAACAGTCTCAGTTGATTTATCAGTGTTTTCTGTGAGAAGCTCAATGTGAAAATCATTAGGTAAAATGTTTCGGATTCGATCCGTTCCGAAAACAAACAAATTACAGGAATCACGAAGATAGAGAAAATCTTTTGGACACAAGGAAATATTCATTTCGCGCTCCCGCTGTCTGTTACATATGTTAGCAAACATGGCGGTCGCCCTGACATTCTCTTTCATAATATACAAATCAAAAGCAACGCAAGTTTTAACAATAACTTACCGTAGTTATTCTAAACATTATCCTGAGAACAACGATCTGGGCATGGTGGTTCACTTTTCGTTTGCAAACATGAATCAAAAACATCTGTAGACAAGTCAGGAGAAAAATTTGCCGTCCTGCGGTTTCAGATCTCCACATACTATTACATCAATGTCACCAAGGAACACAAGCAATCAGCCCAAACACTCTTCCAAATAGTAATCCCATTATCAGCATAAACAGAATTATAAAAGGGAAGAAACATTCAGGTTGATTATGCTCAGACCAAAGCAGATTTTTCGTTGTCCCATAAAGCGACTTTTTTTCGATTAAAAAGACACACACGTTAGTGTTTTCAACATCAAACATAAGATATGAAGGGAACAAATTCTTGTTTTATTAAACAAACAAGCCCCCCCCCCCCCCCCCCCCCCCCCCCCCCCCCCCCCCCCCCCCCCCCCCCCCCCCCCCCCCCCCCCCCCCCCCCCCCCCCCGTTCTTCTCCCTATGATGACAGAGTTTTACAGCAGTTTTGAAAAGGCTTTATATCGACAAAACACATCCATGTTAAACGTTTCAAGTTTCTCCAAACATATAAAATCAAAAACACAGGCATAGAAACTAAATGCCTTGTCCAGAAAACTTTTGGAGGTTAGACCATTCGCGTTCAGAAGAGGAAACTTGAAATTTTATGTACTACGGGCAACGTCCGTCCATGGCTTTTCAATATGACTGTTACCACATACACTTTATGCTTGCATACATAGTATCGCTATCCATATCTCATATGTTAAAGGAATTAACATTAAATTGCCTATCTTTCAAACCTTGATCCGAATTCAAATGACTGTCAGTGCAACGCTCACAATTGCCCACGTACTGTCGTCAACATCACGTGCTAAGCGCTCACAGCCACGCGCGGCAGGGTCCGGTGCGGCTGTCTTACAGACGGTGTATGGTAGGATATTTTTCCTCCCTTTTGAAGAAGGGTCATCATAATCACAAATGGGGGACGGCCCATAACCCTATCTCATTCCTTCAGTTGACCCGGAAGCTTCGTGACGCCGGAGTCTTCTGCCATCTACAAGGAGATGGTCAAAGACCATCGCGGCCCGTTTGCCTTGTTCCTGGCCTCCTTAAGATGAGTGGAGCTTCCGCTGATATCGCGGACCTAGCTGTGAAGTCTTTCGCCGACAAGATATTTGTCCTTTTTAATTTGGCTTTTGCTTTTAAGATTTGTTACTTTATCCTTATATATCGATGAGCATTCGGCTATGGGATGGGGGACGTCTTGGCTTTGCATTTAAGCGATGCGCTCTGTCAAACTCGACCCCATGCACGCCCAATTTCTTCGCTGTCAAGTCCTTCAACATACGCTCGCAGTATCTCCGCTCTCATTCACTTCTTCTCAAAACATTAAAACATTAAGTTGTTACGTTTTGTTCGACCTTCAAGGTTCGTCCGCCCTTCTTTTCCAGCAACTCTACTCTATCAACCAGTTCAGTGTTCAGTCTTTGCATATTACTGTTCTGGGACCTAAAGCCGCCACATCTCCTGGAGGACCCTTCACTTCGTTCTGCAAGCAGCGTACTGTTCACCAAGGGTCTTCACTTCTGTTTTTAAATCATCACTTACTGTCCATGGCCTTGTTGGTCCTGTCATCTCCAGAAGCTGGTCTTGATGTCGGCCTTGGTGGGTTTCGGCGCTCGTCGGTCTGGACACTGTTAGACGTCCTCAGAGGGGACAGCACTCCTGTCCGCACTTGCAACACGCGTAGCGTAGCCAGATGGTCTGCTTTGCGCTGTCTGCCTTCACGCAGTGTTAGGTCGGGGTTCCGCTCCAATCTACAATGCATAGTAACAGTCCGCCCAAAACAACAAGACGAGAAGCAACCTGCCCACACACCGTTCACTAGTAGTTTCTTACGCAGCGTCAAAATGGAGATCCGCTTTTTGGCTTATTGTGCATACTTCTCTTGAGCATAAAGGCAGAATAAACGCCCAAGAAACAGCCACATCTGAACGAAAAGATAGTCCATACAAACGGATGGTACCAGTACAGTTCGTATTGCACAGTACTCAGACACAAAGCACTTCGGGATCCTGCAATTGAAAGAAAACTCGGAGAGACTTAACCATACAGTTTCACCAACCATTGCGCTGAAGCTCAACCCGAGTGAGAGAGAGAGGAGAGAGAGAGAGAGTGTAGGAGAGAGAGATAGAGTGAGAGAGAGAGAGAGGAGAGTGAGGAGAGAGAGGTGCAAGGACTGACAACAGAGAGAGTGGCAGACAGCGAGAGGGGAGAGAAAGGAGAGAGGTGGCAAGCAGAGAGAGAGAGAGGTGCAAGACAGTCAGAGAAGAGAGTGAGGTGGAAAGACAGACTGAGGAGATGAGAGAGGTGGCAAGACAGAGAGAGAAGACGGTGGCTGGCAGAAGAGAGTGGGTGGGCAAGACAGAGAGAGAGATAGGTGGCAAGACAGAAGGTGAGGAGAGAGAGGTGGCAAGACGACAGAGAGAGAGAGAGGTGGCAAGACAGCAGAGAGAGGAGAGGAGTGGCAAGACGAGTGAGGAGAGAAAGAGTGAGAGGTGGCAAGACAGACACAGAGAGAGAGAGAGGTGGCAAGACAGACAGGAGATGGAGAGAGGTTGGCAAGACAGAGAGAGTGAGAGGAGGTGTGCAAGACAGGGAGAGAGAGAGGTGGCAAGACAGAGTAGAGGGGAGTAGAAAGAGAGATGAGGTGCAAGACAGACAGAGAGGAGAGAGGTTGCAAGACAGAGAGAGAGAGAGAGAGAGAGAGGTGGCAAGACAGTGAGAGAGAGAGGTGGCACGAAGACAGACATGAGAGAGAGAGAGGTTGCAAGACAGATGAGAGAGAGAGAGAGAGAGAGATGAGGAGAGAGAGAAGAGGAGAGAGAGAGAGAGAGGTGGCAAGACGAGAGAGGGGAGAGGAAAGAGAGAAGAGGTGGCAAGACGACAGAGAGAGCGAGAGAGGTGTCAAGACAGACAGAGAGAGAGAGAGAGAGGTGGCAGACTGACAGGAGAGAGAGAGGGGGGATGGCCCAAGACAAGAGAGAGGGGGGGAGAAGAAAGAGGAGAGAGGTGTCAAGACAGGCAGAGAGAGAGAGAGAGAGAGGTGTTCAAGACAGACACCAGAGAGAGAGAGGTGGCAACAAGACAGACAGAGAGAGAGAGAGGAGGTGGCAAAAACGGAAGAGAGAGAGAGAGGAGAGAGAGAGAGAGAGGAGAGAGGGAGAGAGAGAGTGAGGAGAGAGAGAGAGAGGAGAGGTGGCACGACTGGAGAGAGGGGAGGAGAAAAGAGAGAGAGGTGGCAGACAGGACTGAGAGAGAGAGAGGTGGCAAAACACGAGAGAGAGGAGAGGAGAGGGAGAGGTGGCAAGACAGAGAGAGTGAGAGAGACAGGACAGACAAGGGAGGGGGGAGTGAGAGGTAGTGGTGACAGAGGAGAGGGGAAGGGAGGGAGAGGAGAGAGAGGGGGTGGTGACACACCACACCACCAACACAGAGAGAGAGAGAGAGAGGAGAGAGAGTGAGTGAGAGAGTACTAATACTAATACAAAAATTAAGTTTTATTTCAGAATTGGCACACACATGAAGGAGATAGTCATGCTGTAACTATCAACATCGATCATGCAGTTGCGAGCGGCGCGCTCGTGAGTGAGAGAGAGATGGAGAGAGAGAGAGTGAGAGTGAGAGAGAGACAGAGAGAGAGACAGAGGACAGAAACAGACAGACTGAGAGGTCCAATATAATTCGAAATGTTTTTTTTTTTTTTGTTTTGTTTGTTTTTTTAGAATATCCCCAATCTGAGGAGATTATTTTCTATAACTACCCAATCGATCATGTTAATGGAGAGAGTCGCAGCGAGACTGAGAGTGGAGCGAGAGAGAGAGAGAGAGAGAGAGATGTGAGAGTGTGTGACAGGACAGACAAGACAGACAGGGCGTAATGCGCATCGCGCTTTAGCTACCACAGAGCTATACGGGAACAGGGGTGAGGGAATTTACCACAAATGATGCCATTAGACCGGACATGTCTGTGTCGATGGAGACAATGAGAGTGGTGTGTACCTCAGTACACATCGTAATGAGACCCCCCCCCCCCCCCCCCACACACAACACACATCAACACACACAGAGCAGGATAGCGACTTTGACAGGTAGCAGCTCTATTCGGCATCTGCCGGTCATTTGTTTCCTATCTTAAAAGACCTCAACGTTGTGGTGGAAAATTAACTCTTGTTTTCTACTTGACATTAGATGGTTTGAAAGAATACACTGTGTGTGTGTGTGTGTGTGTGTGTGTGTGTGTGTGTGTGTGTGTGTGTGTGTTGTTGTGTGTTGTTTGTGTGTTTATATGTTGTAACGCCTGGAATGGTACTAGTTGCTTCATGTTTGGAACTTGCCCTTCGTTGATGTGTTTATATTGAAAGACGATTTTGACAAGTTATCATGCATGTTAGTGTTTAAAAGGAAGATAGCAGATGGTTTTTTTTCCTTTTATTTACGACTCACTCTTAACGAAAAACTTTCCCCATGGCGATGAGGAAAATGTGCACCCAACAAGACGTCAAAAAGCTTGATTCTCGTCCAACGGATAAAAAAAATGTTGAATGTAGTTACTCATTGTGCGTTACTGAATGGCGTTATGTATGGCGATCTTTACTGTTGTTTCACGTACTTTACGGTCTCGAGTAGTCGGTTATTTCTTTCCTGAAGATTTATTTAGCACATTACAAACCAGTCGAGATTATGTGTATCTGAAAAGATAGATTCGATCATAACGTTTGAAATTCTAGTTATGTCAACAACAACAAAGTATTAAATTAGAGATGCTGAACCCACATCGGGCGTGTCTCCTACATGTGGTTTGGAAACAATGAGTATGCTCTAAATACTGCGCGACATTAGCCCTTGGAATGTAGTTAAAATTTTATGCCGTGGGTCTTATTGATGTCAATACGATTATTGCTCTACGTGTATTTATTCGATATGTGAGATAACAAGCAGGTCGTTCGAAAAGAGCTCGACGATATGTTAGGGATGAAAATTGCCAAATGCACGGAATGATCAAGAATGCTGCAGATGGCATGAAGGTTACTGAGAACATTTAGAAGAAAGAAGAAACAACAACAAAAAAGATAGAGAAGAGGTATACAATAGTAAGGCAAGGAGAGAATACAGGAAATTCATTAAATAGGAATAGGAAGAGAATCACATTGATATGTTTTTGGTTTACGTACACTAATTCCATTAGGAACCAAAAAGGTTTTTTTTTTTTGGTGCAAACATGCGTGAAATGTCAAAGAAAAAACAAATTATTTAGACAATATAGCTTTATGAGGAAGGTTAGTTAACCATCTCAGGAGGGTTCTTGGTAGAGAGAGAAAGTCAAGAAAGCAATCCTTCAGAATCTACGCTAATCAAATTAAAATGGGGGGGGACCTGAATTTGACCACCACAGAGAGAGAGGTGTGTAGGCGTGACTGTCATGATTTGAATATCCAATGGAATTAGAGGGAGATAACTTCGGGTAAAAATACTGACCAATGGTACTCGCCCCTTTTGGACAGATCGGAACACAATAAGAAGGATGTGAGAGTGAGAGAACGGGAGAACGAGGGGAGAACGAACAGAGAGACAGAGAGAGAGAGAGGTCTGAGTGTAATCTCGGAGGAGAGAAAAGCAGAGAGTTGAGGGGAGGAGAGAAGAGAACCAAGTTGAGAGATTAGCTTTGAGATAGTCTGCAGAGGAAGGACTGAGGAGAGATGTGGAGAGAGAGAGAGAGTTGCTAACTAATGAAAAAAGAAAAGAAAGAAAGAAAAAAGAAAAGAAAAGCAACCATGTCCATTTGATAAGAGCAGACTAGAAGAGAGAGAGAGAGAGTAATGCGTTAATGCAGGAAGAAAGAAAGGAGAACAGATCGATGTTGATAGTCACTGTTCTATCCTAACCGGGGGTTCGACCTCATACCTGGCAGCGTCACTTCGCCAAGCAGAACCACAGACCAACGCCAACAGTCTCACCTGACCAGGCGCCATCAGACCAAAACCAGTGCCAGCAGTTGTGTCGTGTTGTGAAAGTGACAGTGAAAAGAAAAAGAAAAAGAAAGAAAAGACAGTGATTCGTGAATAGTTAAGATCACCTGGCCAGGTAAAGTAGGAATCTGTTTTTACCCGGGTTAGTTAATGATGTTTTAGATAAATGATTTTGTGAAGTTCAGGAAGAGAGATTGTTTTATTTTGTTTGATTCCATATGCATTGATGTTTCGTTCTATGAACATGTGTAGTAAAGTTATAGACTTTATAGTGGTTTGATGTGACGAATGCATGATATATGAATGAGATCGTAAGCAAGCTGTGAGTGTGTTTGGGCTGTGCGCTAGTCCTTCCTCCATCGACATCACCCGAGGTTGACAGTGACACACACACACACACACAGAGAGAGAGAGAGAGAGCGAGAGGAGAGAGAGGAGAGAAGAGAGAGAGAGAGAGAGAGAGAGAGAGAGAGAGAGAGTACTAATACTAATACAAAATTAATGTTTTATTCAATAGGCACACACCTGAAGGAGATAGTCATGCTGTAACTATCAACATCGATCATGCAGTTGCGCGCGCGCGCGCGCGAGCGCGCGCTCGAGAGAGAAAGAGAGGAGAGGAGAGAGAGAGACAGACAGAGAGAGAGACAGAGACAGAAACAGACAGACAGAGAGTACCAATACTAATTCGAAATGTTTTGTTTTGTTTTGTTTGTTTTTTAGAATACCCCCACATCTGAAGGAGATTATTCTTCTATAACTACCCACATCGATCATGTAATGGAGAGACAGAGAGAGAGAGAGAGAGGAGAGATGAGGAGAGAGAGAGAGAGAGGAGAGAGACAGAGAGAGAGAGAGAGAGAGACAGACAGACAGGGCGTAATGAGCATCGCGCTTTAGCTACCACAGAGCTATCGGGAACAGGGGGTGGGTGGAATTTACCCACAATGATCCCCTTAAGACGACGCTGTCCTGTGTCGATGAGACCAAAGAGAGTGGTGTGTCCTCAGTACACATCGTAATGAGGACCCCCCCCCCCCCCACACACACACACACACAGACAGAGCAGATAGCGACTTTGACAAGGTAGCAGCTCTATTCGGCCATCTGCGGTCTTTGTTTCCTATTTTTAAAGACCTCACGTGTGGTGGAAAATTTACCTCATGTTTTCTACTTGACATTAGATGGCTTTGAAAAGAATACACTGTGTGTGTGTGTGTGTGTGTGTGTGTGTGTGTGTGTGTGTGTGTGTGTGTGTGTTTATATGTAGTAACGCCTGGAATGGATACTAGTGCTTCATGTTTGGAACATGCCCTCGTTGATGTGTTTGTATTGAAAAACGATTTTGACAAGTTATCATGCCAAGTGTTAAATGGAAGAATAGCAGATGGTTTTTCCTTTTATTAACGATCCCCTCTTAACGAAAACTTTCCTTGGCGATGATGAAAATGTGCACCAACAAGACGTCCAAAAAGCTTGATTCTCCGTCCACACGGAAAAAAAAATGTTGAATTTAGTTACTGCATTTGTGCGTTCTGAATGGCGTTGTCATGGCGATCTTTACAGTTGTTTCACGTACATTACGGACTCAGGTAGTAGGGTAGTCGGTTATTTCCTTTTCCCGAAGATTTATTTAGCACATTACAACCAGTCGCAGATTATGTGTATCTGAAAAGATAGATTCTGATCATCAACGTTTGAAGTCTAGTTATGTCAACAACAACAAAATATTAAATATGAAGATGCTGAACCCACATCGGGCGTGTCTCAACATGTGGTTTGGAACAATGAGTATGCTCTACAATACTGCAGCGACATTCAGCCCTTGGAATGTAAGTTAAAAATAGTTATGCCGTGGGTCTTATTGATGTCAATACGAATGATGCTCTACGTGTATTTAATCGATATGTGAGATAACAAGCAGGACGTACGAATAAGAGAGACTATATGTTAGGATGAAAATGCCAAATGACGGAATGATCAAGAATGCTGCAGATGGCAAGAAGGTTACTGAGAACATTTAGAAGAAGAAGAACAACAACAAAAAAGATAGAGAGCAGGTATACACCTAGTAAGGCAATGAGAGAATACAGAAATTCATTAAATTGGAAAAGGAAGATAATCACATTGATATTGTTTTTGATACGTTCACTAATTCCATTAGGAACCAAAAAGGATTTTTTTTTTGGTGCAAAACATGCGTGAAATGTCAAAGAAAAACAATTATTTAGACAAACAGTTTTACTGAGGAAGGCTTATTTAACCATCTCAGGAGGGTTCTTGGTAGAGAGAGAAGTCAAGAAAAGCAATCTTCAGATTCTTTTAGCTGAGGAAGACTAGTTAAACCATTTTAGAAGAGTTCTTGATAGATAACATGAGAAGTCAGCTAATGATGATGATCCTAATAATAAAAGTGGTTTTGAAGACAATGGTGAACACATCAATGATATTGATGAAAATGATGAGGATGAAAAATCTAATCATGTCTCAACACAACCAGTTACAAAAGAAGAAATTCTGATTGTAATTAGAAAATTAGATGTTGTAAAGCAGCTGGACCAGATGGTATCGTTTGTGAATTCTTCATAGATATACATAATGAAGCGATTGACTTCCTATTAAAATATCTGAATTCCCTATTTGATACCGGAAAGTACCGGATAACTGGACCGAATTTTTAAAGATGGGAAACCTTAACGATCCAATAGTAAACTATGTAGTTCTATTCTGAATTCAAGACTGCAGAAATGGACTGATCAGAATAACGTAACAGGTGAACATCAAGCAGGGTTTAGAACGAACTATTTTACCGTAGACCACGCGTTTACACTATTATCAGTCATCAAAATACGGTTTTAAACTTAGAATTTATAGATTTTGAAAAGGACTTTGATATCATAGCAAGAAAAACTTTTATGGTCCTTTTTTTTCAAGAATGGTACTAAGGAAAAAAAACTTCCATGATGTTTTAACAATACATATAAAATTGCAAAAAAAAAGCAGACTTCATTGTTAATTTCACTGGCTATACAAACACATGGAGTGAAACACGAAGAAGCATGCCTTCCTCTGTTTTCTTCTTTTTTCAACGACAAACTTGCTTCAGAGATTATGAATAAAGGAAGGCAAATTTCATTACTAATATGACTGAATTGTTCATCTTTTTATTTGTTGATGACAATTGCTTGATATTCAAGATTGTCGTTGGACTACAAACGGCCAAACAATTAATATATTTCATTTGTATATTCTAGTACATGCTTCTACTCAGTTACAACTCGAGTAATTGGTTGGGAAAGGTGGCTTTCTAGCAGAAACAGAGAAATGGGACTACAATGATGCTGAAATGACTGTTGTTTGTTCGCATCGTTATCTAGAAACATTACTTACCACTAAACTCAGTTTTTTGTTAACCTTGTCATTTTTTTTAGCAGACGAACGAAACCAATAACGAACAAGTGCAGTAATTCTTGCTGCCATGATGAACTACTTGCACGGCCATCGCTCCAAACGATTGCAGCTAACGACAGCAAATCGCCTAGGAGAAATGCCCACACACACACCACACAGAACAAACAAGGCGGGATCTCCAGTGGATGACTCCTCGTTCGTTCTGTGTTCTCTCTGCTGCCATTTCTGCTGGGCGATTTGCTGTCATAAGCAGCATTCGTTTGGAATTATAGGCGTGCAAGTATTTTATCACGGCAGCAAGAGTTACCGTAATTGTTATTTATTGTTTTGTATTTCCTGCCTTATTCAAGATTTCTTTTCAAACGAAAGCTTGTTGTATTGCGTATTATATGCAGTTTACAGAGATTCAATGATTTTTCTTTTAAGTTATTCTTGAAACTGTTCGGTGCACGTGTACAGCCTATTTTGTTGTATGGTGCTGGGATCAGGAGTTTTGACAAATCGCCGACAATAACAGAGAGAATTCATTTATCTATGTTGAAGCGGGGTCAGGTCACGTGCGCCAGATGATTTCATTTACGGAGAGCTAGAAAGATTTCCTCGACAGCAAACATCAGCATTTGTTGTATACAATATTGGCTTATATTAGAATGGAAGCGCACAGGTTGCATGTTAAAGCGCACAATGTGTTGGTGAGAGACGACAAACTGGGCGTCGAAAGTAAGGGATGTTCTTTGTACACCTGCTTCCAGTTTGTGTGGGAAAATCGGAATGAAGGTTGTTTAAACGCTTTAATGAAAGAAGTTTTAGCAGGAACTGGCCGACTGTGGTCGGCAGAACTGGCATTTACACTTTAACGCACGTGATAGGTTTTCAAACTATAGAAAATCCAAAACCAGTTGCAAAATAGAATTCTATTTGATTTGCGACAAAGGAAGAAATGCATATTGTAAGAAGGGAAGGGATTGATTTGGAGTGTCTAGCTTCACAGTACACAATTCAAAGTACAAAACGCTTAATGAAAATGCACATTTCATTGTGTACATCAGCTATTGATGTTAAAATACATTTTGTAGAACGATTTTCTGCTCTGAATGATAAAAGATTCAGGATATTAGATTCCTGTTAATACCTCCTCCACCCCTCCCCCTACATTCTCCCCACCCCCAGTATTACATTCATCAAATTATTTTAGGCTGTCATCCGATGAGGTTTAGAAACGAGACTACAATTAGACACGTTGCCAGGTGTTCATACAGAGCCTTCACAAGAAGAGACATTTTCCTGTCCAAAATTTCATGATCATTGTCGTGTGGAATTGCAGCTTCACCCGTTTTTGTACTTGTGCAAATAATCTGTGTTAAAATGTACTGTTAAATCTGTTGTATTTGTATTCTAGATAAGCGACGTTGTGTTCAGACCCTTTGAATAAGACCTTGACGTTTCTGAATAAGATGCTGTAAAAGAAAATAATCTCTCTCTCTCTCTCTCTCTCTCTCTCTCTCTCTCTCTCTCTCAATGCTCAAATTTGAAGATTGTAAACATGTCAAATATTCTAAAATTTCTATCAGCAGATCAAGCTATTTCAGCTGTTGACAATCTTGCGCTGTTGACAATCTTGTTTCAAAAGGCGGATGAGGCTAATAAGCAGTGGGGGGAAACACAAGTACAATGTCTCCATCGTTATAACAATACTTACGCAAAGATCCTGTTCTATAACAAGAGAAAGGAGAGGAGGAGTGACGGAAAGGGCGTTAAAGCTTGCCTCTTATCAGACCATTCACTGACAGCTTATGTGTGAATAATCGACTTCCGTTTTGAAGAACAGAAGCACTTGTTACGCTTGACTGGAGACAATTTTCCTCTCCTGGTCGAGACCCGTCGTGGACCCGGCCTCTGTGTGTGTGTGTGTGTGTGTGTGTGTGTGTGTGCGTGCGTGCGTGCGTGCGTGTGTGTCGTGTGTGTGTTGTGTGTGTGTGTTGTGTGTGTGTGGGGGGGTGTGTGTGTGTGGGTTTCGTTTTTTATGTGAAAGTGTGTATGAGTGTGTGCATGCGGGCACCGACCCCTCGGCGCATGCGCTTACTTGTCACAACGCGGGAGACTCGTGTATATACATTTTCATGCAAGAGCACGTGCATGTTCGTGCGTGTACGTCCGTTCGCATGTAGATAAACTTGATTTTTGCCACCACGAATCAGCTTCAATGATAGCAACAACAACAACAACAACAACAAATCCAGACAGTTAGAGAGAAGAGGCAATGTGAACATAAACCCCTATCCTTCACCCATCCTCCTCTCTCTCTCTCTCTCTCTCTCTCTCTCTCTCTGCCTCCCCCCCCCCCTCCCCCACCCCCCATTCCCTCACCTCCGACCGTTCAATGACACCCAGCGGGGGTTACGCCCGAATTCTCTCCGTTACTCCAAACGGGGGACGTTGGGCCTGGGACTGAAAGGTCAGGGGAAGTTAATGAGAAAGAAGGGACGGAGAAGCCCCCGAGCAATCGACTCTTGGAGCCGCTGGACCGAGCGGAAGACATCATGGAGAGAATCGTGACATACTGCACCACGCGTGTCAAGAACGTTGCGAGGTCTCCAGTGGTGGGCACTTGTGTGTGTGTGTGTGTGTGTGTGTGTGTTTTTGCCACTGTCAGACGTTGTGTGGTTCGAATCCCACCGGCGGTCCAATCATCAGCATTAGCCCGTCTTCGCGCCGCCTGTCTTGACGTGTTGTCGTTCTGGTGCTGTGGGTCTGGTACTGTTATTGAAAACTCACGCATCCATTCTGCTGGTATGGTTGTCTCCGTCTGTCATACCCCCTTTGGTGGAGTGGGGGTGGGGGAGGCGGGAGGGGTGATGTGGACCTTCCACTTGAATGTGACTATGAACGCGATCAGAGAGAAACAGACATTTTGCTGATCGACCACCTGTAGCTGGAACAAATGTATTTCCTTACTTGAACAAAGAAAAGGCATGCTTTAATGGCAATAAAGAAAACGTGTTCTTGGAAGACCTAAACGTTTGCCAAACAAATATGTTAGTAAAACTTAAGTCATTGTTACAAAGACCATAGACAAGTAAATGGTTGCAACACAGACTATGTATGACGTATTGGTTTTGGACTCGGAACAATTACATCTAAATGGTCGTTACACATACCAAGAACATCTGAATGATTGTTACACAGACCAGGAACATCTAAACGATTGTTACGCAGACCAGGAATACTTAAATGGTTATCATACAGATCGGAAACACCTAAATGATTCGTTGCACTGACCAGAAACACCTAAATGGTTGTTACACAGACGGTGAAAACTTACATGGTTGTTACAAGACAAGGTATCTACAAAGGTCAGTACACCTAAGAACACTTAGAACGACTGTTACGCAGACCAGAAACACCTAAATGTGATTACACAGAGCAGGAACGTCTAAATGTGTTAACAAACAAGACGACTGTAACATGACAGAACACCTAATGACTTTAAAGACAGGAACAACTAAATACCTACATGAAATAGTTGGTTGCACAGACCAGAAAACACCTAATACTGCATGAAATGGTTGTTACACAGAGCAGAAACACCTAATACCTACATGGAAATGGTTGTTACACAGACCAGAAACACCTTAATACCTACATGGAAATGGTTGTTACACAGACCAGAAACACCTTAATACTGACATGGAAATGGTTGTTACCAACCAGAAAAACCTTAATACTACATGGAAATGGTTGTTACACAGACCAGTAACACCTTAATACCTGCATGAAATGGTTTTTACACAACCAAAACACTTATACCGCATGAAATGTTTTACACAGACCAGGAACACCTAAATCCCTGCCCACCCTCACTACTTTGTTACCAGACCAACCTTATACCTGCAGAAAGGGTATTACCAGAACACCGTTAATACCTGCAATGGAAATGGTTGTTGAACAGACAGATAACCTAAAAGAGATGAGGAAATGGTTGTAACAACAGACAGCCAACTTAACCTACATAAGGCTGTTACACAAACCAAGACGATCAAAGCCTTGTACAAAGACCAGCGCACCTAAGTAGCCTCACCACTTAGCCCCCAGCCCCCCCCCTCACCGCCCCTATGTCCCTATCACACACTCTTTCAGGAACCAAAATGAGGTCATCAGCCGAATTCTCTCTGTTAACGCGTAGCGGGAACTTCAGTGAGTTCCTGGATCTGTAAGGTCAGATGAAGTAAATGGAAAGAAAGGACCAGGGACGCCTGGAATCGAATACTTGCACCTCCAGACTTGGACATAAAGTTATTACAGAGAACGAGAGAAAAAAGAAGAAAGAAGAGGGAAAAAAAGCTAATAAACTGAAGTATGGAAGAGTTTGTTAGGGGTAGATGGAGGCGAAGGCGAAGAAGTAAACGGGGCTAGAAGAGAAAGACAGAAGCAGCGCAGAGAGACGTGTGAGCGAAGATAGCGAGAAGAATGTAGATGAATGTTTTAAAATCTGTCTTCTCCCTGAAAACGCCGTTATGCGCGCTCGGGTGTCTGGACAGTGTCTGGAACCTTTCCTCTCTTCCGTTTCTGTGTTTGTGCTGGCACCAAATTCAGACATGCGGGCATGGCGAATAACTAGTAAAAAAAAAGAAGAAAAAAAATATATATATATATTCAATTATAAACAAAGTTTGCTCTTATGTCTTAGATTGAAAAAATAGGGGAAGATAAGCATTCATATAATTGAAAAAAAGGATTATAAGGTCAGACTTTCTGCAAAACATCGCTTTTTCTCTGTCTCTGTCTCTGTCTCTCTCTCTCTGTCTCTCTCTCTTTTTCTTTCTCTCTCTCCCACACACATAAACACACACGTACGTACATACGTGTGCGCGCGCGCGCACATCACACACACACACACACACACACACACACACACACACACACACACACACACACACACACACACACAGAAGAAAACATAATTCGAGAGGGGTGGGGAGGCAAACGGTATATGAGACAGAGATATAATTGAAAAACAGAAAGACAGACACACCGACAGAAAGACAGACAAACAGACAGACAGACATATAGACAGACAAACAGAGAGACAGACATATAGACAGACAAACAGAGAGACAGACAGACAGAGCACTGCTGACAGGTCGGGGCTCCAGGATGCCAGTGATGAAAGTAATGCACGATGTTCCCAGAGCCGCAGACTGGTCCTCCTCCGCAGTTCTTTCCCCGTGCCTTCAGTTCCGCGTCCATCTGGCGACGATGGATGGCATCGCTTTGGGAATGGGTGGCCGGCATGACTTGGCACTGCCATGGCAGACCTGGGCGACAAAAAGGTGTGGACCAGGAGTCTTGTGGCGCTGGTCGGTTGGAATCTGTTGGTTATAGATGGCATTGGTGCAGAAAACCTGGAAGCAGTCTCTGGTGTCGATGATAACACCTGTGAACTCTTTCTCTCTCTGTCTCTCTCTTTCTGTCTCTGTCTCTCTCTTTCTCTCTCTGTCTGTCTCTCTCTGTCCTGTCTCTCTCTGTCTGTCTGTCTGTCCCTCTCTCTCTCTCTCTCTCTCTCTCTCTCTCTCTCTCTCTCTCTCTCTTTCTCTGTCTTTTTCTCTGTCTCTGTCTCTCTCCCTCTCTCTATCTGTCTGTTTCTGTTTGTGTGTCTCTCTCTTTCTCTCCCTGTGTCTCTCTGTCTCTGTCTCTCTCCCGCTCTTTCTCTCTCTCTGTCTCTCTGTCTCTGTCTGTCTTCTCTCTCTCTCTCTCCTCTCTCTCTCTCTCTCTCTCTCTCTCTCTCTCTCGTTTTTAGGTTTTAAATGTGATTTTTAAAAAAAAAAACCTTAATACGGACAAAAGTGCGGATCCAGACTACATCCTTCGTGAAATGTTAAAAAAAAAAAAGCGAATAACTCTGTGGTGAATCTTATCGTTGCTCTGTTCAACAAGTCATTCGAAAGTCGAACCTTTCTTTAGAATGGGCAAAATCTATTGTCATTCTAGCACACCAAAAAGGCGACATGAATAACCCTGACAATTACAGAGGCGTGGCATTAACTAGGTAGGGGTAGGTAAAGTCTCCACCCATATTTTGAATAAAAGACTCACTAATGGGTGGAAAGGGAAGAAAAGATCATGGAAGAACAGGCAGGTTGTAGGGCCAATGACAGCACAATAGACCATGAATTTACTTTGTACGCATTTGTCCACATTCAAAAGGTTTAGGACGACTGCTATAAAACACTGGTTAGACCAGTACTAGAATATGGTTGCTCAGTCTGGGATCCTTACAATCTAAAGGACATTGATAACCTCGAAAAGATTCAGAAGAGAGCAGCACGGTTCGTAACAGGGAACCATATCAGAGAGAAAGGGAATACTAGGAAGAACATGAGGAAATTAGAATGGAAACCCTTAGACGAGAGAAGAGCTTTTATTAAACTTAATACCTTTTTCAAAGGCAGAGCTAAACTAATTGATATCCCAATGGAACAACTAGTATTTAATAAAAGTAACACCAGGAGTGGTGGTCAATCTTATGCCGTACCTGCATCAAATATTGACAGCCATTTACATTCATTTTATCCTAGTTCCGTAAGGCTGTGGAACTCACTGCCGTGTGCCATCAAGATTGCCAGAAATGCAGTCACTTTTAAAAATCAAAGTAATAAGAAATCTTGAGATCTGAATATTGATTGACTTTTCTATTTTACCTTCCCCATATATTTCATGGTTACCTAGGCCTTAACCTGGCCGTTGCTTTTAACCTTTTAAATATCATGTGCGACCCCTTGTTGCCAAATTTTGCTCCAGGGGCCAACAGGCTGAGTCGCATTTTCTTTTTTTTAACATGCGCGCTGGTGACCTACTCAATTTTTGAGTGAACCAGTTTTTTTTAGGAAGAAGGAAGAAGAGACATTCACCTTCGGCGTTGTATGTGGCTTTTGTTGAATTTTTTTTAAGCCTTCATTTCTGTGAATAGGAATATTCTGGGGACAAGATAAACAACACTCAGGACAATGAAAACAAAGAACGAGCAAATACTTATCTTCTTGAATTCGGTGCAAGATGGGCGTTATATCATCATTACTCTTTTAATTAACTCGCTCGCTTTGTCTCCGCCCCAACGGCCTCGTTTTCATTCAACGCTCATCTTGCGCCAAATTGAAGAAGACGAGTGATTGGGTCGTTCTTCTTTTCATTGTTCTGAACGTTGTTTCTCTTGCCTAAGAAGACCCAAAAGGTCGAAACGCGTCGTGTTTTGTCTTGTCATTTGTTTTTCCCTTGTGAACCGGTGGAGTTACTTCAAATTATGTTTTTCAGCTTGCTTCTTTTCCTTTAAATCATTTTTTCGAACAGCCACAATCTGCCATGCCAGGTTCAGATGAAGAACCTTTGGTCTGGATGAGAATAAATTTTGGATTACTACAAATGCCTCGGTGGTCCCCCCTCCCACTCCACCCCTCCTGCCTGCTGTGTGGTCATGCTCCTGAGAATCAGAGTCATTTCGTTCTCAGTTGCAGGGGCTACGATGACTTGAGAAAAACAATGTATCATTTCACACTTTTTTTTAAAAAAAAAAAAGCCTAGAGGAAGGACATAATCAAAATCTTAATAGAAAATCACAATGCCGCTCTTCAAATTTTC